>CM051269.1:28826660-29426660 GCA_027921565.1 Artemia sinica
ATATGCAAAAGTTAGACTAAGCAACAGCATTTCTTTGGTGAAAAACAGCGACACAGAATTTTTGAAGGCTTCTAAAGCATTTGTTTCTTTCCTCCCCTTACTGCTGTTGCTTAAATTGTTGAGGAAAAGAATAAACAGCGTTCCCAATGCACCAACACCAAAGAGTACACCAACTGTAACCATTCTGATATCATAGGAAATAGTATCAGCACCAGCAAAGACGAAAAATACAAATATGTTACCAATTAAGAAACTGAATTGGAAAGGCGCGAAATTTATTCACTTTAATAAAAAAAAAATTCTACCGACTATATAATGTATAGCAGAGAACAAAGTATCAAAGAAGCGCAGAGGAGCAGAAGAATCAAGAGAGCAACAATAATGTCACTAATTTCATGTCACAAATTATTGTCACAAATTATTATCTGCGAGCTAATAAAGCTGTGCCCCATTTTAAACATAACTTGCCTGGTGTTAGTGGAGGTCGATTTGACACTCTGGAGGTCGATATTTCATTACATCCTCTCTTGTTTTGTACACTGTATTAAAGAAGTAAAAAAAATTATTATTTGGTTGTATTGATTAAGTTCATGTTTAGTCAATTGCAAAGTACCTAATCCTTAGCCAAGATTTTTTTTTCTCGTATCATGTCAGTGTTTTAAATGGGCTCAGTACTTTCATTGTAGGCTATCCAATAGCATCAATAATTGCAATATTCATTATGTGTTCTGAAGTATAAGACAATCGAAAGCCTTTTGTTATCTTCTCCAGAAGAAAACATGCTAATAAAGAATTTCTTACTTAATAATAAGCACAAAAATTGTAGACAACAAATTTTTTATCTGCATCTAATTTCATTCGTTTTTTTTTTCTTTTGTAACGAAGATCAATTGCCTTTGTTACTTAAATTGCGTGACTTGGCGTGTTAGACATTTGGCAATAACAAACGCCAGCTATATTGTAATTTCGTTTTCAAAGTCAACTGTGGGAAAACACTGCAGGTCCTTACTGCGTCGCTCCTTACTTACAGTTCGTTACCACGAAATGTTTGAAACCGAAAAATTTTGGGACCAGGATCTAAATATTTTCTTTCATCCAAAATGGAGATTTTTTTCCACTGGAAAAATATTTTTTTGAAAATCTATGGGGGTGGGGGGGGTTAAATTCATTTCATGGAGATAGGGAGGACTTAGAGATACGAAGATATGAAGATAAGGAGGATTAGAAAATATACAGTAATTCAAACTTACATTAAACATTTCTAATCCTTTCCTATTCTTTCTAATTTTTTTTTCTTTTTTATCAGACTCATTTCAACATCTTAACTCTTCTAATTCCAGCTTCTCTCCTGCTTCGCTTATTTCGCCGGTCTATTTTAATATATTTACTCTGATATCATCAGGATAAGTTATCATATTCTTTTTAATAATCAAAGTAACCCTTTGATAAAGAATTCTCACTGAAAAACACTCCATTCCAGATGTTGTTTTACTACCTTAGATCAAATAAAAGTATTTCTTGAAATAATTAATCAACATCCATGGAATTTATCTCTTTCAAGCAATGCTTCCAAAGTAACTTGCAACGATATCTATTTTTTAAGCATAATTATTGACGAAAATTCCGGTTTAGATAACAGCAAAACTCAGGCTTGATGAGGCCATTGATAAAATAATGGCTGCATTCCAGGTTCAATAAAAAGTATTTAACGTTAAAAAAAAGTATATTTTTATGTTGAAGCTGACGTTTTGTAGTAGCTGGAACTACACAAAAGTATCTTTGGATTTACTTTTTTAGTAATTTTTATTAAAGATAGTTAACGAGCATCTTTAGCGAAGTAACCGTGCTATTGAAGGTATTATTAAACTAAACTATACTGAAAGAGCAATGAATACAATTGAAACTCATAAAGATTGTACCTTTACAAACCTAATACACCAGTAGTTATTTCACAACTATTCCTGGTGGATGCCACTTAAAGTAACTTCTATAGTTAAAGTTAAGTTACTACTACGGTTCGCAATCTGGAATACAGCGAACATTCATTGCCAAAAGACTGCTACAATGTCAATTTGAGACCTATTTGTTTCTTATGTCACGTGAAAGCGAAAAAAAAAACAGAGTAGAAGCAACCTAAACAGTAGAAATGTTAGAACTAATTGAAAGAAATCTAGCACATAAAATGGGCAGTAGAAAGTTAAAACAAATTAGTAAAATATAAAGTACAAAAATAATATATTCAAAAACGTTATCTCTGTTATTTCCATAGTTAATGTGCCTGAGTTTGCTTGTTTGCTGTTAATGGGATAAAGCTATCGCATTACTTTGAGGTTGTTTTTCCTATTGATCTTTACCCTTTATGGATAGATTTATAGTTAAATTAAATTGAGAGATCTTCTCCAATTCCTAGAACAGGTCTTTAACTCTGGGTATTTTCGCCAACGCCATCTTTTTTCTCAAGTAGACTGGCACGCCATCTATATCGCCAATTTCATAGAGGGCCATATTTGTTCCCATATCATTAAGGTGCTGGTTTTTTACTGGGAATAAGCTGAATAAGTGAAGTCCTGTGGACTGCTTAGATCGCTTGGGACCAAGCAGAAGAGGGGAGAGAACCTGCCGGAAGCGCCGTATTGGTACCTGCCGGTTAATTAGCCTTAAATTGCAGGGAACAGGTGAGCAGGTCTCGACGCTTCCCTTGCTCCCGGTGATCGACGTACGCTCCGAGCATTCATTCCTGCCCACCGACTGTGATTTTTGGACGCTCTGCTGTTTCATTCTGCGGGTGAAATGGGGACTGATTCGAGAGAGATAAAATGATCTATAATCCTGTCCTGAACTTTGTTTATCGTGCGAATAAGGCGGGAAACGCAAGTGTAGATATTATCTCGAAAGCGACACAATATTATAAGCCTGATATACTGTTGAAAGCCAAGGAAATTATCTGGCCGATGGCTGGAAGGACTACTCGTGTGTCAGAGCGTGTCAAGGCGCTTGATATTGTGACTGATCTGATCGGAGCTGTTCGGCAGTGTGACGAAAAGAAAATAGCTCTTCCTAAGTTTGTCATATATGAACCGGATGAAGTGCCGATAATTCCTGGTGAGGTTACTGCTACTCTCACCAGGAAACTGAACGAAGTCTGCAGCAGTGTTGAAGACCTTAAACAACATATAACCACTCTAAAGTCTCAGCCTAGCTTTGTGCCTCAGGTCCCCAGTGTCACTTCTCAGCCGAAACCTACGTACTCGGTTATCTTGAAACAACCAGCGAAAGGTCTTGTAAAGCCGGATGACCGCAAAGGCTATATTGAGAGCCTCGCGGATGCCGCTTGTTGTTCTCATATTATGGACCTGAAACCTCTTCAGAAAGAGTGGCGGATTGTCCTTGACGATAAGGACGCCGCGACTACACTTGCTAATGCAGTTAAGGATGCTAATTGAAGTCGCCTTCATGCTTTGGTATTATACGTCATATCCCAGATGATATCGAGGACATTGATCTATGTGGTTTGATTCAGAACTGTGTTAAAGCAGAAAGGATACGAAAAACTCGATCGTTCAAGCTGCTTTTCGACAGTAAGATGCACTTACTCAAAGCAATGGAAAACCCTGTGACCTTTGGCTATGAGAAACACCGAATTCAGGAGTATAAATTCCTGCCCATGCGTTGCTATAACTGTCAACAGTTTGGACATGCAGCTCAAACGTGCAAAAATGATACCAAGTGCTCTCGCTGTGCCGCTTGTCATAAAAATTCGAAAGAGGACCCTTGCAATAATGATGTGAAATGCGCACTATGCAGTTCTGCGGACCATCCTTGCTTTAGTATCAAATGCCCAGTAGCAATGAAAATCATGGCTAGTAAATGATTGCTCCTCAACTAAAGGTTTGCTCGTGGAGCATTAACGGAAATGTTATTGAAAAGCTACCGTTTCTCGAAAGTGCGCTATGTTGCAACGATGTGCTCTGTTTGCAGGAGCACTTCCTGTCGACATCCTCGGTTTCTCTTCTGAAGTTCAGTGACAATATTCAAGTATTTTCGGTGCCTGCTGTGGCTTCGGGTCGAGGAAGACCATCAGGTGGCGTTGCCATACTCGTTAATTCTCACCTGGCTGTCCAGCTGTTTAGTCAAAATGAATGTTTTGTGGCTGTAAAAATCGGTGAAGCTTACGTATTCTCTGTTTATCTCCCAACCGATTACCGCGACATTGCTTCAGAGGAGAGATTTAGTGTTGCATGCTCCCAACTGGTGCGTTCCGTTCAGGACTGTCATGATAAGCATGGGCAGGTGATTGTTGTGGGAGATTTCAACTGTGACTTAAACGATAGTAATAGCGCAAGGTCTCAAATCCTGTTGCCCGCTCTTGCCGACATGCACCCCGTACCAAATGACTGCTGTTTCACATATGTGCACAATTCAGGCTCAACAAGCTCTTTGGATTTCTTCGTCTGCTCGAACAGTGTGAAATCACTTAGTGTTAGCCGTGTCGATACTGGCTTATCGGTATCCGATCATTTCCCTATAACCTGCTCATTTGAAATTGCTGTGCCTGAAATCAGCTACCCAAGGAAAAGGAAGTGGTATTTTAAATCCGAATGGAATAAAGTCAACCCTAGTGCATATTCTAGTGTTCTTGATAGCGTGTTGGCGAAAATCAAGATACCGGTTCAGTTACTACAGCAGAACGCTAAAATATCAGTCAGTGAAAAGCAGATTCTTCTAAACATATACTGCTCTGAGCTTACCCATGCGATGCGGTGTGCCGAAACAGCTGCTGTACCCAAACGCAAAGTGCGCGTGGGGTCTGAAGTTCCTAAGTGGTCTCTTAATCCAGAGCTGGCTCACGCGTGCGAGTCTTCCAAATTTTGGTACCGTTTGTGGAATAGCTGTGGTAGACCCCGTTCTGGCGCTGTGAATGATGTAAGACTCTACACCAAGCGTCAGTTTTCTAAAATTCTTACTAAACACAAAAGAGCTGTGATTGATGGATATAGTGAAAGATTGTCAGGAAATCCCAATGAAATATGGAAGTTCATTTCAAAGAAGAAAGGTGATTGCGAGTCAAGTGATCAAAAGATACCATCAGAGCAAGAATGGGTTAAATATTATACTAGTGAATTTTCACCCCCAGATACCGTTTTGGAAGAAGATTTCTCTACGCAGCTTGTTGCGACTCTGGGTGATTGTGATTCGGGTCCCAGTTTCACGGTTAGTCTGGAAAAAATTAAACAGTGCATTCTAAAACTGAAAAAGAAATTGTCATGTGGAATCGATCAGTTATGCAGTATGCACCTCGTGCACGGAAGTATAAATCTGTTGCACCACTTGGGTCTACTATTCCAAACTATATTCAACTGTGGGTTAGTCCCCGATGTGTTCTGTGCTGGTGTTGTAACCCCGGTGGTTAAGAAAGGAAAGGATAAAAGTAAATGCAGTTCATATCGGCCAATCACGGTTTCCTCGGTAATGTGTAAATTGCTAGAGCTGATAGTTATTGATGAGATAACAGAAGTCTGTTCGACACCAGAAAATCAGTTCGGTTTTAAAAATGGTTACAGTCGTGAACATGTACATAGAGTTATTGCTAATGTTTTAGTTGATGTTGAAGAGAAAGACGATATTCTTCTTATGGCCGGTCACGACGTTTCGCGTGCGTTTGACTCGGGAATTCATCCTCAGCTTTTAATCAGCGCTAAGGATCGTGGTCTTGATCGCTCAATTTTACGTGTTTACAGGAATATGTACAGCAAACTGTATGTTGTTATTAAAGTGCCGACACGAGATGGTTTTGCAATTTCGAAGTGTGTAATACGTGTATGGAAAGGTATTAGGCAGGGGGGTGTATCTTCACCCCCACTATATAATAACAGTGTCCTGGAGGCCCAGAAGAAAGTTCGCACGACATTTATCTACCGAGGCCTTGATATGTCGCTTCTGAACTACGCTGACGATATATTGAATCTCAGCAGGACTG
Source organism: Artemia sinica (assembly GCA_027921565.1). Lineage (NCBI taxonomy): Eukaryota > Metazoa > Arthropoda > Branchiopoda > Anostraca > Artemiidae > Artemia > Artemia sinica. The sequence goes on from CM051269.1 coordinate 28,832,638, forward strand.
TCTCGGGTATAGAGGAAAATTTTGATATTTTATGTTTTGAGTATAGGAAAATCGGATTGAAGTTTAATGCTGAGAAGAGTGAGGTTGTCGCATTTGGTAAATCGCGTAACCGGCCCTCCCCGAATAATGTTTGTCTAGATGGTCATCCGATACCTCTATCGCCAAGTATCAGTTACCTTGGACTTCCGATTGGGAGTGATCTGAGGCATACCCGATCGCTTTTGCTAGAATTTGTTGGTTCGAAGCTTCGTAAGACATATGGTATGCTTGTTCCCTGTAAAGCTCGATACAAAAGAAGTATATTATCAAAAATTTACAATGCATTTGCTATGCCCCTTTTGCTTGCTTTATCACCCTTTTGGAGTATATTAACTATCTCGGATAAGAAGACGCTGCGAACGTTGTTTTTTCGGTATGCCAAGTTCCTCCTTGGCATACCTCTTTGGGCCAGAAACCGGTGCCTGGTTTCTGTATATGGGGTCACAGATCCTTTTAAAGCAATCGCGGAACGGAGACTGCGATTTGAGAAGTCGCTGGATCCGACGAATACCTTGTTTAGTGCCTTTATGTAATTTGTTACCGTCTAAAGTTTTACTCCGAGTTTACATCATGTGTGTATTTCGGGAAATAAATTTATTGATTGTTTGATTGATTGATAATTGCCCCTATTTGTATTTTTTTTTTTTTTTTTTTTTTTTTTTTTTTTTTTTTTTTTTTTTCTTGTCTGTTCTGCTCTGTTTTGGTTCTGTTTGTATTTGTCAGAATTTATTTGTTTTTTTTTTTTTTTTTTTCCATTTTCTTTCTTTATACTCCATCAGTGTTGTATTTTACATTTATGATGGGAAATAAATTTATGTATGTATGTATTCAAAAATTGATAAAGTAAACATTACACAATTAACGGTAAAATAACGAAAGGGAGGACAAACTGATAGATAGACAGATAATAAACGACTATCACAAACAAAAACAAAAATTCCCGTTCCAAGTCAGCTTGCGTTAAGAACGGAAACTAGAACGAACGAATTTACTGTATACGCATTAATTTATATTAAACTAAACAATGAAATAAATAAAATTATTTTTCAAATAAAAAAAAAACATAATTCAGGCATTAAATATACAATAAAAATATATCGTATGTTTTGTCAATCAATTATGTAATAATTAATTGTCAATGAATATAAATCATGTGTTTTCATAAGCTTCTTGTACCTTTTTTTCAACAGCCAGGGGCAGATACAGAACTAACTTAGGGGGGGGGGCATCTGCACAAATGCGGCTCCCACATCAGTATTTTTTGCCCCTCCACCTCTTCTATTTGTGCGACTTTCGACCTTCTGGGAGTATTCTGAATCAAAATCGACTTGGTGAACTGTGATGGAAAAGTTGAGAGCCATGGCTAATTGGAGTAAAGCCAAGACAGGTATTCTGAGTGAGAGGCAAACCTGGCATAACCTTTTTTCAGAATTGTATAAAAATGATGTCATTTCACTTGTTGATAGATAGTCTATTATCAATCCATCCTGAGGTAAAACTAAGGCAATCTATCCTAGGGCAATGCATGGAGTAAGAATAATTCAAAAAGTCATTACGTATCAGTATCAGTTTTACGAGCCATTTGACGGTATGTGCCCTGAAACCCATTCCCTGGATCCGCCCATGCAAACAGCACGAATTTCTCAAGGTTTCTTTTCAAATGTTTGAAACAGCTTACACAGGAGCATGTTTGATTATTTAGATGTTTAGCTGATAGCTACTTTCACTAGCTGTTCCATAATATCTGCTATCTATTTAGGTTTTAAATCTATGCGCTTCACAGATTTTGTTATTTTTTGCATCAAAAGTTTTCGACGATCGAGACAATTGCAGTTTATAATTCTAAGTCTTATCAATCGCCAAGTATCCATGGACGAGACAAAATCGAGTCCCCAGGCCAGCTGGTAGCAAAAGCAAGTTTGCCTTACCCCCTTCAACTACAGGGGGGGGGGGGCAAATTTTGTATTTTTTAAGTATGTCACTAAAAACACCAAAAAAACATAGTTCAATGAAAACACCCCTCCCCCCACCAAAAAAGTATGTTTAAATATATGTGTGTGTGAAGGGTACGGGGTGGGGGGTCTGAGGGATCATATTTCAGTTTCCATTCCCAAATGAACCTTTTTGAAGACAAAATAACCAATTCCTTTCCTACGACATGTTATGTTTTTGATGCTAGTGTTGAGTATTGGCACATTATTTTTTATTTCCTTTATTTTTTTTTAAACGCAATTGTAATTGAAGAACGTAAAAAACATTAAAATAAGACATTTTCCCACGCATTGACCAACACGCATTGAAAATAAATTTTATTTATATATAAGTTGAAATTCCAAAGCAGTACGTTCACTATTTTCAATATTTCTTTATGGTAAGCTTGCATACCCTAGAGCTGAAAATTAAAACATATAGGAAGACTAAATATGGCAACATTAATAAACTTGGAGATGGTTCCATTACTTACCTAAGGACGAGGTGAGGTGAGCACACTAATTGCCTTTTTTTTTTTAAATATAATAATCGTTTTACTCGCAAGTCCAATTTAAAACTTTAAGATGTACCCTAATGTGACACCTAATTCTAGCAATTCCATTAATATCACTTAGGTAAATTTTTCGTTATTCATATTATTGACTTACGAATAAAGTAAACATACCACTCGATGCCCTTTTTTATGCTCTTTCCAAATATAATAATAATCATTTTTGTCGGAAATGAATTTCACCCCCCGCCCCTATATATACTAGTTCAGGGTTTATATTTGCGCATTATGGGGGGTAAGGGGAAAATTTAAACTTACCTCTCATTTACATCAGAAACAAAATTTACCCCCAGCCCCCTAATGTGCAAATATATACCCTGAATTGGCATATATAGGGGTGGGGGTAAAATTAAGTTCCGACAATAATGATTATTATATTTGGATAGAACTTAAAAAAAGGCATCGAGTGGTATGTTTACTTTGTTCGTAAGTCAATAATATGAATAACGAAAAATTTACCATCACTTAAGCATAGTCCTTTATATGAATCAAGAATTCAGCAAAACCCCTTGCTACAAAGAATACATGAATCATCACAAGGTGATGAACAACGAAGAGATGTATTACTACTACTACTAAAAACTTACTGCAAGACTTAAAAACTAAAAACTTACCAAGCTGCCTGAGGCCAAACACAGCTACGCAAGTTTCTCCTAAATTCCAATTTACTCAAAGCCTCTTTCTTTATACCCTCCCACAAAGTTCCAATGCGTTGGCCAAAAAAATATATTATTTAGGACTATATATCAGGGGGCGGCGAGGGAAGGGGGGGACAAGGACTATTGTATTTAAAATGAGCATAAAAAAAGGAATATAAAGGTAGGCTACTACCTTTATTGTAGAAAAATGTTTCCTTCTTCTGATCCGCCTAACTAGAATGCTACCATAAGAAATTAGTAAATAATTCCTGAGACCACACTGGCTAAACATAACAAAATGAAAATGATGTAGAGAAGAGAAATGAGGATAATAACAGCCAGTGAAAAATAGAAGAAAAATATGCAAATATTTCGGTTGAGACCTCCGCTCAACCGTCTTCAGTGCAAATGAAATAATAAAAACTACACAAAGCACAGGACAATATAAAAAGAACAGCATTAAAAATTAAAGGAATACCCTTTCCAAGTAACAATGAAAGAGTAACAATAAAAATACAATAGTGAATTCACCATTATTTTATTATTTTATTTTATTGTTTTATCGGTTTTTATTATTTTATTCTGAACTGAAGACGGTTGAGCGGAGGTCTCAACCTAAATATTTGCATATTTTTCTTCTATTTTTCCCTGGCTGTTATTATTCTCGTTTTCAAATATTTATGATTTTTTTTTTCTTTTTGATAAGGAATTAGGTCCCATTTAAAGGCTTTAATTTGTATTTGCGAGTGACACGATTATTAGATTTAGAAAATAATATAAGAAAGGCATCATATGTATATATATATATATATATATATATATATATTTATGTATATATATATATATATATATATATATATATATATATATATATATATATATATATATATATAATATATATATATATATATATATATATATATATATATATATATATATATATATATATATATAATATATATATATATATATATATATATATATATATATATATTATATATATATTATATATATATATATATATATATATATATATATATATATATATATATATATATATATATATATATATTATATATATATATATATATATATATATATATATATATATATATATATATATATTTATATATGTATGTCAAGGAACAAGGAACACCGATGACTTGCCAAAAACGATTTAAATTGGTCAGGACTTTCAGAAAGAATTCTTATTTTTCATAGGGTGGCTGTATCGAACCTCTGGTGACGTCGTGACATCAAGAAAAGACTCAAATTGCCTGCGGTTAGAAGACAAGCGACAATGAGAATCCATATATAGAAGCCTACCGCGTTCCGAGTGCCAGGACCCGGCAGCAAAGCCGCATGGCTCCCAGTACTATATATATATATATATATATATATATATATATATATATATATATATATATATATATATATATATATATATTATATATATATATATATATATATATATATATATATATATATAAATATATATATATATATATATATATATATATTATATATATATATATATATATATATATATATTATATATATATATATATATATATATATATATATATATATATATATATATATATATATATATATATATATATTATATATATATATATATATATATATATATTATATATATATATATATATATATATATATATATATATATATATATATATATATATATATATATATTTCACGAATTGTGGCTTAATTCGAATTATAATTTAGCATCAAACCCAGGCATTAAAAAAAATCCTTCAAAACCATAAAATAGCAATTAATAATTCGAGCGGAATCTTGACACAAAAATTAATCACCGAGTCACAATGAAATCAAATAGAATACAAGCACTAAGTAACTATTTAGCTAATTGGGCAATAAGAAAGAAAAAAAAGTACCTAGACTGCATAAGAGCCCAGAATATTCCACTATTTTCTTGACATTGTTCCATCATTGGAGGAGAGAGTCAAATAGTTGCCTTGGCCTGTCCAAATGACTGCAGCGCCAAAGCCAAGAATGACAGATGTTAGGTACAGCAGCCAGGTCATCGGTATGAGAAATGAACCCACAATTAACCTAGAATTTGAGTTACATGTATAAATAATTATAACAACAGTGAGGGCCGTGTCCAGTATATTTTTTCAAGAAGAGTGGGTTGTTTTTTTAGGGGGGGGGGGGAGAGGGTGCAAAAAACACTTTTAAAATGCAACAAATTTGTTTATATGTATTTTTGTTACTATTGTATGAACTATTATATTACTATTGTAACTATTATACTTGTTACTATTATATTTTTGGAGTTACGCGCCACTAATGAAATTTCGGCATTGTGTATTCAGTCGGTTAGGGTAACGTGTCCCGTTTTGGACAGTTCCTTAATCTCAGAAAATATCTCCTAACATGAAAAAATATACATATTAAGGAATAAGTATCATAGGCACTATCTAGCTTTCCAATTTCTAGTTGTAAAGCAAATGAAGGAATATTTGCAGTGATATTCAAACATTATGCGCAACACACATCCTGAAGTCTCTGACATCTACGCTTTGTCTAGTGCCAAGTAAGATATAAAAGTGAAACGATACCCCTACCTGGTACAAAACTTAAGCTCAAAACCCCCATTGAAATAATAGATGCAATTAACCATTGAAGTATAATAAGTAACCATCATGGCTGCAAATATTGACAGGTCGCTGATCCAATCTCTGGGAGCATAAGTTACAGGTGGGCCGCAGTCTACACACTGGGTTTACTCAGGGTAAACCCTTATTATTAATAATTTGTTAGGTTAGACCAGAGATTCCGGAGTTATTTGACTCAGAAACACAATACAATAATCCAGAAAGTACGGAACTCATGTCTGTTAGTCCTATTGGCTTGACTTATTTGTTTAAGAACCTGGGGAAAAGCAGGATAGGATGGCAGAAAGAAATGTTGGCAGTAAATACATGTCGGTGCCAATTGTATAAGATGTTTCGGATATAAACGACCAATTTTTGAAATAAATTTTTGAATTACGAACAAAAATATGAAGTGTTAAATTTAAATTCCAAATAAATATTTAATTCTGAATCGAAAATAGAAAACAAAACTATAAAAGTTTTGCAACTAACGTGCATTAAAACCATGTCAATTAAAAACGAACAGAAAATAATATTTTATAAATACCTAGAAGACGTTCTAAAATTATGTAACTTTTTCCATTGTCATGTGAACACACTTCATTAAAATGCTCCATCTTCACTTTTTTAAAGATATGACTTATGTGTTTATCGTTCCACCACGTAGAAAAATAATTATTTAATACATGCAATAAACTAGATAGTGTCGATAACCCTCCATAAAGTACCAGTGGGAAAGCCGCATCATGTCTCTGATCAAGCATAGAGTACAATTGTTAGAGCCGTAAGCATATTTTATGTCATTTTAAGATACGTAAAAAAAAGTTGAATAATTTCGAAGTCCAAAAAATTTTTTAGTCCAATAAAATAAAGTGCTACTACAAATATTATTGCTCTAATAGTAAAGGTCATGAATAAAATGTCTATACCATTCTCATTTTGAGTTTGGAAAATATTAAATTTGATTTTTTTTTGTTTTAAGTATGTTTCATCTCATTCGAAGACATATAAAAAAAAGTTGAAAAAAATATTTCATGTTAAAAAAAATAATACAAAAAAGAAAAAAAAATTAAAGAAAAAATTAAAAAAAATGGGGGGAGGGGGCCAAAAAGTTGGAGAGGAGGGGGGCGCCCTTCGAGTATGGGGATAGGGGACCTTTGGGGGGTTGAGGTTTCTGGTGGTTAGGGTCGTTGGTGCTTATGATCCTTGATGGTTCGTACTCACATAACCCTTACTACTTGATTTGCAAGGATTTCTAAGGTTTGTTCTGAATTTCATTATTAGAATTCTTTTCTTGCCATCTACATCTCTCTTAGTATCAACTTTTTAGTATACTATAACGTTAAACTCTAATTTAAAATGACAACACTGTTCAAACATCACTTGTGTATTATACAGAGCACATCGAAGAAGTAAAGCTAGGTCAAGTCATAAGACCATTTTATCATCGTTAACCATTTCAATAGATTGATATTGTTCCAAATTTATAATAAATAAGTTATGAGTTAGCAGCCCCGAGGGGTTACCTTAACTGATAATCACCAATTCGCAAATGCTATACCCTTTTCTTTTTTTTGCAATTAGAGTTAGCTTTAGCAGCGACACATTCCTAACAAACTAGTCTTGACTAAAGGCAATTGTCCAATAATCAGTTTAACCCTTTTTTCTCCACCTTCATACGATCCAATTCGCAAATGCTATCTAGCTCTGTTTATTTCCCTATTATTCAATTAATATCGTTCGTATAGTCCAATTCGCAAATGCTATACCCTGTTTTTCTCCCCCTTCATACGATCCAACTCACAAATGCTATCTAGCGACACATTCCTAACAAACTAGTCCTAACAAAACAAATTATTTTTAAAACAGAATAAATTTTTCCACTAAAAACTGCATTTTTGATGTCTTCATACTGCTGTCTTTTCAAAGATATTTGTTTTTTGAAGCAATCAAACAGTTCATTGTAAAGTTATATTAAAACTTTATATTCCATAATAGCTTGGCACTGGAACATCGTAGAGTGTTGTTCATCAGAGTTGCAGCGGTAGCTAGCAACCTATTAAGAGACGATCATGCCCCATGTAGTAAAAACTAAAGTACCCCATAATTCATGACAAAAGATTCATATCAAAACAAGATGTATACTATTAGAACTGCCTTGTCCAAAATCTCTATATAGCAAACTTACCGTCCCTTGGCTTGAATAACAAGGAAAATATGTTGGCTTGAAAATCAAGAAAATTGACTTTAACCACGATATTCTCCACAAACGGGATATTTTTTTCTTTTTATGATAAAGATCGAACTCTTCCCTATACTAATCCGGGTTGCGGCGGGAGCTAGCAAGATAGTAAGAGACGATCACGTCCAATGTTAAGAAATATAAAAACCCATAGCTCCTAAAAAGGAGTCAGATCAAAACAAAAAGTACACCATTAGAGCCACCTTGTCCGAAACCCCTGTATAGGATTCTGTCATTTGGCTTGAACAGCAAGGGAAATATATTGGCTTGAAATCGAGAAAATTGACTTTAACCACGTTATTCTCCACAAACGGCATATTTTTTCTTTCTTCTTTCTCTTCCACAGATAACTTGGCACTGGAACATCGTAGAGAGTTGTTCAATGGCTCATTTTAAAGTAAATCTCTAGATCTAGTGCTATTTGTACTTAATTTTTTAAAAAAAAAATTAATTATTTTTTACGAAAAACTTAATTTTTTATATATTATAATAAAGAACGAACATAAAGTTATTATAATCTCATTGAAAAGGTTACTGTTTACCATATGTTGAAAAGGTACAAAGGGATTGATTTTTCTCGTATATGACGTAATAAGGGAATGTAATATTTATACATGTTTATCTTTCGACAAGTAATGTTTATTTTATTTTGGTTCTCAGTTCAGGATCGCTAAAGTTATTATGTCATCCGGGTTGCAGCGGTAGCTAGCAATCAAGTAAAGACAATCACGTCCAGTGATAAGAAATATAACCCATAACTCTTAAAAATAGAGTCAGATGAAAACAATTATAGTAACGAACAAACTCAAGCCCATAGTAATTATTAATCGTAAGGAGTTACAGTAAAGAACGAACTTCCAGCCCATATTAACTAAAATAAGATTATAATTTCATGTTAAAAATTGATCAGAGATGTCATAATCGTAGGTTATAGCCAGGTTTCAAACAGTTTGTGGGAACAAACTGCACAGTAAGAGTGACTCGTCTTAATAGTAACTAAACTCTAAATAACGGAATTTTAATATCAATTGATACATCAAAAGAATAAATTTTTATGCTGATTTGAAATATATAAGTTTCATCAAGTTTAGTCATATATTACATTAAGGAACGAGCTTTAGACCATACTTATGTATAAAGCACGCCAAAGAAAATGTCATATACTCAGTGGCAATGATCATTGTGAATAAATCAGGGGAAGAAGTCTTCGCGAAAAAATGGGACGTCAAGTATGATTTAAGGAAATTTGACGTGGAATCCTATAAATTCGGTCTAAGTTTCTCAAGCACACCCAAATATCGACCAGCTAGAGGTAAATTAGGAATAAAATATAACGGCAGAAAGGGCAAGTACCTCCATTTTATTCAACATGAAATTAGGAAATTACAAAGACAACACAAAGTTCAGTACTGGTACGTTAAAGGTCCTTGTCAGACAGATTTATTCCGTCTCGACAAGTGTAGAAAGCAAAAATTAGTTTACAAAATTGAGGGAAATTCAGACTGCGTAAAATACCAAGGACAACATGACCCCCTCCAAAAAATAAAATACTACAAACAGTATTTATATAATCCAAGAAGTTTCACATATAAAGCAAAAAGAAAAGAAATCATATTTAAAAGAATTAAAACTTATGAAACAAAATCAAAAGTAACCAATAAATCAAAAAAACTGTCCCAATTGAAATAATTAAGTTAACCCGCGCACCTTTTACACTAAGAGAAAAATTCTTGCGTGAAAGCAATTTAAATGTCTATCCCCCCAGCCTAAGAATCAACCGTACGTTCACCATAAGCAAAGCAACAAATTGTACGACCACGAATCTTAATCTCACCTTGTTTCCTTCCCTGAAAAAAAAGAACAAATAATAGGAATCTAAGTTCTCGTTCGATTATCAATCATAAGAAATCTTCCTGTATTATGTTTAATGAAATATTAATTCCAGAAACAGCAAAAAAGGATGTGGCTAACAAATGGCATAACAATCTTCGTTTCCCAAACTGTAGCCCAAGATATCGTAAAGCATGGAATAATCTTCAAACATGAGAATTCGTTACTTGCAAGCCACAATGCCTGGAAGATATTTATGAAACTAGATCCCAAACCGTTTGAAACCGTATTTCAACAAGTAATTAGACTAGAAAAGAATACTAATGAATTAAAGGACTCTATATTCCAATTCTTAAAATCGGACAAAAGCCTGCAGGCAACAAAAGACATGCACCACAAGGAAAATACAGGAGATCTACCCCCATTACTCCTTATCTAAAATCGAAATTCCTAATAGATGACTTTAGCAACAAGGAAAATACAGGAGATCTACCCCCCAATATTCCCAAATTAAAATCGAAATTTTTCATAGATGACTTTGACAAGAAAATGGCAGAAATCGATAAAGCTCTAGGAACTAACAACAAAGAAAACAGAAGGAGAAGAGCATTAAGTAATTTGGACGGTTCTATAAGCGAATATACTACGGCAAAATATACTACAGATTCCTTCTTGACAACTTCCAAGAAAAATAAACTCTGTGATGGAAATTACGCCATGCTAAATGAATTACCAAGCATATGTACATACCTCAAGCAACTATGGCAAGACCATACGGCGAGCAACGTTACTAAGAAAGTATCTCCAAAAGAAATAAAGAAAAAGATAGACAAGCCACAAAGAAAGAAAAATACCACGACAACTATGCCCAAACTCGAGGCAAGAACAAAGGAAATACAACCCTCACTAACGGATATCGCAACCAATGCAAGACCAGAATTCATCACACTCAATGAACTGTCCCAAGGAAAATTAATTACGATAACACATTTGAAACCGTCGACGTTCACCAAATGGTCATGGTCCACAGGACCAACATTTACAAAGACCAACTCCTTCGGCAACATGTATATAAAATTTAGGGCAAGACTCCCAGTATTGCATACCGAGACTCAAACTATATTAGTTCAAGGAGACCATCCGGACAACAAAAGGAGACTTACGGAAAGTAAAAAGAAAGAAAAATATGTACCCGAAAAATGCTGGACAATTGACGGCAAATACACATGTGCCAGATTAGCCATGGCAGACGAACCAGCCAAAGACTACGTCGAATCGTTACCTGAGCTAAACGAGAAAAATGCACTAAAAGTATCGATTTACCAATCATTCTTAATGTTGTATAGACAGAGACTACAGGCACTATTTGAATTGTTCAATACCGAAATACAAAAGTTAAAGCAAAGTACCACAAGAATCTTCGAAGTATTTTTTCGAAAAAGCAAATATCGCAGAACAGCTAGTCTAATACCAATCGTAGGAGAATTAGCCTCACGCTAATTTGGGCTATCGACTGAAGAAGACCTAAATACCCTAAGGGAAAACGTAGGAAAACTAAATAACGCCATGAACGTGACCTTACATGTCCAAAAAATACAAGCCAGAATAGCCAATTATCAGAGAGACAATTTTGAAGCAATTTCAAAGAAAATATCAAAGACAGTAAGCATAATGAATTATTTAAAAAATGAAGTAGATCGTGTGATTTCCGATTCGAGCCTCACCATGGTATCACTAGACATAGTGACAATGTCATTACTTAACTTTGCAACCGATGTGAGCAAATTTGAATTTGCATTATTCGCCCTTACTGGAGGAACCTTGTCATATGACCTCGTGGAGCCCTCGAACCTAACATTCGGCCTCGAACCAAACACATCTAACATTCGGTCTGCATCTACCAACAGAGCCAGAAGTAGCTAACCTGTTCCACTATTACACTAAACTAAAGGTTCACATCACGGAAATAAACGAACAACTATTTGCAGTAGTAACAATTCTATTAATAAATCAACAATCCATATATGACTTATATAAAATTTCTACGTTTCCAGCCAATATAGGGAGAACTAATTCGTTCATGACTATCACCCCCGAAGCGGAATACTTGCTAGTTGATCAAGATTGAAGGAAATACGCCTTAACAAATCCACAGGACCTTAAGGAATGTGTAACATTCAAAAACCTAGTATGTCAACTAACCCTGCCTATTTATAACGTAAAACCTGGACCCTGCATGTTAGATATATTTTTAAAAGAAACTCAACAAGAAGAAATTCCCAATTCATGTGAAGCGCTAGTAAGCAGTACTAAACGAGAAATGTTCATTCGTCTTAGGAATGACCTGTGGCTATTTTCTGTCCCAACAGAAACAGTCAGGACTATTTCATGTTACAATAACACTGAGAGAATCGATCCAAGCTACAGAACTGAACTACTATTACAAGACGTGGGAACAATAACCATAAAACAAAGGTGTCGATTAGTAACCAAAGAAGCCACGGTACAAACACCACTGATAACCACAAGCACGAATATAATAAGCCCCAAGGTGGTCAATTTCAAACCAGTCAATTTATCGTATACAATTCCTAATATAGAAAATGAAGAAGTAAAAGCCACAATATGGTCAAAAATAGAGAATATCAAGGGAACCTTACCACTAACAAAAATAAGAGAAGCCTTAGACTCTCAAATTCCCTTATTTACTAATGAAGACCAAAGATTGACGTATGTAGAAAGCAGATACGGACTATTCTCAACAAAATTTTGGTGGAATATTCTCCTGACGGTAGGATTAGTATTCATGATCGCTATTACTATAAGAAGGTTATTGAACCTAAATTACGGAAGAATTTTGAGAATAACCCTTAGAAAAAGAGCAAAGTAAGATCACATCGAGCCGAATGAGATGCAAAACCTAAACCCGGAACCCCCTGATAACCCTTAAAAAAAGGTAGGACATGATCGAACGAATGAGAATAGAGGTCCTCATTCGTGCAATGTCCAGTCCCAGATTTCTACTTATTGTTTGCATAAACCCTTGCGGCTACCAAATCTTGAAAATCTTATATAGTGTTATTTTTCGTAGACATAATCATTTTTCTTATGATTGCCTAGCTTATCTCGTAGTAACCTAGTATTGCTGCAATATGCATATAAAAGAATGAAGATTGCTTTTATTCATTTTATCTTTGAGTTTAATAATACCCATGTTAAATTGATATGATTAGTACGACTAATCAAGACTATTATTTGAAACAATAGCCCCCGTATAATGTTGTATAAATTATGTGTTATCGCCGTACGTGTTTTTTAACTTATGTAATTATAAAGAGCGTATGATTCTGCCCAGATATTTATATTCCAGGAAGCAGATTAATCAGTGCAAATTAATTATTGGTGTACCAGCATGCAACACGGATACAACCCAGTAGCATCTACTCTCATCATTCGTCAACCACCGATAAGTACTCACCAAGGAAACCCCTGAAGACAATGACCTGATGACAATCCAAGTCAACAAAGCCTAGTACAAGGTAACACTACCCCAACCACTATCGGCGAACCAATGACCCCGTATATAGATATATATCTGAACTAATAGTTACCTAGAAAACCACCCCGACCAGTCATGTCGTAAGACTGCATAAATATCCGTCAAATAACTATCCTTAGACGGCAAGGTCCCAAACATCAACTCTTAAGGACCAAGAATAACCCTGGAGTAAATCCCTCGAAGATTGTATATCTTAAGGACCGATTTGGAGACAATATATCAGAACAAGATCCCAAACTTAAGTTTTGAACCTATTCCAATCGTTGTTAGATGTCGCAAAACCGAACCATCCTCCATGAGAAGAAGAACGAAACATAATCAATTTTGTGGGAAATATGAACTGTACGTGCTAAACTTTTCCCAAAATGAAGTGTTAAGAGAAGAGCACCAACCAGTCATTAGTGTTTTAATTCCCATCATTAATCCCTCAATGATGATGTATCACTAAAACAAAATCAAAGACAATCCGTCAAACATAGAACCTAGGATAAAATTTTGATTCAACCATAGTTAACGTTAAATGTTGTAACACAGCCCATAGTCCAAATAAAAGAAGGACTGAACGTGAACAATTTACGGGAAACACAGACTGTACGAGTATTAGATTTTCCCGAGAATAAAAGTGTCCAAGAAGAGATACCCAGCCTAACGATCAAGATACCCATTTCATGTAATCAATCCCCCAAGGGTTATGTACCGAGTAAACATTTCAACAACTCTGTGACATCAACCCCTCGTATTTGACGTGCCAAACCACGCACGGACAATATTGTGCAAGTAATCATACTTATGAACAATTTAACGCTTATTCCAAGCAACAAGTGCCAAAAGATGAAACACCACGAAGACAAACCATAAACAATTAGCCGACACAATAATTAGTTCAGCGGAAGCCAAAAATTAAGTGACAACGTTTGTGAGTATTATAGACACGTAGAATGATGAATTAAGTGTGAATCTTATGTATCTATTTTACAACTTTAGTGAATATTGAGAAACTTTTCATACTCAGATGAAAATAAGTGTAAATTACATTACCCCAATATTGCAATCAGACATCAAGTTTAAAAAATTATATTGTGAAACATTTTGTTTGCAAATCGCTCTTGAAGTCAGTTACGTATCGTATCATTATAGCGTCAGGTGGAAGTATAGTCAAGTTTAGAGAAAAAGAAAATATGTACCATTTTAAGTGATAAGATATTCGCAAAGGCAGAACTCAATTAGTTAGAACCATGTAGAAAACCAGTTACGTATCGTATCGTTATAGCGTCAGGTGGAAGTATAGTCAAGTTTAGAGAAAAAGAAAATATGTACCATTTTAAGTGATAAGATATTCGCAAAGGCAGAACTCAATTAGTTAGAACCATGTAGAATTATTAGCATATCAGGTGGAGGAATTTTAGTATCAGGTGGAGGGAATATAATTATTACATAATCATATAGCCAAATGTGTCAATAGAAACTCTTTGCCACTTTCGTCAAATAGAGTGTATAGGTGGTGGACTTTAAAGTGATGTTTTAATACACGTAGTCTCATATCTTACCAAAGCTAAATTTAATTCAAGCAACAAGTACCAAATCAAAAAAAGAGGGGGAAGCAAAATCAAAGTTTAAAATAGTAGAAAGAGCAGGGTGACACAACGATGAGGACATTGTTAAGAATGGGAAGGATGATATGTAATGGAATCGATTTTCAAGACCCCGAAACTTTTCAAGTAAAATAAGATCGCCCAGAATATAAACCCGTAAAATTCAACTAAACTTAATTGTCAAATTTAAAAAGTAGTGAAACATTGTATCAAAATTGTAACTATGAAAAAATCGTTCCCACAAAAAGGGTAACAGCGATACATATTCAGAATGATCAATTTCACATGACATGCAACCAATTTCACATGACATGCAACCAACCATGTAATCTAAATCTTGAGTTTGAAGTTCCAAACGATCAACAGGTGGTCACTTGAGATAAGAAATAAAACTATGCATAAATTACAAGGTAAAGCTTTAAAAAATATTTTCATGAGATACAATGTAAAACTATGTAAAACTAGCGAGATAAAAGTAAAAATTTTATCACGCTAAGAAGAATTCCAAAGTGAAGTTTTAAATACCTGAAGCTCTGTTCCGATTATGTGAGTAAATAAATACATCACTTTCTTATTTTATTCTCTTTATGCTAGTATTTCTCAAGATAGCTTGTCCTTGTGGCTCCACTCGCTCTCGAGGGAACCTGAAGCCCTTCAATCTGATTTCGACTTAGTATGGTCATTAATGTAAGCTCCCCATTTTGAACCGCTAATTTAAGCTCCCCACACATGAAGTTCCGCCTCCACTCAGGTATGCTATTCGTGAACCGTCAACCAAGAGTTTAACTGAAAATTACCCATAGAAATAAGTAAATGAGGTACTCATATACAAAGAATTAACTTAAAGTACAAGAACGAAACTCTTTTATTGATAAAGTCCACTCACAATTGAACCCCCCCCCCCCATTAAACTACTTGAATCTACAAGAAGAAATGAATCACAAGGTAGCTTATTAGGTCGTTGTTTAAATATCATCACTTTGGCATCCTTCAAAACACGTGGTTAGATCAGGCGACTCTTCATTCACTGGCAAGTCAATCCAAAATTGCGTTTTCCGCTCATCGGAAATGTGTGTGGATAGCCTCAAAATTCCTTGCTTCTTTGCTTTTGAAATCCCTCTAGGACCTTTCCCGTTATCTGGCAAACCTTTCATGCGCTTCGATTTCTGTTTAAGAAAATCAAAACGTTTTAAAGTGTCGTCGAAATCGTACTTGTAGCATAGATCTTTCTGCCCCTTTTGAAAAGTAACCTGCACAATTCTGTTCAGCAGGATAGAATCCTTTTCAGGGCCCTTTTTAGGTGCCTTCTCATTATTCCACAAGAAGAAATCTTTCGTGTCCAGAACCTTCACATGAGTGTTTTTCCTGCAATTTTACATCAGAGTTACCAGATCCCTCAAATCCTCGACAGCATCCTGATTTCTGATCTTCTTTTCGATGCAACCGTGGATAGTATCCGCCGTCATGTGTGTATGACCCTTAGTAAGGTACTTTAAAGTAATGGAGTTGGGTCCCCAGCTCTGATTCACGATGCAAACAAGTGCACTAAACAGAATCCAATTTTTGTTTTGGGCTGAGCAATTGTCACACCACAAGACAAATTCTTTCACTTCTCGCAACTCGCTAATCAGACTGTATATGGCTGAGACCACACCATCAGCAGTTCTGCCATAGATGGCTTCTTGCCATACTATGCAATGCGCGGTCTCCGGCACACTTCCTGACTTTACAGGAGCAAAAGTCTCATTAAAGACTACTAAACGGCTAGTGAAGTGTGACTCCTTGATTTTTTGCATAATGGGCAGCAAAAGTATTTTCTGCATATCAATGCTGTACACCGCTTTTTCCACTCCATGAGGGTGTTGCGCATCTTTTTCTAGCTCCTTTCTTGCTTTCTGCGCCATTTGCTTATGATTTTCCGTTACTTCCTTGTCTGATTCCGTTAGCTGCTCATTTTTCTTTTTGTTTTTCATGGTGTCACAAAGTTCGCAGGTATCACTCTTAGGCATTTTCAAAGATACATTCATGCTGTGCATCACAGCGGCATAAGAAGCACGAGAGCATTTTTCATTTGGATAGTTTTTCTGAAAATCATCAAGAATCAACTGAACAGTGAATTCTCTTGGTAAATATCTCACATTTGGACTATTTTTTCGACGATAATGCGGCCTGCATGGCCTGAAAGACTCGAAATGCATCACTAAAGTTTTTTATTTAATGTCTCTTTGCTGTTGCTTTGTCTACCACGTCTCTCCTTGACTGGAAAAGTCACAGGCTCCTTGCCAATCTTTTTGCAGATTCTCTCAATCCGCTTCGTACTAGAAAATCCTAGTGTCCACATAAAAGTATTTCGGCAGACCCTGACACGTGACTGTTTCGCACTGCCGTCATCACCGGATTTCAAAGGTAAGAAATAGCTATAACTGAGCTTTTTCTTGAATGGCAAACGGCCATCTACTTTCACCCTTCTCCGGAAAATATTCACTGCCTCTATCAGTGGTTTATTGTAGGTTAGGTGTTCCACGTGGTCTAGAGCCCAGTATTCGCTTTGGATCTCCTTCCGCATTTCCATTGACAACAGAGAAAATTTCTTTTACAGCCAGCCGAGCATTCCTTATCTATAAAAGGACTTTTCATTTTGGCTTTTTCAATGCTTGCTTTTCTTCTCGCTTCCTTTCTCTTTTTCTCTTTTTCACTTCTGAATACAGGATTCTTCTTGGACTCTGGTAGAGAATCTTTGTCTTGCTCTTTACTGGGGCCTTGTTCCAGCTGATCTGAATTTTCTTCGACTGCAGAAGTTTTTCTGTTGTTTTTGTTTCGCACTTTTTTCATTCTCTTTCTTTTTCTATAGCATTTCTCACTTTTGCTACTCTCAGTTGAACTTTCCTCAACTGGCAAATACTCATCTGGACCAATGCTAGAAGCTTCGTCGGTGTCTGAATAAGTCGTCAGATTTTTCATTTTGGCAGCGACAGGTGGCAATCCCTTTGGTTCCTCATCTTTGGGGTGGTCTGAACTTTGAGTTCTAGCAGTGCCATCACTACATACAATTTCCAATACGTCCAGTTCCTCGTCTTTTCAGGTGTTTGAGCATCGCGTCTCAGCATTTTCGTCACTACACAAGCTCTGAACCAAATCCAAATCAAGTATATTTCCATCAGGTAAAAACTCAAGTTCACTTGCATTTAAAGAAAGATTTTTCTCTATTTTTGCATCACCATTATTGTTCAATTCCGTGGCCAACACTTGACGATCAAGCCAGTGACGGACAAAGGAGGTGTTGTCAAATGGCTCCATTACACTGTCATAAATTAACCAGCTCTGGATTGAAAGCTGAGTTCGCTGTTGACTATCGTTTCTTGGTTCTAAATAAGCTGGGATGAAACTATTTAACCTGCTGTCTCGCCTTTCTGAGATGTCTGTAGACGAATCGTGTTTCGACAAAGGATCTGGAGGCCTGTAAAAAAGAAACTTTTGGACTACTTTCCCAAAACAAATATAGTATGTTATTGGAAGATCCACACAAATGTCCAGACATTCTGCGGAAAGAAAAAAGCTGTATTCAGACGGAAATACAGAGAGAAGTACAACAAGCAAAGGAGCAAAATGGATGAAAGAGGTAAGCCCGGAAAACCTGAAGGGTTGGTTAACAAGTTATATATGTATGATGTCGGAAAGTAAAGAGCGGAAAGAAAGAGTAGAGATTGAGTGGTTGGATAAAACTATAAGACTTCTCACCTGCTGATTCCTTTCTCCTTTGCTATTTTAATTGCTTTTTGGACAAGAGCAAAGCTTCTGGAATGCATTGTGGTCTCAATCACATTACAACAACTGTTTCTTCTTTTTGTCAAATCACGATGATTATGCTGAAATTCAGCTGATTCTTGAGCTAAAAAGGAGACATATGCCAAATATTAAAATTCAAAAGAACAGGGTCAAAAGGAGACATGTGCTCTGCACGTATCTCCTTTTTGGCCAAGTTGCGATCCGCGTCCAAATGGCGTATGTATCTTTTTTATCTTCGTAACGGTAGGAGATAGGAGAATTCTGACTTCACCATTCGATTCCTCGTGCTGGGTTTACCCATGACATACACATAACTCATTTTCGGCCAAAATGGCATATGTCACCCTTTTAATTATCATAGCCGAGTTTTACGTGTATATTACAAAAAGCGACCAATCCTTTTATATTATATACCTATAAAGTGAACAAACACGTTTTGAGAGTATAATTGAGATTATATAACGTAAGCAGACTGGTTTTTGAGGCACTTTCATCATAACATTTTTTTTAACCAGAAACTAGAAATTATAAAATTGCGTATTTAGGAATGATTTTGTAGGAAAAGCTGTCTATCACCCATGCATTATCCACTGTTCCATTTCTTTGAAGTATGTGCTATCAGACTGGTTTCTTATTTTTTGTACAATTGCCTTTAGTCAAGACTAGTTTGTTAGGAATGTGTCGCTAGACAGCATTTGTGAATTGGATCGTATGAAGGGGGAGAAAAAAAGGGAATAGCATTTGCGAATTGGACTATACGAACGATATTAATTGAATAATAGAGAAAAAACAGAGCTAGATAGCATTTGTGAATTGGAACGTATGTAGGTGGAGAAAAAAGGGTTAAATCATTATTGGACAATTGCCTTTAGTCAAGACTAGTTTGTTAGGAATGTGTCTCTTCTACAGCTGACTCTAATTGCCAAAAAAAGAAAAGGGTATAGCATTTGCGAATTGCTGATTATCAGTTAAGGTAACCCCTCGGGGTTGCTAACTCATAACTTATTTATTATAAATTTGGAACAATATCAATCTATTGAAATGGTTAACGATGATAAAATGGTCTTATGCCTTGACCTAGCTTTACTTCTTCGATGTGTTATGTATAATACACAAGTGGTGTTTGAACAGTGTGGTCATTTTAAAATAGAGTCTAACGTTATAGTATACTAAAAAGTTGATACTAAGAGAGATGTAGATGGTAAGAAAAGAATTTTAATAATGAAATTCAGAACAAACCTTAGAAATCCTTGCAAATCAAGTAGTAAGGTGAATGTGAGTACGAACCATCAAGGATCATAAGCACCAACGACCCTAACCACCAGAAACCTCAACCCCCCAAAGGTCCCCTATCCCCATACTCGAAGGGCGCCCCCCTCCTCTCCAACTTTTGGCCCCCTCCCCCCAGTTTTTTTTCATTTTTTTTAATTTTTTTTTAACTTTGTTGTA
The DNA here is from genome assembly GCA_027921565.1 of Artemia sinica. Taxonomy (NCBI): domain Eukaryota; kingdom Metazoa; phylum Arthropoda; class Branchiopoda; order Anostraca; family Artemiidae; genus Artemia; species Artemia sinica. The sequence continues at coordinate 28,852,960 of CM051269.1, forward strand.
TTATTTTTTTAACATGAAATATTTTTTTCAATTTTTTTTATATGTCTTCGAATGAGATGAAACATACTTAAAACAAAAAAAAAAAATCAAATTTAATATTTTCCAAACTCAAAATGAGAATGGTATAGACATTTTATTCATGACCTTTACCATTAGAAAAATAATATTTGTAGTAGCACTTTTTTTTTATTGGACTAAAAATTTTTTTGGACTTCGAAATTATTCAACTTTTTTTACGTATCTTAAAATGACATAAAATATGCTTACGGCTCTAACAATTGTACTCTATCCTTGATCAGAGACATGATGCGGCTTTCCCACTGGTACTTTATGGAGGGTTATCGACACTATCTAGTTTATTGCATGTATTAAATCATTATTTTTCTACGCGGTGGAACGATAAACACATAAGTCATATCTTTAAAAAAAAGTGAAGATGGAGCATTTTAATAAAGTGTGTTCACATGACAATGGAACAAGTTATATAATTTTAGAACGTCTTCTAGGTATTTATAAAATGTTATTTTCTGTTCGTTTTTAATTGACATGGTTTTAATGCACGTTAGTTGCAAAACTTTTATAATTTTGTTTTTTATTTTCGATTCAGAATTAAATATTTATTTGGAATTTAAATTTAACCCTTCATATTTTTGTTCGTAATTCAAAAATTTATTTCAAAATTTGGTCGTTTATATCCGAAACATCTTATACAATTGGCACCGACATGTATTTACTGCCAACATTTCTTTCTGCCATCCTATCCTGTTTTTCCCCAGGTTCTTAAACAAATAAGTCAAACCAATAGGACTAACAGACATGAGTTCCGTACTTTCTGGATTATTGTATTGTGTTTCTGAGTCAAATAACTCCGGAATCTCGGGTCTAACCTAACAAATTATTAATAATAAGGGTTTACCCTGAGTAAACCCAGTGTGTAGACTGCGACCCACCTGTAACTTATGCTCCCAGAGATTGGATCAGCGACCTGTCAATATTTGCAACCATGATGGTTGCTTATTATACTTCAATGGTTAATTGCATCTATAATTTCAATAGGGGTTTTTGAGCTTAAGTTTTGTACCAGGTAGGGGTATAATTTCACTTTTATATCTTACGTGGCACTAGACAAAGCGTAGATGTCAGAGACTTCTGGATGTGTGTTGCGCATAATGTTTGAATATCACTGCAAATATTCCTTCATTTTGCTTTACAACTAGAAGATGGAAAGCTAGATAGTGCCTATGATACTTATTCCGTAATATGTATATTTTTTCATGTTAGAAGATATTTTCTGAGATTAAGGAACTGTCCAAAACGGAACACGTTACCCTAACCGACTGAATTACGCAATGCCGAAATGTCATTAGTGGCGCGTAACTCCAAATATATAATAGTAACAAGTATAATAGTTACAATATTAATATAATAGTTCAAACAATAGTAACAAAAATACATATAAACAAATTTTGGTTCATTTTAAAAGTATTTTTTGCACCCCCCCCCCCCTTAAAAAAACAACCCACCCCTCTTGAACAAAAATACTGGACACGGCCCTCACTGTTGTTATAATTATTTATACATGTAACTCAAATTCTAGGTTATTTGTGGGTTCATTTCTCATACCGATGACCTGGCTGCTATACCTAACATCTGCCATTCTTGGCTTTGGCGCTGCAGTCATTTGGACAGGCCAAGGCAACTATTTGACTCTCTGCTCCAATGATGGAACAATGTCAAGAAATAGTGGAATATTCTGAGCTCTTATAGAGTCTAGGTACTTTTTTTCTTTCTTATTGCACAATTAGCTAAATAGTTACTTAGTGCTTGTATTCTATTTGATTTCATTGTGACTCGGTGATAAATTTTTGTGTCAAGATTCCGGTCGAATACTTAATTGCTATTTTATGGTTTTGAAGGATTTTTTTTTTAATGCCTGGGTTTGATGCTAAATTATGATAGTCTATTATCAATCCATCCTGAGGTAAAACTAAGGCAGTCTATCCTAGGGCAATGCATGGAGTAAGAATAATTCAAAAAGTCATTACGTATCAGTATCAGTTTTACGAGCCATTTGACGGTATGTGCCCTGAAACCCATTCCCTGGATCCGCCCATGCAAACAGCACGAATTTCTCAAGGTTTCTTTTCAAATGTTTGAAACAGCTTACAGGAGCATGTTTGATTATTTAGATGTTTAGCTGATAGCTACTTTCACTAGCTGTTCCATAATATCTGCTATCTATTTAGGTTTTAAATCTATGCGCTTCACAGATTTTGTTATTTTTTGCATCAAAAGTTTTCGACGATCGAGACAATTGCAGTTTATAATTCTAAGTCTTATCAATCGCCAAGTATCCATGGACGAGACAAATCGTGTCCCCAGGCCAGCTGGTAGCAAAAAGCAAGTTTGCCTTACCCCCTTCAACTACAGGGGGGGGGGGTAAATTTTGTATTTTTTAAGTATGTCACTAAAAACACCAAAAAAACATAGTTCAATGAAAACACCCCTCCCCCCACCAAAAAAGTATGTTTAAATATATGTGTGTGTGAAGGGTACGGGGTGGGGGGTCTGAGGGATCATATTTCAGTTTCCATTCCCAAATGAACCTTTTTGAAGACAAAATAACCAATTCCTTTCCTACGACATGTTATGTTTTTGATGCTAGTGTTGAGTATTGGCACATTATTTTTTATTTCCTTTATTTTTTTTTAAACGCAATTGTAATTGAAGAACGTAAAAAACATTAAAATAAGACATTTTCCCGTTTTCAATAAAGAATTTTATAACAGTCTTTAAATTTTACATTAAATAAACTGATCAATTTTACATAGCATTTTAAAAAACGAAGCTTCAAAATTAGCATGTCCGGGATTTGAACCCGGGACCTCCTGCAATCAAAGCAGGAATCATACCCCTAGACCAACACGCATTGAAAATAAATTTTATTTATATATAAGTTGAAATTCCAAAGCAGTACGTTCACTATTTTCAATATTTCTTTATGGTAAGCTTGCATACCCTAGAGCTGAAAATTAAAACATATAGGAAGACTAAATATGGCAACATTAATAAACTTGGAGATGGTTCCATTACTTACCTAAGGACGAGGTGAGGTGAGCACACTAATTGCCTTTTTTTTAAATATAATAATCGTTTTACTCGCAAGTCCAATTTAAAACTTTAAGATGTACCCTAATGTGACACCTAATTCTAGCAATTCCATTAATATCACTTAGGTAAATTTTTCGTTATTCATATTATTGACTTACGAATAAAGTAAACATACCACTCGATGCCCTTTTTTATGCTCTTTCCAAATATAATAATAATCATTTTTGTCAGAAATGAATTTCACCCCCCGCCCCTATATATACTAGTTCAGGGTTTATATTTGCGCATTATGGGGGGTAAGGGGAAAATTTAAACTTACCTCTCATTTACATCAGAAACAAAATTTACCCCCAGCCCCCTAATGTGCAAATATATACCCTGAATTGGCATATATAGGGGTGGGGGTAAAATTAAGTTCCGACAATAATGATTATTATATTTGGAAAGAACTTAAAAAAAGGCATCGAGTGGTATGTTTACTTTGTTCGTAAGTCAATAATATGAATAACGAAAAATTTACCATCACTTAAGCATAGTCCTTTATATGAATCAAGAATTCAGCAAAACCCCTTGCTACAAAGAATACATGAATCATCACAAGGTGATGAACAACGAAGAGATGTATTACTACTACTACTAAAAACTTACTGCAAGACTTAAAAACTAAAAACTTACCAAGCTGCCTGAGGCCAAACACAGCTACGCAAGTTTCTCCTAAATTCCAATTTACTCAAAGCCTCTTTCTTTATACCCTCCCACAAAGTTCCAATGCGTTGGCCAAAAAAATATATTATTTAGGACTATATATCAGGGGCGGCGAGGGAAGGGGGGGGGACAAGGACTATTGTATTTAAAATGAGCATAAAAAAAGGAATATAAAGGTAGGCTACTACCTTTATTGTAGAAAAATGTTTCCTTCTTCTGATCCGCCTAACTAGAATGCTACCATAAGAAATTAGTAAATAATTCCTGAGACCACACTGGCTAAACATAACAAAATGAAAATGATGTAGAGAAGAGAAAATGAGCATAATAACAGCCAGTGAAAAATAGAAGAAAAATATGCAAATATTTCGGTTGAGACCTCCGCTCAACCGTCTTCAGTGCAAATGAAATAATAAAAACTACACAAAGCACAGGACAATATAAAAAGAACAGCATTAAAAATTAAAGGAATACCCTTTCCAAGTAACAATGAAAGAGTAACAATAAAAATACGATAGTGAATTCACCATTATTTTATTATTTTATTTTATTGTTTTATCGGTTTTTATTATTTTATTCTGAACTGAAGACGGATGAGCGGAGGTCTCAACCTAAATATTTGCATATTTTTCTTCTATTTTTCCCTGGCTGTTATTATTCTCGTTTTCAAATATTTATGATTTTTTTTTTCTTTTTGATAAGGAATTAGGTCCCATTTAAAGGCTTTAATTTGTATTTGCGAGTGACACGATTATTAGATTTAGAAAATAATATAAGAAAGGCATCATATGTATATATACATATATATATTTATATATATATATATATATATATATATATATATATATATATATATATATATATATATATATATATATATATATATATATATAAATATATATATATATATATATATATATATATATATATATATTATATATATATATATAATATATATATATATATATATATATATATATATATATATATATATATATATATATATATATATATATATATAATATATATATATATATATATATATATATATATATATATATATATATATATATTTATATATATGTATGTCAAGGAACAAGGAACACCGATGACTTGCCAAAAACGATTTAAATTGGTCAGGACTTTCAGAAAGAATTCTTATTTTTCATAGGGTGGCTGTATCGAACCTCTGGTGACGTCGTGACATCAAGAAAAGGCTCAAATTGCCTGCGGTTAGAAGACAAGCGACAATGAGAATCCATATATAGAAGCCTACCGCGTTCCGAGTGCCAGGACCCGGCAGCAAAGCCGCGTGGCTCCCAGTACTATATATATATATATATATATATATATATATATATATATATATATATATATATATATATAATATATATATATATATATATATATATATATATATATAATATATATATATATATATATATATATATATATATATATATATATATATATATATATATATATATATATATATATATATATTTCACGAATTGTGGCTTAATTCGAGTTATAATTTAGCATCAAACCCAGGCATTAAAAAAAAAATCCTTCAAAACCATAAAATAGCAATTAATAATTCGAGCGGAATCTTGACACAAAAATTAATCACCGAGTCACAATGAAATCAAATAGAATACAAGCACTAAGTAACTATTTAGCTAATTGGGCAATAAGAAAGAAAAAAAGTACCTAGACTGCATAAGAGCCCAGAATATTCCACTATTTCTTGACATTGTTCCATCATTGGAGGAGAGAGTCAAATAGTTGCCTTGGCCTGTCCAAATGACTGCAGCGCCAAAGACAAGAATGACAGATGTTAGGTACAGCAGCCAGGTCATCGGTATGAGAAATGAACCCACAATTAACCTAGAATTTGAGTTACATGTATAAATAATTATAACAACAGTGAGGGCCGTGTCCAGTATTTTTTTTCAAGAAGGGTGGGTTGTTTTTTGAGGGGGGGGGGGAGAGGGTGCAAAAAACACTTTTAAAATGCAACAAAATTTGTTTATATGTATTTTTGTTACTATTGTATGAACTATTATATTACTATTGTAACTATTATACTTGTTACTATTATATTTTTGGAGTTACGCGCCACTAATGACATTTCGGCATTGTGTAATTCAGTCGGTTAGGGTAACGTGTCCCGTTTTGGACAGTTCCTTAATCTCAGAAAATATCTCCTAACATGAAAAAATATACATATTAAGGAATAAGTATCATAGGCACTATCTAGCTTTCCAATTTCTAGTTGTAAAGCAAAATGAAGGAATATTTGCAGTGATATTCAAACATTATGCGCAACACACATCCTGAAGTCTCTGACATCTACGCTTTGTCTAGTGCCAAGTAAGATATAAAAGTGAAACGATACCCCTACCTGGTACAAAACTTAAGCTCAAAAACCCCCATTGAAATAATAGATGCAATTAACCATTGAAGTATAATAAGTAACCATCATGGCTGCAAATATTGACAGGTCGCTGAACCAATCTCTGGGAGCATAAGTTACAGGTGGGCCGCAGTCTACACACTGGGTTTACTCAGGGTAAACCCTTATTATTAATAATTTGTTAGGTTAGACCAGAGATTCCGGAGTTATTTGACTCAGAAACACAATACAATAATCCAGAAAGTACGGAACTCATGTCTGTTAGTCCTATTGGCTTGACTTATTTGTTTAAGAACCTGGGGAAAAACAGGATAGGATGGCAGAAAGAAATGTTGGCAGTAAATACATGTCGGTGCCAATTGTATAAGATGTTTCGGATATAAACGACCAATTTTTGAAATAAATTTTTGAATTACGAACAAAAATATGAAGTGTTAAATTTAAATTCCAAATAAATATTTAATTCTGAATCGAAAATAGAAAACAAAACTATAAAAGTTTTGCAACTAACGTGCATTAAAACCATGTCAATTAAAAACGAACAGAAAATAATATTTTATAAATACCTAGAAGACGTTCTAAAATTATGTAACTTTTTCCATTGTCATGTGAACACACTTCATTAAAATGCTCCATCTTCACTTTTTTTAAAGATATGACTTATGTGTTTATCGTTCCACCACGTAGAAAAATAATTATTTAATACATGCAACAAACTAGATAGTGTCGATAACCCTCCATAAAGTACCAGTGGGAAAGCCGCATCATGTCTCTGATCAAGCATAGAGTACAATTGTTAGAGCCGTAAGCATATTTTATGTCATTTTAAGATACGTAAAAAAAAGTTGAATAATTTCGAAGTCCAAAAAATTTTTTAGTCCAATAAAATAAAGTGCTACTACAAATATTATTGCTCTAATAGTAAAGGTCATGAATAAAATGTCTATACCATTCTCATTTTGAGTTTGGAAAATATTAAATTTGATTTTTTTTTTGTTTTAAGTATGTTTCATCTCATTCGAAGACATATAAAAAAAAGTTGAAAAAAATATTTCATGTTAAAAAAAATAATACAAAAAAGAAAAAAAAATTAAAGAAAAAATTAAAAAAAATGGGGAGAGGGGGCCAAAAAGTTGGAGAGGAGGGGGGCGCCCTTCGAGTATGGGGATAGGGGACCTTTGGGGGGTTGAGGTTTCTGGTGGTTAGGGTCGTTGGTGCTTATGATCCTTGATGGTTCGTACTCACATAACCCTTACTACTTGATTTGCAAGGATTTCTAAGGTTTATTCTGAATTTCATTATTAAAATTCTTTTCTTGCCATCTACATCTCTCTTAGTATCAACTTTTTAGTATACTATAACGTTAAACTCTAATTTAAAATGACAACACTGTTCAAACATCACTTGTGTATTATACATAACACATCGAAGAAGTAAAGCTAGGTCAAGGCATAAGACCATTTTATCATCGTTAACCATTTCAATAGATTGATATTGTTCCAAATTTATACCTCGGGTGTATTCTGATTAACATCTAGCAAAATGTACCCTTAGGGCTTATTTGTCGCCTGACTGTACGCTGAAAGTAGAAATTAGGGGGCACCTGGATATATTTGTTTATTGAGAGTTATTAGAGAATTTGAATCACGAACAACTCGGTAGATAATATAAATGGTGCAATTCAAAGCAAGGGTTCTCATACACTTGCTCTGATGAAACAGATTGTGTAGAACTAGGGTTATGGAAATGTGTTCATGATGAGAGCGAACGGTAAACAGTTGCAGCATTTCCTGTGAGAACTGTTCAATCGATTCAGCCAGATCATCAATAATCAGCCATGAGTTTGACTCAATACTATTTAAAACGTCAAATCCCAGTATGAACTGTATTGGCATGGACGTGGCAGTGGCAATAGCTTTTATTTGATTTTAGGACTCTTGTCAAATACTATAGCAATAGTAATTTTTTTTTGTTTTTTCCAAAAGCATTTTATGATAATTTTTGATTATTTTACCTAAAAGTGTCATTTTCCACGACATTGACGGGCCACACAGAAACGACCTGAATGGTGTTTTAAATTGATACATACTGCTGTTGACAACAGTTGGACTACAGCTAACTGTAAACCATACATGTCTAATGAATAAATAATAATAATAATTTTCCCTTAGATCTACCTAGTACGTTATTCAATAGCAAGAACAACAAAACATATTTTTCTTTTATTAACAACAATTCCAACAATTGCAACAAAAACAATAGTTTTCATTTATTGACAAAAAAAAACTCAAAAACAGCAAGAACAACATTTTTCATTTATTAACAACCCTTTTTGTACAACAATAGAAACAACATTAGCAACAACAACAACAGTATTTTTCATTTACTGATAAAAAAACAACTTAAAATACAACACGAACAATATTTTTCATTTATTAAAAATACTTTTTGCACAACAACAACATTTTTTATTTATTGTCAAAACAACTTCAAATACAATAACAATAGCAGCACAGTTGAACATTAAGAATAGAATATGAGAAAACATAATTTACATCATTTAAAAGATGAGGATCCCCCCCCAAGGGCCCTCTCCTCTGGGGCCGAAGGCCGGCCGTGGGTGGGACCCCCCACCCCCCGGGACCTTGGGCTGAAAAGGGGAAAAACTGTATACAATAGTGGCTGCTGCAGTTAAATGATGACGATGAGAAATTGTTGTTGCCACCCCCACCCACCAAGTACTTTTTTTTAATTTAAGTTAACTTATCCGGACCGAGTTGGTTTCGATAGTCCACACATTCAACTCGATCTGAAACTCGATAGTGGCCGTGGGGGAGTACTTTTACACCATTCTCGAGCACATAGACCTTGTCGGATTTGCAATACATGGCATTTTTTCCACTCTAACAGTATAGTTCCTATACTGTAGAGAGCGAATTGCCTGCACTTTGCTCTTGGCACTAGAAAGCTGTCAACATAGTTTCTGTAGACTTTTATGTTGAAATTATTTTTTACAAAGTGTGTAGGCACCCCTTTGCACGCCCGTTTTACATCCTTGCCGTGTGTTTCCACACAGTAAACTTTGGGACCGGGGAAAACCACATTAGATATTAAATCAGTCCCCGTCTCCGACTTTAACATTATTAGTTGATTGGGGGCCTGGTGTTTCACCAACTCGGGGTAGATGCTCTCATTCCAATTAGTGAAATCCATCCGCGGGGCAATGTGCACCCCATTTTCCAAATCATTTAACAAATCCCCGGTTTTAACTTTTAACAACAGAGAATCTGTGTCCCCATAGTAACTTGAACCTCCCCCTCCCTTGGCCATTGTACCTTGCACACATTGTAAAAGAACGACAACATGAGTTTCTTGGAAATTTCAAGTACTGAACTACCCCCAGCAATATTCTTATTCACAACAATACTTATCTTTTTTCTGTGTAGCAGAACCATATTCGGCTCTATGCTTGTGAATTTCGTAAAATTGGGATCGGCGATAATTCGTGCACATTCGTTGGGACAAGTTACGACGTCCCAACGTGATATGTTTCGTATGCTTTCACACATTTTTCCAAAAGATGAATTTGAAATAAGTTTACATATTTCTTTTTCGACTTCACTTTTTGCCTGTGAGCGTTTACTGACAAAGGTGTCAATAAACGCTTTCAAGTAGGGTTTCTGATCAAATTGCAGGGCCCTGTGTATTTTGTGATCCTGAAACCATTGCTCACCATCCACCGCAATGGGACGTAGTGAACAACAATATTCTGTTTCGGGTCCAGATCTGCAATTAGTTTCTGTTTGGAGGGGATCCAATGCATGCCCATATCCTCGACCAAAGTCCACTTGTATGGACTCAAAGACTCCTTGGTCACAGGTCTATTCACGCACGGAAAAACAAAATCTTTTACAGTGTCATGAAGTTCCACTGGTATGTGTCCGTCAATTTCAAAGAACCATGCTTGTGAACCATTTTCCTCGACAGTGTGAATTTAGGGGATGTCACAAGGATTTTCAAGTCATTTGTGATTGCCACTTGGTAAACAGTAGTGAGACATCGCCGAGGGGTACAATGAGTTCATATCAAGAAAAACAGCATTGGAATATACACCAGCAGCAGAGTTCTGCCCAGTTGGATCCGTTGTTAGGACGCGATCCCCATGAAGAACATACCCCCCTCCTCATAAATTTTTCTACAAATAGATGTTGATCCAATCCATATCGGTGATCAAACCTATTTCTTCCCTACTAATTTTTAGAATTAAGTCGATGACGAGGTGCGGTGCTGAAAAATAATAGCCAATGTCTAGCCCGAACTCTGAATAAATTTGATCTGTGTTTTTGCAGACAATGTCTAAAAGAGTTAACACATCACTGGCCAAGTACATTCTACAATAATCCCAGCCATTTTTAAAATTACCCTTAGCCCATACTCTCTTAGAAAATTGATAGTCCTCGTCAGTGCATTCACTATCGGTAAGTGAATTATAGAATGCATCAATGGGAGAGAGTTTCTCCTCACTTAAGTGCGCACCAGAGTAGTAATAGTCATATGCATATATGCCTTTACAGGTCAGTAAGTCATACATTTCACTGTCTTGAGAGCGCTGTTCAAGCAGAGGAAAACTATCAAAATTGTCACTTTCCTGCACTTGAATGAGTTGACTGAGAGCCTTGGGGAAAAAACTATATGAATCTAAAAAACGGATTTTATTCCAGCACGTATGCCCATTATCCACTGCCTGCCATTTCAACTTTAAAAGCACCAGCTTCTCAGCAGATTTGGGGATAATATTGTAGGTAAATGAGTTATTTACCCATGGACTATTTGCTCCCCCTCCCTCACTGTGCATACGTGCCAAAGCTGGTAAAATAAATCTCAAATCATAATTTGAATTGTGAATGAAAACCGGTATTAAAAACTGCTGTCCAAAGTGCCAGAGTGCCACATATTTCCTACCACAAGTGAATATGGTCCCTGAATTTCCCCTTCCCCCCTAGTCTTTTCCCCTTAGTCCCTTTCCACTTAGTCCCCTCTTCAAATTCCCCCTTACAAACCCAACATATTTTCTTATTTTTAATGGCCATGCGATCCCCTGCTGACAATATCATTGGATAGTGGGTATTTCTCAAACGGGAAATAGCTCCATTTGCAGTGACAATTAATTTAGTTAATGCTTTGATCATGCAATCATTCTTATCCAACGTTTCGACTATTTCTAACAATTGCATGGTGTTAGAGCTGTCTATTTGTCCTTGGGCATAGGAGACTGCAATGGCTTGATTTTCTTTGATACAATTCGGAAATTGTGGGTCGTTCACATCCACCAGCTTGGCTTCACAGTCTAAACTTATTTTATTGCTTTGCATTGCAGTATCCTGAAAATTTTTTAAATGTAAAATTGCTCGGTCACCCAAAACTGTTTCCACTGATTTATAGCCGTGTCTTTTACAATGTTTCATGTGATTTTTTAGCTTTAAATCACTATGAAATCTAGACAGGCATGTTGGACAATAGTGACGTGCACAATGTTTTTTACCCTCCCCCAGAAATCTACTAATATCCGTAATAGTATAGAAATGGCCAATTGAATGGGTTCACTAGGCGGTGTGTACAACAACCAAACCCAGTGTTTCACCGATACAATGGACGGGGCCCTTACTGGGAATATTACCCTTTTTTGTTAGAACGCATACCCTCTTGAAATTCTGTTTCGTATTGTAGCAACGTAACAGCGAAATTTAAATGGGCGTTGGCCCGTTCAAAAATATCTATTGCCCTAAGTGTTATAGGAAATTTTTCCGCTAAACAAGAGAAATCTACTGTGGGAAAATCAGACCCTCCTTCCCATGCACGGCCCAGTAGTCCAAATTTTCCTTTGTAGCGTCATTTTGTAGAGGTTCGAAGATTGATATGATGAAAGCGCACAAGAAATATTTTTTGCCTGTTTCGAAACAGATTCGTTGAACGCCCTTGCATCATTCTAAATTGGGATTATTTTAAAACTATAGACCACTCCCCCACCCCACCTCCTCTTGAAATAAAATAAAATGTTTTTTTAAATTTACATATATTCACACTTAAATTTTCAACAAATAAAACCACGGAACCACTACTATTCTCATGATAATTTTCGAGATGAGTGACAGTATTGTCAACCCATTGCATAAATACACTCTCGTAATTTTCCAAATGAGGATACAATACCAACATCTCGGTGTGTACATAATGGTCATACACCTCCCCATGACTCTCATTTAGATAAAATATTTTTAAAACAATTGAGGCTTTGATACTGTCCCGACCCCCCGCAACTGAATCCGGTTTTCTAAAATTTGCATTGTATTCGGGCTTAACCACGGTAAATCACCCTCTGAAGTATCTGCATTGTCTTGTTCAACTATACTATTATCAACCCTGAATTAATTATTCAATAAACTGTCTGCCCATTCCGTGTCATTGATAAGAGTATCATTTAAATTCTCACTACCTTCATAGCATTCCTGTACCTGAATATCAAGAAACTCCATTGGTGCTTCAATTTGGATCATTTCATCAATGCGACTTGTTTCTTCAGAGAGGGGGAAGGTAGTGCATTTGGAACCGATGTAGCCTATAAAAAAAACAACCACTTAATTTCAAAGTGTATAAAACACCCTATTTTTTTAAAGTAGAAAAGTGACTATATTTTCTAATTGTTTAAAACATGTGCTTAAAAAATGCACACTTAATAGTCGTAGCAGAAGCAATAGCAAAGCCACTATCTGTGTGCACATAGTACCATTTGGCTAGTTTTTTAAGCTTTGTAATCGCGTCTATTTCAAAAACTGACATCAGGTACTTATTTCTATACCAATAACAATAGCGAAACTACTTTTTCAGTTAAAAAATTGTTTTTTAATACTCATAAATCTGCAATATTCATCATACTATCTCAGCGAATTATCTAGTAGACAGAAAAATAATAAAAGCAGCGCATTCGCAGCTCACACACACACAATAAAATAGTGAAAATCATAACTAGTTACATACTTAATAGCAGCACTATTTAGCATTTCAATACTCATAGTTTTCTTAGCGAATTATCTAGTAGAAGGAATAATAAAAGCAGCACTTGCGCTGTCTATAATGAAAATGACTTTCTAGTTTCATCTTAATGTACTCAAACTGGAAAACATTATCATATGAAACTATTTATCATAAGCATCATCATTACCCCTCTTGCAATTCATAAGATTTACTATAGACAATATGACGGGAATAAAAAGTATTTTTTTCAGCGAAACCTTTCCCATTTCTTAAATCATAAGGATTTAGCAGGCTGGATGCGTATACATGTCAGGTTTCGATAATTACAACCTGTGTGTCAAGGTGATTAAATAGCTCTGAAGTATTAGCGTCAAAGGGAGCGATATGTTTCCCTTTGGGAGAAAAATCATTATCGGAAATAACAATAAATTTAAAAACTCATATTAAGATCCGCAGCTTGCATATGAAGGGCTCTAGGGGGCAAATCATGGCCGTGCATCGAGTACGTAGAAGAAGAGGCAATATAATGAATAACTGCAGGTCTTAAAGTCCCCGGCAACGCTTGATAGAGGGTAGACAGATTAGCAACGTCACAGCCATGTATAGTAGGGGTACACTGAGCAGTGGTGTCATGACCTTGCACGGATTGGGTGACGGTTTGTGCAGGTAGAGCTGGTCTGGAAGGAGCTTAAGATCTTGGCCAATGGTCATACTGGACAACTGATGCCCTAACATGGGTTTTATCAGTGGTTCTCACCCTCTTGTTGGGTGGGGGACATTGCTCAAAATTGTCCTTAAAAAGAAATTAAATTTTAGTTTTTCATGTAGAGAAAAAAACACACAAATTGTAGTTACAAACCAAACTCGTCCCCTATTATACACCCCCTCCCCCCTCTTCGATATCGGTGTTAGAAAAACAATTTTTAGGTTGTATCTTTTTAGTATATGGTATGCTTTACCCCCACCTCTCCTAATGTGAAAATGTTTAGCCAAATTTGTTTCTAAACTATTATATTTTATTGCATTAGCATTAAGCAAACTTGACTTCTTTCGTGTGTACCGTATAATGCAGCGGTATGTAATTTCCTTCAGAAAAAGCCTATAGATCAGAAATGACACAAAAAAGCCATAATATAGCATAGAGTCCTGTAAACATCTGAATTATGTTTCTAAAAACCAGGGCTAATGAAAAAACCGGGAATTATATGATGGGGGAGGGGTTAAATCGTCAATATAGATAGTTACGTAGGCTACAAACCATAGCATAACTTTCCAAATGTTATAAGCTCAAGAAACAGGGGGTATTTAGATATTAACTTGTTAATACAGTTCCAGCATATAGCCTTAAAATTAGATTTAAAAAAAGATTGTTAACATAGACACATCATGTAGGCCTAAAATTTGCGATCATAGGTAAAAATGCTAGCCAATTTACATTTAGTGTATGCTCCGCTTTACCCTCCCATCCCCACAATGTGCAAATATATATAGCCCAAGTTGGTTTCTAAACTATTATTCATCCATTTTCATTTTATCATCCAAATTTAACTTTTTAAGAAGTCTCTCTTATAATGCAACAGTATTGAAATATCTAAATTAATTATTTATAAAATAAACTTACGGCATGTAATTGGTTAACAATATTGTCAATATTCTCCATAGTGCTTATTGTTCAATAGCTTAAATGAACTGCTACAATATCGCAGATATACAATGCACTTATACTAATTTTTCCAGAGAAGCCATATTTAAACATTGAATTGTGTAACTTGATTTCCATCAGAGCCTATTACGCAAATCTAGGGTAGAATTTCCTAGAAATATGGACTTCCGTTCGGATTCAATACATTTAGAAACATCTCTGATTGACCTAGAAAGAGACACGTGATCTTGTTCGGTTAGTGGATCAATAACATTGTCATGCTCGTATTCAGTGTGCACGTGCATTTTCCCCGCAGTATTCTAAGTCCCTGATTGGCCTAGAAAGAGACAAGTGATCTTGTATTCGTAGGATTCTAGCCTTTTGATTGACTGAATCTTGTTAGTTTAGTATCAATAGATGCATTTCTACTATGGGTGTTGTCAGCCATACTCCTTTTACTTTTTGCTTGTTTTGAGTTTGACTAGGCTATCTGTTATAATTTCTGTTATTTTTGGGTTAATATCAGATAACATTATCAAAATATAAGTATCAGAGTGACTAAATTCTTTATCAATATCCTTTGTCGGGTACATAGGATAACCTTGACAGAATCCAAGTATCAAAGTGAATAAATTTTTATAAACATCTTTTGATGGATACATAGGATAATATTGACAAAATCTATGTATCAGAGTTGATAAATTCTTTTTCAATATCCTTTGTTGGATACATAGGATAACACTGAAAAAACTAAGTATCAGAGTGAATAAATTCTATATCAACATTCTTTGTCAGATACATAGGATAACATTGACAAAATCTAAGTAACAGAGTGAATAAATCATTTATAAACATCCTTTGCTGGATAAGTCGGATAACCTTAGCAAAATCTAAGTATCAGGGTGAATAAACTTATTATCAATATCTTTTATCAGATGTATCGGATAACATTATCGAAAGCTAAGTATCAAAGGGATTAAATCATCTCTCAATTCTTTGTGATGTTGTAAGATCCTTTTGATGCTAAGAAATACTTATATAGTTGAATTTATTCCAAGTCTTACATTTCGATGAAAAAACAATTCCAAACTGAACTTTGAAAAATCAACAGATTGTAACGTTCACAATGGAAACCACGACACATCATTACAAAAATATTCCCAGTCTTACATTTCAAGGAAAAAATTCCTAAATGAACTTTGAAAGATCAACAGAATGTAACAGTGACAAGGTAAGCCATGACATAGTACTACAAAAATATTCCAACTCTTACATTTTAACGAAAAAAAATCCATAATGAACTTAGAAACATCAACAGATCGTAACATTGACAATGAAAACCACGACACATCATTACAAAAATATATAAATAAGTCTTACATTTCGAGGAAAAAAAATCCTAAATGAACTTTGAAACATCAACAGAATGTAACAGTGACAAGGTAAGCCACGACATGTCACTACAAAAATATTTTAAGTCCTACATTTCAACGAAAAAATTCCGAAATGAACTATGAAACATCAACAGAATGTAACAGTGACAAGGGAAACCACGGCATACACTAAAAAATATTCCAAGTCATACATTTCAATAAAAAGATTTCAAACTGAACTTTAAAAAATGAACAGAATGCAAAATTGTCATGGGAAACCATGACACATCATTACAAAAATATACCAATTCTTACATTTCAAGAAAAAATTCATAAATGAACTTTGAAAGATCAACAGAATGTAACAGTGACAAGGTAAGCCATGACATATCAATACAAAAATATTCCAAGTCCTATATTTCAACGAAAAAAAAATTCCCAAAATGAACTTTGAAACATCACTATTTTATTAATTTTGGGGATCCCTCCACACTTTCCGGCCACAACCGAGCCGACCACCGCAACGGCCGTCTCCTAACCCTGCTGCCCGCCACAGCGGAGCCTACTTCAAATTTCTGGCCCTACCTTCAGCCACCGTAGCGGCCGTACTGGTCGCAACGGGCGCGCCCGTCACAACGGGCGTCTCCTAACTGCGGCCGCTGCGGGGCGGACCTTTGCGGCGGGCACGGCACCGCTAAGGTGGGTGGCTTGCCATCACACCACTGCGGCAGTCACGGCTACTACGGCGGCCGAAGACCGGGGTCCCGCTGCGATGGTTGACGCAGAACTACGGTGGGTACAGCAGCTGCAGTGGCCGAAGGTTGGGCCGGAAAGCGCGGTGGGCTTGGGTGGAGGACGGCCATTGTGGCGGTCGGCTCGGTGGTGGCCGGAAATCACGGAGGACCCAGCAAAATTAATAAAATAGTGATGTTTCAAAGTTCATTTTTGGATTTATTTTCGTTGAAATATAAGATTTGGAATATTATTGTAGTGATATGTCATGGCTTATCTTGTCACTGTTACATTCTTTTGATCTTTCAAAGTTCATTTATGTATTTTTTTCCTTGAAACGTAAGACTTGGAATGTTTTTGTAAGGATGTTTCGTGGTTTCCCTTGTTATTTTACATTCTATTGATTCGAAGTTCAGTTTGGAATTTTTTCGTTGAAATACATGACTTGGAATATTTTTGTAGTGATGTGTCATGGTTTCCCTTGTCACCGTTACATTCTGTTGATGTTTCTTGCTTCATTTTTGAATTTTTTCATTGACATGAAAGTTCATTTTGAAATTTGTCACTGTTACATTCTGTTGATCTTTCAAAGTTTATTTATGAATGTTTTCCATGAAATGTAAGATTGGGAATGTTTTTGTAATGATGTGTTGTGGTTTCCCATGACTATTTTACATTCTGTTGGTTTTTCATGGTTCAGTTTGGATATTTTTTGTTGAAATGTATGACTTAGAATATTTTTGTAGTGATGTGTCGTGGTTTCCCTAGTCACTGTTACATTCTTTTGATGTTTCATACTTTCATTTTTGAATTTTTACTGAAATGTAGGACTTCAATTATTTTTTTTTGCGAAATGTAATGGCTTACCTTGTCACTGTTACATTCTGTCGATGTTTCAAAATTCATTTAGGAATTTTTTCCTTGAAATGTAAGACTTGGAATATTTTTGTAATGACGTGTCGTGGTTTCCATTGTCATCGTTACATTCTGTTGATGTTACAAAGTTCATTTCGAAATTTGTCACTGTTACATTCTATTGATCTTTCAAAGTTCATTTATGAATTTTTTCCTTGAAATGTAAGGCTTGGAATGTTTTTGTAATGATGTTTCGTGGTTTCCCTTGTCACTGTTACATTCTGTTGATGTTTCATACTTCATTTTTGAATATTTTCATTGAAATGTAGGACTTCGAATATTTTTGTAGTGATATATCATGGCTTATCTTGTCACTGTTACATTCTGTCGATGTTTCAAAGCTCATTTAGGAATTTTTTCCTTGAAATGTAAGACTTGGAATATTTTTGTAATGATGTGTCGTGGTTTCCATTGTCAATGTTACAATCTGATGATGTTTCAAAGTTCAGTATGGAATTTTTTTCGTTGAAATGGGAGAGTTGGAATATTTTTGTAGTGATGTGTCTTGGTTTCCCTTGTCACTGTTACATTCTGTTGATGATTCAAAGTTCAGTTTGGAATTTTTTTCATTGAAATGTAAGACTTGGAATAAATTCAACTACACAGGTATTTCTTAGCATCAAAAGGATCTTACAACATTTCACAGAATCGAGAGATGATTTACTCACACTGATAATTTGATTTTGATAATGTTATCCAATGTATTTAATAAAAGATATTGATAATTAATTTATTCACTCTTATACTCAGATTTGGTGGTGTTATCCGACGTATCCAGCAAAGGATGTTGATAAATGATTTATTCACTCTGATACTTTGATTTTGTCAATGTTATCCTATGTATCCGACAAAGGATATTGATAAGGGATTTATCTGCTGTAATACTTAGATTTTGTCAATGTTATCCTATGTATCTGATAAAGGATGTTGATAAACAATTTATTCACGCTGATACTTGCATTTAGTCAGTGTTATCCTATATATCCGACAAAGGATGTTGATATAGAATTTTTTCACTCTGATAATTAGATATTGTCAATGTTATCCTAGGTAACCGAGAAAGGATGTTGATGAAGAATTTATTCACTCTGATACTTAGATTTTGTCAATGTTCTCCTATGTATCCGACAAAGGATGTTGAAAAAGAATTTATTCACTCTGATACATAGATTTTGACAATGTTATTCTATGTATCCGTCAAAAGATATTGATAAAAAATGTATTTACTCTGATACTTAGATTTTGTCAATGTTATCCTACGTAGCCGACAAAGGATGTTGACAAAGAATTTAATCACCCTGATACTTAGATTTTGACAATGTTATCTGACATATCCGAGAAAAGATTTTGATAAGGAATTTGTTCACTCCACTCTGATACTTAGATTTTGATAATGTTATCGGATGTAACCAATGAAAGATTTTACAAATGAATTTATTTACTCTGATGCTTAGATTTTGTCAATTTTATCCGATCTATCCGACAAAAGATGTTGATAAAGAATTTATTCATCCTGATACTTAGATTTGATAATGTTACCCGAGGTATCTGACAAAGGATTTTGGTGAAGGATTTATCCACTCTGATACTTAGATTTTCATAATGTTATCCGATGTATCCAATAAAGGATGTAGCTAATAAATTTATTCACTCTGATACTTAAATTTTGTCAATTTTATCTGACGCATCTGAGAAAGGATGTTGATAATTGATTTGTGAACTCTGATACTTAGATTTTGTCAATGTTATCCTATATATTCACCAAAGGATTTTGGTAAAGGATTTATTGACACTGACACTTAGATTTTGATAATGTATTTATTCACTCTGATGCTTAGATTTTATCAATGTTATCCGACTTATCCAACAAATGATGTTGTTAAAGGATTTATTCACTCTGAAACTCAGATTTTGTCAATGTTATCCTATGTATCTGACAAAGGATGCTAATAAAGAATTTAATCACTCTCATACTTAGATTTGTCAATGTTCCGCTTCATATCCGACAAAAGATGTTGGTAAAGGATTTATTCACTCTCATACTTAGATTTTGTAAATACGATCCGATGTATCAGATACAAGATGTTGATAAAGAATTTATTTCATGCTTAGATTTTGTCAAAGTTCCGCTTCATATCCGACAAAAGATGTTGGTAAAGGATTTATTCACTCTGATACTTAGATTTTGTCAATGTTATCCTATGTATCTGACAAAGGATGCTAATAAAGAATTTAATCACTCTCATACTTAGATTTTGTCAATGTTCCGCTTCATATCCGACAAAAGATGTTGGTAAAGGATTTATTCACTCTCATACTTAGATTTTGTAAATACTATCCGATGTATCAGATACAAGATGTTGATAAAGAATTTATTTCATGCTTAGATTTTGTCAAAGTTCCGCTTCATATCCGACAAAAGATGTTGGTAAAGGATTTATTCACTCTGATACTTAGATTTTGTCAATGTTATCCTATGTATCTGACAAAGGATGCTAATAAAGAATTTAATCACTCTCATACTTAGATTTTGTCAATGTTCCGCTTCATATCCGACAAAAGATGTTGGTAAAGGATTTATTCACCTTCATACTTAGATTTTGTAAATACTATCCGATGTATCAGATACAAGATGTTGATAAAGAATTTATTTCATGCTTAGATTTTGTCAAAGTTCCGCTTCATATCCGACAAAAGATGTTGGTAAAGGATTTATTCACTCTGATACTTAGATTTTGTCAATGTTATCCGACGTATCCAATAAAGGATGTTGATATCAGTTTCTAATATATCCCCTGTGAGCCTGCTAGCAGTATCTTTATCTCTGAAAATTTCTTTTCTTACATCCCTGACATTTTAATTCACGTTCTAAACGTTTGATCTGCTAGCGTACCCTAAAATAATGGAAATATAACAAAGTAATGTATAAAATACTTATATTGAAATAATGACATGTAGAATATTAACATAAAAATATATTACATACATTTTTATACATTATTATTATCATTGAACAACTTTGGACATTTTGAATCTGTTCCGTAAAATAATTCATCGTGTTCTCTCTTGATACTAAAGCAACTCTCTTCTCTTAGTTCATTCAAATGAAAACAAAGGGGAAAATAAAAGCCAACTTCTGCACTAATGTAATAAATCATATCTTGTCGACGGGCCAGAACTATTACCTGTGTAAACACAATGTAAGAATAGACAATGAAATCGCTAGCAAAATAAAAAGGATATTGGCTGACAATATCACTAAGGAATATAATGATAAATTGATGGAAAATAAGGCACAAGTTAAAATTATTACTACTATTGATCATATATATACCCAATGGACCTAATAATACCAAAGATGAAACACGTATTGAACCTGTAGGTGACATCCTAGTAAAAATTGTGTATTACTCAAAATGGAATAATGTTTATTCTGCTGGTTACGAAGTAAGAGAAGAGAGTAGCTACAGTGTAAAGAGAGAACATTATGAATTATCTTATGGAGCAAATTCAAAATGTCCAAAGTTGTTATTTATAATAATATATGTGATATATTTTTATATTAATATTCTACATGTTGTTTTTTCAATAAAAATAGTTTATACATTACTTTGTTTTATCAACATTATTTTTAGGGTACACTAGCAAGTCAAACGTTTAGAATGTTTATTAAAAGTCAGCGATGCAAGCCCATTCAACAACTCATTGGCTCATCAAATTCAATCAACACATTAGCCCATTCAAATAACAAATTTTATTTTTCACCGTCCTCGATGCTTTAACAGTAACCTAAAAGACAATGTTACTTTTCCATGGATATCGAAAAGCCCATTCAACAACCCATTTACACCTTAAACAACTCATTAACCCATTCAAACAACAGATTTTATTTTCAATGTCTTCGGTGCTTTAACAGTAACCTAAAAGACAATGGTACTTTTCCTTGGAAATCTAAAAAGCTTATTCAACAACCATCGAAACAGTGAAAAAAACATGATAAAAATCAAAGTGTTGCCCCAGCAAAGAAATTATCCTATTAGTGGGGAAGGATCCCTGCCCAAGTCAATCCCCGAATCTCACTATGAAGTAGTATTTAAAAGTTTTTATCAAACTAAAATCATCAACACAGTGAAAAAACATGACAAAAATCAAAGTGTTGCCCTCGCAACCAAATTATCCTATTTGAGTGGGAGGATCTCAGCCCAACTCAACCCCCGAATCTAACTATGAAGTGGTACTTGAAAGTTTATATTAAACTAAAATCATCGACACATAAAATTTCAATCAAACAAACAAGGATATTCAAAGAAAAAGAAGCCATTTAACTGAAATCTACTGAGATCTGAGAAGCTTATTATGTTATTTTTTATTATTATTAAACAGATTCAATCAAATAAACGAGAATATTCAAAGAAAAGGAAGATATTTAACTGAAATATCCTGAAACCTAGATCTTGGAAGCTCATTATGATTGTTTTTATTATTATTAAACAGATTCAATCAAATAAACGAGAATATTCAAAGAAAAGGAAGATATTTAACTGAAATTCATTAGAAAACTTTTTCCATAAAATGAGTTTTTCAAAGAAAAGTAAAGAACTCAATTAAACAAATAATGAGCAAAAATAAAATCAAATAATCTACCAAGCGTGAAACTACCACAAATCAGCATCAATAAATAAATGAAACCCAAAACGAACAGAAATTACAATAAATAACCGATTCAAGCTCAAAACAAGCAGAAATTAACATAAGTTGGGCTCAAAACCCCTATGCCTTCCCAAGACCAGAATAAAATTTGAACTTTACTGAAAAAGTATAAATGCTTTTACTTTTATAACTTTAATAAATCAAATAATATTAACATTTTGATTACTAAATATCAGTATATGTATATTAAACTGACAATGCACATTCATTTGTATTTTTTTCAGTAAAGTGCAAATTATGTTCTGGCCTTGGTAAGGCATATTGCTGAGATGCCTTATTGAGAGTTAGCATTAGCACAGTGCATTTTGATTTAATCTTAAGGCAACATTTAGTTTTTAAACATAATGGGCAAATGGGAGGGTGGGCGTGGGAGGGGGATTAGTTGCCCTCCAATCACTTTCGACTATTAAAAAGGGCATCAGCCCTTTCTATTTTCAATCGAATGAGCCCTTTTCGAGGTTCCCAAGACAACTCCCTCAATACGAAGTGCCCTGGTCTAAACAACAACAACAACAACAAAAAAATAATACATTATACCCACGTCAATCGTTACTATAAAAATGTCAAGCCTTCCAATCACTTTCAACTAATAAAAAGGGCACTAGGCCTTTCGGTTTCCAATCGAATGAGCCCTTTTTGAAACGACAACGCTTTCTATAAACACCTTATATACCCAAGGGCATAAATTATAACCCATACCCTAAGGACTGTTAGGGTGGTTGTCATCCTCTAAAACCTAATTTCCAGAACTTTCAACTACATTAAACAAAATGGCTATCTCAAAATTTTGATTGGATTTGTTTGGGGAAATGGTGAGCGTGAGAGGGACTGTAGTCGCTCTCCAATCACTTTCAACTATTACAAATGGCACTAGCCCTTTCATTTTCCAATCAAATGAGCCCTTTTGAAGTTTCTACGACAACACTTTCAATAAAAGTCTTATATGCCCCCAGGGCATAACTTACTACCCTTGCCCTAAGGACTGCGAGGGGTGTCATTCTCAAAGACCTAATTTCCAGGACTTTCTACTACGTTGAACAAAATGGCTATCTGAAAATTTTGATTGGATGTGTTTGGAGGAATGGTGGGCGTAAGAGGGGGTTAGTTACCCTCCAATCACTTTCGACTATTAGAAAGGGCACTAGTTCTCTCAATTTTCAACTGAATGAGCCCCTTTTGAAGTTTTACGACAACTCTATCCATAAAAACCTTACTTACAGCCTTTGCCCTAGGGGCTCTGAGAGATTTGTCATCCTTAAATACATAATTTCAAGAACTTTCAACAACTTTGAACAAAATGGCTATCCCTAAGCTTTGATTGAATGTTTTTGGGGAAATGGTGGGCGTGAGAGGGGGTTAATTACTCTCCACTCACTTTCGACTATTGAAAAGGGCAATTTCCAATTAAATGAGTCCTTTTTGAAATTTCAACAACTTTCTATATAAACTTTATATACCCAAGTGCTTAACTTACAACCCTTGCACTGAGGGCTCTGAGGGGGTTATCGTCCTAAAAGACATAATTTCAAGAACTTTCAACTACGTTGAACAGAATGGATATCTCAAAATTTTGATTGGATGTGTTTCGGAAAATCGTGAGCGTGAGAGGGGCGTTAGTTGCTCTCCAATCACTTTCAACTATTAAAAAAGGCACTAGCCCTTTCAATTTCCAATTGAATGAGCCCTTTTGAAGTTTCTACGACAAATCTTTAAATAAAAACCTTATATACCCCCAGGGCATAACTTACGACCCTTGCTCTGAGGGCTCTGGGGGGGGGGGTTGTCATCCTCAAAGACTTAATTTCCAGAACTTTCTGCAATGTTGAACAAAAAGGCTATCCTTAAAGGCCTAATTTCCAAAACTTTCAACTACGTTGAACAAAATGGCTATCTAATAATTTTGATCGGATGTGTTTGGGAAAAGGAGGCCGTGAGAGGAGGGTCAGTTACTCTCCACTCTTTTTTACTATTAAAAAGGGCAATTTCAATTTCCAAACAAATGAGCCCTTTTTGAAATTATTACAACAACTTTCTATATAAACCATATATACCCCCAGGGCATAACTTACAACCCTTGCACTGAGGGCTCTGAGGGGGTTATCGTCCTAAAAGACATAATTTCCAGAACTTTCAACTACGTTGAACAAAATGGATATCGCAAAATTTTGATTGGATGTGTTTGGGGAAACTAGCCCTTTCAATTTTCAATTGAATGAGCCCTTTTTGATGTTTTTACAACATCGCTTTCTATAAAAACCTTACCTGCTCCCAGGGCATTGGATTTTGATCGGATGTGTTTGGGGAAAAGGTGGGCGTGAGAAGGGGGTTAGTAACCCTCAAATCACTTTCGACTACTAAAAAGGGCAAAAGCCCTTTGAATTTCCAGTCGATTGAGCCCCCTTTTCAAGTTCCTACGGTAAAGATTTCAATAAAAACCTTATGTGCACCCAGGGCATAATTTATAACCCTTGCCCTGAAGACTGTGGAGGGAATGTCTGCTCTAAGGTATAATTTCCTGAACTTTAAGCTGCGTGGAACAAAATGGCTATCTCAAAATTTTGATTGGATATATTTGGGGAAACGGTGGGCGTGGAAGGGCTGTTAGTTGCCTTCCAATCACTTTCGACTATTAAAAAATGCACTAGCCATTTCAATTTCCGATCGAATGAGCCGTTTTTGAAGTTTTTACGACAACACGTTCCATAAAAGCCTTATTTGCCACCAGGGCATAACTTAAAACCGTTTCTGAAAGGGCTGTGGGGAGTGTCCTCCTCAAAACATAATTTTTGTGTGGAAATCAACAACGCTGAACAAAATGGCTATCTAAAAATTTTGATTGGATGTGTTTGGAGAAAAGGTGGGCGAGAGAGGGGGTTAGTTGCCCTCAAATCACTTTCGACTATTAAAAAGGGCACTAGACCTTTGAATTTCCAATTGATTAAGCCCTTTTTTCAAGTTTCTACGACAAAGATTTCAATAAAAACTTATATGTCCCCAGGGCATAACTTATTACCCTTGCCCTGAAGACAGTGGGGAGAGTGTCCTGCTCAAAGGTATAATTTCCTGAACTTTAAACTGCGTGAAACAAAATGGCTGTCTAAAATTTTGATTGGATATATTTGCGGAAATGGTGGGTGCGGAAGGGGTGTTAGTTGACTTTCAATTACTTTCGAATATTAAAAGGCACTAGCCATATCAATTTCTAATCAAATGAGCCCTTTTTGAAGTTTCTACAACAACGAGTTCTATAAAAACCTTATATGCCCCCAGGTTATAACTTAACACCCTTGTCTTGGGGGCTGTTAGGGGGTTGTCATCCTTAAAGACCTAATTTACAGAACTTAAAACTACGTTGAATAAAATGGCTATCTCAAAACTTTGATTGGATGTGCTTGGGGAAAAGGTGGGCGTGAGAGGTGGGTTAGTTGCCCTCCATTCACTTTTGACTATTAAAAAGGGCACTAGCCATTTCAATATCCAATTGAATGAGCCCTTTTTGTAGTTTCTACGACAACGCGTTCTATAAAAACCTGAAATGCCCCCAGGGCATAACTTACAACCCTTGTCCTAAGGGCTGTGGGGGGGGGGGTTGTTATCCTCAAACACCTGATTTCCAGAACTTTCAACTACGTTTAACAAAATGGCAATCTTAAAATTTTGATTTGGATGTGTTTGGGGAAAAGGTGGGCGTAAACGGGGTGTTAGTTGCCTTCCATTCACTTTCGACTGTTAAAAAGGGCACAAGCCACTCCCATTTCCAATTGTTTGAGCCCTTTTCGAAGTTTCTACGACAACTTCTTCGATATGAAGTGCCCTGGTCTAAAGGAAAAAATAATAAATAATACATTGTGCCAACATCGTTCTTATATGCCCTCAGGGCATAACTTAAAACCCTTGCCCTGAGGGTTGTGGGGGAGTGACCTCCTAAAAAACATATTTTTTATGTGGAAATCAACTACGCTGAACATAATGGCTCTCTCAAAATTTTGATTGGATGTTTTTCGGGAAATGGTGGGCGTGGAAGGGGTGTTAGCTGCCTTCCAATCACTTTCGACTGTTAAAAAGGGCACAAGCCACTCCCATTTCCAATTGTTTGAGCCCTTTTCGAAGTTTCTACGACAACTTCTTCGATGCGAAGTGCCCTGGTCTAAAGGAAAAAAACAATAAATAATACATTGTGCCAACATTGTTCTTATATGCCCCCCGGGCATATCTTAAAACCCTTGTGGTGTAGTGAATTCCTCAAAAACATATTTTCTATCTGGAAATCAACTACGCTGAACAAAATGGCTATCTCAAAATTTTGATTGGATGTGTTTGGGGGAATGATGGGCGTGGAGGGTGGGTGGCTAGTTGCCCTCCAATGATTTTAGACTATTAAAAAGGGCACTATCCACTCCAATTTCTAATCAAACGAGCCGTTTTCGAAGTTTCTACGACAACTCCTTCGACACGAAGTGCGTGGGCATGGAATAAAAATAATAAATAATACATTGTGCCAACATTGTTCTTTGCTTAGAAAGCGCCTATGATAACCTGAAACCTAGATTTCAGAAGCTTATTACGCAATTTTTTTTTATTATTAATTAAAAAAACTTTTTCCACAAAATAAGTTTAACAAAGAAAAGTAAAGAAATCCATTAAACAAAAAAATGAGCAAAAAATAAAATCAAATAATCTACCAAGCGTAAAACTACCACAAATCAGCATCGATAAATAAATGAAATCCAAAACGAACAGAAATTACAATAAATAGCCGATTCAAAATCAAAACGAGCAGAAATTAACATGAGTAGGGCTAAAAACCCTTATGCCTTCCCAAGGCCAGAACATAATCTGTACTTTACTGAAAAAAATACAAATGAATGTGCATTGTCAGTTTAATATACATATACTGATAAAATATTTATCAAAACATTATAAAAATTAAAAATATTTATATTTTTTTCAGCAAAGTGCAAATTATGTTCTGGCCTTGGGAAGGCATAGGGGTTTTGAGCCCTACTGATGTTCATTTCTGCTCGTTTTGACTTTGTCTCGGTTATTTATTGTAATTAATTAAAAAAAGCTTTTCCCTCAAAATAAATTTCAAAGAAAAGTAAGGAACTCCATTAAACAAAAAACGAGGAAAAATTAAATCAAATAATCTACCAAGCGTGAAACTACCACAAATCAGCATCGATAAAAAAAATTAAAACCGAAAACTACAATAAGCAGAAATTACAATAAACAGCCGAGTCAAACTTAAAACGAGCAGAAATTAACATAAGGTGGGCTCAAAACCCCTATGCCTTCCCAAGGCCAGAACATAATTTGCACTTTACTGAAAAAATATAGATGTTTTTACTGTTATAACTTTAATAAATCAAATGATATTAACATTTTGATTACTAAATATCAGTATATAATGTTTTAGAGAAAATTACTTAGCGAGAAAAAAAAGGAGAGAGAGATGAGAGACAGAAGAAGAAGAAAAGGATCCTCAAAGACCTAATTTCCAGAACTTTCTGCAACGTTGAAAAAAAAGGCTATCTGAAATTCTGATTGGAAGTTGTTGGGGAATGGTGGGTGTGAAAGGGGGGTTAATTACCCTCCAATCACTTTCAACAATTAAAAAGGGCACAAGCCCTCGCAATTTCTAATTGAATGAGCCCCTTTTGAAGTTTTTACGACAACTCTACCTATAGAAACCTTACATGCCCCCAGGGCATAACTTACAACCTTCACCCTGGGGGCTTTGGGGGGTTTGTCATCCTTAAATAAATAATTTCTAGAACTTTCAACTACGTTGAACAAAATGGCTATCTCTAAACTTTGATTGAATGCTATTGGGGAAATGGTGGGCGTGAGACGGGGGTTAATTACTCTCCACTCACTTTCTACTATTAAAAAAGGTAAATTTCAATTTCCAATCAAATGAGCCCTTTTAGAAATTTCTACAACAACTTTCTATATAAACCTTAATTCCCCCGGGACATAACTTACAACCATTGCACTGACGGCTCTGGTGGAGTTATCATCCTAAAAGACCCAATTTCCAGAACTTTCGACCACGTTGAACAACATGGATATCTCAAAATTTCATTGGATATGTTTGGGGAAATGGTGGGCGTGAGAAGGGGGTTATTTGCCCTTCAATCACTTTCGACTATTAAAAGGACACTAGCCCTTTCAATTTCCAATTGAATGAGCCCTTTTTAGAGTTTTACAACATCGCTTTCGATACAAAACCTTATATGTCCCCAGGGCATAACTTATGATCCTTCCCGTGAGGGCTGTGGGGGTGGAGGGGCTGTCATCCTTAAGGACCTAATTTCCAAAACTTTCAACTACGTTGAATAAAATGGCTATCTAACAATTTTGATTGGATGTGTTTAGGGAAAAGGTGGGCGAGAGAGGGGGGTCAGTTGCCCTCAAATCACTTTCGAGACTATTAAAAATGGCACTAGCCCTTTGAATTTTCAATCAAATGAGCCCTTTTTCAAGTTTCTACGACAGAGATTTCAATAAAATTGTATATGCCCGCAGGGAATAACTTATGACCCTTGCCCTGAAGACTGTGGGGGCAGTGTTCTAATCAAAGGTATAATTTCCTGAACTTTAAACTGCGTGGAACAAAATGGCTATCTAAAAATTTTGATTGGATGTTTTTGGGGAAATGATGGGAGTGGAAGGGGTGGTAGTTGCCTTCCTATCACTTTCGACTATTAAAAGGGCTGTTGGAACCCTTGGTCCCAGTTTTTTCAGATAAATGCCCCTCCCAGATTCATTTCTTTTGGCCCCTTAATTATTTTCCTTCCTCAAGTAATAAATATTAATTTTCCTTTTATTTTTGTGAAACCATTTTGGGTCCTCTTAACTGCGTACGTGCTTAATAGACCACGAGGTAAAGAATTGCGCAGTTAGGGAGGTCGGCCAGTAAATTAGTAAGTCCTAGTATTGGCTGGAAAGATTCATTTACCACCCTCGTAACCCCTGCCACAGCCCGCGGCTAGCGGGCTGGGAGAAAGAGAGCTTTAGTTCAGTTATTTTGCACAACGTGTTGTGAATACAGTAAGGTTTTTTTATGTACTCTCTTTAACTTTTCAGCTTAGGTCGAAACTAAAGAGATAGTTAGAAAACCTTATCGGTAAACTTTGGCTTTAAATGTGGCCATAGACCATCCGATCACGTTAGTATACGGAACCGTTGGAGTGACCGCGGAAGTCCCACTATTTTGGGGCCTATGAGGGATCTTCCCCCTCCAGTAAGTCGCATAGCAACTCTTTGCGCCATTTTTGCCCTTAAAAGTGGTGACCCCCGCATGTTAAGCATCCAATAAGTGGTGCCAGCGGTACTTACACTCTAATAAGGGGTGCCAGCGGTACTTACACTCCAATAAGTGGTCCAAAAGAGAGAGAGATAGAAAAGAAAGGGAGAAAGATATGAGACAACAAATATTAAATTTCATGAAGGAAGTGAGAATAGCCAGAGAACGAGAAGACGAAAGAGATAGAAAAGAAAGGGAACAAAGAGAGAGAGAGATAGACAAGAAAGAGAACGAAAGGAAGAGGCTGATAGAATAGCCAGAGAACGAAAGGAAGAGGCTGATAGAATAGCCAGAGAACGAAAAAAGGAGAATGATAAAATAGGTAGAAAGAAAGAAGAAATACATCATCTAGAATTTAAAAGAACCATGATAGGCCAAATAGAAGCCCGCTGGGGAATTCCAGAAAGTGAGATTTTATCACAACTAACTTCTAGGCTGTCAGATAGCCATAATAATTTGTCTAAGAATCAATCGCGAGAAAAAGAAAATTACCAGACATTAAACACTTTTACGGGAACACATGAAACTTCGTTGACAAGGCGGGGAGGTGGACTGGCCCATAAAACAAATGGGAAGGCTGTGCCACCCTGTCGGAAAAATGAAATACTTGATACTCGGGTTCAAAATGCTGATAATCCACAAAAATGGGATGCGGAAGTAAAAAGACCACAAAATATTGAAAAAAAGATGCGCGAGAATGATTTTTCGAGAAAATTTCCAGAAAATGGAAAAGTTGAAAACACTTTTAATGAATATGAGACGCTAACAAGTATAGGCCAAAATGAAACACCGATTGTACCAGAGAAAAAGGAGACAAAATTTATTGTACGCGCTTTTCCTCGGAAAATTCGAGAAATTTTTGTAGAATATGAAAAACCAAATGTCAGAGTACAGTTCCCATTTGATAACGAAATAATTGTTTCTGCGGTAAGAATAAAGAAGACTAAAAGAGAGAAAAAATATATTAAACGAAGATACAATGAAGAAATGCAGTCAAGGATGGACACTGAAGTCCAATTCAGATTTCATGACGATTTTTTTAATGCTACTACAAAAGAAAAGAAAACAAAGAGAGAGAAAAGAGATATTAAACGGAGCTACAATGAAATTATTCAGTCAAAGATAGTGGACACTGGAGTCCAAACCAGAATTAACGATGATTTATTATTCTGTGCGAATGAAAAAATTGAGAAAAGTAGAGATGAAAAGAGGAGTGTAAAAAAGAGACAGAATTTGTAGATTCAGCCTACAGTGGCGAAAAACAAAAAAATGTTGGATGGGCTGTGCCTTGAAAACATGGATAATAAGGGGGAAAAAGAGGTCAAAGACCCATGGGGAATAAAAGAAGATGGTTACAAAAGAGAGATGAATGACCTACAACGGGTTGGGGGAAAGTTGGGAAATATTGAATGTCGATTCGGATTGAAAAAACTTGGAAAGGAATCTGATATTGGTCTGATCAACTCAAAAGAGGGTTTGTTCCTATATGAGGGGGAGGAATCCCTTGGGGAAGATCCCCTGCGGGAAGATGTTCAATATTATTTTCATCCTTCATCGCCAAGTATTATTCTTTCGATTATTTTAGGGGATGGGAACCCTGAAAAAAGCGATTCAAGGTTCGCTCAGATTTTTACTTAATTTTCCTGAACCCTTATCGTTTTCACAGGCCTGTGTATTTTCGGCCTTAGACTATTTGAAATTATGCCAAGGGGCAATTTACTTTTTTATTGAGATGTGGGGTTGTTTCCACAGATGGAAATTAAGAGGCTAGTGCAGCCAATTTTTCACGATGGCTGGCATCATCACATGTGCCAGAAACTGATTCTCTGCTCCTCTCAAATGTAAATTCGTGAGAGCAAGAAAATTTTTGTTTTTAATTTGTGCTGTGCACAATGAATTCCTACGAATCTTGGGGACTTCGATTTTCGAGACCAAATGCGGATGTTAGACGATCTAGACCATGGTGGTTTCTACATTGGAGACGTGGGGATGGCGACGAATGTGAGCCAAGCGGTGAAAAGAGAGAAGATACAAGTTTTGTGATTTTGAGTTTAGTGTTATGTATTTTATGTCTGAGTTTCCAGCCAATCCACCAGAGATACGGGCCATTTATCTTAGGAGGGAGGTGTTGGAACCCTTGGTCTCAGTTTTTTCAGATAAATGTCCCTCCCAGATTCATTTCTTTTGGCCCCTTAATTATTTTCCTTCCTCAAGTAATGAATATTAATTTTCCTTTTATTTTTGTGACGCCATTTTGGGTCCTCTTAACTGCGTACGTGCTTAATAGACCATGAGGTAACGAATTGCACAGTTAGGGAGGTCGGCCAGTAAATTAGTAAGTCCTAGGATTGGCTGGAAAGATTCATTTACCACCCTCGTAACCCCTGCCACAGCACGCGGCTAGCGGGCTGGGAGAAAGAGAGTTTTAGTCCAGTTCTTTTGTACAACGTGTTGTGAATACAGTAAGGTTTTTTTATGTACTCTTTTTAACTTTTCAGCTTAGGTCGAAACTAAAGAGATAGTTAGAAAACCTTATCGGTAAACTTTGGCTTTAAATGAGGCATTAGACCATCCGATCACGTTAGTATACGGAACCGTTGGAGTAACCGCGGAAATCCCACTAATTTGGGGCCTACGAGGGATCTTTCCCTCCAGTAAGTGGCATAACAACTCTTTGCGCCATTTTTGCCTTTAAAAGTGGTGACCCCCGCACAATAATCCCCCCTCATATAAGTGGTGCCAGCGCCACTCCCCTCCTTGAATAAGGGCACTAGCCATTTCAATTTCCAATTGAAATAACTCTTTTTGAAGTTTCTATGACAACGCGTTCTATAAAAACCGTATAAGCCCCAGGGGCATAACTTACAGTTTTGCCGAAGGACTGTGGGGGGGGGTTATCATCCTCAAATACCTAATTTCCAGAACTTCCAACTATAAGCATCTAAAACGAAGGCACATCTTTATATGATCAAGGACACATTCAATACTATTACATGACTTAGCAAGGAAATTATAACACAGATATAGGAACCGGCAGTGAATACCGAATTTACATGCTCCTTTTTCGAAAAATTTACACACCGTTTTTGACTTGGGCTGTTCAGGGAGAGGTCAAACTGTATTTTTTTTTTTACCGGAGTTACTTTATTTTCATGAGCAAATTTGCAACTAGCTCCCCTCTTGCAAAAACCGTTCCGAAATAACCAACACTCTCTTTCATATGGTGGCTTGATTATTTTCTCGAAAATAATATGCAAGTCCTCTTCCTGTAACTTGTCAATCGGAATCATATTATTCTCATCACTTGCGGCTATGTCAGTAATATTATTCACCGCACTTGGAAGGGGCGTATCCGATTTAACTGACGTCACACTTACAGCATTCATTTCACGTTGGTTATTTTGGGCGGCTGGCTGGGTACCAAGTTCATGGCCACTTGGTATTTGATCCAGGGGAAACCGGTTTTGAAACGGATTTAACTGCGTCGTTAGAGAATCGACTGTTATTGTTTTTTCGTCTACTAAAATGTCTTGTCTACGATATTCTTGCATACCAATCGAAAGCTTCTCAGAAACAGATCTGACTTCATTATCAAGCCTATCGATAACAGAATCACGGGCTGAAAGTTCATTCTCAAAGGTAAAGCATTTATTTCTTAACGCTGACATTTCTCGTATATGTTCTGCACAATCGACACAGGGTGTTTTATGCTTTATGCTGGGCCTAGTTATTGTCTTTGCTTGGGGATGTAAGTCCTCTTCCTGTAACTTGTCAATCGGAATCACATTATTCTCATCACTTGCGGCTATGTCAGTATTATTTTTTACCGCACTTGGAAGGGGCGTATCCGATTTAACTGACGTCACACTTACAGCATTCATTTCGCGTTGGTTATTCTGGGCGGCTGGCTGGGTACCAAGTTCATGGCCACTTGGGATTTGATCCAGCGGAAACCGGTTTTGAAAATGATTTAACTGCATCTTTAGAGAATCTATTATTATTATTTTTTCGTCGAGTAAAATGTCTAGCCTACGGCATTCTTACATACCAATCAAAAGCTTCTCAGAAACAGACCTGACTTCATTGTCAACCCTATCGATAACAGAATAACAGGCTGAAAGTTCATTCTCAAGGGTAAAGCATGTATTTCTTAACGCTGAAATTTCTCGTATATGTTCTGCACAATCGACACAGGGAATTTTATGCTTTATGCTGGGCCTAGTTATTGTCTTTGCTTGGGGTTTGGAGGACCTGGGAGTGACTATAGGCGGGTTTTCGCAACAGATCTAGGGCTTGCTTTTGGCTTAACTTTGCCAGAAAGTTTTTCATCACTTTTAATCAAAGGGGAAGTGGGAAAATCATAGTTTAAGCAAAGCCATTTCTGTAACTTCTCTCTTAAACCAAGAGTAATCTTTGCATATTTGGGGTGCCATCATTGGCGGCATTTAGTGCACTGAACTGTCCCACTGGTTACTGGGTTTCTACATTCAAGACAATAATATTTAGGCATTATTAAAAGGGAAAGTATTGATTCTGATTGACGGGAGGAACTACCCTTGTCCTGCTTACCAATTAGGGTTACGTTAATGTCTTATTAAATCACTTTACGTCTACACTCTTTGAATGCTCAAAATTAATAATTTTTCTTAATCTCTTACTGCGCTCAATTTTACATGTTGCGCAAGCTAATTAGATTCAAAGTTCAATCCAGTTTATGTTCTCACGGAATATCAAGAATCTAGGTCAACTTTACCAAAAGTCCACTGTTATTTATTTATTCCAAACTTAATCCTTTAAATAATCTCTTAATTATCTCAGGTCACTGAATTAATTCAAGAACATACCGGACTTCAAAATTAATAAATTCAATCTAGATAGATGTTTTCACCTTGAGCTCTGATACAATACTGAAAATTTTTTATCTCTTAAATTTTTATCTCTTAATTGAGCTTCTATATTAAAATTGGTGCTTGTGTATTATATAGACCATAGCCTAGAAGTGAAGCTAGGTCAATCGACTTGTGAAACCAAATTATCCTATTTGTGTGAGAGAATCTTAGCCAACTCAACCCCCGAAATGACATCCTTCTCAAGTCTACCACATTTACGGAATACTTTAAAATTCCCACGTTAAATATATTCAATCTCTCTCAATCTCGCTCAATCTCTCTTAATATCTCTTAATCTCTCTCTCTCTCTTAATCTCTTTCAATCTCTCTCAATATGTTTCGCCCAAAATCCCCTAAAATATCATGTAATTGCTGAAGGTTCCTTTGTTTCGGCAACCGTACATTGACACATTTAAAATTCCCAGGAAACAATTCCCGCGTTAAATATGTTCAATCTCTCTTAATCTGACTGTATCTCGTTTGAATTTCTGAAAATTATTTAAGATGTCCTAGTGACACTTTTAAGGCTTCGAAATAGTAAGTTCAGAATTTATCTCTCACCCTAAAGGAAGCCATAATTACTCCCCTCTGTATTCAATTCACTTAGTCTGTCAATCCAGGTTATAATTTCTTGGAAGTATAGGTCTGACGTCACTCCCGTTCGTTTTCTTTACACTTTGAAACATCTCTGATTGGCCTAGAAATGGGTATAGTCTTGTTCGTCTCGAAATAGTACCTTTCTTACCACTTTTCATTAAGTTTAACCATACCCATCAAAAGCTGCAAGCCTGACAAAATTTCCCTGATTTTCGTAAGATGGGGGAAGACCCCCTAGAAGTCATAAAACTTGAAGTAAAAACACACCATCAGATTCAGTGTATCAAAGAACCCTACTGTAAAGTTTTCAAGCTCATATATGAAAAAAGACCGAATTTTGTAATTTTTCCACAAGAAAGATAACGGATGCGTGTTTATTTTTTTCGTGTGTGTTTTTTCCCAGAGGGGATCGTATCGACAAGTGTGCCTAGAATGTCGGGAGAGGGCTCACTCTAAACAGAAATGAAATTTTCTAGTGCTTTTTTCAAGTGACCGAAAAAATTGAAGGGAAACTAGGCACCCTCCTAGGCCACTTTCTTCACAAAATTGACTGATCAAAATTTTTAGACAGCCATTTTGTTCAACATTGTTGAAAGGCCCAACAAATATGTTTTTGGGGATAAAATGACCCCCTGCAGCCTCTGGGGAAATGTTTTCAAGTTATGAAATTTGCCCATTGTTTACGTAGAGACTAGTATTTGTTATTGGGAAGTATGCATACATTTTTCGGGTGGGGAGGATGAATTTTCTGCTGGGAGGGTTTTTCACGGGGAGAATTTTCATTGAAGAGGGAAGTTTCTAGGGGTTGAAATTTTAAGGGGAAATTTTACACTGGGTGAATTTGCCAAAATTCCTATACGAAGTTTCTTGGTTTGTCTTGCTTTTTCTTTACCGATTCAAATTTACGCGTGGAGATGTTAAGGGTAATTATCCGGGGTAATTTTTCACCAGGATTGAATTATCCAGGGGATATTTTTGTGAGAGAGGGGATTTTCTGTGGAGGTGGAGGCAGATATCCTAGTGTTACTTAAAAAACGATCCGAAATTAAATAAAAAACGAAGTTTTTTCAACTGAAAGTAAGGAGCAACATTAAACCTTAAAACTAACAGAAATTATTGCGTATATAAGGGGGTCTCCCTCTTTCCAGTGCCTAGATCTGTATCTGTAATTTTGCCCCAATTCTTGAAAAACGACTCCTAAAACACAAAGGGTGTTTAAAGTAGGGGGGCCATACTAATTTCAGGGCGTACATAATTTATTCAAGATAACACGCCTATTTCTAAGGAAAGCCACAAAAGTTACTAAGTTAAGTGACGTCACAGCCACAAGCACATTGAATACTGCCGGGTGTTACATCAGAGCAGATTTCTGGGAATCATTAACTTAAATTTACGTAATATGCTTATTGAACTACGCAGTATCTGTTTTGACACAATTCCACCTTGGAAAAATATATAAGTTAATTGTACCTCTAGCCTAAGATATCAGCTCTTTTGAAGCCATAAATAAATAAAGACTATCTAAAATGGAGAATATTGATGATATTGCTACGCAAATTTATATCGTAAGTTTTATTTATAAATAATTAATTGATATATTTGCATTATATTAGAGACAAATGAGAAAGACAAGTTTACTTAATAAAATATAAAAATGGATGAAAAATACTTTAAAAACAAATTTGGGGAGTATATTTGCACATTGTGTGTGTGTGTGTGTGTGTGGGGGGGGTTTATTGCGTAAAGCATATATATTAATTATATCCCTGCTAACATTTTTCTCTGAACGCATTAATTTATTTGGGGTCTACTAGGCTAGCAGTGAAAATGTCGTTTGATGTAAATTTTAGGCCTATAAGCTGTGTGTGTGTGTGTGTGTGTGTGTGTGTGTGTGTGTGTGTGTGTGTGTGTGTGTGTGTGTGTGTGTGTGTGTGTGTGGTGTGTGTGTGTGTGTGTGTGTGTGTGTGTGTGTGTGTGTGTGTGTGTGTGTGTGTGTGTGTGTGTGTGTGTGTGTGTGTGTGTGTGTGTGTGTGTGTGTGTGTGTGTGTGTGTGTGTGTGTGTGTGTGTGGTGTGTGTGTGTGTGTGTGTGTGTGTGTGTGTGTGTGTGTGTGTGTGTGTGTGTGTGTGTGTGTGTGTGTGTGTGTGTGTGTGTGTGTGTGTGTGTGTGTGTGTGTGTGTGTGTGTGTGTGTGTGTGTGTGTGTGTGTGTGTGTGTGTGTGTGTGGTGTGTGTGTGTGTGTGTGTGTGTGTGTGTGTGTGTGTGTGTGTGTGGTGTGTGTGTGTGTGTGTGTGTGTGTGTGTGTGTGTGTGTGTGTGTGTGTGTGTGTGAAACTTAATGAAACTTAATTAATCACTTAATGAAATATAGAAATGGATGAAAAATACTTTAGAAACAAATTTGAGGTGCATATTTGCACATTGTGTGTGTGTGTGGGGGGAGTGATTGCGTAAAGTACATATATTAATTGTAAACATTCTAGCATTTTATCTGAACATATTAATTTATTTGGGGTCTGTGTAAAAGAGGGGCGAGTTTTTTCACTAAGGTTTAAAAAATCTATAATGTAATTTCTTTTTAAGGATAATTTTGAAGAATATGCCCCTCCAGCCAACAAAAAGGCAGGGATTGAGGATGAGAATCACTCACGTCCTTCAATAATTAAATACGTTGCACGTTCTGCGTTCAATATAGAAGAAAGCAAAATGACAGTGAATACGATGGCATTGCAAGGAACAAATAATGTAAGTTTTAATTTTATCGAAATTTTCGCTATTGATTTTTCTCCCAATGGGAATAGTCAATTTGAAGGACAAGGATTGTACCTTTTTCATTTCTACTTTCACATGTGGATGCCAAGTTCCTTTATAAATGCTTCGAAATAATTCCAGAATTTATCTCTAAGACATAAAGAATTTCAAATTACATATCTCTATATGATATACTGCAATCTAAAGACATCTGAAAAATAAAGTTAAAAAAAACTTAAGTCTGAATAGTATATGCACACAGATATTGCTAATAAGTGTTTTTTTTTAATTTATTATAATGCATATTTTTTAAATTTGAAAATATAGTCGCTAATAATCCAATTTTCAACTTTTTTTAAATAGGGTGATCTGTACACTTTGAAATAAATGTCTGTTTTCTTTATAGGTTAGAACAGATGTCATATCATCATCGTCACTACCTTCTCCCCCCCCCCCTGAAGAAACAAGTAATGAATTATGTGACCTCATTGACTCATCGGCTTTAAATGAAGCCCCAACGGAATTCCGTGATATTCAGGTCGCCGTTGGAACACCACCTATCAGTGAACGATACGGTAAATTTTTACGGGAGTGTGATGGTAGTGATATTTTAGATGATACTGCTAACGTTATTGACGACACGGAATGGGCAGATAACTTCTTAGGAAAATATTTCAGTGTTGATAATAATTCTTTAGATGTAGACGCTAGTACAGTTGAACAAAGCAATGAAGTTAGCTCAGAACAAGATGTGCTAGAGAGCAATTTACCTTGGCTTAGTCCTAACACCATACATATTTTAAATAATTTTAGTTGTGAGTTAAATGAGATCCCTTCCCCCAGAGATTTAATGAATATAACCCCATTTCAACCGAATTTAATTAAAGAAGAATAAAATAAATTCGCATGGGTCGACTCACACAGTCCTAGCACGTTAGAGGCTATGTTAAGTGAACTGGGGGATTTCACTCCACACACCAACCCTATTATTGAACAAAGTGGAGGGGGAGGGGGAGTATGTAGTGATGATATACAGTTCTCACCATCACTACCGGAATTTCAGCAAACAAATTCAATTCTGTATACAATAGACGTTTTCACTGCAATTTTTGGCGATCCCTTTAATACACCGATGGCTGTGAATATTATAAGTGACCCTATAAAGATTATCCATACATATGTGGAGAAGATTCGAGCACTTATTGAACAGCAAATTCAACTGTGAGGGGGAGGGGACGAGACAGCATAAAGGTGTCAATTGTTTTAAAAATATTCTACTTAAATGAAAATCATTGGTGGAGTCTATGATCATTATGTGCACACTGAATTGATGGTGCTGCACCCTCATTTGGGAAATTATGAGAATGTTTACTGCAATGGGCTGACAATGTTGTCACGCATCTGGACAATTATAATGAGAATGGTAGTGGTTCAGTGGTTTTATTTGTTGAATATTTAAGTGTAAATATATATAAATTAAAAAAAGATTTTATTTTGAGAGGGGGAGGGGCGGGGCCGATGACAATTGAATTAAGATATAATCCTGACTTAGAAGGATGTATGGGTGTTCAACGATTCTGTTTCGAAACAGGCCAAAAGTGTTTCATGTACGCATTTCTCATTTCGGCTTTCCGACCTCTGAAAGATAAAGCTACAAAGAGAAATTTGGATCTGTGGGCCCTACATGGGAAATAAGGGTCTGATTTCCCCCGAGTAAATTTCAGTTGTTTAACAGATAAATTTCCTGTGACACTCAAAGGAATAGATATTTTTGAGCGAGCAAACGCAAATTTAAGGATTGGTGTTGTATTGCTACAATACGAAACGGAATTTGAAGAGGGGTTGTGTTCCAATAAAAAGGAAGTAATATACTCAGTAAGAGCCCCATCGATTGAATCTGTGAAACACTGGGTTTTGCTGTTGTAAACACCACCTACTGAACCTGATTCAATTGGCCATTTCAATCCAATAACTGATATTATTCAAGTTCTGGGGTAGGGAAAGAAGAGGGGGGGGGTACGCTACTATTGTCTAATGTGTTTTTCTAGATTTCTTAGCAAATTAAAGCTAGAGAATCACATGTTAAATGTCACATGTTACATTGCAAAAGACACGGCTATTAATCAGTTGAGACAGTTGTTGATGACCAGTCAATTTTACGATTTAGAAATTTCCAGAATACACTTATGCAAAGTGATAAAATAAGTTTAGACTGTGAGGCTAGATTCACAGATATGAACGACCCCCAATATCCAAATCGTACCAAAGAACATCAAGCTATTGCAGTTTCCTATGCCCATGCGCAGGGAGACAGCAGTAACACTATGCGTCTCTTAGAAATAGTTGAGATATTGGACGAGGAACATCGCATGGTCAAAGCATGGACTAAATTTATTGTCACAGCGAATAGGGCAATATCCCGCTTTAGACTACAAATTACCCAATGATTCTATCAGCAAAAGATCGTTTAGCATTTAAAAATAGGAAAATAAGTTTGGTATGTAAAGGGGAATTTGAAGAGGGGACTAAGGGGAAAGGGACTAGGGGAAATAAGACTAAGGGGTAAGGGGAAAGTCCGCGACCATGATCATTTATGGCAGGAAATATCATCAGCGGGTAGTAATTTTCGTGGTGTAGCACATCAATAGTGCAATGTGAATGTGAGCCAACAGTTCTTTACACCGGTTTTCATTCACAATTCAAATTACGATTTGAAATTTATTTTACCGGCTTTGGCACGTATGCGGAGAGAGGGAGTTGCAGATAGCCCATGGGTAGATAACTCATTTACCTACAATATTATACCCAAATCAGCTGAGAAGTTGTTGCTTTTAGAATTCAAGTGGCAAACAGTGGATAATGGGCATACGTGTTGGAATAAAATCCGCTTTTTATATTCTTATTGTGTTTTCCCCGAGGCTCTCAGCCAACTGATTCAAGTGCAGAAAAGTGACAATTTTGAATTTTTCCCTCTGTTAAACAGCGCTTTCCCGACAATGAAACATATGACTTACTGACTTGTAAAGGCATATGTGCATATGATTATTAAAACTCTTGTGCAAAGTTAAGTGAGGATAACCCCCCCCCATTGAAGGATTCTATAATTCACTTACCAAAAGTGAATGCACTGCCGAAGACTATGAATTTGCCAAAAGGGTATTGGCTAAGGGGGGCTGTAAAATGGTTGTTATTATTGTAGAATATACTTGGCAAGCGATGTGTTAACTCTTTTAGATATTGTCTGCAAGAACACAGATCAAATCTATTCGGAATTCGGCCTAGACATTGGCTATTTTTTTCAACACCACACCTAGTGATGGATTTAATTCTAAATATCAGTAGGGAGGAAATAGGTTTGATCACCGATGTGGATCAACACTTATTTGTAGAAAGATCAATGAGGGGGGATATGTTTATCACGGGGATTGCGTCTTAACAACTGATCCAACTGGACAGAACTCTGTTGACGATGTAAAGTTAAATGCTGTTTTTCTGGACATGAACTCGCTCTACCCCTCGGCAATGTCTGACTATAGTTTACCGTTTGGCAATTACAAATGGCTTGAAAATCCTTGTGCCTTAGATTTCCCAGACATTCACACTGTCGAGGAAAATGGTCCCCAAGGATGTTTTTTTTTAAATTGACGGTCACATACCAATGGAGCTCCACGACTCTGTCATAGATTTTGTTTTTCCGTGTGTATATAAACCGGTGACCAAGGACTTTTTGAGTCCATACAATGTGTCTTTGGTCGAGGATATGGGCATGCTTTGGATCCCTTCCAAGAAGAAACTAATTGCAGATCTGGACCCGAAACAGAATATTTGTTTTCACCATGTGCTGTTGCGGTGAATGGTGACCATAGGTTTCAGGGTTACAAAGACACACAGAGCCCAACAACTCGATCAAAAACCCTACTTGAAAACGTTTATTGTCACGTTTGTCAGTAAACGTTCACAGGCAAAAAGTAAAGTTGAGAGAGAAATGTATAAACTTGTTTTAAATTCAGCTTTTGGGAAAATGTATGAAAGCGTTCGTAACATGTCTCGTTTTGACGTCATAACCTGCCCCAGAGAATGTGTTCAAATTGTTGCCGATCCCAACCTCACAACATTCACTGTCATAGCCCCGAATATGGTTCTCCTACACAGAAAAAAGAGAAATGTCGTTCTGAATAAGAATATTACGGGACAAGAGTTCAGTACTAGAAATTTCCAAGAAACTCATGTTGTCACTCTTTTACAATGTATGTAAGATACAATGGCCGAGGAAGGGGGAAATTCAAGTGTGCTATGGAGACACGGGTTCTTTATTGTTAAAAGTTAAAACCAAGAATTTATTGAAAGATTTGGAAAATGGCTTGCACATCAGCTCTTGGATGGATTATGAGAATGAGAGCATCGAATTGGAATAAGAGCATCTATTCAGAGTTGGTGAAACGTCAGGCCCCCAATCAATTGTTAATGTTAAAATCGGAGACGGGGAGTGATTCAATATCCAATGGGGTGTTCCCCAGTCCAAAAGTATACTGTGTGGAAAGACACGATAAGGATATAAAACAAGCGTGCAAAGGGGTGCCTACAAACTTTGTAAAAAATAATTTCGACATGAGTGTCTTCAGAAACTCTGTGGAGAGTACTTTAGTGCAAAGAGCAAAAGTAATGGCATTTCGCTCATTACAATTTGAAGATTATACTGTTAGAGTGGAAAAAAATGCCATGTCTTGCATACCCGACAAGGTCTATATACTTGAGGATGGTGTGAAGGTATTCCCCCATGGTCACTACCGCATTTCAGATCGATTTGAATGTATGGACTATCGAACACAACTCGGTCTGGATAAATTAACTTAAATTAAAAAAAAATACTACTACTTGGTGGGTGGCTTTTTTTTGGAGGACAACAATTTCCCTATAATATTCATTCTAGTTTTGCAATCGTCGTCATCATCATCATCAACGTTAACATCATTTAAATTTTGCTGCTGCTGATATTGTATACAGAGTTTGTTTTCTGCCGCAGCGGGACGGTCCCGCGCTTTTCGACCCCCGGGGGTCCCTGTCTTTGGCCCGGATCGGCCCGGCCTTCAACCACGGCGGAGGGGGGCTCTTGCCCCGGCCCAACCCTGGGTGGAGGGGGA
This sequence comes from Artemia sinica, assembly GCA_027921565.1. Lineage (NCBI taxonomy): Eukaryota > Metazoa > Arthropoda > Branchiopoda > Anostraca > Artemiidae > Artemia > Artemia sinica. Next base: position 28,896,280 of record CM051269.1, read on the forward strand.
TTCTCATCTTTTAAATGTTGTAAATAGTGTTTTTATTATCCTATTCTCTCCGTCTACAAATATGTTCAACTTTGCTGCTAATCATGCTGTTGCTGTATGCATTATTTAAAATACATATTTTTTTGTCCTTGTTCTTGCTGTCGATAACTGAAAAATATTAAACTGTTGTTCTGTTCTTTTGCTATTGTCTTTATTGTTGTACAAAAAGTGTTGCTAATAAAAGAAAAAATATGTTTTTGTTGTTCTTGTTGCTGCTATAGAATAACGTACTAGGTAGATGCTGCTCTAGGAAAAATTATTATTATTTATTCTTTAGACAAGTATGGTTTACATTTAGTTGTAGTCCAACTGCTGTCACAAGCAGCATGTATCAATTTAAAACACCATTCAGATCGTTTCTCTGTGGTCCGTCAATGTCGGTGAAAACGACACTTTTAGCTAAAATAATTAAAAATTGTAATAAATGGTTTTTGGAAAAACCAAAGAAAATTTACTATAGCTATAGTATTTGTCAAGAGTCCTATGACCAAATAAAAGCTATTGCCACTGCTACATCTATGCCAATACAATTCATACGAGGAATTGATGTTTTCAAAAGTATTGAGCCAAACTCATGGCTGATTATTGATGATTTAGCGGAATCCTTTGAAAAGTTCTCACAGGAAATACTACAACTGTTTACTGTTCGCTCTCATCAGGAACACATTTCCATAACCCTAGTTCTACACAATCTGTTTCATCAGAGCAAGTGTATGAGGACCCTTGATTTGAACTGCACAGTCTATATTGTCTACCGAGTTGTTCGTGATTCAAGTTCTCTAATAACTCTCAATAAACAAATATATCCCGGTGCTCCCAAAATTCTACTTTCAGCGTACAATCAGGCGACAAATAAGCCCTATGGGTACAAGTAGAAAGGCATCATGAGCTCGTGACCCTACACCATATTTGGGCATAGAGTCCCTAGGGAGAACACGTTTCCGAGAACTTGATTGCGTAATCGATTGGGAATTTGGAACACCTGTTCTGTCAGTCATTAATCAAATTGTTTCCGGGCAAAGTTTATTAATGTCTGACAGGTGCTGTCAACCATTAATCAAATTGTTTCCAGGCGAAGTCTATTAATGTCTTTGATGTATTTCCAAGGAGAATTGTTTCTGGAAGTTTATTAATATCTTTGGAGTTCTTCCATGAAAATTGTTTCCAGGCGAATGTTTTGATCTTAGCGATGAAGAAATTAACTCAATGACCTAAATTTCCAAAGGTCGATTATTGTTTCCAGGAAAAGTTTTAATGTCTGACAGATGATGTCATGGTTGATTGATTTGTCGAGAAAGGGGAATTAATTTGTTGTTTCTAAGGGGAATTATTGATTCACGAAAGGGTGTCTTAGTAATTTGAAATGTGACAGCGCAGGGATGTCAAAAACAAAAGGAACACGCAGAAATTACGTTTAGGGATTATTTGGGCGAAACTGTTTTAGACATTTTAGGGAATTATTTCGGCGAAACAGTTAGAGACATTTTAAAAGATGATTTTAGAAAAGGTTTTAGAAGAGAATTTGAGGGTGAAACTCAGTGGTCGTTATAATACACAAGTTGTATTTGAACAGTGTCGTGAGGTCCACTACCCCAACCCCAAAGAGTCCTCATACCCCACCCCAACCCCGAAGGAAGCCCCCGGTCCTCAAAGGTCCCCCAGGCTCCCAAAGGGCCCCCGGATCCCCAATGTTATGTTATGTTTTGTTATGTTATGTTATGTTATGCTATGTTATGTTATGTTATGTTATGTTATGTTATGTTATGTTATGTTTTGTTATGTTATGTTATGTTATGTTATGTTATGCTATGTTATGTTATGTTATGTTATGTTATGTTATGTTATGTTATGTTATGCTATGCTATGTTATGTTATGTTATGTTATGTTATGTTATGTTATGATATGTTATGTTATGTTATGCTATGCTATGTTATGTTATGTTATGTTATGGTATGTTATGTTATGTTATGCTATGTTATGTTATGTTATGTTATGTTATGTTATGTTATGTTATGTTATACCTTTCAAAAGACATTTCAGAGCAAGTTCCTTTCTTAATATCCCTTCTAAACCCATTTTCCAACTTGAAGTACTCATCCTTTTCACCCAAAACTTTACTTTACAGCTTTTGGATACCTCAGCACCAAGAAATACTTTTCAAAAGACATTTCAGAGCAAGTTCCTTTCTTAATGTCCCTCCTAAACCCATTTTACAAGTTGAAGCATTCTTCCTTTTTACCCACAACTTTACTTTACAGCTTTTTGGATACCTCAACACCAAGAAATACTTTTCAAAAGACATTTCAGAGCAAGTTCCTTTCTTAATGTCCCTCCTAAAACCATTTTACAAGTTGAAGCATCCTTTCTTTTCACCCACAACTTTACTTTACAGCTTTTAGGATACCTCAACATCATTTTACAAGTTGAAGCATCCTTCCTTTTCATCCACAACTTTACTTTACAGCTTTTAGGATACCTCAACACCAAGAAATACTTTTCAAAAGACATTTCAGAGCAAGTTCCTTTCTTAATGTCCCTCCTAAACCCATTTTACAAGTTGAAGTACCCATCCTTTTCACCCACAACTTTGCTTTACAGCTTTTTGGATACCTCAACACCAAGAAATACTTTTCAAAAGACATTTCAGAACCAGTTCTTTTCTTAATGTCCTTCTAAACCCATTTTACAAGTTTAAGTACCCATCCTTTTCACACACAACTTTGCTTTACAGCTTTTTGAATGCCCAACACCAAGCAATACTTTTCAAAGGGCATTTCAGAACAATTTCTTTTCTTAATGTCCTTCTAAACCCATTTTACAAGTTTAAGTACCCATCCTTTTCACACACAACTTTGCTTTACAGCTTTTTGAATGCCCAACACCAAGCAATACTTTTAAAAAGGCATTTCAGAACAAATTATTTTCTTAATGTCCTTCCTAAACCCATTTGACAAGTTGAAGTATACCGTCCTTTTCACCCACAATTTTACTTTACAGTTTTTTGAATGCTCCAACACCGAGCAATACTTTTCAAAGGGCATTTCAGAACAATTTCTTTTCTTAATGTCCTTCCTAAACCCATTTTACAAGTTGAAGTACCCATCCTTTACACCCACAACTTTAATTTACAGCTTTTTGAATGCTCCGACACCAAGCAATACTTTTCAAAGGGCTTTTCAGAACAAGTTAATTTCTTAATGTCCATCCTAAACCCATTTTACAAGTTGAAGTTCCCATCCTTTTCACACACAACTTTACTTTACAGCTTTTTGAATGCCCAACACCGAGCAATACTTTTCAAAGGGCATTTCAGAACAATTTCTTTTCTTAATGTCCTTCCTAAACCCATTTTACAAGTTGAAGTACCCATCCTTTTCACACACAACTTTACTTTACAGCTTTTTGAATGCCCAACACCAAGCAATACTTTTCAAAAGGCATTTCATAACAAATTATTTTCTTAATGTCCTTCCTAAACCCCTTTTTACAAGTTGGAGTATCCCATCCTTTTCACCCACAATTTTACTTTACAGCTTTTCGGATATCTCAACACCAAGAAATACCTTTCAAAAGGCATTTCAGAGCAACTTCTTTTCTTAATGTCCCTCCTAAACCCATTTTACAAGTTGAAGTACCCATCCTTTACACCCACAACTTTACTTTACAGCTTTTTGAATGCTCCAACACCAAGAAATACTTTTCAAAGGGTTTTTCAGAACAAGTTATTTTCTTAATGTCCTTCCTAAACCCATTTTACAAGTTGAAGTACCCATCCTTTTCACACACAACTTTACTTTACAGTTTTTTGGATACCTCAACACCAAGAAATAATTTTCAAAAGACATTTCAGAGCAAGTTCTTTAGGTAATGTCCCTCCTAAACCCGTTTTCCAACTTGAAGCATCCATCCTTTTCACCACAACTTTACTTTACAGCTTTTTGGATACCTCAACACCAAGAAATACTTTTCAAAGGACATTTCAGAGCAATTTCTTTTCATAATGTCCCTCCTAAACCCATTTTACAAGTTGAAATTCCCATCCTTTTCACCCACAACTTTACTTTACAGCTTTTTGAATGCCCAACACCAAGAAATACCTTTCAAAAGGCATTTCAGAGCAACATCTTTTCTTAATGTCCCTTCTAAACCCATTTTACAACTTGAAGTATCCCATCCTTTTCACCCACAACTTTACTTTACAGCTTTTTGGATATCTCAACACCAAGCGATACTTTTCAAAAGGCATTTCAGAGCAAGTTCCTTTCTTAATGTCCCTCCTAAACGAATTTTACAAGTTGAAGCATCAATCCTTTTCACTCAAAACTTTAATTTACAGCTTTTTGGATGCCCAACACCAAGAAACACCTTTCAAAAGGCATTTCAGAGCAACATCTTTTCTTAATGTCCCTTCTAAACCCATTTTACAACTTGAAGTACCCATCCTTTTCACCCACAACTTTACTATACTGCCTTTTTGAATGCTCCAACACCAAGCAATACTTTTCAAAGGGTACTTCACAACAAGTTCCTTTCTTAATGTCCTTCCTAAACCCATTTTACAAGTTGAAACATCCATCCTTTTCATCCACAACTTTACTTTACAGCTTTCGGGGAAATATTTGGAACAAAACTTTAAAAATTTTCATCTCTTTGAGAAAGGACGGAACTGAATTTAAGAAAATTTAGAATTAAAGTGAAACTTTTTATCTTCATAAAAAATAATCACAATCATAGTATAACTTATCTGTTTGAGAAAAATCTGAACTGAAGTGGAAATTTTTATATTATTTCGGGAAAATAGAAATGATCAAAAACTTATTTCATTTTCATTGAGAAAATTCAGAATCGAAGTTGAACTTTTCTTCTTCCGGGAAAATATTTGGAACAGAACTTTAAATTTTTTCGACTCTTTGAGAAAGGTCGGAATTGAATTTAAGAAAATTTAGAATTAAAGTGAAACTTTTTATCTTCATAGAAAATAATCACAATCATAGTATAACTTTTCCTATCTTCTATGGAAAAATTTAACTTTTCTTCCACTTTTATTTTCTCTGGTGAAATTAGAAATGAATTGTGTTCTTTGGTAAAATTCAGAAGAGATCTTGAAATTTTCTATCTTCTATGAACAATTGAGCCTGCTAGTAGTATCTTTATCTCTAAAAATTCTTTTTCTTACATCTCTGACCTTTTTAATAGATAATCTGAACGTTTGACGTTCTAGCATACCCTAAAAATAATGAACACTTAACAAAATAATGCATAAGATATTTTTAATGAAATAACGACATGTAGAATATTAATATAAAAATATGTTAAATACATTATTATACATTATTAGTACACTTGCGCTTCACTTTCCGTCAATTCATCTTTATATTCATTGATGATATTGTCTGCTAATGTCCTTTTTATTCTGCCTGCGATTTCACTGTCTATTGTCACATTATTTTTACATAAATAGCAGTTTTGGCATATTGATAAGATATGATTAATGACTTTATTGCAGGAGTATGCTTGTCTTCTTCTTATTCTCTTTAAAATGCTAATACCGCAAAATATGATGATAGGATGTATCAACAGGTAATGTGTTACCAGCAACAGTAGCAAGGAGTTGTCCCCGATCATCGACAATTACTTTTAAGTTTGCATTCTCTTTGAGCACTAATTTCTCTGGTAATGTTACCCTCGCATATCCACTGTTTACACGATTGAAATTCTTGGGTACTCCAAAGAAAACTAACTTCTCGCTGTCATGACAACCGATGCATACATTTCCAATAGTGTTACCACTTGCACTCGTTTCATAGTTCAGGTATTTCTCCTTGTCAGCATTCAACACGACGATGATTTTTTCATGTGCACATACTTTTGTCGAATAATTCATCTTCACTTTTTTTACAGATATGAAATGTGTGTTTATCCTACCACTGCATAAAAATTACTGATTTAATGCACGCAATAAACTAGGTAGTGTCGATAACCTGCCATAGAGTACCAGTGGGAAAGCCGCGTCGTGTCTATGAACAAGCACAGAGTACGATTGGTAGAGCTGTAAGCATATTTCATGTCATTTTAAGATACGTAAAAAAGTTTAAAAAATACCATGTTAAAAAAAATCAAAATTATTTTAAAAAATGGGAGGAAGGGGTACCGGTGGTCTTTGGGGGCTCGAGGGGCATTAGGGGGACCGGGGACCTTTGGGGTTGGGGTAGGGGACCTCACGACACTGTTCAAATGGAACTTGTGTGTGAATATTCTTCATGAAGATATGGAGCTCCACTTTAATTCTGAGTTGTCTCGAAGAAGTGCAAAATGTACTAGTTTTCTTCTGAATTTTCTTAGAGAAGAGAAAAAAAGTTAGCTCAATTCTGAAATTTACCAACGAAAATGATAAAGCTTTCATTTCAGTTCCTAATTTCTCAAAGACATAAAAAATTTAAAGTTCAATTCTAAATTTTCCATAGAAGATAGGAATGGCTATACTATGATTGTGATTATTTACCATGAAGATAAAAAGTTTCACTTTATTTCTAATTTTTCTTAAATTCAGTTCATTCATCTAACCACCAAAAACAATAGGTTAGGTTAGGTATAAATAAATATTAATAAATAATTAGAAACATTAGAAACATGTCGTTATTTCATTAAAAATATCTTATGCATTATTTTGTTAAGTGTTCATTATTTTTAGTGTATGCTAGAACGTCAAACGTTCAGAATATCTATTAAAAAGGTCAGAGATGTAAGAAAAAGAATTTTTAGAGACAAAGATACTACTAGCAGGCTTAATTTTTCATAGAAGATAGAAAAGTTCAAGATCTCTTCTGAATTTTACCAAAGAACACAATTCATTTCTAATTTCACCAGAGAAAATAAAAGTGGAAGAAAAGTTAAATTTTTCCGTTGAAAATAGGAAAAGTTATACTATGATTGTGATTATTTTCTATGAAGATGAAAAGTTTCACTTTAATTCTAAATTTTCTTAAATTCAATTCCGACCTTTCTCAAGAAGTCAAATTTAAAGTTCTGTTCCAAATATTTTTCCGGAAGAAGAAAAGTTCAACTTTGATTCTGAATTTTCTCAATGAGAATGAAATAAGTTATTGATCATTTCTATTTTCCCGAAATAATATAAAAATTTTCCACTTCAGTTCAGATTTTTCTCAAACAGATAAGTTATACTATAATTGTGATTATTTTTTATGAAGATAAAAAGTTTCACTTTAATTCTAAATTTTCTTAAATTCAGTTCCGACCTTTCTCAAAGAGATGAAAAAATTTAAAGTTCTGTTCCAAATATTTCCCCGGAAGAAGAAAAGTTCAACTTCAATTCTGAATTTTCTCAATGAAAATGAAATAAGTTATTGATCAATTCTATTTTCCCAAAATAATATAAAATTTTCCACTTCAATTCAGATTTTCTCAAAGAGATGAAAAAATTTAAAATATTGTTCCAAATTTTTCTTAGAAGATAGAAAAGTTCAAGTTCTCTTCTGAATTTTACCAAAGAACTCAATTCAATTCTAATTTCAACAGAGAAAATAAAAAGCTTCCACTTCAGTTTTAAGTTCACCAAGACATAAAAAATTTAAAAGTTCACTTCTAAATTTTTTCGTAGAAGATAGGAAAAGTTATACTATGATTGTGATTATTTTCTATGAATATAAAAAGTTTCACTTTAATTCTAAATTTCTTAAATTCAGTTCCGACCTTTCTCAAAGAGATGAAAAAATTTAAAGTTCCGTTCCAAATATTTTCCCGGAAGAAGAAAAGTTCAACTTCAACTCTGAATTTTCTCAATGAAAATGAAATAAGTTATTGATCATTTCTATTTTCCCGAAATAATATAAAAATTTTCCACTTCAGTTCAGATTTTTCTCAAACAGATAAGTTATACTATGATTGTGATTATTTTTTATGAAGATAAAAAGTTTCACTTTAATTCTAAATTTTCTTAAATTCAGTTCCGACCTTTCTCAAAGAGACGAAAAAATTTAAAGTTCCGTTCCAAATATTTTCCCGGAAGAAGAAAAGTTCAACTTCAATTCTGAATTTTCTCAATGAAAATGAAATAAGTTATTGATCAATTCTATTTTCCCAAAATAATATAAAATTTTCCACTTCAATTCAGATTTTTCTCAAAAAGATGAAAAAATTTAAAATATTGTTCCAAATTTTTCTTAGAAGATAGAAAAGTTGAAGTTCTCTTCTGAATTTTACCAAAGAACTCAATTCAATTCTAATTTCAACAGAGAAAATAAAAAGCTTCCACTTCAGTTTTAAGTTCACCAAGACATAAAAAAACTAAAAGTTCACTTCTAAATTTTTCCGTAGAAGATAGGAAAAGTTATACTATGATTGTGATTATTTTCTATGAAGATAAAAAGTTTCACTTTAATTCTAAATTTTCTTAAATTCAATTCCGACTTTTCTCAAAGAGACGAAAAAATTTAAAGTTCCGTTCCAAATATTTTCCCGGAAGAAGAAAAGTTCAACTTCGATTCTGAATTTTCTCAATGAAAATGAAATAAGTTATTGATCAATTCTATTTTCCCAAAATAATATAAAAAGTTTCCACTTCAGTTCAGATTTTTCTCAAAGAGATGAAAAAATTTTAAATACTGTTCCAAATTTTTTATAGAAGATAAAAAAGTTCAAGTTCTCTTCTGAATTTTACCAAAGAACACAATTCAATTCTAATTTCTCCAGAGAAAATAGAAAAGCTTCCACTTCAGTTTTAAGTTAACCAAGACATAAAAAAATTTAAAGCTCAGTTCTAAATTTTTCCTTAGAAGATAGGAAAAGTTATACTATGATTGTGATTATTTTCTATGAAGATAAAAAGTTTCACTTTAATTCTAAATTTTCTTAAATTCTGTTCCGACCTTTCTCAAAGAGATGAAAAAATTTAAAGTTCTGTTCTAAATATTTTCCCGGAAGAATAAAAGTTCAACTTCGATTCTGAATTTTCTCAATGAAAATGAAATAAGTTATTGATCAATTCTATTTTCCCAAAATAACATAAAAAGTTCCCACTTCAGTTCAGATTTTTCTCAAAGAGATGAAAAAATTAAAATACTATTCCAAATTTTTTATAGAAGATAGAAAAGTTCAAGTTCTCTTCTAAATTTCACCAACGAGCACAATTCAATTCTAACTTATCCAGAGAAAATGAAAAGCTTCCACTTCAGTTTTAAGTTCACCAAGACATAAAAAAATTTAAAGTTCGGTTCTAAATTTTTCCTTAGAAGATAGGAAAAGTTATACTATGGTTGTGATTATTTTCTATGAAGATAAAAAGTTTCACTTTAATTCTAAATTTTCTTAAATTCAGTTCCGACCTTTCTCAAAGAGATGAAAAATTTTAAAGTTCTGTTCCAAATATTTCCCCGGAAGCTGTAAAGTAAAGTTGTGGATGAAAAGGATGGATGCTTCAACTTGTAAAATGGGTTTAGGAAGGACATTAAGAAAAGAACTTGTTGTGAAGTACCCTTTGAAAAGTATTGCTTGGTGTTGGAGCATTCAAAAAGGCAGTATAGTAAAGTTGTGGGTGAAAAGGATGGGTACTTCAAGTTGGAAAATGGGTTTAGAAGGGACACTAAGAAAAGAACTTGCTCTGAAATGCCTTTTGAATGGTATTTCTTGGTGTTGAGGCATCCAAAAAGCTGTAAAGTAAAGTTGTGAGTGAAAAGGATGGATGCTTCAACTTGAAAAATGGGTTTAGGAGGGACATTACGTAAGGAACTTGCTCTGAAATGCCTTTTGAAAAGTATTGCCTGGTGTTGAGATATCCAAAAAGCTGTAAAGTAAAGTTGTGGGTGAAAAGGATGGGATACTTCAAGTTGGAAAGTGGGTTTAGAAGGGACATTAAGAAAAGATGTTGCTCTGAAATGCCTTTTGAATGGTATTTCTTGGTGTTGGGCATTCAAAAGCTGTAAAGTAAAGTTGTGGGTGAAAAGGATGGGTACTTCAACTTGTAAAATGGGTTTAGGAGGGACATTATGAAAAGAACTTGCTATGAAATGTCCTTTGAAAAGTATTTGTTGGTGTTGAGGTATCCAAAAAGCTGTAAAGTAAAGTTGTGGTGAAAAGGATGGATGCTTCAAGTTGGAAAATGGGTTTAGGAGGGACATTACGTAAAGAACTTGCTCTGAAATTTCTTTTGAAAAATATTTCTTGGTGTTGAGGTATCCAAAAAGCTGTAAAGTAAAATTGTGTGTGAAAAGGATGGGTACTTCAACTTGTAAAATGGGTTTAGGAAGGACATTAAGAAAATAACTTGTTCTGAAAAGCCCTTTGAAAAGTAATTCTTGGTGTTGGAGCATTCAAAAGCTGTAAAGTAAAGTTGTGGGTGTAAAGGATGGGTACTTCAACTTGTAAAATGGGTTTAGGAGGGACATTAAGAAAAGAACTTGCTCTGAAATGCCTTTTGAAAAGTATTGCCTGGTGTTGAGATATCCAAAAAGCTGTAAAGTAAAGTTGTGGGTGAAAAGGATGGGATACTTCAACTTGTAAAATGGGTTTAGGAAGGACATTAAGAAAATAATTTGTTCTAAAATGCCTTTTGAAAAGTATTGCTTGGTATTGGGCATTCAAAACGCTGTAAAGTAAAGTTGTGTGTGAAAAGGATGGGTACTTCAACTTGTAAAATGGGTTTAGGAAGGACATTAAGAAAAGAAATTGTTCTGAAATGCCCTTTGAAAAGTATTGCTTGGTGTTGGGCATTCAAAAAGCTGTAAAGTAAAGTTGTGTGTGAAAAGGATGGGTACTTCAACTTGTAAAATGGGTTTAGGAGGGACATTAAGAAAAGAACTTGTTCTGAAAAGCCCTTTGAAAAGTATTGCTTGGTGTTGGAGCATTCAAAAAGCTGTAAAGTAAAGTTGTGGGTGTAAAGGATGGGTTCTTCAACTTGTAAAATGGGTTTAGGAGGGACATTAAGAAAAGAACTTGTTCTGAAATGCCTTTGAAAAGTATTGCTGGGTGTTGGAGCATTCAAAAAGCTGTAAAGTAAAATTGTGGGTGAAAAGGAAGGGATACTTCAACTTGTAAAATGGGTTTAGGAAGGACATTAAGAAAATAATTTGTTCTGAAATGCCTTTTGAAAAGTATTGCTTGGTGTTGGGCATTCAAAAAGCTGTAAAGTAAAGTTGTGTGTGAAAAGGATGGGTACTTCAACTTGTAAAATGGGCTTAGGAAGGACATTAAGAAAGGAACTGGTTCTGAAATGTCTTTTGAAAAGTATTTCTTGGTGTTGAGGTATCCAAAAAGCTGTAAAGTAAAGTTGTGGGTGTGAACGGATGGGTACTTTAACTTGTAAAATGGGTTTAGGAGGGACATTAAGAAAGGAACTTGCTCTGAAATGTCTTTTGAAAAGTATTTCTTGGTGTTGAGGTATCCAAAAAGCTGTAAAGTAAAGTTGTGGGTGAAAAGGAAGGATGCTTCAACTTGTAAAATGATGTTGAGGTATCCTAAAAGCTGTAAAGTAAAGTTGTGGGTGAAAAGGAAGGATGCTTCAACTTATAAAATGGGTTTAGGAGGGCCATTAAGAAAGGAACTTGCTCTGAAATGTCTTTTGAAAAGTATTTCTTGGTGTTGAGGTATCCAAAAAGCTGTAAAGTAAAGTTGTGGGTAAAAAGGAAGAATGCTTCAACTTGTAAAATGGGTTTAGGAGGGACATTAAGAAAGGAACTTGCTCTGAAATGTCTTTTGAAAAGTATTTCTTGGTGTTGAGGTATCCAAAAAGCTGTAAAGTAAAGTTGTGGGTGAAAAGGATGAGTTCTTCAAGTTGGAAAATGGGTTTAGAAGGGATATTAAGAAAGGAACTTGCTCTGAAATGTCTTTTGAAAGGTATAACATAACATAACATAGCATAACATAACATAACATAGCATACCATAACATAACATAACATAACATAACATAGCATAACATAACATAACATAACATAGCATAACATAACATAACATAACATAGCATAACATAACATAACATAACATAACATTGGGGATCCGGGGGCCCTTTGGGAGCCTGGGGGACCTTTGGGGACCGGGGGCTTCCTTCGGGGTTGGGGTGGGGTATGAGGACCCTTTGGGGTTGGGGTAGAGGACCTCACGACACTGTTCAAATACAACTTGTGTATTATAACGACCACAGAGTTTCACCCTCAAATTCTCTTCTAAAACCTTTTCTCAAATCATCTTTTAAAATGTCTCTAACTGTTTCGCCGAAATAATTCCCTAAAATGTCTGAAACGGTTTCGCCCAAATAATCCCTAAACGTAATTTCTGCGTGTTCCTTTTGTTTTGACATCCCTGCGCTGTCACATTTCAAATTACTAAGAAACCCTTTCGTGAATCAATAATTCCCCATAGAAACAACAAATTAATTCCCCTTTCTTGACAAATCAATCAACCATGACATCATCTGTCAGACATTAAAACTTTGCCTGGAAACAATAATCGACCTTTGGAAATTTAGGTCATTGAGTTAATTTCTTCATCGCTAAGATCAAAACATTCGCCTGGAAACAATTTTCATGGAAGAACTCCAAAGATATTAATAAACTTCCAGAAACAATTCTCCTTGGAAATACATCAAAGACATTAATAGACTTCGCCTGGAAACAATTTGATTAATGATTGACAGCACCTGTCAGACATTAATAAACTTTGCCCGGAAACAATTTGATTAATGACTGACATACAGGTGTTCCAAATTCCCAATCGATTACGCAATCAAGTTCTCGGAAACGTGTTCTCCCTAGGGACTCTATGCCCAAATACGGTGTAGGGTCACGAGCTCAAGATGCCTTTCTACTGGTACATTCTTTTGGACCTTAATCAGAATACACCCAAGGATTTGCATGTTGTCACTGATATTTTCGAAAATGAAATTACTGTATATCTGCCGGTGAACAGTAGAAAAGGTTATTAGTTGCCATCATTACACTGAAGAAACTACACGAAAATAGACACTTATTCTTCCGTTCTAAGCACTTCAAAACCACCACTCAGGAAGGCCATACTCAAACATGGTGTTGACCATGAATTGATTAATATAATATCTGAACTTTGTTTAAATTTAGCTGAGGGCAATATACAGTTGCCAGAAGATGTTAGACAAAAGACAAAGCACCATCGTTCCACTGTACATGACTTGGCTTGCAAAAACAAAGGAAAATATTTTAAAAAAAACGTCTCCTTCAAGCGGGCGGTAGCTTTTTCATACTTTTACTGCCAATAATCGTAGGACTTGTAAACAGTTTTCTCTAGATGGCTAAACCCTACAAATTGACCCCAATAGAACTTGTCCTTTCACCAATTGAACACTTTGAGGACAATCTAAGCAAATTCATTAAGGATAAAAATATTGCCGATGATAAAAAACTAGTTTTACTTCAAAATGCACTTCGTCCTGTGCTCAAATATAGACCGTATCGTGAGAGACCTGCCACCGTCAATGCCATTGATCCCCACACCCACCCACCCACCCACCCACCCCCAAAAAAAAGGAAACATCTCCTCAAGATTCTGTAGCAGCAACAACAACAGCACAATCAAAGGAGAAGGAATTGAATGACATCAATTGGAAACCTACTGCCAAACACATATTGGGACACTGAGTAAAAGAGTATTAACATACCTCATGTTGAAAAGGGGTGGTGATGATCATCAAGTTCAAGCTTAGGAATACAGATTCCTAAATACATCATTCTTCCCCAAAAGACTTATTGGCAAAAAGCAAAATCTAAAGAAATTAAGGGAATATAGTAGAGGTGTCAGTCCTCTAACACCAACACCGCCTGCAACACCATTTAAAAAAGAAGAAGAAGATTTTAAATCAATCTTAGAAAACACTAGCACTCCTAATAGCAGCAGCAGCAATGATTTGATAACACCGATGATGGTGACGACTAGACAAAAAACGAAGACGTGTCGATATCAACTCACCGTCACAAGCACCACCCTCCAGTGTGCAAAAGAGTATCGGGCATTACACTACGTGTTTGCATTCAAGATGGATGTAGTTTTAAAACATGTTTATGAAAATATTGGTGAAGTGGGAAGTCTAAGTTCCCCCACAACACTTTCTAAAGTTCCTTCTGACGGTGTCAACAGCACTTTAAAAAAATGCAAAAAAGTATCTAGAAGGCTTCGTGGCAAACAATATCGACAAACTAAAGCCTTTTTCCCACTGCATATAATGCAAGCAGATCTTTTAAATCTAGATGAGATTCAACGATGGCACAATACACCCTACAAATATATTCTAGTGGCAATCAGTGTCTTTAGTCGCTATGCATATTCTATTCCATTGCGATCAAAGAGAGGTGTTGAAGATGCTCAGGCTTTAGAAAGTATTCTTGAACATGATTGCTATAGAAAAATCCAAAGTGATCGTGGTAGAGAATTTCTTAATCCACATGTAGAAAAGATTCTATTGAAATATAATACAAAGCTTTATCATAGTCGCAGTCCGATAAAGGCTGCGTTGGCTGAACGTTTGATAAGAACGATCCGTCTAATAATTTTGAGATATTTTACACTGAAAAATACTGATGCTTTTATTCATGATTTAGATAAAATCCTGCAAATATATAACCAATGACCTCATCGATCTCTGTCCAATGTTTTCCCTCGGGAAGTTCATTGCAGTGAAAATACGTTTGACACTTTTCTTAAACAATATTCCAGTGAAAAAAAAATGTGAAGAAAAAATTCAATGTTGGCGATAGTATTCGAATTAATAGAACCAGCAATACTTTTGAAAGGGGGAATTACTTATGGTCCACTGAACTTTTAAAGTGTCAAAACCCTAGACACCGAACCCACGACATATCGTCTGCGAGACACCAAAGATGATGAGATTCTAGGCGGTTTTTATGATTAAGAACTACAAAAATTTAGATACAGTAGTGAAATTTATCAAATTGAAAAGATATTAAAGAACCGTACTCGCAGGGGCAAGAGACAGTTGCTTGTTCATTGGCTAGTATACAACTCTGATTGCAGTTGAAGACATTAACAATGCCCAATGATTTCTATGTGATATTCATGTCCAGTGTCTCCGACCCTCTCTACAATGATTTGAATAAAACAAGTGATTTTTGGACGAAACTCTCTCCCACCATCAAATTCTACGGCACGTATGAAGTGGCTCTTGTCGACTGTATTTTCAAAAATACCTATGATATCCTTAGAAAATATCTCAAATATGATATAAAATTAGACCCTATGATTGGCCACCAGCAGTTAGCGAACAACATAAAATTCAAAAGATCAATTGGTTGGATTATCCATATGTTGAATTACCATACGAGGAACTCACTTGTATGAATGATTTATGTCACTCTATAAATAAAAGAATTTCCTCTCGTAAAAAAGGAGCCTTTCATTTCGACTATTCAAAGGAAGAGGGCAAGAACTACAATAGTTCACCCATTGCCAGTGAAAAGTTATTCTCAATGATAATCTAAAAGATGTTCTTGGCTTTAAACTTAATATAATGAATGGTAAAGGTGCCGGAAACATTAATGTTATTTTTGCTGACTACCCGCCTGCCTTCTCTATGGAAACTTGTATTTTTCTTTATGCTTCATTTGGTGAACCATAAAGAGTTGGTAATATCAATGTTCCCCTCCTACGAGTTCTTGAACGAAAAACCAATCAAGATCATATTCATCATTACAATATAAAGCATCTTCATTATATCCCCGTAAACACTTCCTATTTGGAACTTTGCCAGTTAACACTAAGAACTGAATTAGGTGATCCTCTAGCAATATCAAAAGGTTTGGCTATGATTACATCCCATTTTCAACCCATCGTTGTCAGTGTTAAAAAAAACAACATGTCTAATAGAAAAGTGGTATTCATTTGTCCTGATATTGACTGCTATGTTAATACTCTTAGCCCAAGACAACTGGGCAAGGGAATGAACTATTACGAAGGTCGTTCATCAATGTCTGGCTGTGGTCTTGGCAGTTGGTTTGCGACAATGTACCGGCTGCGACAGACTTTGCATCCTCTACACTATACGATTGGAGCTCTGGCAAGGATTTAAAAAAAGGTGCTTCGGACAATCTTAGGTCCAGTGCGCGAATCCTTGGCGAGAAATCAAAATCTCGACAAAATGGAAAAAGGTTTTAAAAGCTTGAGAAACAGTGCACAACTCATCAGTCTCTACTTAGATTAGAAGCGAAAGACATCACTCCTGTACAGGAAAAGAAGGAAAAACAGTATAATAAACAGTAGAACAAGAAGACGAAGTCCCAGGAAGAGAATTGTTAGATCGAAACTGGATTTCTTTTTTAGACTACACAATGGCACATCTACCGCATAAGGATTCTCATCCTTCAATCCCTTCATCTTTAAATCTATTCAATGCAGAAAATGTCGATGTGAGTGTAAGACATGGATACTATGAACAATAGTTTCCATGTCTACTCTCCAATAATATCCACTTTCAAATTTATTCCAATGAAGATTACTTTGTGAACATGTGGATGACATTTATAGATTTACATGTGATAGTCAAGAAATCCGAAAATGGAATGTCAATTCGTGCTGATGGAATATCCTATGAAAATTGTATATTACATAATTTATTTTGTCAAATAAGTGTCTACATAAATGGAGCAATGGTGAGCACAAGCAACAATCTCTCAAATTATAAAATCTATATACAGTTCATGTTGATGGCACCCAAGTGTTACAAGGAATTGAGAGGCACCTCCAATGGATATGAATATATTACAGATACTGATAGTACAGATGCCCTTAAAAATGCTACAACTAGTGAATTACATCAAGTTGGAAAAATATATCGTGAGATATTTAATATTCTCCATTGGCTACCACCAAATATTAAAGTGGGTATAAAATTGACGCTTACTCCATCCAATTTCATTTTACGAGAGGAACTTCCTGCCAGTCCTGATGCAAATCTCTCCCTCACCTCGGCAATACTACATGTACGAAAGCAGCAGGTCATCAGTTCTGTTGCTTTGACAGTGGAAAAACTAAGAGCCAGTGGGAATGATATTAAACTACTTGTTCCTCATACAATCACCAATCAGCGTCATATTGCCACAGGCTCGTGCACCTTCACCGACTCATCCTTTATAAATGGTGAAAATCCATCAAAATTAGCATCGACATTTGTAAAAAGTGCTAGTGCAATAGGTTCGTGGACTGACTGCCCACATAAATTTGAGATGTTTGGGCTTTCATCTCTTGTATGCAAAGTAAATGGAATTCCACTCTACAATCTATCTTTTGATAAATCCTGCAGGACATTGTATGAGTTGACAATGCAAACCCTAGATCATGATTCACAACTATTTGAAAATGGTATAACCGAAGAAATCTTCGCTAAAACACATGGTATCATTATGCTAGACTTGTCTGACACTTGAGATATGGGCATAGCACGAATAGGGAGTGTGCGTTTAGAGTGTACATTTGCCGAGCCATTACCGGAGAGTATCGCACTAATCTCGTTAAATCAATTTGAAACCTATTGGGAATCACTCCCGAAGGCAGTGTTCTACTAAACCTTGCACCAGGAACAGTAGTCAAATAATCAATGTATTTAATATGGACCCCTACATGTCCAAATACAGATCCTATTGTTTACCATCGGACTTCCTTGAAAAAAATTCAAAGTGCAAACAATACCCTAATCATTGTTAATAGCAGTCCATCGACTATGAATACCAGTCACTGGCTATGCATCTTTCAAACAATAAAGACTATTGAACTTTTTTGATCCTCTCGGCCTACCCTATACATTATACACTCCACATATCAACAACTATATTGAAAGCAGTGGGAAAACTATTATTCAAAATCGGAAGAGAGTGCAGGATCCAAAGACTAAAAGTTGTGGCTTTCATGCGCTACTATATTTCGTCTTCAGATGTCGCAGTTATACTTACAAGCAGTTTTTCAACATTTACGTACACAATCCACGTCTGAACGACTTTATGGTGGAAAACATCCTCTCAGACCTATATAATATTGATTTTAGTGCCCTACGAGTAAAGTTTTTTTTAAATGTATGTAAATTGTTTATTAATAAAAAAAAATGTATATACACACACAACAACAATGTCTTTATTCTTCACTTTAGATTTCTTTTTCTTCTGTGTATAGGCAAATGTCGAGAACCACTAATGCTGGTAGATCATTTGTATTCACCGTATATTGATCTTGATTGGCTGCAAAGTCAGGTCACATTTGCTACAGTACAATGTAACTTCACTCTTATCATATCTTTTTGTATAGTCAATGATACTATTTGCAATCGCATTGTGAAATTCACGTGTTTCAATTTGTCTATTTGAAGCAATATCACATACAGTTTTTTCAAGTGATGAATCACAGTCTGTAACAGCCAAATAAAAATCACTAGATTTATAGTCATAATAGGCAGTGTCGTCACAACAATGACGTAGAAACCAAATTGTCTTGTTACCCCAACAGTTGAAATGTAGACCTGATTCTTCCTCCCAAAATAATTTAAAACCACGACGATACCAATCTCGTAAAAATAAACTAAAATCACATTTAGGGTTTTTTACAATTATACCAGGATAAGTATTCTCCCACTGATCATATTTGTCATAGTGACAATTGGAGCATAGTTGCCCTCTAAGGTGAGAGTCACAAATCTCTTCAAGACATGAATTACAGCCTTTAATTTTAACTGCATATCCTCTATGTAATTTAAACGGATTGTATAAATTGCACTTTTCATTTATACTCATCAATAACTGTACAATTCTCACATGATGACCAACTGTCAAGAGTATGCATACATAGTGGACATGTATAGAACATATTTGGTTTCCGGTGTCAACTCTCTCACAGCTATAAATAAATTGATCCACGTTCGAAAAATTCAGAGGGGGGATAGGAGAGAGAGAGAGGAGTAACTCTGTGACGTTAGGTAATCTATTTTGAAGGGGAGAGTCATCTACATAGAACCTATGGCAATGTTCTCAGAAGTATATCCACGATATTATTCTGCTTTGTTTCAATTAATATATCAATAAATTGAGTAAAAGCATTTGATTCACGTCGTAAAAGCTTCATACAATAGTCCAACGGTGGAGAATCCTTCCCCATTATATTGGCAGGTGTTCTTTGAGAAAATATCTTCCGTCGAAGAGATAACTCGAGATAATCGTCATCTAGAATCAAACCTTTTTCCATAATCACAAGATTCAACTTAATTCTCTCTTTCTCAAATAACACTAACACTCTCACTGCTGACTCTAGACTAACCACGTTTCGTTCTACTTCAAGAATATTCGATAACCTACTTTAAAAAAACAAATCTAACAAAAAGAAAGGGAACATTTTTGATTTCGAAACAGTTTTATTGTGTGTGAGCATAATTACAACAATAATATATTACACATATAGAATTACCAATATAACTTATTGCCCTCAATATACTTTACTATTACATTTAAAGCACTTTGAAGTCCATGTACATGTATTATATCAACTTTCGCAGCGAAGCATAATTGGTCCTCCAATTTAAATTTACTCAAAGATATCACGCGTCTTGCATATACTTCTTCCCACTCGAGACAAAGTCTAGAGCCTCTTTTGATTTCTACCGCAATGTTTGGTGCTCTTGTATCATTGCTGCTACTGCCAACTCCACTATCAACTTCTAATAGTGTAAACATTCCACTCATTATTGCAAATGTATATCTTGACAAATAAATAAATGAGTATTGTCAAACTGTTCTCACTCCTTGAATTCTATTCTCACACTAATATCAACTATACTGACAATCCTTTCTTATATTATTTGCGCTTACTATTGCGCAGGTCTATGCTAAAATTCCTAGAAAGTCTGGTGTGATGTCACTCTCGGTCGGATTCAATGGGCTCTGATTGGCCTCGAAATAGGCGTGTGATCTTGCATAAATTATGTACGCCCTGAAATTAGTATGGCTCCCCTTCTATTTAATTAGAAAAATAAGGAGTTTTTTTTTAAAGTGCCGAAAAGCTGTAGCATGAAGAGCAAGGTGTTCAGGAGCGCCCCCCTCTCATGTTTCTGTTCTTTTTAATTTTTAAATTTACTCCTTGCTTTCAGTAGAAAAAAGCTGTTTTTTATTTAAGGGAGCTTAGATACAAACATTTTTCTAAAGGCAATGGAAAAAGTATGTCTATTAAAGGAAAATAATATAAAAATGAATTAAGTAAGTAATTACAAAAAAAATGCCCAAACAAATAGCCTGCTTACAAAAACTAAGATACAAACTCGCAGTGCTCAGTTGTGTTGAGTAATGCAGAGGTGTTGGACGAATATTTTTAAACAATATCGCCAATTTTGAACTTGGTTATCAAACACCAAAATATTTGATGCCTTCGGACTACTCATGTTTATAAAAAGTAACGCATTATCAAAGTAGTTTGTTCAAAGTAAAATATTAAAACTAGGATAAAGAAAATCAAATAAAAATTTTTAATTAAATATTTGTAATTTAATTTTGAATATTTGACATCTTTATACTTCATAACTGTAAAAAATTAAATCTTTTTCATCGTGACAACTAGATAAATACAATCAATCCTGGAAAAAAAGTAAGCGGTAATAAAACACAAAAAATGTATCCGTTCACGGGGAAAATACAGAAATTCCAGTATTCTGTTTAGGGGAAACATTTCTGATTATAGTGGCTTCATATATCAGGTCATGGGTACACTTCCAATGCAAGCAAAAGTTGACGGCATATTTTTACTGAAATCGCTCCTTATTAAGTTGCTTTCTATAATTATACGAACTTTATTGTGTACTAATAACTGCACTAATTACTAACAAGCAAATGCATATTTGGGATCACAATAAAAAGCTGATTCTTTGATTTCAAGTTATCAATAGTTAGGCTATTATACTTTCGTAATTGACAAGGATCGTTATTTACTTACCATTCATTACTATGAAGAATTTTTTTTTTTTTGCTCCGACCAAATCATATAGAAAAAAGTCTGTGAAAAACTAAAAGGGGTCACTCAGTCACAAATTAGAACTTATGTTTTCCTTATTAAAGGTCAAAATCTATTGGCAGGCAGTCAACAATGGGGTAACACACATTTTTCCCATGGTTTTCCCTATTCTGCTCTCTTTCCTTAGGTTTCCTTATAATTACTTTATAATTCCAAATTTCTAGAGGGTCATGTCCCCCTCTGCCACCCGTTCCGGTGCCCATGTTCCCTACAATTCCTAATATGTTCCAGATTAGCATTTATGCAAGTATACCGCTTTTGAAACTTACGATTTACCACCATATCTTGATATCAGATATAGACCCCAGAGCGTTATCAAGATAACAGGCGAAGCTAGTTAATCGCAAAATTGCAAAAATGTTCTATACTTCCTATTTCACAACATTTCCTAAGTTCAAATTTTTGTCTCCACATTTATGTTATTTTTTTCTCTGTAATCTGTCAGTTCTAAATTAGATTTTCTTCTGTTAAATCTTTGAATCTGGAGTGAATGGTGGATATGAATGCTCCCTCTACATCTGCAAATAGAACAAAATGGAGTCACTGAAAAATAAGAAGGTAGGTATACATTAAATATAATTTTCTAAATGAAAAAAGAAATCATTGAAAATAGGACTTGGTGCTTTTTATAATAGGATTTGTAATATAACTAGATAGATTAAATCGACTCCAGTTTGATGATTGAAATCGGTCTGGAGTAAGGGAGGGGGGATATCAACTCCGGGAATTATCTAATGATTTTAATCTTTCTTTCTAATATGTAATCGAAACTCCAATAATTTTCCAAATTCTTTTATTTGTAATTAAAACACCTAATAAGTGCAGATAACGTCCTGTTCTTCAAGTTTTTGAATTTATTTGCTAACATATCAAACAGTTTCTGTTAACGAACTATAAGAATGGAACAACAAGACTGAATAGTAGCCGAAACTCTAGAAATAGAATTTTCATATCAATCGATATATCAACGGCTTATTATGTTGATTCCAAATATGTAAGATTCATTAAGCTGGGTTTTACCCATAAAAGGATAAGAAACTGTGAAAATTTGCCTGATTTTTAAAAGAGGAAGGAAACACCCATTAAAAGTAAAATAACTTTAATTAAAATCAAACCATTAGATTCAGCATTGAGTAAAAGCATTTGATTCACGTCGTAAAAGCTTCATACAATAGTCCAACGGTGGAGAATCCTTCCCCATTATATTGGCAGGTGTTCTTTGAGAAAATATCTTCCGCTGAAGAGATAACTCGAGATAATCGTCATCTAGAATCAAATATTTTTCCATAATCACAAGATTCAACTTAATTCTCTCTTTCTCAAATAACACTAACACTCTCACTGCTGACTCTAGACTAACCACGTTTCGTTCTACTTCAAGAATATTCGATAACCTACTTTAAAAAAACAAATCTAACAAAAAGAAAGGGAACATTTTTGATTTCGAAACAGTTTTATTGTGTGTGAGCATAATTACAACAATAATATATTACACATATACAATTACCGATATAACTTATTGTCCTCAATATGCTTCACTATTACATTTAAAGCACTTTAAAGTCCATGTACATGTATTATATCAACTTTCGCAGCGAAGCATAATTGGTCCTCCAATTTAAATTTACTCAAAGATATCACGCGTCTTGCATATACTTCTTCCCACTCGAGACAAAGTCTAGAGCCTCTTTTGATTTCTACCGCAATGTTTGGTGCTCTTGTATCATTGCTGCTACTGCCAACTCCACTATCAACTTCTAATAGTGTAAACATTCCACTCATTATTGCAAATATATATCTTGACAAATAAATAAATGAGTATTGTCAAACTGTTCTCACTCCTTGAATTCTATTCTCACACTAATATCAACTATACTGACAATCCTTTCTTATATTATTTGCGCTTACTATTGCGCAGGTCTATGCTAAAATTCCTAGAAAGTCTGGTGTGATGTCACTCTCGGTCGGATTCAATGGGCTCTGATTGGCCTCGAAATAGGCGTGTGATCTTGCATAAATTATGTACGCCCTGAAATTAGTATGGCTCCCCTTCTGTTTAATTAGAAAAATAAGGAGTTTTTTTTAAAGTGCCGAAAAACTGTAGCATGAAGAGCAAGGTGTTCAGGAGCGCCCCCCTCTCATATTTGTGTTCTTTTTAATTTTAAATTTACTCCTTGCTTTCAGTAGAAAAAATCTGTTTTTTATTTAAGGGAGCTTAGATGCAAACATTTTTCTAAAGGCAATGGAAAAAGTATGTCTATTAAAGGAAAAGTATATAAAAATGAATTAAGTAAGTAATTACAAAAAAAAATACACAAACAAATAGCCTGCTTACAAAAACTAAGATACAAACTCGCAGTGCTCAGTTGTGTTGAGTAATGCAGAGGTGTTGGACGAATATTTTTAAACAATATTGCCAATTTTGAACTTGGTTATCAAACACCAAAATATTTGATGTCTTTGGACTACTCATGTTTATAAAAAGTAACGCATTATCAAAGTAGTTTGTTCAAAGTAAAATATTAAAACTAGGATAAAGAAAATCAAATAAAAATTTTTAATTAAATATTTGTAATTTAATTTTGAATATTTGACATCTTTATACTTCATAACTGTAAAAAATTAAATCTTTTTCATAGTGACAACTAGATAAATACAATCAATCCTGGAAAAAAAGTAAGTGGTAATAAAACACAAAACATGTATCCGTTCACGGGGAAAATACAGAAATTCCAGTATTCTGTTTAGGGGAAACATTTCTGATTATAGTGGCTTCATATATCAGGTCATGGGTACTCTTCAAGCAAAAGTTGACGGCATATTTTTACTGATATCGCTCCTTATTAAGTTGTTTTCTATAATTATACGAACTTTATTGTGTACTAATAACTGCACTAATTACTAACAAGCAAATGCATATTTGGGATCACAATAAAAAGCTGATTCTTTGATTTCAAGTTATCAATAGTTAGGCTATTATACTTTCGTTATTGACAAGGATCGTTATTTACTTACCATTCATTACTATGAAGAATTTTTTTTTTTTTTGCTCCGACCAAATCATATAGAAAAAAAGTCTGTGAAAAACTAAAAGGGGTCACTCAGTCACAAATTAGAACTTATGTTTTCCTTATTAAAGGTCAAAATCTATTGGCAGGCAGTCAACAATGGGGTAACACACATTTTTCCCATGGTTTTCCCTATTCTGCTCTCTTTCCTTAGCTTTCCTTATAATTACTTTATAGTTCCAAATTTCTAGGGGGTCATGTCCCCCTCTGCCACCCGTTCCGGTGCCCATGTTCCCTACAATTCCTAATATGTTCCAGATTAGCATTTATGCAAGTATACCGCTTTTGAAACTTACGATTTACCACCATATCTTGATATCGGATATAGACCCCAGAGCGTTATCAAGATAACAGGCGAAGCTAGTTAATCGCAAAATTGCAAAAATGTTCTATACTTCCTATTTCACAACATTTCCTAAGTTCAAATTTTTGTCTCCACATTTATGTTTTTTTTTCTCTGTAATCTGTCAGTTCTAAATTAGATTTTCTTCTGTTAAATCTTTGAAAGTGGAGTGAATGGTGGATATGAATGCTCCCTCTACATCTACAAATACAACAAAATGGAGTCACTGAAAAATAAGAAGGTAGGTATACATTAAATATAATTTTCTAAATGAAAAAAGAAATCATTGAAAATAGGACTTGGTGCTTTTTATAATAGGATTTGTAATATAACTAGACAGATTAAATCGACTCCAGTTTGATGATTCAAATCGGTGTGGAGTAAGGGAGGGGGAATATCAACTCCGGGAATCATCTATTGATTTTAATCTTTCTTTCTAATATGTAATCGAAACTCCAATAATTTTCCAAATTCTTTTATTTGTAATTAAAACACCTAATAAGCGCAGATAACGTCCTGTTCTTCAAGTTTTTGAATTTATTTGCTAACATATCAAACAGTTTCTGTTAACGAACTACAAGAATGGAACAACAAGACTGAATAGTAGCCGAAACTCTAGAAACAGGATTTTCATATCAATCGATATATCAACGGCTTATTATGTTGATTCCAAATATGTAAGATTCATTAAGCTTGGTTTTACCCATAAAAGGATAAGAAACTGTGAAAATTTGCCTGATTTTTAAAAGAGGAAGGAAACACCCATTAAAAGTGAAATAATTTTAATTAAACTCAAACCATTAGATTCAGCGCATCAGAGAACCCTACTGTAGAGGTTTCAAGCCCCTATCTGCAAAAGTGTTGAATTTTGTATTATTTGCCAGAAGAATAATCACAAATGCGTGTTAATTTGCTTTTTTTTTCCAGGGGTGATCGTATCAAGCCAACGATCCTAAAACAGCGGGAAAGGGTTCATTTGAACGAAAATCAAAATTCCTGGTGTCCCTTTTATTGGACCAAAAAGATCAGAAGGTTATTAGCCCCCTTCCCACGTCCCTTTTTTCCCAAAAATTGTTTGATCAAAAGTTTCAGATTGCCATTTGTTTAACATAGTTGAAAAGTCCCAAAACTATACCTTTAGATTTAACATGACCCACACAGCCCCCAAGGATAGGTTTGGGGATGAAAGTATCCTAAGGATAATAAGGATAATGTATGATCTATGAAAACCAGTTTCATACATATAGCCCTAATTGGCAAACATATAGCCCAAAGCCCCAAATTATATTATTATATAAACTAAAGTATTATATTTTAATTATATTTTGGCATTTATCATTAGAAGTACATAACTTTACTTCTTGGATGCGTTCCGTATAATTAACAAGAACTTTTTTAAAAAAAAAGAAGCAATAAGACCGATGCTTATTAAAATTTGTAAAGGATGGGATACATTTTTTCCATGAAAATATAAAAACATCATTTTCAAAATTATTGCTGGTGTCCCAGTAATTATACTAGATCAACTAAAGTAAAAAGAAAATGGTTTCTATATTTCTTAAGGAAAAAACTGGAGTTTTGGATCGACATGGAAAAAATATTAAAAAAGGAAAAGCAAATATTTCGATTGGATCACCAACAAGATCCAGTGATCTGGGTATAATCTAAGGGTAACAGTTCGGGAAAATACAGGGAGGAAGCAAGGATTTTGTTCTATTCCCTGCATAAGGATGCAAAATGGCATTTTTCAAAATTTCAAGGGTAATTTTCGCTTGAGAAAAACAAAACATCTATTTGAAGGTATCTTTCCACATCTGGGAGGGTAAGTTTGCCCCTTCCTGTAGGTTCGCATGCAGAGAGCGTGTTAAAGTAACAAAACAACAATTAGTTACAATGATAAAGAGTACTATAATTCTAGTGATTTCTAGTGGTTTCAGTAATCTAGTGATTTATGTGCTGATTTAGTTGTTTTTTTCTAAGAACCTAGTAATTTTTTCTCTTCCCGGCAACCCTGCCGTAGATTTAAAAATCAAACACGAGGAAAATCATGAGTCGAAAGCAAACTCCTAATGATTTTCTCAAACAAATAATTGGGAGACCTGTTGTTGTCAAGCTAAATAGTGGCGTCGATTATAGAGGTATGTATGGTAAAATTCTACTTTAGCTACTTTTCGCTATCTTGGAAAGGAGTTTGGTTAGGAAAATGAAACTTTCAGGGATAGATCTACAAGCTAAAGTATGTCCCGGGAAGGTATTTTGAAGTACCTACCTCCACTCCTTCTCCCTCTAGAGGGTCCTGACCTTTAAAAATCTGTGTGTTATAAAAGTGAAACTTTGTAAAATAGATTTTCTGCTTAAAATGAAGTCCAACAAAATTGTTTTCAGCTTCACAACTTTGCTCAATCCTGATTTATAGAGTTTTAAAGATATGCAAATACATTTCCTAAATTTTGAAAATTAACATTGATATGGTTTAAAATACTACTCAAATAATAGGAATTGCATTCAGAACTAAAGCCAGAGAAAAAGAATCTTATAACAGAAAATTAATGTAAAATGTTGTTTTGTCAAAATTTCAATAGGTATAGACCTGTCATGTAGTCAAATTTCAGGATCCTCTAGAGGGAGAAGGAGCTAAGTACTTCAAAATACCTTCCCAGGACATATTTTACCCTGTAGACCCATCCCTGAAAGTTTCATTTTCCTAACCTCACCCCTTTCCAAGATAGGTAAAAGTAACTAAAGTAGAATTTTACAGTAGCCTATGTATTAACTCTTATGTTTTTTTCTGTTTGCATATGCTGCTTTTATGGCCTCAGTCCTGAATTAAGTTTGGTTTGAAAAACTAGCCCAGGCCTATAATGTTTGGGTTGAAACTCTTTTGGGTAAAATTTTAAATAATGGGTTTTGCTATCTTCAAAAGTATTGAAGGGTAACAGTGCAGAGTTACTGATTTTCTAAAGGAAACATCTTAATGGAATAAACTAGCCTAGCCTACAATTAGCTGACATTTGTTATTTTAGCTCTTTGCAGACATCATGTTCACATTTCTGACAATCAGCTCCCTCAACCTAATAGTTCCATACTTGGCCCTAATAATATATTCCTAAATTATTGGATTTCATGTCATATGTACATCATAGGTTATTTGTAGGCTAGAATCAGAATTTCAGTAAATTTGCAGTTTACAACATAATTTATTGGTAAAATTTTGGCAGTTCAGATTATTGACTTATGAATAAAGTAAACACACAACTTGATGCCTTTTTTTATGCTCTTTCCAAATATAATAATCATTTTTGTCAGAAATGAATTTTACCCCCACCCCTATATATACCAATTCAGGGTATAAATTTGCACATTACCCCCCCCCCCCCCCCCCCCCCCCCAATGTGTAAATATATACCCTGAGTTGGTATATTTAGGGGTGGGGGTAAAATTCATTTAAAAAAAAATTATTATTATATTTGTAACAAGCATAAAAAAGTCATCAGGTAGCATATTCACCTTAATTGTGAGTCAATAATATGAACTGCCAAAAATTTTCCAATTTATCTAGGATGAAAATGAATATATCACTTGAATGCCTTGGTAAATATTTTGGTACTTGGGCACTATATGGGCATTTACAAGGAAACCAGTCACAAAAAAAAAATGTTTTTTATGGGATAACAAGTATAGAGTAATACAATGATAGCATGGTTTTCATTGCATATATGATATTTAAACTGTTGTTTTTTGGGGTTTAGGGGGGGGGGGAGGTACCTAGGTTAGGTTATGCATTTTGATATATGTTATGCTTTACCCCCCCCCCCCCCCCCCCCCCCCTTGCCCTAATGTGCAAATATATAGCCCAAATTTGTTTGTAATTTATTATTTATTTGTCCTATTTTATTTTATTTCATTAGCATTAACCAAACTTGACATTTTAGAAAGGCCCATATAATGCCCTAGTACAAATATTTCAATTGAAAGAGTATTTAGAAAGCTAAGAAACAAACTTACCTCAAAAATCAGAATTTCATCATGAATCCAAATATGCCATTCATATTTGTTGCAAGTCCAATTTTAAGTCCTTTACAGACCTTCAAAGATGATTCATTTTTCTCTTAATTTAGGTATGGCTCATATACCTGTGTGAGCATCAATATTGTTAATATTGTTAAAACTGGTTAACCCATAAATGGATTCAATGGCAGTGGTATCATTTTGGGGGGCAAGAAGAGCAGTTGCCCCCCAATAATTTGAAAAGAAATTATTATAGAGCCCATGCCCCTTGACTCTCCAGATGGAGACTCCTGTTGCCACCCCAATAAAAATGCTGGAGCTACATCCCTGATCAATGCTGACAACATGAAGAATCAATAAATGCATGAGAAATATATAATATAGGCTATATATTTTGGTAAGGTTAGAAAGGATAGATTAGGTGAAAATTCAATTTGTAAAGGAAACAAATGCCATATTTGAATTCAGGATGAAATTTTTATTCCAGAGGTAAGTTTTTTCCTTAGCTGTCTGAATACTCTGTTAATCAAAATATTTACTGATGCCCTTTATTATGTTCTTTCATAATTCAATAATTGCTTCCGGAACACATTCCATTTTGAGCTCTAAAAGGGCTCAAAGCTGCCCATACTCCCCAAAAGTTTAAAAGTATGTTTCTAAAAATGAAATGAGTAGTGAGAAAAAATTACCACTTGTAGAGAATGATAGATCATAATGAATAATGAAGAATCTTAAAATGGAGAGAAGAATGAGAAATCTTTAGATAAAAAAAAATGAGACTACATTCAGCAGAAGGAAATGACAAACTAAAATGATATGGATATTTTGCCTGTATAAAACCAGGTGTCTTCAACATCAAGAAACAAAGATAAAATATTAGATAATTTCAGAGACCACACTGCCTTTCCATGATGATAAAATAAAAGTTAAAAATAGGGATAAAATCCTTTTTAATAGACAGTGTATAGAAATTCATAAAAAATATCAGATATTTTGGTCACATATACAGTGACTGTCATCAGTAGTAAAACTGAACTAAAACAATTTCAAACAAAAGTTTATATATGAAATCAAATAAAACTACATATTGTTTAATTCTCTAATCTTTTCAAAGCAAAGGCAGAAGCTAGCCTTTTTGACCTTCTTGGATTCGGTTCATTAGCATTCAATGATATAACATTTGGACAAAGGTCAACTACACTGGGTGAATTGAACTTTACTCTGTCAGATTTTAATAAATTATCATAGATAGAGTTCAGCCCAAATTCACCTGTATCCCGATTCAAAGCAATATTCTTGAATAAGAATTTCTTTATTTCAAGAGTTTCACAAAAATTTTGCTTTAAACCCCAATCCCTGGAAATCAAAGAGACATTATTGAACAAAATTAAATGGTCTGGAAAATTGAAAACATGTTCTGTAAGGGCTGAAGTAAAATCTTCAGACTTAGAATCTTGCTTTAAAGCTGAAGAAATAGAATCTTTATGCTGTAATAATCTCATTTCCAAACTCTGGTTAGTATGTCCCACATATGAGCTTCTGCAAGTACATGGGATCTGATAAACCCCACTGTAATGCCCCATTTGATTTCATATATTAACTTTTATTTATTTATTTATTTATTAATACCAAGATACGGTAAGCTTTAATAAGCTTGTCGCACAAAACAATTATAAAAAAGTCAATAACAATATCAATGACATAACAAAAAACATACAGTAACTTAAAAACATTGGAAAAACAATATTACTGAAACATACAATAACATACCAACTTAACTGATACATATCTGTTAATAATTGAAACCTACAAAAAAGTAAGCTTACAAAATAACTGTCACGCTGTCACAAATCAGGTAATACAAAAGTAAAGATAATCTCAAAATGGATTGTGATAGGACCTAGTATAGAAATCTGTAGAGGCTAAACTACTTTTGAAAGACTGGACTGTGGTACTTGCAACTATTTCTGATGGAAGTGAATTCCAAGTCTTCCATACTCGACTAGGCAAAGAGTTTTGGCCTAATCTTTTCTGTGAACATGGTGGGTAAATTTTGTGTTGGTGTTGACGGGTGCTACTGTATTCTGTAAAAGTGAAAAAGTGAGTTGGGGTGATATTATCAATATTCCTAACAATGCAAAATGTATTTATTACATTGGCTCTATCACATCTGAACTGGAGAGAAGGCAACTGTAGTCTTTGCATTCTCTGGTGGTAAGGTAGATGTCTCAGGTATGGTATGAGTTTGGTGGCCCTACGTTGCACTCTCTCAACCCTCTCTCTATCTCTCTTATTAAGGGGATACCATACTGATGAGCAATACTCAAGTACTGGACTTACAGTGGATACATAAAGTTAGATCAGTGAATGAAGATTAAACTTAGAAAAAGTACGCCTTAGATGTAATAATTGGTAATTAGCCTTATGGGTGATATCTGATACATGTTTATTAAATTTGATACTTGAATCAAAACAAATCCCAAGGTCACGAACATATTCTACTCTTGAAATTAATTTACCAACAACAAAGTAATGGTAATGTTGAGGGAGTCTATGCAAATAGTGCACAGCATTGCACTTGGTTTCATTAATGAACATAGAGTTTGCAGTACACCACTGGCCAAGAGCAACCAAATCCTCTTAAAGTAAAGAAATCTCATGTTCACTCATGACTGGCCTTTAGATTTTTACATCATCTGCAAACATTTTTATGGTCGAATTCCTAACAACGCCTGGTAAATCATTGATAAAAAGGCAGAAGAGTACTGGCCCAAGACAACTGCCTTGTGGAACTCCACTTATGACAGATATAGGTGATGACAAAGCATCACCTACTGCAACCTCTTGGGTTCTATTTGTAAGATAATCTGTTATCCATGCTATAGTTTGTGGGCCTATACCATATAGTTGACATTTGTTTATCAGAAGTGGAATGGAAATTTTCTCGAATGCTTTGGAAAAGTCAATATAAATACAATCAAACAAAATACCATTATCAGCCATCAATTGAAAATCACAAATCACCTCAAGAAGTTGCGTGTTACAAGATCGTTGTTTACGGAAACCATGCTGAGCAGAATGCCACAAGTTGTTTTCCTCAAAATGTGCTTGGATTCTTCCCACCACAATTTTCTCCATTATGCGGGAAAAATTGATGTATTTGAAATTGGTCTGTAATTATTGAAATGGGACTTTGAACCATTCTTGTACAATGGCCTAATGATAGTTCTTTTCCAAGCTGAAGGACATTTACCAGATGAGAGACAAAGATTAAAGAGAAATGTGAGTGGCGCAGCAAGCACTGATGCAAGTTCACGTAACATCACATTGGAAAATCCATCAATATCTGGTGCCTTTCCAAGATCAAGATTTCGGAGTGTCAAATAAACCTGTTGGACTGTAAACTCTGAATCAACAAATTCTTTTGTTAAATCTGGAGGAATAAACTGAGTGAGTTTTTTGGTGTGTGTTTGAGTAAAAACTGAACCAAATACCGTATTGAAAAGTTGTGATTTTACAAAATCATCATCTATGTGTAAAAAAGTTTTGGGATCTATAAAGGAAGTGGATGATGGGGATTGTGAAACTTGATTCCTTCTCACATATTTCCAAAATCTTTTGGGCAACTTTGGACTGATGATATAACATTTGTCTTCACCTCTTGACGATTTAAACGAAGGAATTTAGTTGCTCTATTGCTAGCTCTTTTATAATTTAACCAAGAATCTAAGGTTTTAAATCTTAAATGATCACGCCACCTATCACCCTTTTCTTTTAGCATTTGTACAATATACCAAGGAAGGATCTGTCTATTTTTGAAAAACTGTCTACTAGTATATATTGGTACATATTGATCCTTACCTTCTATAAGGGCCTGCTTAATAAAATCAAAAGATGCATCAACAGTAGCATTACATTGCTGTAACTCCTCTTGTATAGAAAGAGATGAAATATAATCTAAAAATGCAATGTAATTTCCTCTATCATAATCATATTTGGGAGAATGATTTGGAATATCATAACGACCTACCACACAATTTAGTGATATCACCAATACCAAGTGATCGCTTTTTCCTAGTGGTGGCAAAAACTCAACACTAGCAACATCATCTGGTGATTTTGTAATTACTTTTGTTTTAAATTGTTTTAGTTTAGTTTTACTACTGATGACAGCCACTGTATATGTGACCAAAATATCTCTTATTTTTGTGAATTTCTATACGCTGTGTATTAAAAAGGATTTTATCCCTATTTTGAACGTTTATTTTAAAGATAAAATCCAAACTAACCTAAAATTGAAGCAACTCTATTTAGCTTCTGTGGTGCTTAACCACAGTAGTAACAATTGTGTATATAGATAGTGTTTTTTTTTGGTTTTAGATTTTGTTTAATTGTAGGTCATTATCTTTGTTTCTTAGTGTTGAAGATGCCTTGTTTTATGCAGGCATAATATCTGCATTGTTTTAGTTTGTCTTTTCCTTCTACTGGCTGCAGTCTCATTGGCTTGTGTAAAAGCTGGTCAGTTTGGCTTTAGATCTTACACATTATTCATGTGCCTGAAATATAAACCACTGCTGTTATTTGATCACTCTATTGTGAGCAGCAAAGATATCTGATGTTTTATGGTAGTAATCTTGGCTTTTGGTTTTCAAAAATAGTCAAGACAGTTAATGACAGGGGCAACAACTTTTTTAAAGCTTTCAGGAAGTATGCTGCTCAATCAGAGGTGAAGAGCGAAAGAAAAATTCAAGTTCATAATGAATTAGAGGATAGACGTATATCTTAATGAGGATAGACATCATTAAGGATAGGAAACAAAGTGTCAAATTAATTTTTAGAATAGGGTGAAATTAGCAATTCAATGTAAAAGTATAATTTAGGGTATATATTTGACCATTGGGGGCTGGTTCTTAAGGTAAAATTTGCAACAGAAATGAATGTCATATTATAATTCAAGGTGAAATTCTGGTATATGTGCATTTTACAACATAATTTAGCTAGGATGAAAGGGAATACATCACTTTGATCCCTTTACTTATGCCCTTTCATAGTTCAATAATTGCTTCTGGGACAAATTCCATTTTGAGCCCCAAAAGCCAAAACAGTCCATAATCATCATAGGATTTTTCGGGATGTCTAGACCACATACTGCAAATATTTCCTTGATTAATGCCAAGTAAAGGTAATCTAATGAACTAAATTACAGGATAACAGGGGCACCAATTTTTGGTGTTATTCCCCCTAAAAGTTTTTGTCCTCTACTCCCTCCCCCTCCACGTTCTACATTTAAAAAAAACTTTTCAGGTATTTTCATTGAAAATTTTCTGTTTAAACTGATTTCATCAAAAAAAAACGGAAGAAACAACAAAATTACACTCTGGATTAAAAAAAAACTCAGAGCCAAGTTTCACCCTTTATCTTCATTTTGCATTCCCTCTTTATATTTTCTGCTTCCCCATCCTTGTTCCAAGATTCATAGTGAGGCCTTGGAATACTATTGACCCATGTACTTTTTGGTCATCTATCTTGGGCCATTCAAAACACAGTTCACCCCCAAATGGGTTGGGTAGAGCTCATCAGAAAGCATTTAGTGGATTGGATCTTCATTGTTGGGGGTTAGGGTGAAGCTTTGAATAGATTTGGGCCCAAGAGAAGTATGTACAGCTTTGTTGGCCTCAGGCAGCTTGGTGCTGTGATGACTTGTTAGTAGTGGTGGTAGCACATACTTCCACCACCAAAGTGGTTTGTTTATTATTCCACCACCCCCAGTTAGTTTATTATAAGACAGAATAATAAACAAGCAGAATACAATATTCAAAGAACTTGTCAAGTCAATAATAAGAATGACTGTCAGTAGCATAAAATTTATCAGCATGACACTTAAAGAATGTATCTAGTCTTTATGAACAAATAATGTATAAAAAGGTTACCATACCTTTGAAATTATGTCTTACAACAAGCTGCAGCAGAAATTAAATGCAATATTTCTAATTATTTTCAAACAATTATTTTTTCATTCAATACTCTTGTCTTTTATGGCAAAGGAAAAAATTTGTTGGTGCGGGTGCCTCTAAATGGAGGTTTGCAATCTTAGATCTCGTCTTTTAGTCATGATATCTCCAAGATCTTGTAATTGGTTCTAAATATACAGATGACATTTAAGAAGTTTTGTGTGTATATTCGGCACTTAAGCCCTGACAATTATGCAAACAAAGAGTATTAAGTATGTTTTTAAAGTACTCTTGAGAAGATGTGTTTGAGCCCTTGGAAATCTACTTAAATGTCTGTCCAACACTGCAGGATATATTTTAGGCTCTGGACCAATTCTTGAAAGTTTCTGTCACCAACTCTAATTGGCAATCTTTCCAAGATAGACAATTAATTGGCTCTTCAGCAGCTGAAAGAGATTTGGGAATTATCATTGCTGAAGAATTGAAGTTGCACAATCATGTACAAACCTCAGTTGCCAAACCACCCCAGGCCCTCAGCATAATTAACCATACTGTACATAGCAGATCATCCAAAGTTATGGTTGAACTATACAAAGGGTCTCGTGTATCATTCTTTGAATTTTGGGCGTGTATTGCCATGCCCTAGAACTAGGGTGGTCAGCAGAAAGTATAGTCTGTCCAATTTTGCTCTGTCCTGTTCAAGTTTTTGCAGACGGGTTTCAGTTAATAAATAAAAAAAAATAAATGAAAGACATCAACAAAAGCTGCTGATGGATGTAAAAATCTTGACCACCTATGTCAATTGCATAAGCTACAGCTCTGAACACTCATGTACAGATGCTGGAGAGGTAATGTCAAAACGACCTGTGAGCTTCTGAGTTATGACTCCTCCTGTCAAAAGACATTTCGTCTTGATCAATCCTTTAGGACAAGGGGTTATAGTAAGAAGTTATCCTGGAAGAGAGCTATACCAGTGTCCACAACCAGTATTTCTCCAATAGGGTGGTAACCCATCGGAATAATCTTCCTGGGACAGCTGTTATCCCCCCCCCTCTATTGATGTATTTCAGATTATGGTTGACAAGAGTTAGTTCACCAAACCATGGAAGACAGAATGGGATGCCGCTAACTCAAGGGCTCCCATCATTACTGGCCAGTGACTCTACATGATTATTCCTTATTTTGCTGGACAATATAGTTTAAGGTAATCTTAAGGTATTAGCATAAGGTCCCTTGTCAAGAACTTTACCAAAATGATGCAAACATACAAAATCAGCAAACTTTTGTGTATAGGACTGAGACAAATTGCAACAACTGTGTCTATTATATCTGTAAAGAACATTTTTTGGTATAAGTTATTAATTCAAATAATAATTTCAATACAATAGATATAATTCAACTCAATGGGCAATTGAATATCCCCACCATAATGGTGAAGACTATTAATTAGATCTAGGCCTATATACACAAGATTACCAAAAAAAAAGAAAAAAAAAGAAAAAAAAAAAAAGGTGTATTGCAATTTCTCATTGAGTTCTATTTGAGGGGAGGGATTGCAGTTGAAGCAGCAGGCCTTAGAAATTGCTATATTTGGAAAGAGAATTGAACAGGGAACCCAATGGTTAATTTCTTCTTTTTCCTTCTGATTTCTGTCTTACAACATGAATTTACCTATTTTAGATTAGTGTTTTTCGCTATCTTGGAAAGTAGTCCAGTTAGATTGATTTAAGAGAGTAGAACAGATAACACACACAAATGCTCTTTGAAATCCAAAATGAGTGAGAGGAAGGAGGGGTTTGGAGCCAAAAAAAATCCTGGTTGGGGGTCCTAAAGCCCAGAATCACCTTTTTTCCGTCAGTTATTGTATTGAAGTTTTCAGGGAAAAAATAATCAATATAGATGCCTTTCTTAGCTTGCTATTCTCAATTTTTTAAAAAGGACAAAAAAAGACTGATTAATTTATAGGATATGACATACATACACTAAAAGAGTTCACCAAAACTGAAATTAGGTCTTAGTCAGTATCTTGTCATACTATTTTTCTGCTTTATTTGAATTTGTTTCTTCAGTATGGCTTTTTTTCCTCTTATTTTTTTTTAAAGTTTGTGTGTTATATAGATTATTTTTCAGTAAGATATTCCACAAAAAAATAATGGTTAAAAAAGAAGTCGGGAACTATTAAACCTATTTTTTAAATTCAAGGTTTGTGTTGATTTTCCAAATAAGTTGTAAAACTTTGAAACATACATAAAATACAAAATGCATTGTATTCTTGTCTTTTTTTGGAAAATTCTTTGAAGAAAAGTGAAAATTGATGTTGGTGTTGAAGTAACAATTTATTCAGAGGGTTGTTGATATGTCAGTGTGTATTAATTTGATCATATATTTAGATTCTTTCTCCTTTTTCAGGTGTTTTAGCCTGCCTTGACGGTTATATGAATATTGCTTTAGAACAGACTGAAGAATATCATAATGGCCAACTAAAGAAGAAATATGGAGATGCATTTATACGGGGAAACAATGTGTTATACATTAGCACTATAAAAAGAAGATAAATTATGCAACCAGAATTTTTTTTAATGATCACAAATAAAGTAAAAAGCTTCTTCTTTTATTTTAACTAAGATTTCTTGATCGAATTTATATTTCAAGGGACCAGGAAACATAGAGCTACTGTTTGGCTTTAGCCCTCAATAGAAAACAAGCCACAATGCTATAACCATCTTATTGATTTTTATGTCTGGATCACTACCATTTCCAATATATCGTAATATAGTAGACATTACTTTGTACCTTGACAAAGAACTGTGTAATAGGCTGCTAGTCCTTTACCTATTTCTAGGTTTTATATCTCTATTAAATTTTGTTTTGAAGAATTATCAAGGGTTACAATACAATATTCTTAGATAAACTGTTCTACATACCTGTAGCTTTTGACAAAAATAAATTATTTCTTAGCTTAAACTGATTGCTGAATGCAATTTGAAGGTGTTACAACTAACCTGCCACCTGCAGCTGTGGAGATTTTCAGTCTTGTTTTGGAAAGTGTCTTAAGTTTAAAAAACCTGATTATGGTACAATAAAAGACCAGTCAAAAAAAATTTTAATTGAAGAATTGATGCCTGGAAATCTATAGATACAGGTAAGCTTAAACACCTTCTGATAATAATGTACAAACAAAGCTTATTCTTGAATACTGTCTCCCAGATTGCTCCTCCTTTACGTTATCCAAACGGAACCTGTGCATATTTCCAAGCTGTAAGGTTGACATATGTGAGGATTTTTCCAAAGGCACCAGGTTGGAAATACGAAAAAGATATAGTTTTGACTCAGTTTTTGTAACCTTTCTTGGGGGACAGATATTTTTGTGTAGTCAATTTAAAAATTTAACAGGGACAAAATGGTTTTGACATTAATGAATATAATATAGGATGTCAGTAAGTTTGGCATGTAAAATGCTGAAATGTGACTACATGGTAGAAGAAAAAGATAAGAAACATAAATAAAAAGAAATTAAAGCCAATTATGATTTTTTCATGCAGCTACTTTTGTAGTTTTTTTTTACAGTTCAAATGTACATAAAAAGGAGATTCTTTTTTTGTCTTTGTCCTTTGTGAGTATTTTATCTTGCCATTGCTAGTCGATTCGGATTTAAGCTTATCAACTTTATTATCTTGGTATAAAGAGCCTATTTTACACTATAAACGCGTCCCTTTTATTGGAACATTGCCCACACCCTCGTATGCATGGGTAAGCTTACATTTTTACATTGTCACTTTGGCAAGAAATGGAAAACAGAGGGAAAGGTATTTCGACAAGGGCTGGAGCATACCTGTAGAAGACAAACATTGATGCCGTATAAAATATTTCGCTTCGAGGTAGCTCGGATTCTTATAGAATCTTTTTATTTGAGGCTTGAGTAATTCGATGCTATTCCTCTCATAAACCAACAAAGATTCAAAGTCCTGAGTAATATGCCACGAATTTTTTCATCCTATATTGTAAAATTGATATCAAAAGGTAGCAGACAATGTAATGCTAGATCATCTATTTGTTTTTGACATTGAAATATATCTAAATGCATTAAGTTGGGCATATATTGCATTATCGGATTATAGTCGTCATTATCCGTGCCTTAGATTTACCACATAGATAGATAACAGATACTATAGAAAAAGTATTGGAATCCTCCAGGCGGTACACAGCCACCCCGCATCTGAAATAAAAATCATGCAATTGATTACTTTGAATAATCCACCCAAAAGAATCGGGTTTTCTCTCGTGTCAACTACTTTAAATACTGTAGGAAACTTCTGCTGGGAACTTGGAAGAAAAAGCAAAAGAAGCACGTGGAAATGTACTCTGTCTATAATGTAATAAGTTAAAATGTCTATGGTTCATACTCAGAGAACAGTATTAGTATTGCTCAGTTTAGTCATTTTGTTCATAAAATGTATTTTGGCATGGACAAGACTTCGTGAGAATCACATAAGTGTTTTTTTTTACTAGTATTTGTTCGGTGCTGCCAAATTCTAAGAAATTAAGTCCCCTCCATTTGAGTATTTCTCCTAAAAATTAATATAATAAAGTAATTAAGGATTCCAGGTTCTAGCCGGGAATTGAATTAAAAATAGACAGGTCATAATAAGTCTTAGCCGAATTTTCAAATTCTGCACCTAAATCTCCAAACCGTAATTAGTGATGGTCAAACACAAATAAAAGTCAAACCACCAGAAGCAGAATACACCCACAAATGGTGAGTTGCCGTTGAAGGACGTAGCTGTGGCCTTTAACCTGTTCGTTTTTATTTGTCTCCTGTGCTCGTCCACGATAATATTTATTTTCATTAATAAAAACTAAAGTATAAAGTACTTCCCTCGTACTACACGTACAGATGATCTTAAAAGATAGCAAGCATTTGAATGTTCAACATAAAATATTATTTTCTATTTCATTTTAAGTTAGTGCCATCTACATTCTAATGTTCCTAATGGAAAAAAAGAGTAGGTCAAACCTTTATCTACGGAAAATAAAAATGGGGTTGATTCTACTCTGCTGATACATTTCCAAGGGAAAATAAACCCTTTTAAAGGAAGTAACACCCCTGCCTTAGACATTGCTCGAGAGAATTCGTAGCCAACCTCCTTTGTGTCTGGTATGCACAAATCTTTACATGGCTTATCAATAGTTGTATACACATAACGTTTTGAGAGAATATTGGTGGACTTTTAATTAGGGGTGAGGTGAGGGGATAAAATGACCAGATTCTGTTTTAGGTATCAATGTGCAAATTTTCTGGAGAGCTGCGTGTTCCTGTCTCATTCATATTGCTGTTAAATTAAGAAGAAACAAAATTCTTTGAGCCATCGACTCATAAGTTTCTCTTCTTATCATCTCCGTCAACCAATGTGGAGATTCGAGTTTGATAGCTTTCATGTCTCACCTTCGAGTTTTTATTTATTTTTTTCTTTTTTTTTACTCTGAACGTGAACTTTGTCCAGGGAAAAAAAGAAAAATGTCACTATATCACAAATAAACAAGAACTAAAGAAGAAAATAAGATAAAAGCAACTTAAGATCGCTTAGAACCCAGCTTATGCGCTGGAAGCCATAGATTTAACCAGAGAGGGAGATTTTTCGATTGTTGGTACCTCCTTTTGCTTTTAGATTAGCATTATTTGTTCGATAAACAAAGCGAAAAAGTTTTCCGGCTTAAGAATCTTGTTGTACAGAAAGCCATGATTATGTTTTATAAATATTCTGAAAAGAGATGAACGCAAGGGAAAGGCTAACTCCATATTCATCTGTTTCATATGAAGCACCTATCATGGAGTGCGTGCAAATATGGGCCTTAAAACTTTTTTTCAGGCCTTAGATACCCCTACTTCACATAAGAGAGTCTGCTGGTCCCATCTTAGTAGCTCTTGCGTATTTATGCGATACTTTGTAGCCATTTTATTCGATAACCATTTTATAGCAACGGTAAAGATTTTATAGTCGGAATTTTTCGCGATAAAAGGCAAAATGACTGAAATCAATACTTTGCTGTGGTGTGGTAAGTTTGAGGGTGTGATGAATTTCATACTGTGGTTTCCATTTAGAGCACCTATTTTTGAGGCTGTTTCCCTTTTAGTAAATTTATGCATTTTTCATTCGCTTTTGCTTTTGATGAGTAGATTTAAAATTAATGATTTTCGTATATTTGGCGTCAGCATAGAAATCAGACTCTGCTTTTGCATTTATTATAATCCAAACTTCTTGTATTAGTGGCCTTGTTCCTAATAGCAAGGATTACTCTTTAATTAGAGTTTGTTATTATAACCTGTCTGATCCATGGCTCTCTTAAATCTGAGGTTGGTTGTTCCCCTTCACACCCCCCCCCTCCTTCCAACACTTCTTAATAAATTCAAGCTTTATACTCGTATAATAATGTTTTGGTCATCCCTCAAAAAAGGAGGCGAAATCTTGGGTGGTAAATCTGAGAAACTCCCAAACTAGGCCTTTTAAATAGCGCGTAGTTAAAATTGTCTCCAATTGGAGTCTCAGAAATGTGGTAACAGTCTTTAAATAAAAATCTAAGAATTAACGTTAACATACTGTGGATAAAGTATTCTAATGAATACAAAAATTGACGTCATCAAAGCTCATACCTGAGTAACTTATACAGAATTAGAAATTTTTACTAGAGCTAGGAGCTTGGGGAATAGCGGATCTGTCAGGAAAGGTCAGCTGTTGAATTAGGGCCAAGAATTGGTGAGATAGCCGATATCTCGGCTATCTCAGGAGGGTGAGATTGGATTAGGGCCAAAAAAATGGAAAATTCCAGCATAGGATATCCCTCTTAGAAGGGTAAGATATTGGATTAGAGCCTGAAAAGTAGTCTATTGTGCAAAATCCTATTTTATTTTGTGTTTTCAGTAAAGCGCTAGTTTTGGAGAATCCTGCAAACATAGGAAAAGATCATTGATCTGTTTATTCACATTGGAGTCAGGAAAGGATAGTAAACATCTGTCAGGAAGGGTGAGATATTGAATTAGGATCAATAAAGTGTGAAATCGGAGCAGAGTACATCTGCCTTTGAAGGATCGTATATTCAATTAGGGCCAGAGAAAGTGGTCTAATGTACAAAAATCCCATTTTGTTTTCTGTTTTCAGTAAAGCACTAGCTTTGGACAATACCAAAGACATAGGAAAATATAATCGGTCGGTCTATTCACACTAGTTTGTACATTTAAGCCATATAATCTACGAAACAAAATCTGTTTTTTTGTTTAAAGTTCCAACCGTGCTCCTTATGTTATCAGAGTAAAACATTGTTTCAAAGAAGATTGGTAATGTGGTCCAACATAACATGGAAAATCGGGCTGAGAAGGGGAGGAATAAACAGCAGAATTTGTCTTTCTACCTCTTTATCTGAGGCAACACTAGCGTTGCCTATAGTTAAGGACATAAGGCTTTAATTTTTTATTGTTTATTATTTTTTTCCCAGAGGCACCTCATATAGAAGGGATGAATGTATAAACTTTGGAGGGGGCTCATTCGGTTGGAGATCGGAAGTTATAGTGTCCTTTTAAAGAGTCAAAAGTGAACGGAGGACAACTAGCCCTTATGCTCTTTCTTCCCCAAATGTATCTGATCAAAATTTTTAGATAGTCGTTGTGTTCAGAATAGTCCAAAGATCAGACAACAACAATTCCGGGTCGAAACAACCCCCCAGAGCCCGGGGGTGAACGTTGTAAGTTATAAGTCTTATAAGTGTTGCTTAAGTCTAAAATGTCAAAAACTAAAGAAATATTCATTTTATAAACCAATAAAAAAAACTGGTAATAAAAACGAACATAATTTAATTATAGAAAAAAAAGTTGAAAGAAAAAGAAGCTTTTCAAAGAAAAGTAAAGAGCCATATTAAACTCAAGACCAGATTAAATCTAATTCCTATTACAGTTCAAACTCAAAACGACCAGAAATTATTTTAAATAATAAATAAAATCCAAAACGAACAGAAATTAAAATTAACGATCATAGAAAACATAAAGATAACAGGTGCAAATATGGATGAATAAATAAATCTTAAATAGCTTCAATGTTTTATTGTTCATTTATTTATTTTTTTTCCTAGAGGCACTCATATGGTAGGGATAGTCGTATAAAGCTCGGATGGGGCTCATTCGATTGTAAATCAGGAACTCCTAGTGCCATTTTTAAGAGTCAAAAGAGATCAAAAGGCAACTAGTCCCTCCCCCTACTCCCTTTTTTCCCTAAATGCATCTGATCAAAATTTCCAGATAGCCATTTTATTCAAAATAGTCCAAAGGTCAAATAACCATACCACCGGTGTTGCCAAAACCCCTACAGCCCCTAGGGCAAGGGCTCTAAGTTCTGCAAGCTGTTCATTGTTAAAATATAAGGTTTTTATGCAAGGGGTGGTCTTATAGACTTTGGAGAAGGCTCATTAAATTTTAATTTGAAAGTTTTAGTTCTCTCTTTAAGAGTCAAGAATAGTCGGAGGGTAATCATCCCCCCCCCTTCACCAAATGAAACCGGTGAAAATTTCGAGATAGCCATTTTGTTCAAAATAGTCCGAAGGCCAAATAACTATACTTCTGGGGTTGAACCCCCCAGCCCACAGGTAAGGACTGTAAGTTATGCAAGTTGCTTATTATTACTTTAATACTTCGGTTTACTGATTTACGAAGCAACTTTGATTTATAGGGCAAGTTGCTTATCGTTACCTTGATACTTTGATACTTTCTTACTTTGATATTGCTACTTTGAAACTAGTTTTGATACTTTGATGTTGAAAAGAAAATTTGATTTTTGAATGGAGAATGTTGAAAAAGTTGAAACTTTGGCAATCAAAAACGAATGGATGTCAATTAAAAAAAAAAAATAAATAAAAAAAAAAAAAAACTTACCGAAAAAGGAGTTTCCCAAAGAAAAGTAAAGGCCACATTAAACTTAAGATCAGCAGAAATTAAATCCTATAATAATTCAAACTCAAAACGACCGGAAATTCTTATTAAAGTATAAATACAACCCATAACGAATAGACATTAAATAAACAATAATAGCAAACAAACATACAACCGGTACTAATATAAATGAATAAATAAATCTTAAAACGAGTAAAGCTAAAATTGAATATGCAAATCAAACTTAAAGCGAACAAATATCACTACAAACAAGAGTTTGGTTACTGCTCCCTTCCCTAACTGTAAAAGTCTTTACTGAAACTATTATCGGTCTTGAACAGTATTGGAAAGAACTAATATAATTAAACTGAATATTTGTTATATAATGATATTATGGCTGAAAGCTCATCAGTTTAAGATCGTTTTTCACTGTAATTTTATTTTTATTTTCAATGTTGTATTAAGTACTAAAGAAACTATCTGTAATATTTTGTCATTGCCCAAAGCGGCTTTTGATGCACTAAATATCTATATATATATATATATATATATATATATAATATATATATATATATATATATATATATATATATATATATATATATATATATATATATATATATATATATATTATATATATATATATATATATATATATATATATATATGTATATATATATATATGTATATATATATATATATATATATATATATATATATATATATATATATATATATATATATATATATATATATATATATATATATATATTATATATATATATATATATATATATATATAATATATATATATATATTATATATATATATATATATATATATATATATATATATATATATATATATACTACTACTACTACTACTACTACTAACAACTCATCGCAGCACCAAGCCGCCTGAGGCCAACACAGCTACGCACGCTCCTCCTCCACCCCAATCTATTCAAAGCCTCCCTTTTTACACCCGCCCACGAAGTTCCCATTTCCTTTAAATCTTTCTTTATGACGTCCTCCCACCCCAGACGGGGACGACCTGCTTTCCGTTTAGCCCTAGATGGTTGGCCGAAAAGAACAATCTTTGGCAATCTGTCATCCTTCATCCGCACAACATGCCCTAACCACCTCAACCTTTCTTTCATTATAGACCTAGAAAGCGGTATTGAACCACATTTTTCGTATAGCCTATTGTTTGAAATACGGTCAGTCAGCCGGGTACCCTGAACAATCCTTAAGCAATTTCTCTGGAAAACATCTAGCAAATCTTC
The DNA here is from genome assembly GCA_027921565.1 of Artemia sinica. NCBI lineage: Eukaryota > Metazoa > Arthropoda > Branchiopoda > Anostraca > Artemiidae > Artemia > Artemia sinica. Next base: position 28,940,915 of record CM051269.1, read on the forward strand.
ATCCGCTTTTCGAAGCGTCCATGCTTCAGAGCCATATTTGACCACTGTCATCACTGTAGCTTCTAAGATTCTAATCTTGGTTTGCAGACTTATCTTCCTATTCTTCCAGACTTTTTTTAACTGTGAAAAAACACCCTGAGCCTTGGCTATTCTATTTTTAACATCTTCACTGCTCCCACCATCTTTACTAATAATACAACCAAGGTAAGTGAAGCTGCCCACCTGATCAATATTTTCATTACCCAACGTCACCTTTTCATCTTCACTTATTCCTAGCCTTAGTGACTTAGTCTTCCTAACATTAATTTTCAAACCAATACTAGCACCCTGAACTCGCAAAACCTCTAAAACTTCATTCATTTTGCTCACACTTTCATCTAGGATGCTTAAATCATCAGCATAATCCAAGTCTAGGAGATTTTTTCCTCCCCATTTGATTCCGTGGTCTCCCATTGCCTTTCCTGTGCTCCTTAAAACAAAGTCCATCAAAATAATCCATATAAAGGGGGATAGAACACAACCCTGCTTAACTCCTGATTTAATACAAAACCAGCTGCTAACCTCATTTCCTACTTTAACCGCAGCAGTGTTATTCTCGTACATAGCACTAATTACTTTAATGTATTTGTCTGGTATACCATACAAGGATAAAACCTTTACTAAAGCTCCTCTATCAACAGAATCGAACGCTTGCTCATAATCTATAAAACTGAGGACCAAAGGTGTTTGAAAACTTAGGCACTTCTCAATTATTAACCTAAGAGTGAAAATTTGGTCAACACATCCTCTACCTTTTCTAAAACCGCACTGCTCTTCTCTTAAAACTTTGTCTACAGCATCTCTCAGTCTAAAAAGTATCATATTACTAAGCAATTTGCTACCTACAGAGACCAGACTAATGCCTCGATAATTACCACACTCACTTTTATCACCTTTCTTATAAAGTGGCTTAATTAAGGTTTTCCTAAAATCGTTAGGTACTTCCCCTTTTTCAAAAATCATATTCATAATCTTCAATAAATTATTTCTAACCTCAGAGCCACCATATTTAACAAACTCATTTACTACCCTATCAGCACCTGGAGCTTCATTATTCTTTAATCCTTTTAGTACTGTTGCTAATTCCTCCTCACAAAACAAATCTTCCTTCACATCCAAGGTATCACAAACTTTTTCATTTTCCTCTATATTTTTTCCTGCAACTCTATCTCGGTTAAGCAAGTTCTCAAAATGTTCGGCCCATCTCGCTTTAGCTTTTTCCTTATCGCTAATTGCCACCCCATTCCTATCTTTAACTGGGACAAGTCCGGATTGACTACTACCTCTCAATTTGTTAACGTGCCAGTACAATATTTTACTATTATGCCGTCTAGCTGCATCTTCTAAATCCTCGGCAATTTATCCATGGCCTCCACTTCACACCTCCTTAGTTCATATTTCAATGCTTTCTCCACTTTCCTTACATTTCTTTTGTTTTCATGCGATCTATCACTCAGATAATTCTTGTACAAGTCCTTTCTCCTTTCTATTAAACATAAAGCTTTTTCACTAATATTCTTAGCTGCAGTTCTAGCTTTCTTCCCTAATACACCTTCAGCAACTTCACAAATTATTTTTCTAAAATTATTCCAACCATCTTCCACATTATCAAATTTTAAACTCTTAAGTTTAGTATTCAACTGTTCCTGGAAAGTTTCTCTCAAATTCTCATCCTGGAGTCTACTAACATCATAACTTCCCGGGAGGTAATTACCCTTCCGATATTTCAGCTTTAAATTAACCCTTGACACTACTAGATGGTGATCTTTACTTTTAACATCAATAACAGCACTCCTATATACCCTAGTATCTTGTATTGATCCTGCCAGTCTTCGGTTTACTATAACATAATCAATAAGGTTTGCTGTCTTACCATCACGTGAATACCATGTTAGCTTATGAACCATTTTATGACCAAACACCGTATTGGTTATCACTAGATTGTTATACCTACAAAATTGCAAAAGTCTGTATCCATTACTGTTTTCTTTTCCTACACCAAATTTACCTAAGCTGGGATACCATCTATCCTTATTTCTACCAACCTGGGCGTTAAAATCTCCCAGTAATAACATCATATTTCTGCCTGGGACCTTGTCTATTTGCTCCTGCAACTGTAAGTAAAATTCATCTGAGTCACTAGTATCTCCATCAGTCGGTTCTACAGGGGCGTATACTACTATAACTGATACTCTGAACTTTCTAGTCATAAAATGGGCAATTAGTATTCTATTATTAATACCTTCCCAGCCTAAACAAGACTTAGCAGCTTCCTTATTCATCATGAGCCCTACTCCCTGTCTATGTACCCCATCCTTCCTGCCTGAGTAAACAAATTCTATATCACCTAATTTCATGCTTCCTACCCCTGGGATATGAGTTTCTGAAACTCCTAATAAATCCAGTTCGAATCGTCTGAATTCGTCAGTCAAAATGTCGATACAATAGTAATTTTTTAATGTCGTAACATTATATATATATATATATATATATATATATATATATATATATATATATATATATATATATATATATATATATATATATATATATATATATATATATATATATATATATATATATATACATATATATATATATATATATATATATATATATATATATATATATATATATATATATATATATATATATATATATATATATATATATATATGTATATATATATATATATATATATATATATACATATATATATATATATATATATATATATATATATATATATATATATATATATATATATATATATATATATATATATATATATATATATATGTATATATATATATATATATATATATATATATATATATATATATATATATATATATATATATATATATATATATATATATATATATATATATATATATATATATATATATATATATATATATATATAATATATATATATATAATATATATATATATATATATATATATATATATATATATATATATATATATCTGCAATTAGTTTTCAGTAAAGCGCCAATGACGGAGTTGGCTCTAGATTAGTGGTTCCCAACAATTTTTGGCCATGCCCAACCTAGGCATTTCTGAAATCATCATGCCCCCTTGTAATTTTTAAATTTTGTTATTCAAAATTTTGCTTGTATTAACCTGAAGGAAGTTTAAAAGGCCACAGTGGTGCCAATTAAGAGGAGGGGTCAGGGGCACGCCCCTTAGATTTGGAAAAAGATCTTTTTACTTCTATTTAATAGCTATTAGTAGAACCCCCTTATTGACTCCCACGAGAACACCATATATGGGCATAGAGTCCCTAGGGAGAACACCTGTGCTGTCAGTCCGACGGGGGCACCATATATGGGCGTGGAATCCCTAGGGGAATGGATTTCCGAGAAAATGATTGCGTAACCTAGCCTAACCTTATGAGCTCGTGACGGGGCATCATATATGGGCATAGCCTCCCTAGGGGAAATGGATTTCTGAGAAATTGATTGCGTAATCGAAGGGGAAATGGATTTCCGAGAACTTGATTGCGTAATCGATTGGGAATTTTATTGATCCGATAACGGGAAACAAATCAGGTGTCTCCTTCTAAGCCAATCAGAATGGTTTTTGTCACTGAGAATGAAAAAACAGGATTTTTCTCACTTTGATGTATTTTCAAGGAGAATTGTCTCCGGGCGAAGTTTATTAATGTCTTTGGTGTTCGTCCAGGAAAATTGTTTCCGGGCGAAGTTTATTAATGTCTTTGGTGTTCGTCCAGGAAAATTGTTTCCGGGGCTAAGTTTGTTATTGATTCACGAAAGGGGAATTAATTTGTTGTTTCTAAGGGGAATTATTGATCTACGAAAGGGGAATTAATTTGTTGTTTCTAAGGGGAATTATTGATTTACGAAAGGGGAAATAACTTGTTGTTTCTAAGGGGAAATATTGATTCAACAAAGGGGAATTAATTTGTTGTTTCTAAGGGGAATTATTGATTCACGAAAGGGGAATTAATTTGTTGTTTCTAAGGGGAATTATTGATTCAAGAAAGGGGAATTAATTTGTTGTTTCTAAGGGGAATTATTGATTCACGAAAGGGAATTATAAATGACATCACTTGTTTCCTAGGAATTATACGGTACTCTAAAGAGATAAATTAATATTCTATTTTTAAATACGGCTTCATTGATCTTTAAGTCGGAGAGATAAAATCTAACTAAACCTTAATAGTGTAGCTAGGAACATTTATGAGATGAAGAGATTAACGCGGGAAAGGGTTTCCTAGGAATTTCAAATGTGACAGCGCAGTGATGCCAAAACAAAAGGAACACGTAGAAATTACGTTTAGGGAATTATTTGGGTGAAACCGTTTTAGGCATTTTAGGGAATTATTTGGGCGAAACAGTTTGAGACATTGTTAAACACGATTGGCTGAAATAAAAGCGGAACTCTTAAAATCACAACAACTGAAGGTCAGTAAATAATTCCTTTGTCTTTTTTTTTTTATAAACACGATTGGTTGAAATAAAAGCAGAACTTTTAAAATCACAACAACTCAAGGTCAGTAAATAATTCCTTTGTTTTTTTTTTAAACACGATTGGCTGAAATAAAAGCGGAACTTTTAAAATCACAACAACTGAAGGTCAGTAAATGATTCCATTGTTTTTTTTTGTTAAACACGATTGGCTGAAACAAAAGAGGAACTTTTAAACTAAAACTAAACTAAAAATCTAAAATAAACTAAACTAAACTGCTCAATTAAAACTCTAGCTAAAACTCTTAAATAAAACTCTAGCTAAACTAAAACTCTAATCTAAAACTAAAAATAAAGGTAATAAATAAACTTAAAATAAACTAAAAATCTAAACTAAATAGCTAATAAAATAATAAACTAAAAATCTAAACTAAACTATACTAAACTAAAACTAAACTAAATTTCTAAATTAAAACTCTAATTAAAACTCTTAAATAAAACTCTAGATAAATTAAAAATCTAAACTAAAACTAAACTAAACTACTAAACTAACTAAAATCTAAATTACTAAACTAACTAAAAATTCTAAACTAAAACTAAACACTAATCTAAAACTAAACTAACTAAAACTAAACTAAAAATAAAGGTAATAAATAAACTTAAAATAAACTAAAAATCTAAACTAAATAACTAATAAAATAATAAACTAAAAATCTAAACTAAATAACTAATAAAATAATAAACTAAAAATCTAAACTAAATAACTAATAAAATAATAAACTAAAAATCTAAACTAAACTATACTAAACTAAAACTAAACTAAATTTCTAAATTAAAACTCTAATTAAAACTCTTAAATAAAACTCTAGCTAAATTAAAACTCTAAACTAAAACTAAACTAAAAAACTAAACTACTAAACTAACTAAAATCTAAACTACTAAACTAACTAAAATTCTAAACTAAAACAACTAACTAAAATCTAAACTACTAAACTAACTAAAATTCTAAACTAAAACTAAACACTAATCTAAAAACTAAACTAAATTAAACTGAAAATCTAACTAAAACTCTAAAATAAAACGAAACATTAAACTAAAACTAAACTAAAAATCTAAACTAAACCGCTAAATTAAAGCTCTAACTAAAACTCTTAAGTAAAACTCTAGCTAAACTAAAACTCTAATCTAAAACTAAACTAGCTAAAACTAAACTAAAAATAAAGGCAATAAATAAACTAAAAATCTAAACTAATTCACTAATAAAATAATAAACTAAAAATCTAAACTAAACTAAAACTAAGCTAAACTTCTAAATTAAAACTCTAATTAAAACTCTTAAATAAAAATCTAGCTAAATTAAAACTCTAAACTAAAATTAAACTAAAAAACTAAACTACTAAACTAACTAAAATCTAAACTACTAAATTAACTAAAAATTCTAAACTAAAACTAAACTAAAAAACTAAACTACTAAAGTAACTAAAATCTAAACTACTAAACTAACTAAAAATTCTAAGCTAAAACTAAACACTAATCTAAAACTAAACTAAATTAAACTGAAAATCTAACTAAAACTCTAAAATAAAACTAAACGTTAAACTAAAACTAAACTTAAATACTAAACTAAAACTGAATTCTAGCTAAAAACGCTAAGCTAAAACTGAACTAAAACTAAACAAAATATAAACTATAACACTAAACTAAAACTAAACTAAAACTAAACTAAAAATCTAAACTAAACTAAAACTAAAATAAACTACTAAATTAAAACTCTAACTAAACTCTAAACTACTAAACTAAACACTAAACTAAACTATAATATAATCTAAACTACTAAACTAACTAAAAATCTAAACTACTAAATTAACTAGAACTAAATTCTAAACTCTAAACTACTAAACTAACTAAAAATCTAAACTATAACTCTAACTAAAACTCTTAACTACTAAACTAACTAAAACTCTAAACTAAAACTAAACACTAATCTAAAACTAAACAAAAATCTAAACTAAACTAAAACTGAACTAAACTGCTAAATTAAAACTCTAACTAAAACTCTTAAGTAAAACTCTAGCTAAACTAAAACTCTAATCTAAAACTAAACTAACTAAACTAAAAATAAAGGTAATAAATAAACTTAAAATAAACTAAAAATCTAAACTAAAACTAAACTAATAATCTAAACTGAATTAAACTAAAAATAAAAGTAAACTATAAAACTAAACTTAAACTAAACTAAAAATCTAAATTTAACTATAACTAAAACTAAACTAAAAATCTAAACAAAATTAAACTAAAAATAAAAGTAAACTATAACATTAAACTAAAACTAAACAAAAATCTAAACTAAACTAAAACTAAACTAAACTGCTAAATTAAAACTCTAACTAAAACTCTTAAGTAAAACTCTAGCTAAACTAAAACTCTAATCTAAAACTAAACTAACTAAAACTAAACTAACTAAAACTAAACTAAAAATAAAGGTAATAAATAAACTTAAAATAAACTAAAAATCTAAACTAAATAACTAATAAAATAATAAACTAAAAATCTAAACTAAACTAAAACTAAACTTCTAAATTAAAACTCTAATTAAAACTCTTAAATAAAACTCTAGCTAAATTAAATACTAAACTAAAACTAAACTAAAAAACTAAACTACTAAACTAACTAAAATTCTAAACTAAAACTAAACACTAATCTAAAACTAAACTAAATTAAACTAAAAATCTAACTAAAACTCTAAAATAAACTAAACATTAAACTAAAACTAAACTAAAAAACTAAACTAAAACTAAACTAAACTGCTAAATTAAAACTCTAACTAAAACTCTTAAATAAAACTCTAATCTAAAACTAAAAACAAAGGTAATAAATAAACTTGAAATAAACTAAAAATCTAAACTAAACTATACTAAACTAAAACTAAACTAAACTTCTAAATTAAAACTCTAATTAAAACTCTTAAATAAAACTCTAGCTAAATTAAAACTCTAAACTAAAACTAAACTACTAAACTAACTAAAAATTCTAAACTAAAACTAAACACTAATCTAAAACTAAACTAAATTAAACTGAAAATCTAACTAAAACTCTAAAATAAAACTAAACGTTAAACTAAAACTAAACTTAACTAATAAACTAAAACTAAACCTTAGCTAAAAACGCTAAACTAAAACAGAACTAAAACTAAAAAAAATATAAACTATATTACTAAACTAAAACTAAAACTGAACTAAAAATCTAAACTAAACTAAAACTAAACTAAACTACTAAATTAAAACTCTAACTAAACTCTAAACTCTAAACTACTAAACTAAACACTAAACTAAACTATAATATAATCTAAACTACTAAACTAACTAAAAATCTAAACTACTAAATTAACTAAAACTAAATTCTAAACCCTAAACTACTAAACTAACTAAAAATCTAAACTATAACTCTAACTAAAACTCTTAACTACTAAACTAACTAAAACTCTAAACTAAAACTAAACACAAATCTAAAACTAAACTAAAATTAAACTAAAACTGAACTAAGCTAGTAAATTAGAACTCTAACTAAAACTCTTAAGTGAAACTCTAGCTAAACTAAAACTCTAATCTAAAACTAAACTAAAAATAAAGGTAATAAATAAATTTAAAATAAACTAAAAATCTAAACTAAAACTAAACTAATAATCTAAACTGAATTAAACTAAAAATAAAAGTAAACTATAAAACTAAACTTAAACTAAACTAAAAATCTAAATTTAACTATAACTAAAACTAAACTAAAAATCTAAACTAAACTAAACTAAACTGTTAAATTAAAACTCTAACTAAAACTCTTAAGTAAAACTCTAGCTAAACTAAAACTCTAATCTAAAACTAAACTAACTAAAACTAAACTAACTAAAACTAAACTAAAAATAAAGGTAATAAATAAACTTAAAATAAACTAAAAATCTAAACTAAATAACTAATAAAATAATAAACTAAAAATCTAAACTAAACTAAAACTAAACTAAACTTCTAAATTAAAACTCTAATTAAAACTCTTAAATAAAACTCTAGCTAAATTAAAACTCTAAACTAAAACTAAACTAAAAAAACTAAACTAAAAATAAAGGTAATAAATAAACTTAAAATAAACTAAAAATCTAAACTAAATAACTAATAAAATAATAAACTAAAAATCTAAACTAAACTAAAACTAAACTAAACTTCTAAATTAAAACTCTAATTAAAACTCTTAAATAAAACTCTAGCTAAATTAAAACTCTAAACTAAAACTAAACTAAAAAAACTAAACTACTAAACTAACTAAAATTCTAAACTAAAACTAAACACTAATCTAAAACTAAACTAAATTAAACTAAAAATCTAACTAAAACTCTAAAATAAACTAAACATTAAACTAAAACTAAACTAAAAATCTAAACTAAACTAAACTAAAACTAAACACTAGTCTAAAACTAAACTAAATTAAACTAAAAATCTAACTAAAACTCTAAAATAAACTAAACATTAAACTAAAACTAAACTAAAAATCTAAACTAAACTAAACTAAACTAAAAATAAACTAAACTGCTAAATTAAAACTCTAACTAAAACTCTTAAATAAAACTCTAGCTAAAATAAAACTCTAATCTAAAACTAAAAATAAAGGTAATAAATAAACTTGAAATAAACTAAAAATCTAAACTAAACTATACTAAACTAAAACTAAACTAAACTTCTAAATTAAAACTCTAACTAAAACTCTTAAATAAAACTCTAGCTAAATTTAAACTCTAAACTAAAACTAAACTAAAAAACTAAACTACTAAACTAACTAAAATCTAAACTACTAAACTAACTAAAAATTCTAAACTAAAACTAAACACTAATCTAAAACTAAACTAAATTAAACTGAAAATCTAACTAAAACTCTAAAATAAAAGTAAACGTTAAACTAAAACTAAACTTAAATACTAAACTAAAACTAAACTCTAGCTAAAAACACTAAACTAAAACTGAACTAAAACTAAACAAAATATAAACTATAATACTAAACTAAAACTAAACTAAAACTAAACTAAAAATCTAAACTAAACTAAAACTCAACTAAACTACTAAATTAAAGCTCTAACTAAAACTAAACTCTAAACGCTAAACTAATAAACTAAACACTAAACTAAACTATAATGAAATTCTAAAACTAAACTAACTAAAACTAAACTAACTAAAACTAAACTAAAAATAAATGTAATAAATAAACTTAAAATAAACTAAAAATCTAAACTAAAATAAACTAAAACTAAACAAAAATTCTAAATTAAAACTCTAATTAAAACTCTTAAATAAAACTCTAGCTAAATTAGAACTCTAAACTAAAACTAAACTAAAAAAACTAAACTACTAAACTAACTAAAATCTAAACTAAAACTAAACGCTAATCTAAAACTAAACTAAATTAAACTAAAAATCTAACTAAAACTCTAAAATAAACTAAACATTAAACTAAAACTAAACTAAAAATTTAAACCAAATTAAACTAAACTAAAACTAAACTAAACTGCTAAATTAAAACTCTAACTAAAACTCTTAAATAAAACTCTAGCTAAAATAAAACTCTAATCTAAAACTAAAAATAAAGGTAATAAATAAACTTGAAATAAACTAAAAATCTAAACTAAACTATACTAAACTAAACTTCTAAATTAAAACTCTAATTAAACTCTTAAATAAAACGCTAGCTAAATTAAAACTCTAAACTAAAACTAAACTAAAAAAACTAAACTACTAAACTAACTAAAATCTAAACTAATAAACTTTACTAAAAATTCAAAACTAAAACTAAACACTAATCTAAAACTAAACTAAATTAAACTGAAAATCTAACTAAAACTCTAAAATAAAAGTAAACGTTAAACTAAAACTAAACTTAACTACTAAACTAAAACTAAACTCTAGCTAAAAACACTAAACTAAAACTGAACTGAAACTAAACAAAATATAAACTATAACACTAAACTAAAAATAAACTAAAACTAAACTAAAAATCTAAACTAAACCTAAACTAAACTAAACTACTAAATTAAAGCTCTTACTAAAACTAAACTCTAAACTACTAAACTAAACACTAAACTATCTCTCCATGTTTAAGTTAGGTTAGGTTAGGCTAGATTCAGTTAGGTTAGGTTAGCCTACGCACGCGCACGTACGTAGGCTAACCTAACTTAACCTAACCTAACTTAATCTAGCCTAACCTAACTTAAACATGGAGAGATAGTTTAGTGTTTAGTTTAGTAGTTTAGAGTTTAGAGTTTAGTTTTAGTTAGAGCTTTAATTTAGTAGTTTAGTTTAGTTTTAGTTTAGTTTAGTTTAGTTTAGATTTTTAGTTTAGTTTTAGTTTAGTGTTATAGTTTATATTTTGTTTAGTTTTAGTTAAGTTTTAGTTTAGTGTTTTTAGCTAGAGTTTAGTTTTAGTTTAGTAGTTAAGTTTAGTTTTAGTTTAACGATAACTTTTATTTTAGAGTTTTAGTTAGCTAGAGTTTTATTTAAGAGTTTAATTAGAGTTTTAATTTAGAAGTTTAGTTTAGTTTTAGTTTAGTATAGTTTAGTTTAGATTTTTAGTTTATTTCAAGTTTATTTATTACCTTTATTTTTAGTTTTAGATTAGAGTTTTATTTTAGCTAGAGTTTTATTTAAGAGTTTTATTGAGAGTTTTAATTTAGCAGTTTAGTTTTAGTTTAGTTTAATTTAGTTTAGATTTTTAGTTTAGTTTTAGTTTAATGTTTAGTTTATTTTAGAGTTTTAGTTAGATTTTTAGTTTAATTAAGTTTATTTTTAGATTAGTGTTTAGTTTTAGTTTAGAATTTTAGTTAGTTTAGTAGTTTAGTTTTTTAGTTTTGTTTTAGTTTAGAGTTTTAATTTAGCTAGAGTTTTATTTAAGAGTTTTAATTAGAGTTTTAATTTAGAAGTTTAGTTTAGTTTTAGTTTATTTTAGTTTAGTTTAGATTTTTAGTTTATTATTTTATTAGTTATTTAGTTTAGATTTTCAGTTTATTTTAAGTTTATTTATTACCTTTATTTTTAGTTTAGTTTTAGTTAGTTTAGTTTTAGAATTTCATTATAGTTTAGTTTAGTGTTTAGTTTAGTAGTTTAGAGTTTAGAGTTTAGTTTTAGTTAGAGCTTTAATTTAGTAGTTTAGTTTAGTTTTAGTTTAGTTTAGTTTAGATTTTTAGTTTAGTTTTAGTTTAGTTTTATTTTAGTGTTACAGTTTATATTTTGTTTAGTTTTAGTTCAGTTTTAGTTTAGGGTTTTTAGCTAGAGTTTAGTTTTAGTTTAGTAGTTAAGTTTAGTTTTAGTTTAACGTTTACTTTTGTTTTAGAGTTTTAGTTAGATTTTCAGTTTAATTTAGTTTAGTTTTAGATTAGTGTTTAGTTTTAGTTTAGAATTTTAGTTAGTTTAGTAGTTTAGAATTTTAGTTAGTTTAGTAGTTTGGTTTTTTAGTTTAGTTTTAGTTTAGAGTTTTAATTTAGCTAGAGTTTTATTTAAGAGTTTTAATTAGAGTTTTATTTTAGAAGTTTAGTTTAGTTTTAGTTTAGTGTAGTTTAGTTTAGATTTTTAGTTTTTTTCAAGTTTATTTATTACCTTTATTTTTAGTTTTAGATTAGAGTTTTATTTTAGCTAGAGTTTTATTTAAGAGTTTTAGTTAGAGTTTTAATTTAGCAGTTTAGTTTGTTTTTAGTTTAGTTTAGTTTAGATTTTTAGTTTAGTTTGAGTTTAATCTTTAGTTTATTTTAGAGTTTTAGTTAGATTTTTAGTTTAATTTAGTTTAGTTTTAGATTAGTGTTTAGTTTTAGTTTAGAATTTTAGTTAGTTTAGTAGTTTAGTTTTTTTAGTTTAGTTTTAGTTTAGAGTTTTAATTTAGCTAGAGTTTTATTTAAGAGTTTTAATTAGAGTTTTAATTTAGAAGTTTAGTTTAGTTTTAGTTTATTTTAGTTTAGTTTATATTTTTAGTTTATTATTTTATTAGTTATTTAGTTTAGATTTTTAGTTTATTTTAAGTTTATTTATTACCTTTATTTTTAGTTTAGTTTTAGTTAGTTTAGTTTTAGTTAGTTTAGTTTTAGATTAGAGTTTTAGTTTAGCTAGAGTTTTACTTAAGAGTTTTAGTTAGAGTTTTAATTTAACAGTTTAGTTTAGTTTTAGTTTAGTTTAGTTTAGTTTAGATTTTTAGTTTAGTTTTAGTTATAGTTAAATTTAGATTTTTAGTTTAGTTTAAGTTTAGTTTTATAGTTTACTTTTATTTTTAGTTTAATTCAGTTTAGATTATTAGTTTAGTTTTAGTTTAGATTTTTAGTTTATTTTAAGTTTATTTATTACCTTTATTTTTAGTTTAGTTTTAGTTAGTTTAGTTTTAGATTAGAGTTTTAGTTTAGCTAGAGTTTTACTTAAGAGTTTTAGTTAGAGTTTTAATTTAGTAGCTTAGTTCAGTTTTAGTTTAATTTTAGTTTAGTTTTAGATGTGTTTAGTTTTAGTTTAGAGTTTTAGTTAGTTTAGTAGTTAAGAGTTTTAGTTAGAGTTATAGTTTAGATTTTTAGTTAGTTTAGTAGTTTAGAGTTTAGAATTTAGTTTTAGTTAATTTAGTAGTTTAGATTTTTAGTTAGTTTAGTAGTTTAGATTATATTATAGTTTAGTTTAGTGTTTAGTTTAGTAGTTTAGAGTTTAGAGTTTAGTTAGAGTTTTAATTTAGTAGTTTATTTTAGTTTTAGTTTAGATTAGATTTCTAGTTTAGTTTTAGTTTAGTTTTAGTTTAGTGTTATAGTTTATATTTCGTTTAGTTTTAGTTCAGTTTTAGTTTAGTGTTTTTAGCTAGAGTTTAGTTCTAGTTTAGTAGTTAAGTTTAGTTTTAGTTTAACGTTTAGTTTTATTTTAGAGTTTTAGTTAGATTTTCAGTTTAATTTAGTTTAGTTTTAGATTAGTGTTTAGTTTTAGTTTAGAATTTTAGTTAGTTTAGTAGTTTAGTTTTTTTAGTTTAGTTTTAGTTTAGAGTTTTAATTTAGCTAGAGTTTTATTTAAGAGTTTTAATTAGAGTTTTAATTTAGAAGTTTAGTTAGTTTTAGTTTAGTATAGTTTAGTTTAGATTTTTAGTTTATTTCAAGTTTATTTATTACCTTTATTTTTAGTTTTAGATTAGAGTTTTATTTTAGCTAGAGTTTTATTTAAGAGTTTTAGTTAGAGTTTTAATTTAGCAGTTTAGTTTAGTTTTAGTTTAGTTTAGTTTAGTTTAGATTTTTAGTTTAGTTTTAGTTTAACGTTTAGTTTATTTTAGAGTTTTAGTTAGATTTTTTGTTTAATTTAGTTTAGTTTTAGATTAGTGTTTAGTTTTAGTTTAGAATTTTAGCTAGTTTAGTAGTTTAGTTTTTTAGTTTAGTTTTAGTTTAGTTTTAATTTAGCTAGAGTTTTATTTAAGAGTTTTAATTAGAGTTTTAATTTAGAAGTTTAGTTTTAGTTTAGTTTAGATTTTTAGTTTATTATTTTATTAGTTATTTAGTTTAAATTTTTAGTTTATTTCAAGTTTATTTATTACCTTTATTTTTAGTTTAGTTTTAGTTAGTTTAGTTTTAGTTAGTTTAGTTTTAGATTAGAGTTTTAGTTTAGCTAGAGTTTTACTTAAGAGTTTTAGTTAGAGTTTTAATTTAGCAGTTTAGTTTAGTTTAGGTTAGATTTTTAGTTTAGTTTTAATTAGTTTAGTTTTAGTTTAATGCTATAGTTTACTTTTATTTTTAGTTTAATTTTGTTTAGATTTTTAATTTAGTTTTAGTTATAGTTAAATTTAGACTTTTAGTTTAATTTAAGTTTAGTTTTATAGTTTACTTTTATTTTTAGTTTAATTCAGTTTAGATTTTTAGTTTAGTTTTAGTTTAGATTTTTAGTTTATTTTAAGTTTATTTATTACCTTTATTTTTAGTTTAGTTTTAGTTAGTTTAGTTCTAGATTAGAGTTTTAGTTTAGCTAGAGTTTTACTTAAGAGTTTTAGTTAGAGTTTTAATTTAGTAGCTTAGTTCAGTTTTATTTTAATTTTAGTTTAGTTTTAGATTAGTGTTTAGTTTTAGTTTAGAGTTTTAGTTAGTTTAGTACTTAAGAGTTTTATTTAGAGTTATAGTTTAGATTTTTAGTTAGTTTAGTAGTTTAGAGTTTAGAATTTAGTTCTAGTTAATTTAGTAGTTTAGATTTTTAGTTAGTTTAGTAGTTTAGATTATATTATAGTTTAGTTTAGTGTTTAGTTTAGTAGTTTAGAGTTTAGAGTTTAGTTAGAGTTTTAATTTAGTAGTTTAGTTTCGTTTTAGTTTAGTTTAGATTTTTAGTTTAGTTTTAGTTTAGTTTTAGTTTAGTGTTATAGTTTATATTTTGTTTAGTTTTAGTTCAGTTTTAGTTTAGCGTTTTTAGCTAGAGTTCAGTTTTAGTTTAGTAGTTAAGTTTAGTTTTAGTTTAACGTTTAGTTTTATTTTAGAGTTTTAGTTAGATTTTCAGTTTAATTTAGTTTAGTTTTAGATTAGTGTTTAGTTTTAGCTTAGAATGTTTAGTTAGTTTAGTAGTTTAGATTTTAGTTAGTTTAGTAGTTTAGTTTTTTAGTTTAGTTTTAGTTTAGAATTTTTAGTTAGTTTAGTAGTTTAGATTTTAGTTAGTTTAGTAGTTTAATTTTTTAGTTTAGTTTTAGTTTAGAGTTTTAATTTAGCTAGATTTTTATTTAAGAGTTTTAATTAGAGTTTTAATTTAGAAGTTTAGCTTAGTTTTAGTTTAGTTTAGTTTAGATTTTTAGTTTATTATTTTATTAGTTATTTAGTTTAGATTTTTAGTTTATTTATTGCCTTTATTTTTAGTTTAGTTTTAGTTAGTTTAGTTTTAGATTAGAGTTTTAGTTTAGCTAGAGTTTTACTTAAGAGTTTTAGTTAGAGCTTTAATTTAGCAGTTTAGTTTAGTTTTAGTTTAGTTTAGTTTAGATTTTTAGTATAGTTTTAGTTTAATGTTTAGTTTTATTTTAGAGTTTTAGTTAGATTTTCAGTTTAATTTAGTTTAGTTTTAGATTAGTGTTTAGTTTTAGTTTAGAATTTTTAGTTAGTTTAGTAGTTTAGATTTTAGTTAGTTTAGTAGTTTAGTTTTTTAGTTTAGTTTTAGTTTAGAGTTTTAATTTAGAAGTTTAGTTTAGTTTTAGTTTAGTTTAGTTTAGATTTTTAGTTTATTGTTTTATTAGTTATTTAGTTTATATTTTTAGTTTATTAAGTTTATTTATTACCTTTTATTTTTAGTTTAGTTTTAGTTAGTTTAGTTTTAGATTAGAGTTTAGTTTTAGTTTAGAATTTTTAGTTAGTTTAGTAATTTAGATTTTAGTTAGTTTAGTAGTTTAGTTTTTTAGTTTAGTTTAGAGTTTTAATTTATCCAGAGTTTTATTTAAGAGTTTTAATTAGAGTTTTAATTTAGAAATTTAGTTTAGTTTTAGTTTAGTATAGTTTAGTTTAGATTTTTAGTTTATCATTTTATTAGTTATTTAGTTTAGATTTTTAGTTTATTATTTTATTAGTTATTTAGTTTAGATTTTTAGTTTATTTTAAGTTTATTTATTACCTTTATTTTTAGTTTAGTTTTAGTTAGTTTAGTTTTAGATTAGTGTTTAGTTTTAGTTTAGAATTTTTAGTTAGTTTAGTAATTTAGATTTTAGTTAGTTTAGTAGTTTAGTTTAGTTTTAGTTTAGAGTTTTAATTTATCTAGAGTTTTATTTAAGAGTTTTAATTAGAGTTTTAATTTAGAAATTTAGTTTAGTTTTAGTTTAGTATAGTTTAGTTTAGATTTTTAGTTTATTATTTTATTAGTTATTTAGTTTAGATTTTTAGTTTATTTTAAGTTTATTTATTACCTTTATTTTTAGTTTTAGATTAGAGTTTTAGTTTAGCTAGAGTTTTATTTAAGAGTTTTAGCTAGAGTTTTAATTTAGCAGTTTAGTTTAGTCTTAGTTTAGTTTAGATTTTTAGTTTAGTTTAAGTTTAAAAGTTCCTCTTTTATTTCAGCCAATCGTGTTTAACAAAAAAAAAACAATGGAATCATTTACTGACCTTCAGTTGTTGTGATTTTAAAAGTTCCGCTTTTATTTCAGCCAATCGTGTTTAAAAAAAACAAAGGAATTATTTACTGACCTTGAGTTGTTGTGATTTTAAAAGTTCTGCTTTTATTTCAACCAATCGTGTTTAACAAAAAAAACAAAGGAATTATTTACCGACCTTCAGTTGTTGTGATTTTAAGAGTTCCGCTTTTATTTCGGCCAATCGTGTTTAACAATGTCTCAAACCATTTCGCCCAAATAATTCCCTAAAATGCCTAAAACGGTTTCACCCAAATAACTCCCTAAACGTAATTTCTACGTGTTCCTTTTGTTTTGGCATCACTGCACTGTCACATTTGAAATTCCTAGGAAACCCTTTCCCGCGTTAATCTCTTCATCTCATAAATGTTCCTAGCTACACTATTAAGGTTTCGTTAGATTTTATCTCTCCGACTTAAAGATCAATGAAGCCGTATTTAAAAATAGAATATTAATTTATCTCTTTAGAGTCCCGTATAATTCCTAGGAAACAAGTGATGTCATTTATAATTCCCTTTCGTGAATCAATAATTCCCCTTAGAAACAACAAATTAATTCCCCTTTCTTGAATCAATAATTCCCCTTAGAAACAACAAATTAATTCCCCTTTCGTGAATCAATAATTCCCCTTAGAAACAACAAATTAATTCCCCTTTCTTGAATCAATAATTCCCCTTAGAAACAAAAAATTAATTCCCCTTTCGTAAATCAATAATTCCCCTTAGAAACAACAAATTAATTCCCCTTTCGTGAATTAATAACAAACTTCGCCCCGGAAACAATTTTCCTGGATGAACACCAAAGACATTAATAAACTTCGACCGGAAACAATTTTCCTGGACGAACACCAAAGACATTAATAAACTTCGCCCGGAGACAATTCTCCTTGAAAATACATCAAAGTGAGAAAAATCCTGCTTTTTCATTCTCAGTGACAAAAACCATTCTGATTGGCTTAGAAAGAGACACGTGATTTATTTTCCGTTATTGGATCAATAAAATTCCCAATCGATTACACAATCAAGTTCTCGGAAATCCATTTCCCCTTCGACTATGCAATCAATTTCTCAGAAATTCATTTTCCCTAGGGAGGCTATACCCATATATGATGCCCCGTCACGAGCTCATGAGGTTAGGCTAGGTTACGCAATCAATTTCTCGGAAATCCATTCCCCTAGGGATTCCACGCCCATATATGGTGCCCCCGTCGGACTGACAGCACAGGTGTTCTCCCTAGGGACTCTATGCCCATATATGGTGTTCTCATGGGAGTCAATAAGGGGGTTCTACTGCTATTTTGCATTTTAGCTGTGTGGTATATTGACCTAGCAAGAGTGAATGACGGGTCGCTTGTATTGTTCACCCCAGTGTTTTTTTTTTTCAAAGCCATTAAATAGCACTGCTGCTTTTCTTACTGTGAATTTTCAATGACATTGTTTTGAAATGTTATACGTGTACTCATCCTGGAGAATACTAAATTTACCGATGGAAGACAACCTCTTTTGAAATGTATAAAACAATTCCTCCCCGCTGCCTTATTCGCTGTCATGTTCACTACTAGGGTTCAGTCAAAAACTAGGCGTCAGCTCGTCAGTTTAGCTTTTTGTTGTGTTAACCCATAATCAAACAATGAGTTAAAAGGCACAACAAACTTTAGACTTTGGACCTCTGTGGTTAAAATCCGGAAGAAAAATGAAGAAACTTCTGTGCAAGAAACTCGCAATAATGTCGCTGCTCAAAGTGCAAGGTTACTAGACAGGATTTTCCCTACCTTTGGCAATCTTTCAGAAACAAGCGGAACAATAAATGATCCAGGTCAACATGAAAGAGTGGTCTGCATTCCCTAACTCGTTGCAGCTTCCAATAGCAGCCAGAAATCTCTCTCAGGTATCTCGACCCGTCCCAACCAACCAGCTAACTATTCTTGAGAGATATCCGGCTTCCACTTTTAACGGAAGGAAATTCAGTGCGCTTTACTTTTAGACTTACGAATAGATTGTATACTCATAAAACATGGATTCTGTGGTTTTTTTTTTACTAGCTGCCATTTATCTAGTGAGGCTTTAAGGGATGGGGAAACTGCTGGGAAAAGGGTTTTCATCGATACAAAATTTTGTAAGTGGAAAGACATTTCTTGTCAATTAAAGCAACATGATGGCAGTAAACGACATAGGAATTGTGTGTCAGCATGGGTGGAATTTAAGATAATTAGCACTGATACTTCGAGGTGTGTAGCAAATGGTTTTAGCCGGTCCAGATCTCAAGAGATTCAAGAAAATACAGATCATGTGAAGTACATTTTTTGCGCTACTTGCTTTCTTAGCCGCCACGGTCTTCCTTCGAAGCGTTCTAACCATGGGCGCCCATAAGGGGGGGGGGGCAGGAGGGGGCGCCAGACTCCTGGCTGAATGATGCTGCCTTATTTATTTATTTTTTTTTCAGATTTCTATTATATAGCATTAAAAGGTTCAATTAGACCTGTTAACGCCCCCCCTGTAATTCAGCCTATGGGCGCTCATGGTTCTAGCGAATCAGAAACATCCACAAACCGGGGTAATTCCGTTGAACTGATGGAGGAAATATCTAAAGGTGACAAAAAGCTGAAGGTCAAGTTACATCGCCAGTTTGGTCCCTATTACGATCATCAGTACCAAAACGATACAGTTATACTGATAAGAAATGCCTAGCGACAACATATTATTTCAGAAGTAAAATCAGCTAATTACTACGCTATTCTTGTTGAAGGGACAAAGAAGTTTCTAGAAAAGAACAATTAGCTGCCCTATCCAGGTACATATCAAAGGGAAAAGTAGTGGCGCAACTAATCGGCTGCTATCACATACAAATGTTAGACGCCAAAAGCTTATCCACCTCAGTTTGTAAAACTATCGAAAAGTTTTTTTTTTGTAGATTTGATGTTGTGTTTTAACCAATGTTATGATAGCGTATTTTTTATGAGTAAGGAATCTAACGGAGTTCAAGGACAGCTTAGAGAGAAGGTGCCTCATGCAGTTTTTTTTACACCGTCATGCCCACAGATTACACTTGGTTTTGACTGACTACCTGAAAAATATCAGCGAACTTTTGGAAGTTTTCTCTGTGGTGCAAAGACTATACGTATTTATATCATGCAGCAGCATTTGACATGAAATATTTGTGGAATTCCATTGTATTAGCAGGCAAAAATTCTTCGACCTTGAAAGGACCGTCTAAACTCGCTGGTTTACACATGCCGCTCAATTTCCATGGTGAAGGCCATTATTAGACTGTATTGTTGCTGTGCTAGACGCAGTCTCTGATGGTTCTGACGGTGAGGCAGCGTGTGAAGCAAAATGACTACTGGAAAACAATCAACTCGGCCGCTTTTGTCTCAATTTTACATAAAATGGAAAAAGTGTTAGTCATTGTATATTGCTTGTCAGAACAAATTCAAACAGAAAGTTGGCTGATTTATAACGCACTTGCACTGATTTCTGGGACATACGAGACACTCCAAATGCTGAGAAATGATAACAAATAAAAACTTCAGCAAAAACATAACCGAGTTCTTGGCTTTAAACGATATCAAGGAATCAAAGTCTTTAAAATCCAAAGCCAATGCTCGAAGCAAGAGGAAGTCAAACCATCTCCACTCGTCTCATAGACTCTTTGAAATTCAACAAATGCTAAACGCAACATCAGTCATTCAGTTTTATCGGACTCGAGCCAATTTCTGTACTTCGAGACGATCCACCGTTTCACGAGCCAGATGGACCAACGTTTCATGCAAAATATGCCTCTGGTCAACGCTTTGTCAGCCCTCTACCTTTCAAGTTCGGATTTTCTCGAATTTTCAGAAGTTGAAAAGGTAATGTATCATTGTCAAGTGACTCGGTATTGATGTCTATCAACATCAAAGCCGCCGAAAGAGCGAAGTCGCCGCTACCCCATGTTTTAAGTAGGTTTGCTCAATATTGTTCTGTTATTCGTATCTTCATTAAAAAATGGGGGGAAAAACCTTGGCCCCCCTTAGTGAACTGGTGCCACTAAAAGGCCACCAGCTTTTTTTCTCTTTTTTTGAGGGGGGAGGGGGTCCTCTAGGCATATTTTAAAGTAATAAAAATAACGACTGAATACGACACCTTTTATACAATGGATAATGTGATTGCAATACTAGCATGTGTCTTCTTTGCCCTTTAAATGCATTTGAATGTGACCGCATTCCCATGAAAAAGGTGTTTTCAAAATTGAGGCTCTAAAGTTTAGTCAGCTGATAGGTGGGTGTCCTGCCCATGATCCACCAAAATATTGCCGTGCCCCACCGATGGGGCATGCGCCTCACGTTGGGAGTCATGGCTCTAGACTTTTACAGTTAGGGAAGTGGGCAGTAGCTAAACTCTTGTTTGTAGCGAAAACTATAATTATGTGTCTTGGAGTGACTTAGAAAGAACTAATAAAATTAAACTGAATATATGATATATAATGATATTTATTACTGAAAGCTCATCAGTTCAAGATTTTATTTCGCTGTCATTTTTATTTTGATTTTCAATGTTGCGGTAAGGACAAAAGAAAACAATTGTAACATAATTCGTTTTCAGTAAAGCGCCAATAACGCAGTAGGTTTTACACTTTTAAAGTCAGAGAAGGAGGCAGTAGCCAAATTCTTGTTTGTAGTGATTTTTATTTATTTTATGCTTGATTTGCAGGTTCAATTTAAGTTTTAATCGTTTTAAGACTATTTTATTCATTTATATTAGTACCTATTGTAAGTTTCTTTGCTATGATTTTTTATTTAATTTCTTTTCGTTTTGGGTTTCATTTAGTCTGTAATAGTAATTTCTGGTCGTTTTGAGTTTGAATTATTATAGGAATTTATTTCTACTGATCCTAAGCGTAATATAGCCTTTGTTTTTCTTTGAAAAACTTCCCTTTCGGATTTTTTTTATTAAAAAGAATTGCAGTTATCAAGTATTTTGCAGTAGGTTGCATCAAGACATGGCTAATTGTAGAAAGAGACAAGCCAAGACAGATAGTCCAAGTAATTGAGAGGCAAATGTTTAAATGGCTGTGGCACGGGTATATGGCGGGAGTATGTATCCCATGACATCCCATGTTTATCCCATGACAGTGATGCTTTCAAGGACCCAACTGGAAGGAAGGGGAAAAGATTGAAGGCAAGACTGAATTTACCGTCTGCCATGTTTTTTAAATGTCTTTACGCCCTGGCAATAATGAGATTTTGATTTTCAACGCATAGAATTAGAAAAATTAGATATAAAGCTAAACTGACCAAGCATAATAAAAAACAAATAAAACAAATTAAGCAAAAAAGCATTGAGGCCAATGAAGAAGACGAGAAAAGAGATAGACAAAAGATTGCGCATCAAAATACCTCCAAAACAAAATTGAAAACAGTAAGACGAGAAAAAATGGTCTTCGGGTTTAAATGGAGTGAAAACAAAAAGGTAGAGCAAAAGGAAGAAGAAAAACTAAAAAGGAGAAAATGAATAACTTTTTAGAGGTTATACATGTTAAGGGTGCAAGAAATGCTTTGAAAATTAATGTTAAAAAGACTAAATAAAGAAGACTTATCACTTTTCTTATTGAGGGGTTTGATTAGAGTTTTACTAAATTCGCAAGGTACTTCCCCTTTTTCAAAAATCATATCCATAATCTTCAGTAAATCATCTCTTAACTCATATCCACCATACTTAAAAAGCTCATTTACCATACTATCAGCATCTGGGGCCTTATTATTTTTAATCCATTTAGTACTGTTCCTGGTTCTTCCTCACAAAATAAATCTTCCTTCTTATCAAAGTGTCGCAAGCTTTTCATTCCTTTTTATACCTTTTCCTGTAACTCTACCACGGTTTTAGCATGTTCTCAAAATGTTCTACCTTCTCTATTTAACTTTTTTTGTATCACTAATAGTGCCCCCTTTCCCATCTTTAACTGGGCCAAATTCACCAGATTGACTATTTCCTCTAGGTCTACAGGACAATGTTTTACTACTATGCCGTTAATATAGCCACCAGTAGCTGAAATTACCCCCACTTTCTCGCCTAATTGATTTTATTATTCGTTTATTGTTATTTTTTCCTTGTTTGCCATACGTATATTGTGCCGTCTGGCTGCATCTTCCAGTTCTTCAGCAATTTTTTCCACGGCCTGCACATCACACCTCCTTAAGTCTAGGTTAATGCTTTCTTCACTTTCTTTAAATTCCTCTTATTTTTAAATGATCTATCAATCAAATAAATTTTGTAAATGCCCCTCCTCCTGTCTATTGAACATGAAGTGTTTTCACCCACATTCCTAGATGCGTTTCTAACCTTCTTCCCTAAGACACAATCAGAGACTTCACACACTATTTTCTTAAAATTATTTCATCAATCTTCTACATGGTCAAATTTTAAACATTCCAGTTTGGCATTCAATTGTTCCTGGAAGGTTTTTCTCAAGTTCTTATCCTGAAGTCTACCAACTTCATAGCTTCCCGATAGGTACTTTCTAAATTCCAGCTTCAGATTATCCCCAGATACTACTAGATGGCGGTTTTTACTTTTAACATCAACAACAACACTCCTACACACCCTAGTATCTTGTATCCATCCTGTCAGTCTTCGGTTTATAATAACATAATCAATAAGGTATACTACTAAGACTGATACCCTGCGCTTTTTAGTCATAAAATGAACAAATTGTACTCTATTATTAATACATTCCCAACCCAAACAAGACTTGGCAGCTTCTTTATTCATCACGAGCCCACCTCCCTACCTATACACCCCATCCTTCCTGTCTGAGTACATAAATTCTATATCACCTAATTTCATGTTTTCTACCCTTGGGATATGAGTTTCCGAAACTCCTAATCAGTTCAATTCAAAGCGCCTGAGTTCATCAGTCAAAATGTCGATACGATAGGGGTTTTTAACGTTTTAGCATTACAAGTTTCGAGTTTCATATTCTTTAAGTCATTGAAGTTACTACGGCCTTGGCAAAAACAATGGTCCCAGATCCAGTACAGAACGGGGACTAGCACATCTTCTCAAGTCTACACGAAGCGCTTAAGTCGGGTTAGAATCGGACAGCAAGAAGTTCGTGGGACCTCCAGTTGAATGGAGATTTTGTGCAATCCTGAGCCCATCTTGGTCACAACATAGTTTTCCATAAAAAAAGAATAGAAATCCTGCACAGCCACTCTCGAGCATGTTACCTCCGACCCATTATATATTCGTACCTAAAAATATTTCGCTACTATGGGAAGGCAACCGATAATAGATAACATAGCTAGGAAGAGGCTCTTGATAAATATTGTCATGCATTTAAGCCTTTTTTCAGAAAATTGCACTAAAATTTGTCTGTGAAGCCTTTTTCATATGTGGTAGTTGACTAACTAGGGGCCGTTACCCCTGGGGCTGCACATAACATGTTGCCGCTGGAGGCAAATTTGCAGCTAATAAACAATTCTGATTAAATTGGAAATCTTGAAGCTAATGAGTCCTCTTCCAAGCTTCCACGACCATCCATTCTTTATGATAAAGCTACAAAAAATAGTGTAGATGTTACTCTTTATTAAGTCTACAATATTCAGACGATAATACTGCCTTAACAAAAGCTAAAAATATTTATATATATGAGACGTTTTTCGGTCTATACTCAGTTTCTGGTCCATTGCGATAAAATATACCATATTAAATATAATATGCCCTTATCATGCATGAAGGATTCTAGCTTTTTTATGGTATGGCAAAACATGTGGTGAATCCAATGCGAATCAGCTGAAGCTGAAAAAATCTCGCTTCTAACCTAACCAGTCAACCAGCATAAAGGTAATAAACAAAAAAAGTAGTTAGTTGAGGCTGCAGATCGTTCGTTCTTATCTAGCTCTAAGTTACAACTATAAAGAGACTGGAAAACAGAGGCAATACATCAAAGAATATACGTAAGTCATACAGAAAGTGAAGTGTCCATAGAAACCCCGAGCCAATTATTTATGATGGCCGAAAGAACCCACTGCGTCGTTTGGCACTTTACTGAAAACGAATTATATTACAAATATTTTCTTTTGTATTTAATATTGAAAATAAACATTGAAATTACCGTAAAATTTTGAACTGATGAGCTGTCAGCAAGTAATATCGTTATACATAAGATATTTAGTTTAATTTATTAGTTCTTTCTAAGAGCTTTCAAGACGAATTTAGGTTCACTACAAACAAGAGTTTGGATACTGCCCCCTTCCTTAATTGTAAAAACCAAAATCTCACTGCGTCTTTGGCGCTTCACTGAAAACGAATTATATTACAAATATTTTCTTTTCCAGTTCTTACAGCATCTTCTAATTAATCCAGTTCTTCTAATTTGTTGTCAGCAAGGCCACCTCTTAAATAGTTCTTAGGCTTAAAGGCCTTGAAGATAGTATAGGATATTAAATTAGCTTTGTTTGGCTGACTCTCTTAAGGCCCATTCACAATGAGATTTTACTAATATCAATATTTAACCAGCTTTAGTTTGAGCCAATCAAATTTTCATAGGACTTCTTATTGGATAAAAAATACCATACGAATTCTGACTGGCTCAATTGAGCTGTAGCTTAATATTGCTATTACTAAAATATCATTGTGACTGAGCCTTTACCTACTTTGTAACTTTTGGTTGACATAACAACACTAATACAGCAGAATATGCCAATTTCCCCTGTATGTTCTTAACTTCAGTGTATTTCCATGGAATTTTAACATTAAACTTTTACTAATGCAAGAAGTAGCACTAAGTGAAGACAGATAATCCATAAAATTGGACAATGCACTTATGGTCATCGGTCATTCATCCCTTGAAAAACCTCATCTTTTCAAATTTAGCTAATTGATAACCACATAATTCATAGATCTTTGTAAAAAAAAAATAAATAATAATAATAATAATAAAGACCCTATCAAAGAGATAAGTTTTATTTCTAAAAAACGGCTATCACAAGCCCAAATGGGCCGAATTCGCACTTTAGCGTCAATAAAACAAGGAAAATCCGAAAACAATAACGAAAAAATTATAAAAAGGGTCAATGTAAAATAAGTGAAAATATCAAAAACAGTTAAAACTAAAAAATTAAAAGGTCAATGCCGAATCAGCAAAATGTCAAAACGAAAAAAAACTCATAAAATTAAAAAGGGAATAAAATAATATAAACAAAAACAATTTAGTTTTGTGACCAAAAAATAGAAAGCTCGAAATTTGCAAAATGAAACATTTAAAATATAAGGTGAAAAGGGAGATAAAGAGGGGGGGGGGGTGAATTCACTGATTGAATATGTCAACTATGTAAGGGATGAAAGTTTTTCTATATCTTTCAGTAGAAACTTTTATTGGGACAAGAAAGGGGATTTTTGTTGAAGCAGAACGCGGGGTCGAAGGGGTGAATATTGACTAGGGAAAAAGGTAGTTATCCGAGGGTTATGAAGGGCATTGTCAGCGAAACGCAAGGAGATTTTTGCTCTCCTTTCCTTAAGGTTAACTAGATTGGCTCTCCGAAGAAGGGAAATGTAAGGCACTTTACCCTCATTAAAGATAATTCTTAGGCACCTTTTTGGACTGCTTCTATTCTGTCCGACAATTCAATGGAGATACCAGGATGCTAAACAGGACAGGCGTACTTGAGGGTTGGACCTACAAATGAGAGGAAAATCTTCGAACAATGCGATTTAGGACATTTAAATTTTTTAAGGAGTTTAAGAAGTGAAAATGCGGCGTTTGCACGTTTTAAAATATCATTAATATGGCAATCCCATTTTAAGTCGTTTGAGATGGTAATACCCAGTAATTTCATAGTGGTGACAGACATTTCAGGGGGGATTGGGCAGGAGAAAGAAGGGGGAGTTTTAAGGAAATTAATAGTAAGAAAAGTTCACTTTAAAGGGTTGACTCTCATATTAATAGTAATAGCTTCGTCTGATATCGATTCCAAGGTGTCCATTGGGCTACTTTTTAAATTTTTGAAACATGTCTCTAAGACAGACTGGTCATTAACAAATTTCTATCTATCATGGAAATCGACACCAAGGCTGTTTATCATTGCAAGAAATAAAATTAGGCCTAAGAAGGTTTCCTGGGGCACGCCATTATAGATTGGGAGGGGATCAGAATATACATTCAGGTATTTGACGACCTGCGTTCTATTAGAAAGGAAAGACGCAATTATTATAATTAAATAGGGGTCAACTTGAAATTCATTGGATATTTTTTCTACCAATGTATTGTGGTTGATTAAATCAAAAGGTTTTCTCAACTCCACTTCAATAACATTGAGCAAAGTATTTGGTTTTTCAAGTGTGTTACGTACTGTGACCATAAGGTGAACAATATAGTGGGTGGTAGATATAGAGCGTAAGTTTCCGAATTGTCTTTGGTCAACATTTGGGATTATCTTCAACCATTCAGTTAAAAAGCTTTCATATAACTTGGAAAAAACTGGAGTAAGAGTAATGGGCCGGACACCATCAAAATCTTACTTCTTACCTTTCGTTTTTACGGGAGTAATAAAACTTAATTTCCAACAATTTGGGAACTTACCAGTAGAGGTGATTTCATTAAAAAGTAAGGACAAAGATTCTGAAAGATTGTCAGCGAAGGCTTTAATTAGTACAATCGGGATGTCTAGTGGACAATTACTACACTTTTTAATATCATACCATTGTTTTGGCTTAGTTGAAAATAAATCTTTGACTTTATATTTGTAATATGAAGAAGCAGATCTACGATTTACGATTTTTATATGTTTACGCAGTGAATTAGCTTCGGATATTTTACCATTCTTAAGTAGATTCATTTTAATTCTAATTAGCTTTTCAATTGGCTAGTAATGTACGGTTTGTCATTAGAACATGTTTCTACATTTTTCACAGGGAAGGAATTTATGTATTTTGTTTTGATGAGATTTTGGAAGTAAGAGACTTTAACATTAATGTCATTTTTTCCCTTGAGAGCCATCCAGTTTTCATTTGTAATCCAAAATACAAATTCAAAGAGGTCATCATTGGAAATTGGGCGATAAGAGAATTCAGTAACAGAAAAAGTATGCTTAAAGCTGGAGAGAGGCCTCGTTAATAAACAAAAATGGTAGCTTCCCCCTAACGGGGGCAAAAGGACAGGCTGGCTGTAAAAAGCGTGCATATTCGTGCAAATCAAAGCAAGGGTAGAATTTCCTTTGGTTGTCGGTATTTTTACAATCTGTTTTAAATTGAGGGAACTAAAAAGGGTATTTTAACTTTAGATCATTAGCATCACCTACTAGGAGAATACCGGCGTTCGGGACTTTGCAGAGGATAAAGTCGGCAGTACTATGCATTTGCTGGTAGAATCGCTGTCTTTGTTCAGCATTTTGATTTGAAGAAAAGAAAAGAACCGAACCTAACAAAGCACAAGATTAAATGCTGAAACAGTGTAAGCAAGTTTGATAACAAATCTTATTTTTTCCATGTAGAAGTAGCTTAGGAAGAAGGCCACGCGAAGATAATCGATGTAAGCCTCATCCTGTTACGTGCAAAAATTTAAGAGTCATAAAGAACAATTAGACAAAATCAGGGGAGCTGGATTTAATGTTTCCGTACGCACGTTCTTGGACCTTGGTGTTGAATGTCATGATTAATTACAACAACCATGAGTGGTGGTTCTTTCACTTAAAGACTTCACGTTATATTATGAAATCTTACCAAGCAAACTCTTTCCGTACCGTAGGCAGCAGTGCTGGTAGACTCGCGCTCTGCTTATAATGTTTCGTTATGCAAGCATACGTATCAAACAGTTCGTAGTAACGAACTGTAAGTAAGGAGCGACCCGGCTCAATGGTAACCGAAACTTGGTAACCGGTAACCGAAAAGTTCTAGTGCCCTTTTTAAGTAACCAAAAAAGATGGAGGGCAACTAGGCCCCCTCCCACGCTCATTTTTTTCCCAAAGTCACCCGATCAAAATTTTGAGATGGCCATTTTGTTCAGCATGGTCGAAAATATGATAACTATGTCTTTTAGGATGACTTAATCCCCCGAAGTCCCCGGAGGGAGGGCTGAAAGTTATGAACTTTACCCAATGTTAACATATAGTATTGGTTATTGGGAAGTATACAGACGTTTTCAGGGAGATTTTTTCTGGTAGGGGGTGAGGTTGGTCGGGGGTTATATGGGAGGATCTTTCCATGAAGGAAGTTTTAATGGGGGAAGGGACATTGCTATGAAGGGGGCGCCGGATTTCCCATCATTATTAAAGAAAAAGATCAGAAATTAAATTAAAAAAAGGTTTTTCAACTGAAACTAAGGAGCAACATCGAAACTTAAAACGAACAGAAAAAGTTACGTATATGATTGGGTTCACCCCCCGGTCAATACCTCGCTCTTTAAGCCAAAGATTTTTTAGTACTTTCATAAGAGCTATTTATTCTAATTAACGGCCTTTGTGAATAAGGGGTCATTTTTAAAGAATTGGAACAAAATTCGAAATTTAGCTTAAAGAGCAAGGTATTGACTAGGGGGCGAACCCCCTAATATACGTATTAAAAATCTATGAATATAGAAGTTCGTTACGTATGTTAATTCATAAGTTACGTATATTTATTACTAATGAAAACGTTCGTAAATAAAATTAAACAAGTTTCGAGAAAGCCATTTAACCAAATAAAAGTAAAATTAATACGCAAATTTTATTTTAATTATTCATGTACGGTGAGCCAATATCAAAACCTGCATTAATTCAAAAACGTTCAAAAATTAAATAAAAAAAAAACAGTTTTTTTAACTGAAAGTAAGGAACGACGTTAAAACTTAAAACGAACAGAAATTATTCCGTATATGAAAGGGGCTGTCCCCTCCTCAACGCCTCGCTCTTTACGCTAAAGTTTGACTTCCTCACAACTCTTATTTTTTTAAACAATAAAAACTATTCCGTAAAAATTATTCCGTATATGAAAGGGGCTGTCCCCTCCTCAACGCCTCCCTCTTTACGCTAAAGTTTTTATTGTTTAAAAAAATAAGAGTTATGAGGAAGTCAAACTTTAGTGTAAAGAGCGAGGCGTTGAGGAGGGGACAGCCCCTTTCATATACGGAATAATTTCTGTTCGTTTTAAGTTTTAACGTCGTTCCTTACTTTCAGTTAAAAAAAACTTGTTTTTTTTATTTAATTTTATGGAAAAGTCCAACATAGCAGCAATAAAAAGATATTTCTAGATGAGCAATTAATGAATTTTGAAAAGAAACTATAAACTTTTACTAGAAAGTGAAAGTTTTTACACGCTTGAACAGAGAAAAAAATTTTCATCTCCATTCCACATTTTAAATGTTCAAATAGTTTGCTTGTGATAATTGTGCGGATTTTAGACAATAAATATGTTGGGTGGATTTACGGATTTTTATGTTAGCCTAGTGTGAAAGGGTTTGTTTAATTGTGAAAGGTTATACTTAATGCAGTATAACTTAAGCACTTAGCTTAGAAAACCAAGTGCGTAATCTGAAAGCAGCTTAATGGACACATTTTCAGTCTAAGAAATACTATTCGTGTAATAGTTAGATGAAAATACGCATCTGAAATTGATTCTCAAGGGTCAACGAACGTCTCTGCCCTCTGCCCAATCTGAACATTTAGATTTATCCCAAAAATTAAGAATAGAGAAATCAGCTCTTATCACCAAGAACTTAGGGACCCTTCCTGTACAGAGACTAAATTGGGTATGGGCCCTTAAAACGAAAAGAATACAGCCAACTTTTCTTGCTTTGAACGATATCCAACAATTCATGATAACAAACCATAAGTAAGGAGAGACTCGGCCTAATAGTAACCAAATCTCTAAAAATGGGAAATTTTGATAACTACTGGTATTTTAAAAGAATTGGCGTTTTATGCTGATTCCAAATATATTAAATTTATTGAGTTTAATGGTACCAGTCGATAGCTACGAGACTGAGAAAATTTACCTGATTTTTAAAAAATGAAAGAACCACCCTCAAAAATTCAAGTGGTCTTAACGACAATCACTTCATCAGATTCAGCATATCAGAGAATCCCGACTGAAGAGGTTTCAAGTTCCAACAATTAAGGAAAAAAAAAATCAAGTTCTCTCAAATGATAGTAAGAAACAACATTAAAACTTAAAACGAAAAGAAACTATTCCGTATATGAGGGGGGTTGCCCTCTCCTCAATACCTCAATCTTCACGCTAAAGTATTTGGAACTTTTAGAGAACCTTCTTATTCGAACTAAACGGTCCTTGTGGTTCAGGAATCGTTCTTAGAGGATTAGGACTAAAAGTTAAACAAGCGTAAAGATCAAGGTATGTAAGAAAGAGGCCGACCCCCCTATATACGGAATAATTATTGTTCGTTTTAGGTTTTAGTGTTGTTCCTTTCTTTCAGTTGCAAATAATTGTTTTTTGTTTTTTTTTTCTTTTTTTTCATTTCTGATCGTTTTTCAAATCATGCGGGGAAATCCAGCCCCCCCTCCATGTAAAGTTCCCTCTCCCTACAGAAAACTCCTCAAAATAAAGTTCATCCCTTGTACAGTATCCTCCCTCTTGAAAAATTTCCCGGGCAATTTGATCCTCGTTGAAAAACCCCCAGGGAAATTTCTTTTGAACGATTCCACCTAAAATATTCTTCTTAGCACGCTTCCATTTAAAAAAAAACTCTAATTTCTGATCCATTTTCAAATCATGTCAGACATCCACCCTCCGTTGACAATTTTTCCCAGAAATCCCCCAAGCCCAGTGGAAAGTTGCTCCACTTTCCATCCTCGCTCCAGAAAGTCAGCAAAGACAAAGTAAGACAAATAGAAGAATTTTGTATAGGAATTGTGGAAATAGCCCTCAGTCTAAAAATTTCCCCTGGAAAGCTCACCCCGTAAACTTCTTCCCTACCCTTCGAAAACTATCACGTGGGAAATTCTCCCGAACAGAAACGCCTCCCCCTCAAAAAAAGTTTTGTATACTTCCCAATAGCAAAAACTATACGTAAACAACGGGTAATATATATATATATATATATATATATATATATATATATATATATATATATATATATATATATATATATATATATATATATATATATAAATATATATATATATATATATATATATATATATATATATATATATATATATATATATATATATATATATATATATATATATATATATATATATATATATATATATATACATATATATATATATACATATATATATATATATATATATATATATATATATATATATATATATATATATATATATATATATATATATATATATATATTTGATCGAACGACTTCGGGGAATAAAGGGGCGTGGTAGGGGGTGAGCTACCCTTCAATCGTTCTGCTAAAAACGGCACCAGAACTTTGGATTTCTAATCAAACGAGCCCTCTCCCGATCATCTAGGATCACTGGTTCGAGGAGGGGATTTGCAGCAGGCGGATTTTCCACGGGGAGAATTTTTCGTGGGTGGAAAGTTTTCGGGGGAATTATCCAGGGGAAATTTTACACGAGGGAGAAGGAGGTTTCCTGGAATCATTTGAAAAGCGGTCAGAACTTTAAAAAAACAAGGTTTTTATACTGAAAGTAAGGAGCAGAATTAATATTTAAAACCAACAGAAATTATTCTGTATGTGAGGGGGGCTTCCCCTTTCTCACTCCTTGCTCTTACGCTAGAGTTGTATTTTTTGTCCCAATACCTTAGGAACGAGTCTTTAAAGACAAGAGCCGTTGAGTTTGAATGAGAAGTATCAAATACTTCGACTCAGCTCAATGGCAACCGAAACTCTAAAAACAGAATTTTGATATCAATAGATACATCGCAAGAATTGTCTCTTTATATTTGCTGATTCCAAATATACAAGATTCATTAAGTGTAGTGTTACCTATCAAAAGCTACGAGCCTGAGAAAATTTGTTTTTTCAAAAAAGGGAAACTCACCCAAAAAATCGAAGAATATTGATGAAAATCTCATCATCAGATTCAGCGTATCAGAAAATCCTACTGTAAAGGTTTCAAGCTCCCATCTGAAAACATGTAATTTTTTTCTATTTTTCCCAGAAGAAAAATTACGGATGCGTGTTTATTTCCTTTTTTCCCGGGTTGATCGTATCGAATTAATGGTCTTAGAAAATCGGGAGAGGGTTCATTCGAATGAATATTTAAAGTTCTTGTGCCCTTTTTAAGTGACCAAAAAGATTGGAGGACAACTAGCCCCCCTCCCACGTACCTTTTCCCCCAAAGTCGTTTAATCGAAATTTTGAGATAGTCATTTTGATGAGCATAGTTAAAAGGTCCAATAACTATGCCTTCGGGGATAACATGAACCCCCACATTCCATGGGGAAAAGGCTGTAAGTTATGCAATTTGCCCATTGTTTACGTAGTATTTGTTAGTGGGAATTATAGAGACATTTTTGGGGGGACGGAGGAATTTCCTGATGGGGCGGAGATTTTCAGGGAAGAATTTTCTGTGGGGGGGTTTCCTGGGGTGAATTTTCGAGGGGAAATTTAGGGCTTGAGGAATTCGCCCGAATTCCTATGTGATTTTTTTTTTGTCTTACTTTCTCTTTGCCGACTCAGTTTTAAATGTGGAGATGTTCCGGAGGAATCGTCTGTGGGGAATTTTCAACACGGTTGAAATTGTCTGGAGGATTTTTGGTGGGGGGGATTTCCGTGGGGTAATTTTTACGGGAGCAACGTTCCATTTTTTTGGGGGGGCATTTTCCACGGAGGGGGCGATTCCCAACATGATTTGAAAAATGATCAGAAATTGAAATCTTTTTTAAATGAAAGTATGCTAAAGAGGATTTTTCAGGCAGAATCGTCCGCAAGAAATTCTCCGGGGGGAATTCTTAGCGATGATGGAATTATCCGGTGATGTATTTTACAAGGGAGAAACTTTCCATGCAAGAATTTTCCATGCGGGAGGGAATTTTCTCTGTAGGAGGGGCCGATATTATTTGAAGAACGATCAGAAATTAAATTTACAAAAAAAAACAAGTTTTTTTCAGCAGAAAGTAAGGAGCAACATTAAAACTTAAAAGGAACAGACAGTATTCCATATATGAGGGGAGTTGCCCCGTCTTCAATACCTCGCTTTTTACGCTGAAGTTCAACATCCTACTCCAATTCTTTAAGAATGACTCCTGAAACACAGCTCCCCTCATATGCGGAATTATTTCTGCTTTTTTTAAGTTTTAATGTTGCGTCTTACTTTTGGGAAAAAAAGTAAGACAGTTGGAAAAAAAAACTTTTTTTTTATTTAATTACAGTATTATTTCACCTGATTGGCAAGTAACAGCTTTACAGAAAATTTTGATAGATTGCTGCTCAGAAATTAGGTTTATCGACAATGAATTTGCCTACATATAAAGATGAACTATTTCTCTACTTTTTATACTCATTTCAGAAAAGGCGGCTTTAAAGCAGGATTTCCACGACAACCAAAAATCATTTTAGACTAAAAAAATATTTTATTCTTAGCAAAGACATTAAGGAGCTTTGGATCGGTTGCCTTGCCAGCATTGCACTGTCACGAGTTAGCAACAAAAAATTGGGATTTATTTTTTTGGCCTACCGATATCGTTGTCTTGGCGTGCATCCCATTCATTTCATGATAACATTCTTCACATTGTATTCTTTATGTGATAAATAAAAAAAAACAAGTTTTTTAAACTGAAAGTAAGGAACGACGTTAAACCTTAAAACGAACAGAAATTATTCCTTATATGAAAGGGGCTGTCCCCACCTTAACGCCTCGCTCTTTACGCTAAAGTTTTTTATTGTTTAAAAAAATAGAGTTGTGAGAAAGTCAAACTTTAGCATAAAGAGCGAGGCGTTAAGGAGGGGACAGCCCCTTTCATATAAGGAATAATTTCTGTTCGTTTTAAGTTTTAACGTCGTTCCTTACTTTCAGTTAAAAAAAAACTTGTTTTCTTTTATTTAATTTTTGAACGTTTTTGAATTAATACAGGTTTTGATTTTGGCTCACCGTACATGAATAATTAAAACAAAATTTGCATATTAATTAACTTTTATTTGGTTAAATGGCTTTCTCGAAACTTGTTTAATTATATTTAAGAACGTTTTTATTAGTAATAAATATACGTAACTTACGAATTAACTTACGTAACGAACTTCGATATTCATATATTTTTAATACGTATATTAAGGGTTTGCCCCCTAGTCAATACCTTACTCTTTAAGCTAAAGTTCAAATTTTGTTCCAATTCTTTAAAAATGACCGCTTAGTCAAAAAGGCCGTTAATTAGAATAAATAGCTCTTATGAAAGTACTAAAAAATCTTTGGCTTAAAGAGCGAGGTATTGATTAGGGGGTGAACCCAACCATATATGTAATATTTTCTGTTCGTTTAAAGTTTTGATGTTGCAGCTGAAAAACTTGTTTTTTGTATTTAATTTCTGATCTTTTTTTAAATAATGCTGGGAAGTCCGTCGTCCCCTTCATAGCAATATCACTTCCCCCATGAAAACTTCCTTCATGGAAAGATCCTCCCAATAACCCCCGACCAACCCCCCCCCACTACCAGAAAAAATCTCCCCTGAAAACGTCTGTATAGCTCCCAATAACCAATACTATATGTTAACATTGGGTAAAGTTCATAACTTTCAGCCTTCCCCCCAGGAACTTCGGGGTATTAAGTCATCCTAAAAGACATACTTATAATATTTTCGAACATGCTGAACAAAATGGCTATCTCAAAATTTTAATCGGGTGACTTTGGAAAAAAATGAGTGTGCGAGGGGGCCTAGTTGCCCTCCATTTTTTTTGGTCACTTAAAAAGGGCACTAGAACTTTTAAGTTCCATTCCAATTAGCCCTCCCACGATATTCTAGGACCACTGGGTCGATACGATCACCCCTGGGAAAAAAAACAAACAAACAAATAAACACGCACCCGTGATCTTTCTTCTGGCAAAAAATGCAAAATTCCACATTTTTGTAGATAAGAGCTTGAAACCTCTACAGTAGGGTTCTCTGATACACTGAATATGATGGTGGGATTTTCATTAAGGTTCTATAATTTTTAGGGGGTCTTTCTCCCTTTTTTCGAAAATCAGTCAAATTTTCTCAGGCGCGTAACTTTTGATGGGTAGGACTAAACTTGATAAAACTTATATATTTGAAATCAGCATTAAAATCTAATTCTTTTGGTGTATCTATTTGTATCAAATACCGTTTTCTAGAGTTTTGGTTACCATTGAGCCGGGTCGCTCCTTACTTACAGTTCGTTACCACGAACTGTTTGACAAGTGATTAGCAGGATGATGAACGCAGGATATCACTGAATGCGACTTGAAGAGGTCATAAGACAGGATTTAAAGGAAATACGAACTTCATGAAAAGAAATAGAGTTAAGCCCAGAAAAGGTTGGGAAGAGGAGGAGGAGCGTGCATAGCGGCAAGTTTTCAGTAATAGTGTATTTTCTTTAAAAAGAGATTTTTTTGTGGGGCTTCATTCGTCTGAATCCCTTAAACCCAATAGAATAGGGTTTCTCAACCACCCGCTCTTTACGCACAATTGTTACAGTGCTATGTTGACAGCATTTATGAGTACACCAAATATAGTTGATGGGTAATTGCAATTTGTTTTGCTCTTAATTGCCTCTTAAAACATATTGAATGCTAATTTTATTGCACTGTTCAATTCTTGAGGCACTGTGAAAAACACTTTTTCATCGTATTCCGATTATCCCCGTGCTCGAGCAATCATTCCTAATACATTTGGGACAAAAAATCAAAATTTAGCATAAAGAACGGGGGATTTAAGAAGGGGGTATCCCTCTCATGTACTGGCGTATCATACATAATACCAATGAATGTGCATTGTCAGTTTAATATACATATACTGATATTTAGTAATAAAATTGTTAATATTATTTGATTTATTAAAGTTATAAAAGGAAAAACATTTACATTTTTTTCAGTAAAGTGCAAATTATGTTCTGGCCTTGGGAAGGCACAGAGGTTTTGAGCCCAACTTATGTTAATTTCTGCTCGTTTTGAGTTTGAATCGGTTATTTATTGTAATTTCTGTTCGTTTTGGGTTTCATTTATTTATCGATGCTGATTTGTGGTAGTTTCACGCTCGGTAGATTATTTGATTTTATTTTTGCTCATGTTTTGTTTAATGGAGTTCTTTATTTTTCTTTGAAAAAATTATTTTGTGAAAAAATTTGTTTTAATAAATTCTAAAAGAAAACAGGATTTTGACAAAGGGCGTGAAAATGGCCTTTCTGCCCTTTTTTCTTGAGACAATTTGGAACTGCCTGTGCTTGGTTGTACTAACCACACTGTTGCATTGTGGGCTTCTACTGCAGCTAAGCATTTGCCTACTGAAGTCAGAACTTTTGTGAGAGAATTGATTAAATTCGTCATTGCAAGTCCTAGGACAGTTAGAACTGAAAGTTTTACAGGAATTTAGCAAAATACTACCCATAGACTTCCCTAGATTAGCGGCACCTTTAATGTGTCCGAGCCATATTATGTATCATTCATGAATCCTAACTCTTTTATCAACAGCTGTGACCTTGGTGAGGCACGGACATTATGCGTTCCGTGTAACTTGTGTATTTTTGGTGTTTTTTTTTCGCACTCGTTCCCCGTGCCAAAATAATTTGCCATGGTTACCATCTGGACATATTTGTATGTACCGCGACATAATGACATCATAGGGCAAAAAGGGACACATTTTAGAAGTTTTGGACATATAGTGGACACATTTTCCAAATTTATAACATAAAACAAAATACTTTCGTAAAAGAAAAATGTCACTCATCACCAACTGAGTGCTAAAACTTTAATCTATGTATTTTTTACGTTTTATGTTGTAATTTTTGGGGTTGTTTACTCTTTCCTGAAGCAATCTAACTACAAACGCCTTGAAAATTCTTCATCTATAAATGATTTTATGCACCGTAATTTTACTACGAACTTGAGAAGATTTGCCTGATTTCCGAATAAAGAATGAAACACCGCCTAAAAGTCATAGAATCTTAATGAAAATCACCCAATTAGATTCAGGGTATAAAAAAAAAACTTACAGTAGAGGTTTCAAGCTCCTATGTGAAAAAAAGTGATTTTTTTATTTTTTACCAAAAGAATGATCATGGAATCGTATTTATTTATTTTTATCGTATTTATTTATTTTTTTTTTGTTTTTGTTTTTACAGGGATAATCGTATCGACCCAGTGGTCCTTGAATACCAGGAAAGGGCTCATTCGAACGGGATTTGAAGTTTTAGTGTCCTTTTTAAGTGACCAAAAATATTGGATGACCAACTATGCCTCCTCCCACGCCCTTTTTTCTCAAAATCGTCCGATAAAAATTTTGAGATAGCCATTCTGCTTAGCGTAGTTGAAAGACCGAATAATTATGCCCTTAGATATAACACGACCCCCACGGCCCATGGGGAAAGGTCTAAGTTATAAAATTTGCCCATTGTTTACGTATAGCATCCGCTATTGGGAAGTAGGAATACATTTTTCAGGTGGAGGGGGGGGGGATTTTCTGCTTGGGGAATTTTCCAAGGAGCAAATTTGCCCTGGGGAGGTAAGTTTCCAGGGGTGATTTTTTCAGGGGAAAGTTAACACCAGAGGAATTTGCCGTAATTTCTATACGAAATTCTTCTTACGTGTTGCTTTCTTTTTTCCGACTCAATTTTACGCATGGAGGTGCCAAGGATGTCTTCAGGAAATTTTCACCGGGATTGAATTGTCTAGAGGATACACCCGTGGGGGCGAGGGATATTTCCGTGTAGGTGGAGCCAGATTTCCAGGCATTATTTAAAAAACTATCAGAAATTACAACCCTCCAGAAATTAGGAGGGGGTCTTCAACATCTCGTTGTTTATTCTAAAGTTTAAATTTTGTCCCAATTCTTTAAGATAGACTCCAGAAACAAAGTTAGTATATAGTTCCTATTTTTATAATATGGAAAAAGTTAGGGAGCACTGTTTAGCGTACATGGTAAAACTCGTTAGCCAAAACAGAAGTAGAATTGACCACAAAGACGAAACATTGAACGCACTGTCACTTTTGGATCCTGACATTGTCCTTGGTGGAGAGCACGACAGAATTGTGTCCTCCCAGGTGGTTTCCGCACTTGCTCGGGAAACCGAATTTCACCAAGAAAAGGCCAGAAGCAATCTTGACGAACTTTGGAACTCCATTTTTGACGAAAAAGAACATGTTATTCGCGTAACCACTGCAGAAGTGAATCCGTCAGTTTTCTGGTCTGCCTTAAGAAAAAGTAATGATGCCAAGGGGGAAGAAAATTAAAAGGATTTTTGTGATTTTATGATGATGTTATGTGGCCTGCCCACTCTTCGGCAGCAGCTGAAAGACAATTTACGCTACTTGGTTTTATGAAGACCAAGTTACGAAATGGTCTTCTAATAAAAACGACTAGTTGTTTGATGCATGTGAAGCAACTAATTTGGCGTTCTGGAACGTCACTGGAACCAAGAATATACATTTTGAAATGCGCAAGAAATAATTCGATAGGCAAAAAGCTAGCAAAAGAACAGAGAATGTTGACTCTCATGCTGACATTAATTTTAAAGAGGAATTCTCGTTAGAAAACTGGCCTTAAGCCCCCACAAGTTATTTTTTAGTGTTTACACGTTTTTATGAGCTTTGTGCTCGTATTAAATTATTCTTTTTCGTTTTCATTATATTTTATGTTAATTGGCCACTTTTGAAAGAGGTTTACAAAGCGTCTTATGGTCAATACCAAGTGATAAGAAAAATAACCTCTAGTTTCTGAGATTTCAAGATGGATATACTGTAGACATATTTCAGACAAAATACGTTTGCAAATAAGCAAAAAAATATGGAAATATTTTGGCTACAAATGACATATTTGTGGGTGCTCAGGGGGCATATTCGTGATCCAAAAAGTTGGTAACCCAGGTGTTCGCTCATCCTTTTTCATTTAGACCAAAATTTTTTGGCTTTTTGGACGCTAAAAGAGGGCTTGTATGAGCTCAAAAGATTCAACATTTCACTAAGAAAATTTTCTGAATTTATGATTTTCCTTTCCTTAGGTAGTGAAAAATATTTTTTCTTCCAGCTGTGATTCCGAATATTTTTGCTTTATTAAGTCTTGGCTTATTTCGAGAATCATATTTATATATTAAAAACGGTAATAATAATAAAAACCCAAAAAACTTTTGCTGTTCAATTCATAGTTTTTTGAGTCAATAAAAACTTTACTTGTAAACATGCAAGTTCAAAAGTTTTTTTTTGCTGCTAATGTTTTAGGACCCAAAGGAAACAGATAAGTCTTACATTACCAAAAATGAAAAAAAGGATTGTTGACAATCCGAAGTCAAGTTATAATTAATCATTTTTTAACGAACGCAAAATATTCCTTATAATAAAATATGATAAGTTCACTTTGAACACAAACAATTCTAATTTTTAGTATATTTAATGACTTGAAAGTCTTTACAGGATTTAGGAAAATATTTGCAGCGTTTTTCTAATTTGATATACTGAGTGCATTAATTTGTTGTATCGGCAGGGATGCTGCGGATCTTAGGCACGTTCAGCGAGATCTTAAGGGGAAAGGTAAAACAATTTTCTGGGAGGGTGGGAGGAATTTTTTAGGCTTCAAGGGAAAGAGAGGGATGGGTAAAGCTAAACAAACAGCTTTATGAGAGTCTAGACGATGAAGATGACAACGACGGTCACGGATGATTTCAGCTACAATGGAAGGGTACGGTATCAGAACACTTCCTTGAACCGTAGTTTCAAAGAGTTGTCTCACCCCAATGATATTGGGGATGCCCCTTCCCTTTAACTTTTAACCACTTTTAACTTCCATAAAATGTGAATTATTTATGCAAAATCATTCTTTTCCAGACATCTCCCCCTCCAAGTAAAAACAATTAATGTTTACCTCCCTGAAGCTAGAAAATTGCTTTTGCACCCTTGCAAACGAGAGGCGTTTTTTAATAATGAATAAGCGCAGACATATTCAGACATTT
This sequence comes from Artemia sinica, assembly GCA_027921565.1. Taxonomy (NCBI): domain Eukaryota; kingdom Metazoa; phylum Arthropoda; class Branchiopoda; order Anostraca; family Artemiidae; genus Artemia; species Artemia sinica. The sequence goes on from CM051269.1 coordinate 28,981,531, forward strand.
TTAAAATACGAAGAAATGAAAAATTAAAAAATGAGCGCAACAAAGCTAGGTAAGAAGCATTTGGACTATTTTATGACATGAACACAGGTTTTTGGTTAAAGGTCAAACATATTTATTCAAGGATCGTAGCTTCACTTTTAACAACATAATTAACTTGGAAAATGTGGAGCTCATTTAAAGAAATCATACAGCATGACAGTATTCTAAATTTACAAGCATATATTCTAAAATGTTTATAATCCGAACAACATCAAAGCAAACCACACAATAAACTAGGCACAACTTATAGAGTAAAATTATCTCCCATAAAAAATAGGCTTAGGTGCTTGAGCCCTTAAGGAAAGGGCAGTTCAACCAAGAACATTCGCTGCTTAAAATTTTTTTTTAGATGTATCACTGTTTTTTGTTTTTGTTTTTGTCTATTTTAAAATACTTTCTTTAAATTGGTATGCGCAGGATCCTTCTAATCAATCTTGGAGGGATTTTCCCCTATCCCCTTCCCTTGTGCAGGTACTACGGTGCATACAGGGGAGGTATAGGAAGGGTATCCCTCCTTTAAAACCGTACGATACCCCGACTCCTAGAATATTGGCTATGGGAAGAAAGTTAAAAGAAGACAAATTATGAGCAGAAAGTAGAATGAAGGTGAGATTTTGAAAAACAAACAATAAAAACAACCAAAACTATTAAACACAATATACAGACCGGACCACAAGGTTCTATGTTATAACTAGCAGAACATAATTTATTTGTTTGTACTCTAAATTTTGAGCCACTTACTTAACAATGAATATACTTATGAGTGGTAATCTTTAGGCGCGGCAGCTTAAAGTTAAAAAATAAGAAAGCAAAAAAGTTATCAATCTATAAAATTAACGCAACAGTCAATTCATCAGAAATATTAAAACTCAAGTCTTAGCCCATTACTAAATAACAACTGTATATACAGAATTATATACAAAAAGGAATCTTGGAAGAAGTTTACAATTATACAATTAAGAAAAAGGAGAATTTTCTTGCAACTTCAGATGAGCAAGGGGAATTTAGGCAAAACTTATGAGGGACAGAAGAATTATCAAAAAACAAGATACTTATCAATCGTTCTTTATAATACTTTTTTTTTTGCTTGTAATAGGTCTTAGTTCAGCATTGGAAAGAGGTTCAACTTCAATATTCATGTATGTCAGTCATTAAGGGGAGAAAAGAATCAAGACCAACTGAATGAGAAAGATAGAAAATTCTTACGCTATTTACAGCTTATGTTTTTATTTTCTGTTGATTTATAACTAGACAGGCAAATCACTAAAGCTCAAATTTAAGAAAATAAATATGCACATATCACATTTCTATATGGCAAAAGGCCTTCCTGGTAAAAATCAATTATAAATAAGTTTAAACAAAAAGAAGTTTATATGATTTCAAAGTTAAAATCGTGAATAATTTTAAAACGAGATAACTGTTGCAACTCTATGCCCAAGCTCTTCAAGTTCTTTTTCATCATCTACTTCCTCGTCACTATTACTAGGAGCGGGGGTAGTTGCTCGAGAGGATGTTGGTGATGGGGGCTCTGAGATGGGACGAGGGTATTTGATCTGGCGAACCCCTTTTTCTTCTTCAACTGCCAGCTCTGGAAACACCTCGTGCAGTGCCAACAGCCTTGCTCTTCTATAGTAAACAGCAAGGGTTCTCCAATCCAGAAGATCACTTAGACGCTCAGTGCGATTACGCTGAATAATTCTTTGTCTACGATTCAAGCGTATGAAATCATGCATGTAGTTGGCAAGCTGGGATATTGACTCATCTAAAGAAATGAAACGACGATCTACAATATATATGCCATAACTGGTTGGATCTGCTATGTGATCATTCATGAAACACCCGAATCCTGACAGGTTGGTTGTCACAGAGGGAATACCCATAACTGTACACTCTGCGGGTGTATAGCCCCATGGTTCATAGTAGCTGGGGAAAACGCCTAAGTGGCACCCGCGTACAAAGTCTTCATAGTCAAGCCCTAAAAGCGGGCTAGTAGACGACAAGAATTCAGGGTGAAAAATAACTTTAACTCTGTCATTTTTACTATTAAACAGTTGGCATCGTCTCAAGTTATTAAGGACAGGATCAGCATGGTCATCAACTATATTATGAGTTGTTATTGGCGGTAGTGAGGATCGCTGGCTTGCAAAGAGACAACGTTTAAGCTTGACAATATCATCCTGTGATAGCAGCTCGTCATTCTCTGGTAACCTACCCCTGAGGCAGGCTTCATACATTTTACTACCGATTTCTTGTTGGACAAGGTGCACAGTGTCTCTTAAGCTTTTTGCTATTGCTTGCCCCCGGAGACTTTCTACATTATAGTTATTAGTTCGGGTGGGGAAAATTAGAAAGGCAACAACAGTCTTATCTGACCCAGACTCTTTCATCATGTGGTTGAGTCGAGCCAGTCCTTCAATAAATACATCTGCTCCTTTATTCCCAAACTCATATCTGCCAGCAATAAAAAAATATAAAGTTTTATCAAGATCAAAATCATGATGACCATAAAAATGTCCACGAATAAAGTCATGTATTTTCTCTTTACTTACAGCGTGTAGGTTCTGAAATTCATGAAGAGCACTAAATTTCTTTACATTAAGGCCATTTGGAGTTATAATGTCAGGCTTTCGTTTCAGTAGATGTTCAGCTTCAATTCCCGTGATTTCAGAAACGGTCGTAAAAATGTGCGCTAAATGAGTTGCGGCTCTTTCAATACAGTATCTATGATAAAATTGGCGCTTGCCAGCCTCAGCATCGATATCAAATTTATCTAAATTGTTGTAGAAGTCAATATTTCCGGCACATAAATACCGCCCGAGAAGGGTGGCATGAGTTGTAAAAACAGTAGAAACTTCTATGTTCCATAGTCGTGTCATAATTAGGCCTATTCCAGAAAGCCACTCATGAAAGTGGCACACTATTTTTGGAGCTGTTTCACCATCTCTATTAGAGAAATAGTGGAAATCAGCAATAAATTGGGCAACCATAAACCCAAATATTACCGCGTCGTTTGCTTCTATATCAAGATGAGGAATTCCAACACCACTTTTTTCAAAGAGCTCATGTTTATATCTATCCATATTATAAGATGCAGAGGCTATGTCAAATAAAATGACTAAAGGATTTCCGTCAACGAGCCAACTCCCTGTATGGATCCTGAAACCGGTGTCACGAAGCTTAGAAACAGCATTATTCAATGGGCCAGCTGGGAATTCAAAATCTTCCACTTCTGTTCTAGCAAATTGTTCTTTATAAGGACCAAGAAGTATATACTGATTACTTAGCTCTTCAACAGATATACTAGCCTTGGAACGAATCACGGTATAAATACCACCTACTTTATTTGCCACTTCCCACGCACATTCAAATGTCCATATGTTACTGGCTGCTGCACTTTCGCCACGATCGAAATACCCCATCAGGTCATTCGTGCTGTCAACTTTGTAGAAACGGCGGTTTATCGGAGTTGTAGAATTGGTAGCCATTGTTACTAGATTACCTCAAGCCTGTAAAAAGAAGAATAAGTTAGAAAGGATCTAAAAATAGGGTCACAAACACTAAATATCGTCATATCCTTCTCTAAACTTTTATTTTTAATACGCACTGAATCGATAGTTACCATTCCTGAATCAGTGTCAGATGGAAATTTTTTTTTCACTGGGCAGTTTTTTTCTAAACGCATTTTTTAACTTTTGGTTACTATGGGTCACAAACACTAAATATCGTCATATCCTTCTCACCTAACCACGGTTATTAGACCCAGTGATTAGTCATCAGTTTTAATGAATTTCTCCACCCCCAAGACATTTTTTTGCAAATAAAGATTGCTGACTATTTTTGCGCAATACTATTTTCACACCACAGTTCATATAATTATCCAGTATGATCATTCCCTATCTCACCCATTATAAAAACCCGGACCGGGGTGCGAGTGCTCCAGAGAACGTAGAAACATAAGCGGCGTCAGATCTTTTCACGGGTAGACAAGTCAGACGCGAAACAATCGAAAACAAGTGGAAACCCGCTATTAATAACTGCACGAAGAAGTGGGAGGAGCTTTTTGTTCGCACCGAGAACGAAGACAAGAAATGATCTGCGATAAGCTTACTGGATAATTATATGAACTGTGTTTCACACTGTCTAGATATGATTTTTCGGATCTTAATTGCCTTTACAACATGGGCGGATCCAGTATTTTTTTTTTTTTTGGGGGGGGGGGGGCGCAAAATAGGTTGATCCTATAAACTTGCGTTAGGAGCAAGTTTGATTAGCGCAAACTTGCGTTGGTTAAGTAAATCACAGTAAATTACAAATGTCCATATGTTACTGGCTGCCGCACTTTCGCCACGATCGAGATACCCCATCCTATGGGTCACAAACACTAAATATCGTCATATCCTTCTCACCTAACCACGGTTGTTAGACCAAGTGATTAGTCATTAGTTTTAATGAATTTCTCCACCCCCAAAACATTTTTTTGCAAATAATGATTGCTGACTATTTTTGCGCAATACTATTTTCACACTGTCTAGATATGATTTTTCGGATCTTAATTGCCTTTACAACAAGGGCGGATCCAGTATTTTTTTTTTTTTGAGGGGGGGCAAAATAGGTTGATCCTATAAACTTGCGTTAGGAGCAAGTTTGATTAGCGCAAACTTGCGTTAGTTAAGTAAATTACACTACTTTAGACTACGTTAGGGGGAGGTGCCCCCTGGATCCGCCGCTGATTTTCAAATGCCTTTTAGCTACATTTGGTTTTGACTACATCTGTAAACACTAGATTAAAGTAAAACATCAAATCATTCATTGTAAACAAAGATAAGTAAATAACCACCCTCGTCAGCATGGACACCAGTCGGGGTGGGGACATGGCCCCCCTTGAAGTTTGAGAATATGGTTTTGTGTTTTCTTCACAGTTACTTTTCTTTTTTCATTTCTATATACTTTTGCTTTACTCGACGTACTTTTTTTATTATATTTTCCAAAAATTTTCACTGCTTTGCTACCCATCAAAACCAGACAAAAACCTACCCATCGTAAAATGATAGTCTACTGTTTCATGGAGTGTAACTAAATAAAAAAAAAATTTCAACTGAAGGTAAAAAAGCAACTTTAAAATATAAAACAGCCTGAAAGTGTTCAGTATATATAGAGGACTTTCCCCTCTTCAACTCCTTGCTTTCTAAGCTAAAGTTTTTAAGTGCTTTAATAAAAGCTTCGTTTTCCAATTCAATAGTGTTTCAGCAAATATTCTTAAAGAATTTGGACCAAAAGTCAAACTTCAGAGTAAAGAGTGAGGAGTTGAGGAGAGGATAGCCCCTATTCAAATAAGGAATAATTTCTGTACGTCTTGATTTTTAAAGTTGCTTCTTACTTTCAGTTGAAAAACTTGTTTATTGTTTTAATTTAATTGCTGATTGTTCCTAAAATCATGCCCAGCCCTAACCAGGATATGATGTGGGGTACCGGCCCCTTAAACCACTAGTTTCTTGCTGTTAAATTGCATATATCAATAATAGTAAATTGATTGGTAGCGTCCTACTTTTTCAATTTTTCTGCTTAAGCCTTTAAAAGTTGGATTGCAACTAAAATTTGGGACGAAATTTGAATATATTGTCAAAACTTGCATTAAGCACTAGTTTTGTTCAATATATACTTAATAATATTAATCTAAAAAAACAAAGTTTTTCCAAGGGAAGTAAAGAGCGAAGTTGAAACTTAAAACGGACAAAAATTATTGCTTCACAGGCTATCTAATATATATATCAATCAAACTAGTACAAATAAACCAACTATTTATGTTTCCCCGTGTTTCTAGTATTATAGAAAACTAGCGCTTTACTGAAAACACAAAAATCAAGTATTGAAAACAGGAATATTGATTTGGGAGTGAAAAGTGAGTATGAAGCCTGACAACAATAAACTAATCTATAAAGCTTTTCATAGTCTTACACCAGTTGTGACATCAGTAACTTTCCATATACAATTAGAATTATCTTAAAAACATAAGCGTAGAATTAAATATTTTTTTAATAACCGCAAAGTCATTGAATAGCATACAGATTATTGGATTGATTTATCAGGTAGCATTTTGGAATAATATTCAACAAGCTATAATATCAATAGTTATTAATAAACAATCTTCAAATGTAAGAAATATGCTTTAGTATTACTTGAAATGAAGATCAAATAAGACATAATATGAATTCTGAAATTATGGTTATTTATCCGGTTTGCAGCGGTAGCTAGCAACCTAGTAAGAGACGTCACGTCCAATGTTTCTCTATACAACAGTGAATTTCAAGCTATGATACAAATTCTAAAGCTAGTCTATAGTCCTTATCCTAATGCTATCAAGATGGCTTTACTTCGAACTTGTCTAAAAAAGTAGACATGTCCTTTTTAAAACCAAAACGACAGCCAGGCATTGACATGAGCCATCGTGCAGAAGTAATACCAAATTAGACGAGAAAAAAAAAAACTAAAGCAACAGTCCTAAAACAATCCTAATCCAGCACTCCAACAATCCTAAATATTTATCTTAAAAGGGATTGATAATAGTTTTTATCTGTAAAAAGTGTACTTAATTGGTTTGCTTTAGAAACACAGGGAAACATAAATAGTTGGTTTATTTGTACTAGTTTGATATATATATATATATATATATATATATATATATATATATATATATATATATATATATATATATATATATATATATATATATATATATATATATATATATATATATATATATATATTATATATATATATATATATATATATATATATATATATATATATATATATATATATATATATTAGATAGGCTGTGAAGCAATAATTTTTGCCCGTTTTAAGTTTCAACTTTGCTCTTTACTTCCCTTGGAAAAACTTTGTTTTTTTAGATTAATCTTTGCTTGTTTTTATTCAAATTTAATGTAGAAACAACCCTGCCATGATCTTTTTTATTTATACGGAATAATTTCTGTTTGTTTTAAGTTTTAATGTCATTCATTAGTTTAAGTTGAAAACTCAGGAAGCTGTTTAAGGGCATATTTAGAACCTTATGTTTATGCTTATTCAGTTTTATAAATTTGACTTGATAGCACATTCCCATAAAGTGTACTTTCTGTTTTTACACCCATTTTTTAAAATGAAAAATGTGCCTTTTCAATGAAATAACCAAAAAAAGGTGCTTTTCAAAACCTAGGCAGGAGCAAAAAATAAGGGGGCAAGGACGTCCCTTCCCCTCAATTACCGTCATTAGAACTAGCACACAGGCTTCATCACAGAGTGAAGTTTGAAGGTTTAATTCAAAAGTGTTGATCATTGGAGCTTAATTTTCGGTAGATTTTTAGTTAAGTTTTTAGTTTTAGGTAATTTGTCTCGCAATAATCTTTTACTTTTAAGATGAGTATAAGATTCATGAAACTTACAGAGGGGGTTTGGAAGGGGGAATATATGTGAGGGGTTCTTATAAACCTCCAGTTAAGGGGTTTGGACCATAATTGTTGCAATGGTACCGTCTTATGCTTCCAAACTCTTCCACTTAAGAAGTGGCACCAAAAGTGCCGTTTTTAGTGCTATATGGCTCCTATAGATGGTAAAATTGATAAAAATCACGTAGATATGATTAATAGCTCTAAAATGAGTCTTCCCGGGATATACTTGGGAAAATGAGTGCATCATATTTGCAAAAATAGTGGATTATCTAAAAAGTAATGATAAGAAGGGACAAACCATGATTGAAAAAAAATCCAAGGAGGAATCAAACACATGATAATCTAATTTGAAGTCCAGCACTATACTAAGAGAACCACGCCTCTAATAATCTAATTTAATATATTGGCGTTTGTAGGACTTTAATAGCGTAGCTTATTAAGGGGGCCTTGGAGGAGGGACCTGCGAGAGGTGTTCTTGCAAACCTCGAGTTAAGGGTTTTGGATCATAATTATTACAATTATACCATTTTATACTTTCAAGATATTCCAATTAAGAAGTGACACCAAAAGTGTTGTTTTCAGTGGTATATCTCACTTATGAATTGTAGAATTGATAAAAGCCTGTAGATATGAGCAAACGTTTTCAAATGAGCCATTAAACATCACTCTAAGAAGTTCTGGTAGCCACTAGCCCCAGCTTTCCCACTTCAGACATGGCACAAAAAGTGCCGTTTTTAGTACCATTTGAAACTTGCAAATGGCGGAATTTATAGGAAGAACGTAAATATGAGCAATACTTTATATATGAGCTATCAAAAAACTATCTACGATGTTCTGGTTGGCCGCTAGCCCCACCCCTTGAGAAAAGGCATATAGTGCCTTTTCTTGTGCCAAATGGCACTTGCGGATCGTGGAATTTATAAAAACCACGTACATATGAGAAATAGCTTTTGAATGAGCTCTTAAGCATCTCTCTATGATATTCTAGTAACCCGCTAGGCCTGCAGATAACGCCTCGCTCTTTACTAGGTTGCAGATAATGCTTCAACCTTGACAAAGAGTTCATTGCGAATTCTTCAGAGAAACTAGTTCATACTGAAATCTGTGAAATCTAATAGATGGTAGAATTTGTAAAAACCTAGTGAATATAAACAATAGCTTATAATTGAGCCATTAAACATCTATCTACGATGGTGTGGTAGCCTGCTAATGTTTCAGTAGCTTACTGGTGAGCCGACGATCTATAAAACTTACTAAGGGGGTTGAGAGGGGGAGGGTGTGGGAAGGGTTCTTGTAAACCTCCAGTTAAGGGTTCTGGAACATAACTATCACAATAGTACCTGTTTTGTACTTCGGAGCTTTTCCACTTATGAAGTGGCACCAAAAGTGTTGTTTTCAGTGCTATATCGCACTTATTAATGGTAGAATTGGTAAAAAAAAAAAAGCACATTGACATGAGCAATAGCTTTCAAACAAGCCATTAATCATAACTCTCATAAGTTCAGCTAGCCCAATAGCCTCGGCTTTTCTACTTGTGACATGATACAAAAGGTACCGTTTTTAGTGTCATTTGGAAATTTCAGATGGTGGAATTTAGGCCTATAGAAAGAACGTAGATATGAGCAATATCTTTTATATGAGCTATAAAAAATCTGTCTACGATGTTCTGGTAGCCTGCTAGCGCCACCACTTGAGAAATGGCAGAAAGTGTTATTCTAGTGGCATGTGACACTTGCAGATGGCGGAGTTTATAAAAAAACACGTAGATATAAGAAATAGCTTTTGAATGAGCTATTAAGCATCTCTCTATGATGTTCTGGTGACCCGCAAGGCCTGGAGACAAAAAAAAAGAAAAAAAAGGGAGACAGATCAGTGCTACCGATGCAAAAAAGCGATTTTCCTTGTTGTTCAAGGAGGGCGACTGTAATCTCCCTGTATAAGGTTTTCAACAATTCTGTTTCCAATGTTGCACATTTCATTTTGATCTGGCGCTATTTTGGAGGGGTTTCAGGCTTTTTTTTCGAAATCACCATAAATTTCTTTTTGCAATAAACTTTTATTTTTAAGACAAACCGAAATAATAGTTAATAATAATAATAATAATAATTTATTTATAAAACACTGCACAAACAATGTGAAAAATAGTGGAGTAAAGAGAAAACATAAACACACACAGCACTTAAAGTAAGATAAACAAATAAAAAGAAAATTCAGCGAAACAAACGAGTGAGACCATGTCGAGGGGAAAGTTTTTCATAGGCATTTGCAGACAGTTTTATATGTAAATCACGAAGTTTTTCATTTATATCAGATGTGTTATAGTTTTTGATTATACGGCGATTACGAAGTTACAACGGAAGATATAACAAAAATTTCCAATACCAATAATAGCCTTTCCTTAATTTAGATTAAATAAAAAAAAACAAGTTTTTTTAACTGAAAGTAAGGAGCGACATTAAAACTTAAAACGAACAGAAATTATTCCGTATATGAGAGGGGCTGTCCCCTCCTCAACGCCTCGCTCTTTACGCTAAAGTTTTTTATTGTTTAAAAAAAAATAGAGTTGTGAGAAAGTCAAACTTAATCTTATATCTTAATAATTATATCTTAATAATCTTAATGGTTGGTAGAAATAAGGATAGATGGTATCCCAGCTTAGGTAAATTTGGTGTAGGAAAAGAAAACAGTAATGGATACAGACTTTTCCAATTTTGTAGGTATAACAATCTAGTTATAACCAATACGGTGTTTGGTCATAAAATGGCTCATAAGCTAACATGGTATTCACGTGATGGTAAGACAGCAAACCTTATTGACTATGTTATAGTAAACCGAAGACTGGCAGGATCAATACAAGATACTAGGGTATATAGGAGTGCTGCTATTGATGTTAAAAGTAAAGATCACCATCTAGTAGTGTCAAGGGTTAATTTAAAGCTGAAATATCGGAAGGGTAATTACCTCCCGGGAAGTTATGATGTTAGTAGACTCCAGGATGAGAATTTGAGAGAAACTTTCCAGGAACAGTTAAATACTAAAGTTGAGAGTTTAAAATTTGATAATGTGGAAGATGGTTGGAATAATTTTAGAAAAATAATTTGTGAAGTTGCCGAAGGTGTATTAGGGAAGAAAGCTAGAACTGCAGCTAAGAATATTAGTGAAAAAGCTTTATGTTTAATAGAAAGGAGAAAGGACTTGTACAAGAATTATCTGAGTGATAGATCGCATGAAAACAAAAGAAATGTAAAGAAAGTGGAGAAAGCATTGAAATATGAACTAAGGAGGTGTGAAGTGGAGGCCATGGATAAAATTGCCGAGGATTTAGAAGATGCCGCTAGACGGCATAATAGTAAAATATTGTACTGGCACGTTAACAAATTGAGAGGTAGTAGTCAATCCGGACTTGTCCCAGTTAAAGATAGGAATGGGGTGGCAATTAGCGATAAGGAAAAAGCTAAAGCGAGATGGGCCGAACATTTTGAGAACTTGCTTAACCGAGATAGAGTTGCAGGAAAAAATATAGAGGAAAATGAAAAAGTTTGTGATACCTTGGATGTGAAGGAAGATTTGTTTTGTGAGGAGGAATTAGCAACAGTACTAAAAGGATTAAAGAATAATAAGGCTCCAGGTGCTGATAGGGTAGTAAATGAGTTTCTTAAATATGGTGGCTCTGAGGTTAGAAATAAGTTATTGAAGATTATGAATATGATTTTTGAAAAAGGGGAAGTACCTAACGATTTTAGGAAAACCTTAATTAAGCCACTTTATAAGAAAGGTGATAAAAGTGAGTGTGGTAATTATCGAGGCATTAGTCTGGTCTCTGTAGGTAGCAAATTGCTTAGTAATATGATACTTTTTAGACTGAGAGATGCTGTAGACAAAGTTTTAAGAGAAGAGCAGTGCGGTTTTAGAAAAGGTAGAGGATGTGTTGACCAAATTTTCACTCTTAGGTTAATAATTGAGAAGTGCCTAAGTTTTCAAACACCTTTGGTCCTCAGTTTTATAGATTATGAGCAAGCGTTCGATTCTGTTGATAGAGGAGCTTTAGTAAAGGTTTTATCCTTGTATGGTATACCAGACAAATACATTAAAATGATTAGTGCTATGTACGAGAATAACACTGCTGCGGTTAAGGTAGGAAATGAGGTTAGCAGCTGGTTTTGTATTAAATCAGGAGTTAAGCAGGGTTGTGTTCTATCCCCCTTTATATGGATTATTTTGATGGACTTTGTTTTAAGGAGCACAGGAAAGGCAATGGGAGACCACGGAATCAAATGGGGAGGAAAAAGTCTCCTAGACTTGGATTATGCTGATGATTTAAGCATCCTAGATGAAAGTGTGAGCAAAATGAATGAAGTTTTAGAGGTTTTGCGAGTTCAGGGTGCTAGTATTGGTTTGAAAATTAATGTTAGGAAGACTAAGTCACTAAGGCTAGGAATAAGTGAAGATGAAAAGGTGACGTTGGGTAATGAAAAGATTGATGAGGTGGGCAGCTTCACTTACCTTGGTAGTATTATTAGTAAAGATGGTGGGAGCAGTGAAGATGTTAAAAATAGAATAGCCAAGGCTCAGGGTGTTTTTTCACAGTTAAAAAAAGTCTGGAAGAATAGGAAGATAAGTCTGCAAACCAAGATTAGAATCTTAGAAGCTACAGTGATGACAGTGGTCAAATATGGCTCTGAAGCATGGACGCTCCGAAAAGCGGATGAAGATTTGCTAGATGTTTTCCAGAGAAATTGCTTAAGGATTGTTCTGGGTACCCGGCTGACTGACCATATTTCAAACAATAGGCTATACGAAAAATGTGGTTCAATACCGCTTTCTAGGTCTATAATGAAAGAAAGGTTGAAGTGGTTAGGGCATGTTGTGCGGATAAAGGATGACAGATTGCCAAAGATTGTTCTTTTCGGCCAACCATCTAGGGCTAAATGGAAAGCAGGTCGTCCCCGTCTGGGGTGGGAGGACGTCATAAAGAAAGATTTAAAGGAAATGAGAACTTTCTGGGCGGGTGTAAAAAGGGAGGCTTTGAATAGATTGGGGTGGAGGAGGAGCGTGCGTAGCTGTGTTGGCCTCAGGCGGCTTGGTGCTGCGATGAGTTGTTAGTAGTAGTAGTAGTAATCTTAATAATTAAGATGTCATTTGCGTAAGCAGTACAATATATGATACATAAGAAAAACAAAGAAAGCAAGTAACAGCTATCTTAGAGAGCACTATAACAATACAAAGCTTAAAAACATTAGGGGATAACCCGGCTACTTGGTGTACTCTGCATCGAACACGAACATTGTCTTGGAAATTAACCCCGTTCATGGACAATAACCCCGTTACCAATCGTTAATCAGTGTCAGATGGCAATTTTTTTCACTAGGCAGTTTTTTTCAAAACGCGTTTTTGAACTTTTAGTTACTATAGGCTGTGGCTAACTCTCTACTAGGTTGCTGCTACCGCTGCAACCATGATACCAAACAGTCGAGAAGTTTGCTGAATGAGTAGAAAGGCCTCAATTGATCCCACGAGAACCACGTGGTTTATGGTTTTTCTCACTGAGAATGAAAAAACAGAATTTTTCTCACTTGAAAAACCAGGAATTTTCTCACTTTTATGGATGTTTTCTTGGATGGTTATGTGTGTTGGTCAATTTATTTGATGTTTTTCATGGTTGTCAACATCAAATTATGGATGTTTTATGGTTTTTGTCAGTGAGAATGAAAAAACAGGTACTTTCTCACATTTATGTCTGTTTTCATGGATGGTTATGTGTGTTGGTCGATTTATTTGATGTTTTTCATGGATGGTTATGGACGATATATGTCTGTTCGTTGTCAGTGAGAATGGACCTGCTCGACGCGAATGTTATGAGATTGTTTGGCTAACCTAACCTGAGAACTTGATTTACATAATCGGCGGGGAAATTATTGATTCACGAAGGGGGAATTAAGAAACATTATGGTTTCTTTGATCTTTAGGCGAACCTAACCTGAGAACTTGATTTACATAATCGGCGGGGAAATTATTGATTCACGAAGGGGGAATTAAGAAACATTATGGATTCTTTGATCTTTAGCCGAACCTAACCTGAGAACTTGATTTACATAATCGGCGGGGAAATTATTGATTCACGAAGGGGGAATTAAGAAACATTATGGCTTCTTTAATCTTAGGTCTGAGGAATAAACGTTCTTTAGGTCAGAGAGAAAAATTAATATTCTATTTTTAAATAGGGCTTCATTGATCTTTAGTGTCAGGAATTATAAATGACATCACTTGTTATCTTGGAATTATGCGGGAGTCTAAAGAGATAGAAATTCTATTTTTAAATACGGCTTCACTGAGCTTTAAGTCGGAGAGATAAATTGATATTCTAACGAAACCTTAATAGTTTAGCTAGGAAAATTTATGAGATGAAGAGATTAACGTAGGAAAGGGTTTCCTAGAAATTTGAAATGTGAAAGCACAGAGATGCCAAAAAACAAAAGGAACACACAGAAATTACTTTTAGGGGATTATTTGGGCGAAACGGTTTTAGACAGCTTATGGAATTATTTCGGCGAAACAGTTAGAGACATTTTAATAGATGATTTAAAAGATGATTTTAGAAGAGGTTTTGAGTGTGGTCGTTATAATACACAAGTTGTATTTTAACAGTGTTGTGAGGTCCCCTACCCCAACCCCAAAGGGCCCCGATCCCCCTACCCCGATCCAAAGGGTTCCAATCCCCATACCCCAATCCAGAAGGAACCCCCCGGTCCCCAAAGGTTCCCAGGGCTCCCAAAGGGCCCCCGGACTCCCAAAGGCCCTCACCCGGTCCCCAAAGGTCCACCGGACCCCAAAGACCCTCCCCCGGTCCTCAAAGGTCCCCCAGGCTCCCAATGGCCCACCGGACCCCCAAAGGCCCTCCCCGGGCCCCAAAGGCCCTCCCCCAGTCCCCAATGGTCCACAGGGCTCCCAAAGGGCCACCCAGCCCTCAAGGGCCCCCGGATCCCCAAACACCCTCCCGAGTCCCCAAAGAGCCCCCAGGCCCCCACCCCCCAACTTTTTGCCACCCCCCACCCATTTTTTAATACTTTTTAATTTGCGCATTTTGAGACAAAAGGATCCCCATCCCCCCAACTTTTGGCTCCCCCTTCCACCATTAGTGTTTTGTCGTGGTTTACCATGTCACAGTTACATTCTCTTGATTTTTCAAAGCTCATTTTGGATTTCTTTCGTTGAAATGCAAGAGTTGGAATATTTCAGTAGTGTTTTGTTGTGCTTTATACTGTCACAGTTACATTCTCTTGATTTTTCAAAGTTCATTTTGGTTTTCTTTCGTTGGAATGCAAGAGCTGGAATATTTCAGTAGTGTTTTGTTGTGGTTTACCTTGTCACACTTACATTCTCTTATTTTTTCAAAGTTCATTTGAACTTCTTTCGTTGAAATGTAAGAGTTGGAATATTTCAGTAGTGTTTTGTCATGGTTTACCTTGTCACAGTTACATTCTCTTAATTTTTCAAAGTTCATTTTGAATTTCTTTCGTTGAAATGCAAGAGTTCGAATATTTCAGTAGTGTTTTGTTATGGTTTACCTTGTCACAGTTACATTTTCGTGATTTTTCAAAGTTCATTTTGAATTTCTTTCGTTGAAATGCAAGAGTTGGAATATTTCAGTAGTGTTTTGTTGTGGTTTACCTTGTCAGAGTTATGTTCTCTTGATTTTTCAAAGTTCATTTCGAATTTCTTTAATTGAAATGCAAGAGCAGGAATATTTCAGTAGTGTTCTGTCGTGGTTTACCTTGTCAGAGTTACATTCTCTTGATTTTTCAAAGTTCATTTGAATTTCTTTCATTGAAATGCAAGAGT
The DNA here is from genome assembly GCA_027921565.1 of Artemia sinica. Classification (NCBI taxonomy): domain Eukaryota; kingdom Metazoa; phylum Arthropoda; class Branchiopoda; order Anostraca; family Artemiidae; genus Artemia; species Artemia sinica. The sequence continues at coordinate 28,996,857 of CM051269.1, forward strand.
TGGATTATTTCAGTAGTGTTTTGTTGTGCTATACCTTGTCACAGTTACATTCTCTTAATTTTTCAAAGTTCATTTGAATTTCTTTCGTTGAAATGTGAGAGTTGGAATATTTCAGTAGTGCTTTGTCGTGGTTTACCTTGTCACAGTTACATTCTCTTGATTTTTCAAAGTTCATTTCGAATTTCTTTCATTGAAATGCAAGAGTTGGACTATTTCAGTAGTGTTTTGTCGTGGTTTACCATTTCAAAGTTACATTCTCTTGATTTTTCAAAGTTCATTTTGGATTTCATTCGTTGAAATGCAAGAGTTGGAATATTTCAGTAGTGTTCTGTCATTGTTTACCATGTCACAGTTATATTCTCTTGATTTTTCAAAGTTCATTTTGAATTTCTTTCATTGAAATGCAAGAGTTGGAATATTTCAGTAGTGTTTTGTCGTGGTTTACCATGTCACAGTTAAATTCTCTTGATTTTTCAAAGATCATTTTGGTTTTCTTTCGTTGAATTGCAAGAGTTGGAATATTTCAGTAGTGTTTTGTTGTGGTTTACCTTGTCACAGTTACATTCTCTTGATTTTTCAAAGTTCATTTTGGATTTCTTTCATTGAAATGCAAGAGTTGAATTATTTCAATAGTGTTTGTCATGGTTTACCTTGTCATAGTTACATTCTCTTGATTTTTCAAAGATCATTTTGAATTTCTTTCATTGAAATGCAAGAGTTGGAATATTTCAGTAGTTTTTTGTTGTGGTTTACCTTGTCACAGTTACATTCTTTTAATTTTTTCAAAGTTCATATGAATTTCTTTCGTTGAAATGCAAGAGTTGGAATATTTCAGTAGTATTTTGTCGTGGTTTACCTTGTCATAGTTACATTCTCTTAATATTTCAAAGTTCATTTTGAATTTCTTTCGTTGAAATGCAAGAGTTAAAATATTTCAGTAGTGTTTTATCGTGGTTTACCATGTCACAGTTACATTGTCTTGATTTTTCAAAGTTCATTTTGAATTTCTTTCATTGAAATGCATGAGTTGGATTATTTCAGTAGTGTTTTGTCGTGGTTTATCATGTCACACTTAAACTCTCTTGATTTTTCAAAGCTCATTTTGGATTTCTTTCACTGAAATGCAAGAGTTGGATTATTTCAATAGTGTTTTGTTGTGGTTTACCTAGTCACAGTTACTTTCTCATAATTTTTCAAAGTTTATTTTGAATTTCTTTCGTTGAAATGCAAGAGTTGGATTATTTCAGTAGTGTTTTGTTGTGGTTTACCTTGGCACAGTTACATTCTCTTGATTTTTCAAAGTTCATTTTGGAATTTCTTTCGTTAAAATGCAAGAGATGGAATATTTCAGTAGTGTTTTGTCGTGGTTTACCTTATCACAGTTACATTCTCTTGATTTTTCAAAGTTCATTTTTGGATTTCTTTCATTGAAATGCAAGAGTTGGAATATTTCAGTAGTGTTTTGTCGTGGTTTACCTTGTCACTGTTAGATTCTCTTAATTTTTCAAACTTCATTTTGAATTTTTTTCATTGAAATGCAAGAGTTGGAATATTTCAGTAGTGTTTTGTTGTGGTTCACATTGTCACAGTTACATTCTCTTAATTTTTCAAAGTTCATTTTGAATTTCTTTCATTAAAATGCAAGAGTTGGAATATTTCAGTAGTGTTTTGTCATGGTTTACAATGTCACAGTTAAATTCTCTTTGATTTTTCAAATTCGTTATGGATTTCTTTCGTTGAAATGTGTTTTGTTATGCTTTACCTTGACACTGTCACATTTTCATGATTTTTCAAAGTTCATTGGGATTTCTTTCGTTGAAATGCAAGAGTTGGACTATTTCAGTAGTGTTTTGTTGTGGTTTACCTTGTCACAGTTAGATTCTCTTAATTTTTCAAAGTTCATTTTGGAATTTCTTTCATTGAAATGCAAGAGTTGGAATATTTCAGTAGTGTTTTGTCATGGTTTACCATCTCACAGTTACATTCTCTTGATTTTTCAATGTTCATGATGGATTTCTTTCGTTGAAATGTGTTTTTGCTATGCTTTACCTTGACACAGTTACATTTTCTTGATTTTTCAATTTCATTGGGATTTCTTTCGTTGAAATGCAAGAGTTGGATTATTTCAGTAGTGTTTTGTTGTGGTTTACCTTGTCACAGTTACATTCTCTTGATTTTTCAAAGTTCATTTTGGATTTACTTTCATTGAAATGCAAGAGTTGGAATATTTCAGTAGTGTTTTGTTGTGGTTTACCTTGTCACAGTTAGATTCTCTTAATTTTTCAAAGTTTATTTTGATTTTCTTTCATTGAAATGCAAGAGTTGGATTATTTCAATAGTGTTTTGTCATGGTTTACCATGTCACAGTTACATTCTCTTGATTTTTCAAAGTTCATGATGGATTTCTTTCGTTGAAATGTGTTTTGCTATGCTTTACCTTGACACAGTTATATTTTCTTGATTTTTCAATGTTCATACGGATTTCTTTCGTTAAAATGCAAGAGTTGGAATATTTCAGTAGTGTTTTGTTGTTGTTTACCATGTCACAGTTACATTCTCTTGATTTTTCAATGTTCATGATGGATTTCTTTCGTTGAAATGTGTTTTTGCTATGCTTTACCTTGACACAGTTACATTTTCTTGATTTTTCAATGATCATTGGGATTTCTTTCGTTGAAATGCAAGAGTTGGATTATTTCAGTAGTGTTTTGTTGTGGTTTACCTTGTCACAGTTACATTCTCTTGATTTTTCAAAGTTCATTTTGGATTTACTTTCATTGAAATGCAAGAGTTGGAATATTTCAGTAGTGTTTTGTTGTGGTTTACCTTGTCACAGTTAGATTCTCTTAATTTTTCAAAGTTTATTTTGATTTTCTTTCATTGAAATTCAAGAGTTGGATTATTTCAATAGTGTTTTGTCATGGTTTACCATGTCACAGTTACATTCTCTTGATTTTTCAAAGTTCATGATGGATTTCTTTCGTTGAAATGTGTTTTGCTATGCTTTACCTTGACACAGTTACATTAACTTGATTTTTCAATGTTCATACGGATTTCTTTCGTTGAAATGCAAGAGTTGGAATATTTCAGTAGTGTTTTGTTGTTGTTTACCTTGTCACAGTTACATTCTCATGATTTTTCAAAGTTCATTTTGGATTTCTTTCGTTGAAATGCAAGAGTTGGAATATTTCAGTAGTGTTTTGTCGTTGTTTACCTTGTCACAGTTACATTCTCTTGATTTTTCAAAGTTCATTTTGAATTTCTTTCGTTGAAGTGCAAGAGTCAGATTAGGTTAGGTTTTTTGAAGAAGCGCAAAATGTTCAAGTTCTCTTTTGAATTTTCTTAAAGAAAAGAAAAAAGCTATAGTCCAATTCTAATTTTTTCCAAAGAAAATAAAAAATCTCCAACCTTTTAATAAACATTCAAGCGTTTGACATGCTAACATATCCTAAAATAATGGAAATATAACAAAGTAATGTATAATATATTCTTAATGAAATAACAACATGTAGCATATTAACACAAAAATATGTTTCAGATATTATTATACATTATTAACATCGTTGAACAACGTTGGACATTTTGAATCTGTTCCATAAAATAATTTATCATGTTCTCTTTTGATACTAGAGTTACTCGCTTCTCTTAGTTCATAACCAGTAGAATAATCATTCATCCATTTTGTGTCATATACAATTTTTACAGGGGTGTCACCAACTGACTCAATCTGTATTTCTTCTTTAGTATTATTTGATTCATTGACTATATGATCTATAGTAGTAATAATGCTCACTTATGCTTCATTTTCCATCAATTTATCATTATAATCATTGATGATATTGTATGCCAATGCCCTTTTTATTTTGCCAGCGATTTCACCGTCTATTCTCACACTGTGTTTACACAGGTAACAGTTCTGGCAGGTAGACATGATATGATTTATTACACTAGTGCAGCAGTAGGCCTTTCTTTTCCTCTTTGCTTTCATTTGAATAGTAATACCAGAACGATGGGAATAGGATCTATCAATAGGTATCGTGTTACCAGAACCATTAGCAAGAAGATGACCATCTTCATCAACTATTATTTTTAAGTTGGCATTCTCCTTTAGCACTATCATCTCTGGTGCTCTCACTCTCGCATATCCACCTTGGGCAATGTTGAATGATTTCGATATTCCAAAGAAATTTAGCTTTTCACTATCATGACAACGCACACATACATTTCCAATAAGATCTCCATTAATGCTTGTCTCATAGTTTAAATAACGATCTATGTCGGCATTCAAAACGACGATGATTTTATCGTGTGTACACACTTTCACTGAATAATTCATTTTCACTTTTTTTCTAAGTATGATACAAGGTGTTTATCCTTCCAAAGTGTGAAAATTACTGATTTAATACCTACATTTAACTAGGTAGTGTCGATAACCAGCCATAGAGCATCACTGAGACAGCCGCATAGTGTCTATGACCAACCATAGAGAATAATTGATACAGCCATATGAATAAATATCAATAAATAAATAGAAACATTTCTCCATGTTTAAGTTAGGTTGGATTAGGTTAGCTTATCATGAGTCACCCCCCCCCAAAGGCCGCCCCCCAAGGATCCCCGGAGAGCCCCCTCCCTCCCACCCCTCCCCTTTCCCACTACATAGAAATACAAAAACCATAGGTTAGATTAGGTTAGGTTAGGCTAGATTAGGTTAGGTAAGGTTAGGCTAGGTTAGGTTAGGTTAGGTTAGCCTATGTACGCGCGCGTACATAGGCTAACCTAACCTAATCTAGCCTATCGTAACCTAATCTAACCTATGGTTTTTGTATTTCTATGTGTGGGAAAGGGGAGGGGGTGGGAGGGAGGGGGCTCTCCGGGGATCCTTGGGGGGGGGTGGCCTTTGGGGGGGGGGGGGGTGACTCATGATAAGCTAACCTAATCCAACCTAACTTAAACATGGAGAAATGTTTCTATTTATTTATTGATATTTATTCATATGGCTGTATCAATTATACTCTATGGTTGGTCATAGACACTATGCGGCTGTCTCAGTGATGCTCTATGGCTGGTTATCGACACTACCTAGTTAAATGTAGGTATTAAATCAGTAATTTTCACACTTTGGCAGGATAAACACCTTGTATCATACTTAGAAAAAAAGTGAAAATGAATTATTCAGAGAAAGTGTGTACACACGATAAAATCATCGTCGTTTTGAATGCCGACATAGATCGTTATTTAAACTATGAGACAAGCATTAATGAAGATCTTATTGGAAATGTATGTGTGCGTTGTCATGATAGTGAAAAGCTAAATTTCTTTGGAATATCGAAATCATTCAACATTGCCCAAGGTGGATATGCGAGAGTGAGAGCACCAAAGATGATAGTGCTAAAGGAGAATGCCAACTTAAAAATAATAGTTGATGAAGATGGTCATCTTCTTGCTAATGGTTCTGGTAACACGATACCTATTGATAGATCCTATTCCCATCGTTCTGGTATTACTATTCAAATGAAAGCAAAGAGGAAAAGAAAGGCCTACTGCTGCACTAGTGTAATAAATCATATCATGTCTACCTGCCAGAACTGTTACCTGTGTAAACACAGTGTGAGAATAGACGGTGAAATCGCTGGCAAAATAAAAAGGGAATTGGCATACAATATCATCAATGATTATAATGATGAATTGACGGAAAATGAAGCATAAGTGAGCATTATTACTACTATAGATCATATAGTCAATGAATCAAATAATACTAAAGAAGAAATACAGATTGAGTCAGTTGGTGACACCCCTGTAAAAATTGTATATGACACAAAATGGATGAATGATTATTCTACTGGTTATGAACTAAGAGAAGCGAGTAACTCTAGTATCAAAAGAGAACATGATAAATTATTTTATGGAACAGATTCAAAATGTCCAACGTTGTTCAACGATGTTAATAATGTATAATAATATCTGAAACATATTTTTGTGTTAATATGCTACATGTTGTTATTTCATTAAAAATATATTATACATTACTTTGTTATATTTCCATTATTTTAGGATATGTTAGCATGTCAAACGCTTAGAATGTTTATTAAAAGGTTGGAGATTTTTTATTTTCTTTGGAAAAAATTAGAATTGGACTATAGCTTTTTTCTTTTCTTTAAGAAAATTCAAAAGAGAACTTGAACATTTTGCGCTTCTTCAAAAAACCTAACCTAATCTGACTCTTGCACTTCAAAAAAAAAAGAAATTCATAATGAACTTTGAAAGATCAAGAGAATGCAACTGTGACAAGGTAAACAACGACAAAACACTACTGAAATATTCCAACTCTTGCATTTCAACGAAAGAAATCCAAAATGAACTTTGAAAAATCATGAGAATGTAACTGTGACAAGGTAAACAACAACAAATCACTACTGAAATATTCCAACTCTTGCATTTCAACGAAAGAATTTCCGTATGAACATTGAAAAATCAAGAAAATGTAACTGTGTCAAGGTAAAGCATAGCAAAACACATTTCAACGAAAGAAATCCATCATGAACTTTGAAAAATCAAGAGAATGTAACTGTGACATGGTAAACCATGACAAAACACTATTGAAATAATCCAACTCTTGCATTTCAATGAAAGAAAATCAAAATAAACTTTGAAAAATTAAGAGAATCTAACTGTGACAAGGTAAACCACAACAAAACACTACTGAAATATTCCAACTCTTGCATTTCAATGAAAGTAAATCCAAAATGAACTTTGAAAAATCAAGAGAATGTAACTGTGACAAGGTAAACCACAACAAAACACTACTGAAATAATCCAACTCTTGCATTTCAACGAAAGAAATCCCAATGAAATTGAAAAATCAAGAAAATGTAACTGTGTCAAGGTAAAGCATAGCAAAAACACATTTCAACGAAAGAAATCCATCATGAACATTGAAAAATCAAGAGAATGTAACTGTGACATGGTAAACAACAACAAAACACTACTGAAATATTCCAACTCTTGCATTTCAACGAAAGAAATCCGTATGAACATTGAAAAATCAAGAAAATGTAACTGTGTCAAGGTAAAGCATAGCAAAACACATTTCAACGAAAGAAATCCACCATGAACTTTGAAAAATCAAGAGAATGTAACTGTGACATGGTAAACCATGACAAAACACTATTGAAATAATCCAACTCTTGCATTTCAATGAAAGAAAATCAAAATAAACTTTGAAAAATTAAGAGAATCTAACTGTGACAAGGTAAACCACAACAAAACACTACTGAAATATTCCAACTCTTGCAATTCAACGAAAGAAAACCAAAATGATCTTTGAAAAATCAAGAGAATTTAACTGTGACATGGTAAACCACGACAAAACACTACTGAAATATTCCAACTCTTGCATTTCAATGAAAGAAATTCAAAATGAACTTTGAAAAATCAAGAGAATATAACTGTGACAAGGTAAACCACAACAAAACACTACTGAAATAATCCAACTCTTGCATTTCAACGAAAGAAATCCCAATGAAATTGAAAAATCAAGAAAATGTAACTGTGTCAAGGTAAAGCATAGCAAAAACACATTTCAACGAAAGAAATCCATCATGAACATTGAAAAATCAAGAGAATGTAACTGTGACATGGTAAACCATGACAAAACACTACTGAAATATTCCAACTCTTGCATTTCAATGAAAGAAATTCCAAAATGAACTTTGAAAAATTAAGAGAATCTAACTGTGACAAGGTAAACCACAACAAAACACTACTGAAATAGTCCAACTCTTGCATTTCAACGAAAGAAATCCCAATGAACTTTGAAAAATCATGAAAATGTAACTGTGACATTGTAAACCATGACAAAACACTACTGAAATATTCCAACTCTTGCATTTTAATGAAAGAAATTCAAAATGAACTTTGAAAAATTAAGAGAATGTAACTGTGACAATGTGAACCACAATAAAACACTACTGAAATATTCCAACTCTTGCATTTCAATGAAAAAAATTCAAAATGAAGTTTGAAAAATTAAGAGAATCTAACAGTGACAAGGTAAACCACGACAAAACACTACTGAAATATTCCAACTCTTGCATTTCAATGAAAGAAATCCAAAAATGAACTTTGAAAAATCAAGAGAATGTAACTGTGATAAGGTAAACCACGACAAAACACTACTGAAATATTCCATCTCTTGCATTTCAATGAAATAAATCCAAAATAAACTTTGAAAAATCAATAGAATGTAAGTGTGACAAGGTAAACTATGACAAAACACTACTGAAATATTCCAACTCTTGCATTTCAACGAAAGAAATTCCAAAATGAACTTTGAAAAATCAAGAGAATGTAACTGTGCCAAGGTAAACCACAACAAAACACTACTGAAATAATCCAACTCTTGCATTTCAACGAAAGAAATTCAAAATAAACTTTGAAAAATTATGAGAAAGTAACTGTGACTAGGTAAACCACAACAAAACACAATTGAAATAATCCAACTCTTGCATTTCAGTGAAAGAAATCCAAAATGAGCTTTGAAAAATCAAGAGAGTTTAAGTGTGACATGGTAAACCACGACAAAACACTACTGAAATAATCCAACTCATGCATTTCAATGAAAGAAATTCAAAACGAACTTTGAAAAATCAAGACAATGTAACTGTGACATGGTAAACCACGATAAAACACTACTGAAATATTTTAACTCTTGCATTTCAACGAAAGAAATTCAAAATGAACTTTGAAATATTAAGAGAATGTAACTATGACAAGGTAAACCACGACAAAATACTACTGAAATATTCCAACTCTTGCATTTCAACGAAAGAAACTCAAATGAACTTTGAAAAAATCAAAAGAATGTAACTGTGACAAGGTAAACCACAACAAAAAACTACTGAAATATTCCAACTCTTGCATTTCAATGAAAGAAATTCAAAATTATCTTTGAAAAATCAAGAGAATGTAACTATGACAAGGTAAACCATGACAAACACTATTGAAATAATTCAACTCTTGCATTTCAACGAAAGAAAACCAAAATGAACTTTGAAAAATCAAGAGAATGTAACTGTGACAAGGTAAACCACAACAAAACACTACTGAAATATTCCAACTCTTGCAATTCAACGAAAGAAAACCAAAATGATCTTTGAAAAATCAAGAGAATTTAACTGTGACATGGTAAACCACGACAAAACACTACTGAAATATTCCAACTCTTGCATTTCAATGAAAGAAATTCAAAATGAACTTTGAAAAATCAAGAGAATATAACTGTGACATGGTAAACAATGACAGAACACTACTGAAATATTCCAACTCTTGCATTTCAACGAATGAAATCCAAAATGAACTTTGAAAAATCAAGAGAATGTAACTTTGAAATGGTAAACCACGACAAAACACTACTGAAATAGTCCAACTCTTGCATTTCAATGAAAGAAATTCGAAATGAACTTTGAAAAATCAAGAGAATGTAACTGTGACAAGGTAAACCACGACAAAGCACTACTGAAATATTCCAACTCTCACATTTCAACGAAAGAAATTCAAATGAACTTTGAAAAATTAAGAGAATGTAACTGTGACAAGGTAAAACACAACAAAACACTACTGAAATAATCCAACTCTTGCATTTCAATGAAAGAAATTCAAATGAACTTTGAAAAATCAAGAGAATGTAACTCTGACAAGGTAAACCACGACAGAACACTACTGAAATATTCCTGCTCTTGCATTTCAATTAAAGAAATTCGAAATGAACTTTGAAAAATCAAGAGAACATAACTCTGACAAGGTAAACCACAACAAAACACTACTGAAATATTCCAACTCTTGCATTTCAACGAAAGAAATTCAAAATGAACTTTGAAAAATCACGAAAATGTAACTGTGACAAGGTAAACCATAACAAAACACTACTGAAATATTCGAACTCTTGCATTTCAACGAAAGAAATTCAAAATGAACTTTGAAAAATTAAGAGAATGTAACTGTGACACGGTAAACCATGACAAAACACTACTGAAATATTCCAACTCTCACATTTCAACGAAAGAAATTCAAATGAACTTTGAAAAATTAAGAGAATGTAACTGTGACAAGGTAAAGCACAACAAAACACTGCTGAAATATTCCAGCTCTTGCATTCCAACGAAAGAAAACCAAAATTAACTTTGAAAAATCAAGAGAATGTAACTGTGACAGTATAAAGCACAACAAAACACTACTGAAATATTCCAACTCTTGCATTTCAACGAAAGAAATCCAAAATGAGCTTTGAAAAATCAAGAGAATGTAACTGTGACATGGTAAACCACGACAAAACACTAATGGTGGAAGGGGGAGCCAAAAGTTGGGGGGATGGGGATCCTTTTGTCTATAAATGCGCAAATTAAAAAGTATTAAAAAATGGGTGGGGGTGGCAAAAAGTTTGGGGGTGGGGGGCCTGTGGGTTCTTTGGGGACTCGGGAGGGCGTTTGGGGATCCGGGGGCCCTTGAGGGCTGGGTGGCCCTTTGGGAGTCCTGTGGACCATTTGAGGACTGGGGGAGGGCCTTTGGGGCCCGGGGAGGGCCTTTGGGGGTCCGGTGGGCCATTGGGAGTCTGGGGGACCTTTGAGGACCGGGGGAGGGTCTTTGGGGTCCGGTGGACCTTTGGGGACCGGGGGGTTCCTTCTGGATTGGGGTATGGGGATTGGAACCCTTTGGATCGGGATAGGGGGATCGGGGCCCTTTGGGGTTGGGGTAGGGGACCTCACAACACTGTTAAAATACAACTTGTGTATTATAACGACCACACTCAAAACCTCTTCTAAAATCATCTTTTAAATCATCTTTTAAAATGTCTCTAACTGTTTCGCCGAAACAATTCCATAAGCTGTCTAAAACCGTTTCGCCCAAATAATCCCCTAAAAGTAATTTCTGTGTGTTCCTTTTGTTTTTTGGCATCTCTGTGCTTTCACATTTCAAATTTCTAGGAAACCCTTTCCTACGTTAATCTCTTCATCTCATAAATTTTCCTAGCTAAACTATTAAGGTTTCGTTAGAATATTCAATTTATCTCTCCGACTTAAAGCTCAGTGAAGCCGTATTTAAAAATAGAATTTCTATCTCTTTAGACTCCCGCATAATTCCAAGATAACAAGTGATGTCATTTATAATTCCTGACACTAAAGATCAATGAAGCCCTATTTAAAAATAGAATATTAATTTTTCTCTCTGACCTAAAGAACGTTTATCCCTCAGACCTAAGATTAAAGAAGCCATAATGTTTCTTAATTCCCCCTTCGTGAATCAATAATTTCCCCGCCGATTATGTAAATCAAGTTCTCAGGTTAGGTTCGCCTAAAGATCAAAGAATCCATAATGTTTCTTAATTCCCCCTTCGTGAATCAATAATTTCCCCGCCGATTATGTAAATCAAGTTCTCAGGTTAGGTTCGCCTAAAGATCAAAGAAACCATAATGTTTCTTAATTCCCCCTTCGTGAATCAATAATTTCCCCGCCGATTATGTAAATCAAGCTCTCAGGTTAGGTTAGCCAAACAATCTCATAACATTCGCGTCGAGCATGTCCATTCTCACTGACAACGAACAGACATATATCATCCATAACCATCCATGAAAAACATCAAATAAATCGACCAACACACATAACCATCCATGAAAACAGACATAAATGCGAGAAAGTTCCTGTTTTTTCATTCTCACTGACAAAAACCATAAAACATCCATAATTTGATGTTGACAACCATGAAAAACATCAAATAAATTGACCAACACACATAACCGTCCAAGAAAACATCCATAAAAGTGAGAAAACTCCTGGTTTTTCAAGTGAAAAAAATTCTGTTTTTTCATTCTCAGTGAGAAAAACCATAAACCACGTGGTTCTCGTGGGATCAATTGAGGCCTTTCTACTTGAATGTACGATCTGATCAAACCGATTTCATAGCCACAATGATAAATGACGAGCGACAGAATGCATTGGACTTGTATAATTTAGGCTATATATTTGCAGATTAGGGGGGTGGGAGTAAGGTTAAGTTGAACTAGGTTCTTAACCCCTTTCTGCGATTTATTTTACCCCCCCCCCTCTCAATGTGCAAATATTTAGCTCAAATTATATTATTATCTAAACTAAAGTATTATATTTTCATCATGTTACGACATCTTTCATTATGATTAACCTAACAGCCCTTCTTGAGTGCTTGTATAATACATAAGTACCAGTAATTTTTCTTTCAAGATAGCATAGACTAATGCTATCAATTTTCTGCGGGTTTTTAAGTTAATCGCTGATGGTGGAATTTATAGGAAGGGCGTAATTGATATGGGGCAGGGAGAGGCAGCTGCCCCCTTCAGACCTAAGTTTGCCCCCCAGACCTCATTTTGCCCCCCGGCTGAAATTTCGTTTCTGCAAAAAAAAATCTTGTCAAAGCTAAGAATAGCCTTCATAATTCAAGCATCCAGAGAAACAGGTCAGGTTTCTTTAGTATCTTTGCCTGTATGGTAATATATGGCTCATTTTTCCATTTTCACTATCATTTTTACTTGATTTGGGAAAATTGGATCCAACTTCCCCCCCCTCCTCAGGATTTTGACGAAATTACGCCACTCACGTAGATATGAGCAAAATCTTTTGTATGAGCTATTTAACATCTGTCTAGACACATGCGATACCAATACGCTAAATAACAATACGCTCACGCCGATACGCGTGATATAAATACGCCCGATACCGATACAGTGTGCAGCCCTTTCTCCAGGGAGTATGGAGGGTCGTATCATCACCAAAACCAAAGATATTTGACCTTTGAACTGTTTTGAATAAAATGACTGTCTCAAAATTGTGATTGGATGACTTTGAGTGGAGGGGACCTTAAGGGAGGGAAGGGGGGGCTAGTTGCCCTCCAATATTTTTGGTCACTTCAAAAAGAAACAAGTAGCAAATTTAATTTCCGTTCGAATGAGCTATTATGCATCTCTCTATGATGAAAAAAAAAAAAAAAAAAAAAAAAAAACGGTTGACGCATCAGTGCTACAAAAAGGAAAAAGTCATTTTCTTTGTTGTTCAAGGGGGACTGTAATTTCTCTGTACAAGGGTTTCAACCATGGTGGTTCCAATGGTACACTTTTCATTTTGATCTGACGCCTTTTTTGAGGGGTTTCAGGTTTTTTTTTATTCATCATAAATTTCTTCTCGCAATAAACATTTACTTTTAAGACGAACCAAAGTATTAGTCACCATTCCTCAGTCAGTGTCAGATAGCAATTTATTTCCACAAGGCAGTTTTTTCCTAAACATGATTTTTGACTTTTGATTCTGACCGTGTTGAAGAGTTTATAGTAAATTCTCTCAACAGACTAATGAGACTTACTAAGGGGACTGGGAGGGGGAATATACAGGAAGGGTCCCTTTTAAATCTCCAGTTAAGGGTTTTGGAACATAATTATTACAATGGTACCGTTTTATACTTCAAAGCTTTTCAACTTAAGAAGTGGCATAAAAGGTGCCGTTTTTTGTGCCATTTGGAAGCTACGAATGACAAAACTGATTTAAATCACGTAAATATTAGCGATAGCTTTCAAATCAGCCATTAGACATCTCTCTAAGAAGCTCTGGCAGTCCAGTAGCCCCTAGCTTTTCCACTTGGGACAGGACATCAATAGTGCCATTGTTAGTGCCATTTGGCAGTTGCAGATGGTAGAATTTACGGATAAAACGTAGATATGAGAAATAACTTTAATGTGAACTATTAAACATCTGTCTACGATGTTTTTGTAGCCCGCTAGCCCCATCCCTTGAGAAATGGCAAATAATCTGCCATTTTGTGCCATATGGCACTTGCAAATGATGGAATTTATAAAAAGAACGTAGATGTGAGAAACAGTTTTCTAATGAGCCATTAAGCATCTCTCTATGGTGTTCTGGTAAACCGCTAGCCCTGGAAAAAAAAGGAGAAAGAAAGGGAGACATGTCAGTGCTACCCATACGAAAAAGTGATTTTTCTTGTTTTTTAAGGTTGGGGACTGTAATTTAACTGAATAAGGTTTTCGACTATGCTGATTCCAATGGTGTACTTTTCATTTTGATCGGAAGCCGTTTTCGAGGGGTTTCAGGCTTTTTTCGAAACAACCATAAATTTCTTTTCCCAATAAACTTTTATTTTTAATACGAACTCAAACGATAGTTACCATTCCTGATTCAGTGTCAGATGGGAATTTTTTTTTCACTGGGCAGTTTTTTTCTAAACACGTTTTTTAACTTTTGGTTACTATGGGCCGTGGTTCTCTCTTTACTAGGTTGCAGCTGCCGCTGCAACCGTGATCTTTACTACAGACGAACTTCAAAGAGACGAACAGGGGTATTATTGTTCATATGGATGGAAAATGCCGTGTGACTTCTTATCCTCTACGTGGCTGAAGCCATGACAACCTGTACAATACGGTTCTGATGTTTAAACACATCATAGACACATTGTTCATTACATTGAAATATACAAATAGCCTATATAAATAGAAAAACAGAAAAATTACCATTCAAAATTACTGGAAAAAAAAATTCACAGTAGCATTTGCCACTATAAAATGCATATTAAATAATAATTTTAGCATAATAAATGTCAAGGTACTATTACCCCCCCCCACCAATAATAAAAGCGTAGATCAAAAATATTCCTGGGAATCAAGAGTGATTATGTATCGGTTTTCAACCCTCCAGCCCCCTTTCCCCAAAACTCATTCTATATTTAGATATTTAGCGGAAGCCCCAATGAGAGCTACATCTGGCAAAAAATCCACTCTTTGAAGCATCTACCCCACCCCACCCCGTCCCCCTCCGTGTACAAAATGACCCAGCACCCGTCATTTCTCTGTATAATTGTATGATATAGGAAGCAAATCAGTTTACTTAAACAAGGTTTTTAAATAAATGTCAGTAACATTTTTTAGCAATAAGAAGGGACATGGGCGTAGCCAGCATATTGTCTAGGGGGGGTAGTCGATATTGTAATGGAGGGCCTTTTATCAACTGCTTTCCCAGCCATCTGCTTTTTCAGCCATATCTAATGTAAATTTGAAGGTCTAAGGGGGGCAGCTGCCCCCCTCCCTACACCCATGAGAAGGGATATATCAACCTGCAGCGCAATTATTCAGGCTTAGTCTAAATGAAAGGAGATGAAATTAGTCACATCCAGGGATAGGCATTTTTAATTTCAATTACAAATCCCTGCATATAATTTTATGAAGTAGGAAGCAGATCAGTTTACTTAAGCAATGTTTTTGTTAAATGTCAGTAACATTTTTTAGCAATAAGAAGAGAGATATCACCCTGTAGCACAATTATTCAGGCTTAGTCTAAATGAAAGGAAATGAGATTAATTCCTAATACCCCCCCTCCCCCCTTACCGTTTTTATATTTATCTGAAGGCTCATGGAGAGTTAGCGTTTTTGGGCATTAATACACACTCTTCTAGACATCTGCGTTGCCCCCGCCTGCTCAATGACCTGCCGCCTCTTTTTAATAATAGTTGATGCAAAAAACATAAATCATAAAAATTAAGTAAATCAACTTTTTAAATCAAGCATACAAATAAAAATCCATATTAGCCATTTGTTTTATATGGACTGCGTGACTTTTCAGGAACGAAAACACCACCACGCGGCATTAGTTCCTCTAAAACTGGAAAGAATAAAATATAGTTTTTGATGTTTTATATCGATTGGCTATCTCAGAATTTTCAATCGACAACAACATGGTTCTCTTTGGGGCAAAATCGCAGTTGAGTGCCACAAAAGGGAAGAAACCGAATGAAAAACATGCGAAAATAAACATGCATTTACAATCTTACGTTGGCAGAGAACAGGCAAAATTTCACATTTTTGTTAATAGAAGCATGAAACCTCTATAGTCGGGTTCTCTAATATGATGAATCCTAATAATACTATTTTCATCAAGGTTGCTGGTTTTTAGGGGGGGTCCCCTTTTTTCGAAAATCAGGCAAATTTTCTGGGGGTTCGTAGCCTTTGGTATATAACAATAAACTTAATGATTTTCATATATAGAGTCAGCATAAAAAGCTAATTCTGTTGTTGTATCATTTGCCGTCAAAATTCCATTTTTAGAGGTTTGTTTAATATTGGCCTGAGTTGCTCCTTACTTACAGTTCGTTACCACGAATTGTCTGATATTTTTTTTTTTTTGATAAACAATTTTATTTAAATCTGTTCATTTCGAACCCTGAAATTATTTCCAGATTTAATGGAAAATATATATATTGTGGCAGTAGGAAAACCCCGTTATATTGTGGCAGTAGGAAATTTTGTATTGATGGGAAGGATGTCAAATGAAGTGTAATTTTTCTTTAGTATGTCTTTTTGTATATGGCTTTAGTTGGCTTTTAAATACAGATTATTATTATTATTATTATTATTATATGCAGATCTAATTATTTAGATCTGTTCGAACCCTGGGCAAATAAACTCTCGTGCAACTGAGTCCCCGTCCAACTCAACTCCATTCAACTGAACCCTCGTGCAACTCAACCTCTGTGCATCTGAACCCTCGTTATAATGTTTAATAAATCCTAGCAAAACAAAGAAAAGGATATATCTACCGTGCGGTGTCACCTCCCCCCCCAATAATTTGGAGAAACAATTATTAAGTACCGTTAAAACTGTCGCTCGTTTTAAGTTTCAACTACTTTTTTGCTTTGAGATGATCATTTTTTTTTTATTAATCCATGCTGATTTTTAATATGAAAAAAAAAACACAAAAACAGGTCATTACACTTCCTAATATCTTCTGCATTAATATTTATGCAAATATACTGGCTTCGAAACCTTATCATCAAGTAAATAGGTGAACCTATTTTCATGGCAAAATTGCGAAAATGTAGTGTACTTCCTGTTTCGCCGAAGTGAAACAGGTGAACTTATATTATATCTATAAGTTCTAGGTTAAATTTTCTTGTTTTAAAACTTTCAAAAATGGATATGAATGTACCCTCTACATCTGCAAATATGACAGCAATGAAACCATTGAAAAACAAGAAATAATTGAAAACAAGAAAAATTTTCATCACAATAATTGAAAACAATATTTGTACTGTAGCTAGATATGTCAAATCGGTTGTAGTTTGGTCATGGAAGTTAGTAGGGGGAGGAGGATCAGCTCCATTTACTTGTTTTAATTTTTATTGCTAATATTTAAATCAAAACTCTGATATGGCTCCATACTTCCACTATGCTGAACAAAATGGCTATCTCAAAATTTTGATCGGACGATTTTCCGAAAAAAGAACATGGGAGGCACCTAGTCGCCCTCCAATCTTCTTGGTTACTTAAAAAGAGAACTAGAACTTTTACTTTCCGTTTCAATGAGCCCTCTACCAATATTCGATGACCATCGTATGATGACCATATACGATGACCATTGGGTCGATATGGTCATACCTGGAAAAAAAACAAACCAACTAAAAAACAGGCGCCCGTGATCCTTCTTCTGACAAAAAAAACGACATTCCACATTTTTGCAGATATGATCTTGAAGTATCTACAGTAGGGTTCTATGAAATGCTGAATCTGATGGTGCGATTTTCATTAACATTTTTTTTTTTTACTTTTAGCAGGTGTTTCTCACTTTTTCGAAAATCAGGCAAACTTTCTCAGGCTCGCACCCTTTGATGGGTAAAACTAAATTTAATAAATCTTATATATTTGGAAGCAGTATAATAAGCCGATTTTTTATATATCTATTGGTATCAAAACTCCGCTTTTTAGAGTTTCGGTTACTATTGAGCCGCGTCACTCCTTACTTACAATTCGTTACCACGAACTGTTTGATACCATGCTGACTTCTCGCTATTTTCACTTTTCAAGATATTTCTTTTAAGCAGCTCCAAAAAATGACATGTACTGAGGATTATTACTGTTATTAGTCGCCTTTCACGTAACGCCAGCGCTACTTGCGTAACAATTATCCCTAACAGTTTACAACTCAAAGTGCAACTCTTGGGTACCATATGGCGCTTTATGATTGCCTTATTAAGACAAATTTGTTGAGAGCAATTAAATATAAAAATGAGTTTATAAACGAGCCCATAATTAGCTCTCTATGATATCCATGTATCTGCCCCAGCCTTTCCATTCCAGAAATGTCACCCAAATTGCGCTCCCAATGTACCATGTGGCACTTTATGACGGTCTTATCGAGTCTAATATATATATATATATATATATATATATATATATATATATATATATATATATATATATATATATATATATATATATATATATATATATATATATATATATATATATATATATACAATAATATATAAGTATTAACTGTTATGAGTCCTTAAACAACTCTCTATGATGTTCAAGTGCCTCAATAGCAGCCAAGTAAAATAAGAGGACACATCACTGCTGCCCATGCATCAAAGTAACTTTTTTTGTTTTTCAATGAGGGAGGTTGTAATTTTCCTGTATAAGGTTTTCAACATTGGCAATTTAGAGGGTGTACTTTTTGATCTGCTAAGACTTCATTTTCCAATAACATGGAACTGAATGGTGCGATGCACGAGGCTGTTGGAATAGCGCATAGTTCAACTGCGAGATTCAGTCGCCTGTGATGGGTGCGGGAGTTGAAAGAAGTGGAAGTGGAATATGTATTTTAATATTAACGGCAAAGCTTGCAAAAACGCCGAGCTGATTAAAATCACCATCATCCACCCAAAAGCTTGTTTACAGTAAACTACTGTCGTCTGCAGCAACTCATTGCTGACAGCCTCAGTAAAAGCTGAGTCCACTATTTAATTTATGTTTCTTTGATATGTGTGCATTGTTCATTTAATTATTTTGTAATGTATTTTGCCAAACTTTCGGTTTCTTAACGTGTTCCGTAAAAAACAGCTTTTTCCAGCTCTCAAATCTGATGTGATTTATAATGATATTAAAAATAATAATTTATATCAATATTGTTTGGTTATAACAGGCAAATAAAACCAAGAAAGTGCAGAGCTCTTTACTTTCTTTTTTTGGCTCAGAACCAACTTTAAAAAAGCAATGGAAAGTGGAACAACAAGAAAAAGGTATTTAAAACGGATTTGATTCCCATCTACGTCTTCTTATAGCAACAAAATAAAAGAAAATGAGGACAATCTAAACAGTGAAAGCAGCTCAATTCTGGCCAAATTAATTAATGAACGTGATCCAATTAATGGTCCAGCTTCAGCTTTGGCTCATATTAGTGATGGTCCCTTTCAACAGATTTGATTTTCCGGTACTTATCTGTTAGCCAGTACACACTCGAGAATCTGGATATACAGATACGGGGTTGAAACAACCGAGATGCTTGGGAGATAGATAGGATATGTAATTTGGGATGTATACTTGCAAAATAGGGGGGCTGGGGGTTAAGTATAGCAGGGCTGCATGTAACATGTAACCTAATCAAAATACCACCTAAATATTTATCAAAATATAGCTACAATGTAGTTTTTTATTGAGCCGAAGCTAATTGTCTCCGTGTACAAATAGCAATAAACCGGTTAAAGCCCATGCCCATTGACTCTCCGGACGGGGACCCCTCTCCCCCAATAGAAATGCTAAAAATACGGTCATGCGTTTCCAGCTTATATTTGGTTTCCGCTTTCTTCCAATTTTCATTTGCAGAAAGCCAGTTTGGTACTTGGGCATTATATGGGCAGTCACAAGGAAACCAGTCACGAAAAACCCGTTTTTGACGGGTTAATTCAAGACACCACTATAAAGTAATGGAATGCATAGCGTGGTTTTTATTGCGTATGCGATATTTAAACTGTTTTTTGGGGGTTTAGGGGGGGAGGTACGTAGGTTAGGTATTTAATAGATGCAATGCTTTACCCCCACCCCCACTCTAATGTGCAAATATATAGCCCAAATTTGTTTATAAATGATTTTATATTCATCCTGTTTTATTTTATTTCATTAGCATTAACCAAACTTGACTTTTTAGAAATGCCCATATAATGTCCAAGTACCACCAGTTTTCTTCATATTTTGGAAGCATCTAGCGATTCAAACTATTTGTTTAATTCTTCATATAGTTGTTTAAAACAACCAAAACTTTTATTAGAACAAACTCAGAAATATGAAACATAAACAAAAAGAAACATTTTTAGTATGTTTTTAACTGAAAGTAAGCAACGACGTTAAAACTTAAAACGAACAGAAATTATTCCGTATATGAAAGGGGCTGTCCCCTCCTCAACGCCTCGCTCTTTACGCTAAAGTTTCTTATTGTTTAAAAAAAATAGAGTTTTGAGAAAGTCAAACTTTAGCGGAAAGAGCGAGGCGTTGAGGAGGGGACAGCCCCTTTCATATATGGAATAATTTCTGTTCGTTTTAAGTTTTAACGTCGTTCCTTACTTTCCGTTAAAAAACCTTGTTTTTTTTATTTAATTTTTGAACGTTTTTGAATTAATACAGGTTTTGATTTTGGCTCACCGTACATGAATAATTCAAACAAAATTTGCATATTAATTTTACTTTTATTTGGTTAAATGGCTTTCTCGAACTTGTTTAAATTTTATTTACGAACGTTTTTATTAGTAATAAATATTCGTAACTTACGAATTAACTTACGTAACGAACTTCTATATTCATAGGTTTTTAATACGTATATTAGGGGGTTCACCCCACAGCAAATACCTTGCTCTTTTAGCTAAAGTTTGAATTTTGTTCCAATCCTTTAAAAATGACCCCTTAATCACAAAGGCTGTTAATTAGAATAAATAGCTCTTATGAAAGTACTGAAAAATCTTTGGCTTAAAGAGCGAGGCGTTGACTAGGGGGTGAACCCAATCATATACTTAATATTTTATCATATACGTAATATTTTTTGTTCGTTTTAAGTTTTGATGTTGCTCCTTACTTTAAGTTGAATATCTTGTTTTTTTTTAATTTAATTTCTGATCTTTTTCTTTAATAATGATGGGAAATCCGGCGCCCCTTACATAGCAATGCCCCTTCCCCCATAAAAAAATTCTTCACGGAAAGATCCTTCCATAAATACCACCGACCCCCCCCCCACCACCTACCAGAAAAATCCCTCCTGAAAAAGTCTGTATACTTCCCAATAACCAATACTATATGTTAACATTGGGTAAAGTTCATAACTTTCAGCCCTCCCCCCGGGGACTTCGGGCGATTACGTCATCCTAAAAGACATAATTATCATATTTTCGACCATGCTGAACAAAATGGTTATCTCAAAATTTTGATCGGGTGACTCTGGGAAAAAAAGAGCGTGGGAGGGGGCCTGGTTGCCCTTCATATTTTTGGTCACTTAAAAAGGGCATTAGAACTTTTAATTTCCGTTCCAATGAGCTATCCCACGATATTCTAGGACCACTGGGTCGATACGATCACCCCTGGGAAAAAAAACAAACAAATAAACACGCATCTTTGGTCTTGCTTCTGGCAAAAATGCAAATTTCCACATTTACGTAGATAGGTGCTTGAAACCTTTACAGTAAGGTCCTCTTATACGCTGAATATGATGGTGTGATTTTCATTAAGGTTCTATAACTTTTAGGGGGTCTTTCCCCCTTTTTCTAAAATCAGCCAAATTTTCTCAGGCACGTAACTTTTGATAGGCAAAACTAAACTTGATGAAACTTATATATTTAAAATCAGCATTAAAATTTGATTCTTTTGATGTATCTATTGGTATCAAAGTTCCGTTTTTTAGAGTTTCAGCTGCCATTGAGCAGGGTCACTCCTTACTTTACAGTTCGTTACTGCGAACTGTTTGATAACCAAAACGAATATTTTTACGTAACCTTAAAGGTCAAACCGAAAAAGCTTAGGAACCACTAGTGGATCCAGGCGGACTGGGGGGGGAGGGACCCTGGCCTCTTACCCAAGATTTTTCTGGTGTCCTCATTCCTTGTTTTGAAAAAATTCTAGTTTAGCTGCTTTTCACTATCATAGGCAACGCGCTAGCGCTGCCTAATTAAAGGACGATGTGGGCACAATGTGTTTTTTTTTCTCCATCCGGGCACTTCGTATCGAAGGATTTGTCTTAGAAACTTCGAAAAGGGCTCATTCGATTGGAAATGGGAGTGGCTAGTGCCCTTTTTAATAGTCGAAAGACATTGGAGGGCAACTAGCCACCCACGCCCATTATTCCCCCAAACACATCCAATCAAATTTTTTAGATAGCCATTTTGTTCAGCGTAGTTGATTTCCAGACAGAAAACATGTTTTTGAGGAGGACACTCTCCCACAACCCTCAGGGCAAGGGTTTTCAGTAATGCCCTGGGGGCATATAAGGTTTTTATAGAAGGCGTTGTCGTAGAAACTTCAAAACAAGCTCATTCGATTAAATTCAAAGGGCTAGTACCTTTTTTAATAGTCGAAAGTGATTGGAGGGCACCTAGCCCCCCCCCCACGCCCATCATTCCCCAAAACACATCCAATCAAAATTTTGAGATAGCCATTTTATTCAGCGTAGTTGATTGCCAGATAGAAAATATGTTTTTGAGGAGGACACTCCCCCACAACCCTCAGGGCAAGGATTTTAAGTTATGCCCTGGGGGCATATAAGGTTTTTATAGAAGGCGTTGTCGTAGAAACTTCAAAACAGGCTCATTCGATTGGAAATTCAAAGGGCTAGTGCCCTTTGTAATAGTCGAAAGTGATTTGAGGGCAACTAGACCCTCTCTCTCGCCCACCTTTCCCCCAAACACATCCAATCAAAATTTTGAGATATCCATAGTTGAAAGTGATTGGAGAAATACTAACGCCCCTCTCACGCCCTCCATTTTCCCAGAAACATCCAATCAAAATCTTGAGACAGCCATTTTGTGTGACGTAGTTGAAAGTTCTGGAAATTAGGTCTTAGAGGATGATAACTACCCTCACAGCCCTTAGGATAAGAGTTGTAATTTATGCCCTGGGGCCATATTAGGTGTTTATAGGAAGTGTTGTGGTAGAAACTCGTAAAAGGCTCATTCGATTGGAATTCGAAAGGCCTAGTGCCCTTTTTAATAGTCGAAAGTAATTGGAAGGCTTGACATTTTTATAGTAAAGATCGATGTGAATATAATGTATTTTTTTTTTGTTGTTGTTGTTGTTAAGACCAGGGCACTTTGTATCAAAGGAGTTGTCGTAGGAACTTCGAAAAGGGCTCATTCGATCGAAAATAGAAAGGGATGATGCCCTTTTTAATAGTCGAAATTGATTGGAGGGAAACTAATCCCCCTCCCACACCCACCCTCCCATTTGACTTTATGTTTAAAAACTAAATGTTGCCATAAGATTGAATCAAAATGCACTGTGTTAATGCTAATTCCCAATAAGGCATCTCAGCAGAATCCCAAGAACGACTGAGGGTATTATGTTCAAACTTTTGGGGCTGCTTCTGCTCTTAAAATTTAACCAAATCAAAATAGTGTAAGTGTATCCAAGCTATCAAAGAAAGTAAACAGATTTTTTTGCGAATGGTATCAAGTTTTCCATTTCAGGTCAACTAGAGGAGGTATGAAACTAAATTAAACACTACTATTTGTGTCCAGATTTTTAAGAGGTGTATGTTGTTAAAAATTGCTGAAAATTTTTCTCCAGCATACAAATAGCAGGCCAAACTATAAATTCTTAATAAAACGAAAAGATCTAAAGTATTTTTTTCTTTTTCTCTGAAAAGACTATGTCAATATAAAACGAACAGAAATTAATCAAAAACCTTTTTCCACAAAATAAGTTTTTCAAAGAAAAGTAAAGAACTCCATTAAACAAAAAATGAGCAAAAATAAAATCAAATAATCTACCAAGCGTGAAACTACCACAAATCAGCATCGATAAATAAATGAAACCCAAAACGAGCAGAAATTACAATAAATAACCGAGTCAAACTCAAAACGAGCAGAAATTAACATAAGTTGGGCTCAAAACCCCTATGCCTTCCCAAGGCCAGAACATAATTTGCACTTTACTGAAAAAAATACAAATGAATGTGCATTGTCAGTTTAATATAAATTTACTGATATTTAGTAATCAAAATCTTAATATTATTTGATTTATTAAAGTTATAAAAGTAAAAACATTTATATTTTTTCAGTAAAGTGCAAATTTTGTTCTGGTCTTGGGAAGGCATAGGGGTTTTGTGCCCAACTTATGTTAATTTCTGCTCGTTTTGAGTTTGACTCGGTTAATTATCGTAATTTCTGTTCGTTTTGGGTTTCATTTATTCATCCATGCTGATTTGTGGTAGTTTCACGCTTGGTAGATTATTTGATTCTATTTTTGCTCATTTTTTGTTTAATGGGGTTCTTTACTTTTCTTTGAAAAATTTATTTTGTGGAAAATTTTTTTCTAATTAATCTTGGAAAAGGGTTAGGAAAATCAATTTGTACGATAACCCTAACGACACTATCTACAGTTCGTGAAATTTCAAAGGGCGCAGTTATTATTCCTTTGAACAAAACCATAAAAAAAATTACTTATTCTTTGAAAAAAAATACAACACCAATAAAAGTAAATTGAGTTCTTCTCGATATCTATGAGCTGGGCAAAACAAGAAAACAGTGTCTCTTATCTCACTTCTTGAAACTGGTCTAAATCACAGTAAAGAGAACATATTCTCCCTACTGTGGACTAAATGACTACCAGTTGGCAACTAAAAAATTACTCTTATGGTTCGTTTACACATTGCGGAAATTCTTGCGGATTTAGCAATCCGTGCGGAATTTCCGTTGTGCTAGAAAAAATCTCCAGCTTTCCGCAACGTTTTGGTCAAATCAGGACGGAATCTTGGCAAGATTTTTAAATGAATAAAATCATGAGTATGGATTATCATAAACTACGCGATCTTATAACTTTGGTTAGAGGCTACCCCAACTTCTATGATCCTGCGCACTAAGGCTATAAGAAAACTAAGAATAATGGTGTCATTTGGCCCTCTATTGCTAAACAGCTTTCAGAAGATGGTAAGAACATAGGTCATGCTGTTGCGATAATTTGAAATCTTTGCCTTAAAACGCAGCGTTATTTTAGCCATAGTTCGAACAGAAACGGACGGATTTCCGCATGGATTTCCGCAATGCGTAAACGAACCTTTAGATACTACGGTTTATTTTCTGACCTGATCTACTCCGGGTCAGAGTGAAGCCAAAAGACCAGAGCGAACGAAATGTTCTTTCGTTCCTAACATCACCGATACCACCACGGTTTTAGGGGTTTTCCGCCGTCCAATTGTTAGCTAACAATGTTCGCTAGCAAAAATTTGTTTGGACGGTGGAAACAGAATTGTTAGCTAACAGAAATAGTTAGCTCACAATTCGCAGAAACATGATATTGGGCAGGAAATTCAAAGAAAAACTCTGACCAAGATAGTGTTGCTGTGACTTTATCTCAGATTGATAATACCCAACTGATACCAAAGCTTTGAAATTCAATTAATAGAATATTTCAAAGCGTTCATATCTTATAAAAAAAAAAAAAAACTATTAATGCCAGCAAGTGAAACAAAGACCAGTGCTTAAGCTTTCCTAAAGTAACTGTTTAGTGCATTTACATAAATTATCCCATGAATGGAGGAAGTGGATCAACCTAGTAAAAAATATAATGTGATTGCATAAGTGAAATCGTTAGATTTTTGATCATATCAAATTGCTATGATTACGTGACAATCTCGTTGTTTTCCTATTTTTTCAACGGAAGAATTGATTTTTTTTTTTCAATGAGATTACCAGAAAAGATATTTCTAATAAACTAAAAGGGGAAAGAAAAAAAAAGAAATAAGAAATAGCAGCAGTCCTCGATTCTCTATCAATATTGTAAGCATAAAAAGTACCCATCTTGCTTATTTTTGAATATTTTGCTTTAAATTCCCCAACAACTTCCTTCAACAAGCATTCGATTTGTTAGAGAAATCTTCTAACAATGTTAGCTAACAATTTTTAGTTGGACGGCGGAAAAACGATTGTTGGGAAAAATGTTAGCTAACAGTTTTCTGTTGGACGGCGGAAAACCCCTTTTATTACAAGTGGAAACAATCTACATGCATCGGACATTATCACTTATCAGCTGGAAATGAGAAGAAACAAAATAGAAACTTTGGATTCTGGATGGTCTGGAATCAAAACAAACAACTGTAGGAGCAACCTGGCTCAATAGGAACTAAGACTTTAGAAAACAAATTTTTGATATTAATAGATATATAGAAAGAATTAACTTGTTGTGCTGATTTCAAATATATGTGTCAGCGAGTTTAGTTATACCCATACCTATCAAAGGCTACGAACTTGAGAAGATTTGCCTGATTTCCGAATAAAGAATGAAACACCGCCTAAAAGTCATAGAATCTTAATGAAAATCACACAATTAGATTCAGGGTATCAAAAAAAAACTTACAGTAGAGGTTTCAAGCTCCTATGTGAAAAAAGTGATTTTTTTTATTTTTTACCAAAAGAATGATCCTGGAATCGTATTTATTTATTTTTATCGTATTTATTTATTTTTTTTGTTTTTACAGGGATAATCGTATCGACCCAGTGGTCCTTGAATACCAGGAAAGGGCTCATTCGAACGGGATTTGAAGTTTTAGTGTCCTTTTTAAGTGACCAAAAATATTGGATGACCAACTATGCCTCCTCCCACGCCCTTTTTTCTCAAAATCGTCCGATAAAAATTTTGAGATAGCCATTCTGCTTAGCGTAGTTGAAAGACCGAATAATTATGCCCTTAGATATAACACGACCCACGGCCCATGGGGAAAGGTCTAAGTTATAAAATTTGCCCATTGTTTACGTATAGCATCCGCTATTGGGAAGTATGAATACATTTTTCAGGTGGAGGTGGGGGGATTTTCTGCTTGGGGAATTTTCCAAGGAGAAAATTCGCCCTGGGGAGGTAAGTTTCCAGGGGTGATTTTTTCAGGGGAAAGTTAACACCAGAGGAATTTGCCGTAATTTCTATACGAAATTCTTCTTACGTGTTGCTTTCTTTTTTCCGACTCAATTTTACGCATGGAGGTGCCAAGGATGTCTTCAGGAAATTTTCACCGGGATTGAACTGTCTAGAGGATACACCCGTGGGGATGAGGGATATTTCCGTGTAGGTGGAGCCAGATTTCCAGGCATTATTTAAAAAACTATCAGAAATTACAACCACTCCAGAAATTAGGAGGGGGTCTTCAACATCTCGTTGTTTACGCTAAAGTTTAAATTTTGTCCCAATTCTTTAAGATAGACTCCAGAAACAAAGTTAGTATATAGTTCCTATTTTTATAATATGGAAAAAGTTAGGGAGCACTGTTTAGCGTACATGGTAAAACTCGTTAGCCAAAACAGAAGTAGAATTGACCACAAAGACGAAACATTGAAAGCACTGTCACTTTTGGATCCTGACATTGTCCTTGGTGGAGAGCACGACAGAATTGTGTCCTCCCAGGTGGTTTCCCGACTTGCTCGGGAAACCGAATTTCAGCAAGAGAAGACCAGAAGCGATCTTGACGAACTTTGGAACTCAATTTTTGACGAAAAAGAACATGTTATTCGCGTAACCACTGCAGAAAAGAATCCGTCCGTTTTCTGGTCTGCCTTAAGAAAAAGTAATGATGCCAAGGGGGAAGAAAATTAAAAGGATTTTTGTGATTTTATGATGATGTTATGTGGCCTGCCCACTCTTCGGCAGCAGCTGAAAGACAATTTACGCTACTTGGTTTTATGAAGACCAAGTTACGAAATGGTCTTCTAATAAAAACGACTAGTTGTTTGATGCATGTGAAGCAACTAATTTGGCGTTCTGGAACGTCACTGGAACCAAGAATATACATTTTGAAATGCGCAAGAAATAATTCGATAGGCAAAAAGCTAGCAAAAGAACAGAGAATGTTGACTCTCATGCTGACATTAATTTTAAAGAGGAATTCTCGTTAGAAAACTGGCCTTAAGCCCCCACAAGTTATTTTTTAGTGTTTACACGTTTTTATGAGCTTTGTGCTCGTATTAAATTATTCTTTTTCGTTTTCATTATATTTTATGTTAATTGGCCACTTTTGAAAGAGGTTTACAAAGCGTCTTTTGGTCAATACCAAGTGATAAGAAAAATAACCTCTAGTTTCTGAGATTTCAAGATGGATATACTGTAGACATATTTCAGACAAAATACGTTTGCAAATAAGCAAAAAAAAATATGGAAATATTTTGGCTACAAATGACATATTTGTGGGTGCTCAGGGGGCATATTCGTGATCCAAAAAGTTGGTAACCCAGGTGTTCGCTCATCCTTTTTCATTTAGACCAAAATTTTTTGGCTTTTTGGACGCTAAAAGAGGGCTTGTATGAGCTCAAAAGATTCAACATTTCAATAAGAAAATTTTCTGAATTTATGATTTTCCTTTCCTTAGGTAGTGAAAAATATTTTTTCTTCCAGCTGTGATTCTGAATATTTTTGCTTTATTAAGTCTTGGCTTATTTCGAGAATCATATTTATATATTAAAACGGTAATAATAATAAAAACCCAAAAAACTTTTGCTGTTCAATTCATAGTTTTTTGAGTCAATAAAAACTTTACTTGTAAACATGCAAGTTCAAAAGTTTTTTTGCTGCTAATGTTTTAGGACCCAAAGGAAACAGATAAGTCTTACATTACCAAAAATGAAAAAAAGGATTGTTGACAATCCGAAGTCAAGTTATAACTAATCATTTTGTAACGAACGCAAAATATTCCTTATAATAAAATATGAAAAGTTCACTTTGAACACAAACAATTCTAATTTTTAGCATATTTAATGACTTGAAAGTCTTTACAGGATTTAGGAAAATATTTGCAGCGTTTTTCTAATTTGATATACTGAGTGCATTAATTTGTTGTATCGGCAGGGATGCTGCGGATCGTAGGCACGTTCAGCGAGATCTTAAGGGGAAAGGTAAAACAATTTTCTGGGAGGGTGGGAGGATTTTTTTTAGGCTTCAAGGGAAAGAGAGGGATGGGTAAAGCTAAATTAACAGCTTTATGAGAGTCTAGACGATGAAGATAACATTGACGGTCACGGATGAATTCAGCTACAATGGAAGGGTACGGTATCAGAACACTTCCTTGAACCGTAGTTTCAAAGAGTTGTCTCACCCCAATGATATTGGGGATGCCCCTTCCCTCGCTTTTCCCCTTTGGAATACCAAAAATGTAAAAAAGTTAAGTCTTTTAACCACTTTTAACTTCCATAAAATGTGAATTATTTATACAAAATCATTCTTTTCCAGACATCTCCCCCTCCAAGTAAAAACATTTAATGTTTACATCCCTGAAGCTAGAAAATTCCTTTTGCACCCTTGCAAACGAGAGGCGTTTTTTAATAATGAATAAGCGCAGACATACTCAGACATATTTAAAATACGAAGAAATGAAAAATTAAAAAATGAGCGCAACAAAGCTAGGTAAGAAGCATTTGGACTATTTTATGACATGAACACAGGTTTTTGGTTAAAGGTCAAACATATTTATTCAAGGATCGTAGCTTCACTTTTAACAACATAATTAACTTGGAAAATGTGGAGCTCATTTAAAGAAATCATACAGCATGACAGTATTCTAAATTTACAAGCATATATTCTAAAATGTTTATAATCCGAACAACATCAAAGCAAACCACACAATAAACTAGGCACAACTTATAGAGTAAAATTATCTCCCATAAAAAATAGGCTTAGGTGCTTGAGCCCTTGGGTAAAGGGCAGTTCAACCAAGAACATTCGCTGCTTAAAAAATTTTTTTAGATGTCTCACTGTTTTTTTTTTTTTGTCTATTTTAAAATACTTTCTTTAAATTGGTATGCGCAGGATCCTTCTAATCAATCTTGGAGGGATTTTCCCCTATCCCCTTCCCTTGTGCAGGTACTACGGTGCATACAGGGGAGGGATAGGAAGGGTATCCCTCCTTTAAAACCGTACGATACCCCGACCCCTAGAATATTGGCTATGGGAAGAAAGTTAAAAGAAGACAAATTATGAGCAGAAAGTAGAATGAAGGTGAGATTTTGAAAAACAAACAATAAAAACAACCAAAACTATTAAACACAATATACAGACCGGACCAGAAAGTTCTATGTTATAACTAGCAGAACATAATTTATTCGTTTGTACTCTAAATTTTGAGCCACTTACTTAACAATGAATATACTTATGAGTGGTAATCTTTAGGCGCGGCAGCTTAAAGTTAAAAAATAAGAAAGCAAAAAAGTTATCAATCTATAAAATTAACGCAACAGTCAATTCATCAGAAATATTAAAACTCAAGTCTTAGCCCATTACTAAATAACAACTGTATATACAGAATTATATACAAAAAGGAATCTTGGAAGAAGTTTACAATTATACAATTAAGAAAAAGGAGAATTATCTTGCAACTTCAGATGAGCAAGGGGAATTTAGGCAAAACTTATGAGGGACAGAAGAATTATCAAAAAACAAGATACTTATCAATCCTTCTTTATAATACTTTTTTTTTGCTTGTAATAGGTCTTAGTTCAGCATTGGAAAGAGGTTCAACTTCCATATTCATGTATGTCAGTCATTAAGGGGAGAAAAGAATCAAGACAGGCAAATCACTAAAGCTCAAATTTAAGAAAATAAATATGCACATATCACATTTCTATATGGCAAAAGGCCTTCCTGGTAAAAATCAATTATAAATAAGTTAAAACAAAAAGAAGTTTATATGATTTCAAAGTTAAAATCGTGAATAATTTTAAAACGAGATAACTGTTGCAACTCTATGCCCAAGCTCTTCAAGTTCTTTTTCATCATCTACTTCCTCGTCACTATTACTAGGAGCGGGGGTAGTTGCTCGAGAGGATGTTGGTGATGGGGGCTCTGAGATGGGACGAGGGTATTTGATCTGGCGAACCCCTTTTTCTTCTTCAACTGCCAGCTCTGGAAACACCTCGTGCAGTGCCAACAGCCTTGCTCTTCTATAGTAAACAGCAAGGGTTCTCCAATCCAGAAGATCACTTAGACGCTCAGTGCGATTACGCTGAATAATTCTTTGTCTACGATTCAAGCGTATGAAATCATGCATGTAGTTGGCAAGCTGGGATATTGACTCATCTAAAGAAATGAAACGACGATCTACAATATATATGCCATAACTGGTTGGATCTGCTATGTGATCATTCATGAAACACCCGAATCCTGACAGGTTGGTTGTCACAGAGGGAATACCCATAACTGTACACTCTGCGGGTGTATAGCCCCATGGTTCATAGTAGCTGGGGAAAACGCCTAAGTGGCACCCGCGTACAAAGTCTTCATAGTCAAGCCCTAAAAGCGGGCTAGTAGACGACAAGAATTCAGGGTGAAAAATAACTTTAACTCTGTCATTTTTACTATTAAACAGTTGGCATCGTCTCAAGTTATTAAGGACAGGATCAGCATGGTCATCAACTATATTATGAGTTGTTATTGGCGGTAGTGAGGATCGCTGGCTTGCAAAGAGACAACGTTTAAGCTTGACAATATCATCCTGTGATAGCAGCTCGTCATTCTCTGGTAACCTACCCCTGAGGCAGGCTTCATACATTTTACTACCGATTTCTTGTTGGACAAGGTGCACAGTGTCTCTTAAGCTTTTTGCTATTGCTTGCCCCCGGAGACTTTCTACATTATAGTTATTAGTTCGGGTGGGGAAAATTAGAAAGGCAACAACAGTCTTATCTGACCCAGACTCTTTCATCATGTGGTTGAGTCGAGCCAGTCCTTCAATAAATACATCTGCTCCTTTATTCCCAAACTCATATCTGCCAGCAATAAAAAAATATAAAGTTTTATCAAGATCAAAATCATGATGACCATAAAAATGTCCACGAATAAAGTCATGTATTTTCTCTTTACTTACAGCGTGTAGGTTCTGAAATTCATGAAGAGCACTAAATTTCTTTACATTAAGGCCATTTGGAGTTATAATGTCAGGCTTTCGTTTCAGTAGATGTTCAGCTTCAATTCCCGTGATTTCAGAAACGGTCGTAAAAATGTGCGCTAAATGAGTTGCGGCTCTTTCAATACAGTATCTATGATAAAATTGGCGCTTGCCAGCCTCAGCATCGATATCAAATTTATCTAAATTGTTGTAGAAGTCAATATTTCCGGCACATAAATACCGCCCGAGAAGGGTGGCATGAGTTGTAAAAACAGTAGAAACTTCTATGTTCCATAGTCGTGTCATAATTAGGCCTATTCCAGAAAGCCACTCATGAAAGTGGCACACTATTTTTGGAGCTGTTTCACCATCTCTATTAGAGAAATAGTGGAAATCAGCAATAAATTGGGCAACCATAAACCCAAATATTACCGCGTCGTTTGCTTCTATATCAAGATGAGGAATTCCAACACCACTTTTTTCAAAGAGCTCATGTTTATATCTATCCATATTATAAGATGCAGAGGCTATGTCAAATAAAATGACTAAAGGATTTCCGTCAACGAGCCAACTCCCTGTATGGATCCTGAAACGGTGTCACGAAGCTTAGAAACAGCATTATTCAATGGGCCAGCTGGGAATTCAAAATCTTCCACTTCTGTTCTAGCAAATTGTTCTTTATAAGGACCAAGAAGTATATACTGATTACCTAGCTCTTCAACAGATATACTAGCCTTGGAACGAATCACGGTATAAATACCACCTACTTTATTTGCCACTTCCCACGCACATTCAAATGTCCATATGTTACTGGCTGCTGCACTTTCGCCACGATCGAGATATCCCATCAGGTCATTCGTGCTGTCAACTTTGTAGAAACGGCGGTTTATCGGAGTTGTAGAATTGGTAGCCATTGTTACTAGATTGCCACAAGCCTGTAAAAAGAATAATAAGTTAGAAAGTTTTCGAAATAACCATAAATGTCTTTTCCCAATAAACTTTTATTTTTAATACAAACTGAAACGATAGTTACCATTCCTGAATCAGTGTTAGACGGAAATTTTTTTTCACCAGGCAGTTTTTTTCTAAACGCGTTTTTTAACTTTTGGTTACTATGGGCCGTGATTCTCTCTTTACTAGGATCTAAAATAGGGTCACAAACACTAAATATCGTCATATCCTTCTCACCTAACCACGGTTATCAGACCAAGTGATTAGTCGTTAGTTTTAATGAATTTCTCAACCCCCAAGACATTTTTTTGCAAATAAAGATTGCTGACTATTTTTGCGCAATACTATTTTCACATTGTCTAGATATGATTTTTCGGATCTTAATTGCCTTTACAACAAGGGCGGATCCAGGATTTTGTTTTTTTTTTGGGGGGGGGGGAAATAGGTTGATCCTAAAAACTTGCGTTAGGAGCAAGTTTGATTAGCGCAAACTTGCGTTAGTTAAGTAAATTATACTACTTTAGACTACGTTTCTTGCAAACCTCGAGTTAAGGGTTTTGGATCATAATTATTACAATTATACCGTTTTATACTTTCAAGATATTCCAATTAAGAAGTGACACCAAAAGTGTTGTTTTCAGTGGTATATCTCACTTATGAATTGTAAAATTGATAAAAGCCTGTAGATATGAGCAAACATTTTCAAATGAGCCATTAAACATTACTCTAAGAAGTTCTGGTAGCCACTAGCCCCAGCTTTTCCACTTCAGACATGGCACAAAAAGTGCCGTTTTTAGTACCATTTGAAACTTGCAAATGGCGGAATTTATAGGAAGAACGTAAATATGAGCAATACTTTATATATGAGCTATCAAAAAACTATCTACGATGTTCTGGTTGGCCGCTAGCCCCACCCCTTGAGAAATGGCATAAAGTGCCCTTTCTTGTGCCAAATGGCACTTGCAGATCGTGGAATTTATACAAACCACGTACATATGAGAAATAGCTTTTGAATGAGCTCTTAAGCATCTCTCTATGAAATTCTAGTAACCCGCTAGGCCTGGAAAAAAAGAAAAAAAGACCGTTTTAAAGTTTGTTAGCTTTTAGTCACTATGGGCTGCGGTTCGCTCTTTACTAGGTTGCAGATAATGCTTCAACCATGACAAAGAGTTCATTACGAATTCTCCGAAGAAACTAGTTCATATTGAAATCTGTGAAATCTAATAGATGGTAGAATTTGTAAAAACCTAGTGAATATAATCAATAGCTTATAATTGAGCCATTAAACATCTATCTACGATGGTGTGGTAGCCTGCTAATGTTTTAGTAGCTTACTGGTGAGCCGACGATCTATAAAACTTACTAAGGGGGTTGAGAGGGGGAGGGTGTGGGAAGGGTTCTTGTAAACCTCCAGTTAAGGGTTCTGGAACATAACTATCACAATAGTACCTGTTTTGTACTTCGGAGCTTTTCCACTTATGAAGTGGCACCAAAAGTGTTGTTTTCAGTGCTATATCGCACTTATTAATGGTAGAATTGGTAAAAAAAAAATTGGTAAAAAAGCACGTTGACATGAGCAATAGCTTTCAAATAAGCCATTAATCATAACTCTTATAAGTTCAGCTAGCCCAATAGCCTCGGCTTTTCTACTTGTGACATGATACAAAAGGTACCGTTTTTAGTGCCATTTGGAAATTTTAGATGGTGGAATTTAGGCCTATATAAAGAACGTAGATATGAGCAATATCTTTTATATGAGCTATATAAAATCTGTCTACGATGTTCTGGTAGCCTGCTAGCGCCACCACTTGAGAAATGGCAGAAAGTGTTATTCAGTGTCATTCTAGTGACATGTGACACTTGCAGTTGGCGGAGTTTATAAAAAGCACGTAGATATAAGAAATAGATTTTGAATGAGCTATTAAGCATCTCTCTATGATGTTCTGGTGACCTGCTAGGCCTGGAGACAAAAAAAAAAAAAACAGAAAAAAAGGGAGACAGATCAGTGCTACCGATGCAAAAAAGCGATTTTCCTTGTTGTTCAAGGAGGGCGACTGTAATCTCCCTGTATAAGGTTTTCGACAATTCTGATTCCAATGTTACACTTTTCATTTTGATCTGGCGCTATTTTGGAGGGGTTTCAGGCTTTTTTTCGAAATCACCATAAATTTCTTTTTGCAATAAACTTTTACTTTTAAGACAAACCGAAATAATAGTTATTAATAATAATAATAATTTATTTATAACCCACTGCGCAAACAATGCGAAAAATAGTGGAGTAAAGAGAAAACATAAACACACACAGCACTTAAAGTAAGATAAACAAATAAAAAGAAAATTCAGCAAAACAAACGAATGAGACCATGTCGAGGAGAAAGTTTTTCATAGGCATTTGCAGACAGTTTTATATGTAAATCTCGAAGTTTTTCATTTATATCAGGTGTGTTATGCTTTTTGATTATACGACGATTACGAAGTTACAACGGAAGATATAACAAAAATTTGCAATACCGATAATAGCCTTTCCTTAATTTAGATAGGTCATTCTTCCTAAGCAAAATGTAAATACCTGAGATAGCATGGTCACAGAAAACAGAATACAGCGACACTAAAGCTTTGCGATTGTATTTCGACAGATTTGCAACAATCTTGGAATATCCACATTTAATCTTGGTACATGCGTCCCTAACAGCTGACTGGCGAAAACAAAACATATTATTACACAGAGTAATACCAAGCCAACGTTGGCTATCAACTGAACGTATAGAAGAATAATTTCAATTCAAAGGAGAATTCGTAGCAATTACCGTTGAAACAAAGATGCTCGCACTTTTCAAAATTTAAATTAAGTCCAATATCTAAAAAACCTTTTCTCACATTATCCACCATTTTAGACAAAGAAAATTTGCCCTTACTAATAATTAATATGTCATTTGCGTAAGCAGTACAATATACGATACATCAGAAAAACAAAGAAAGCAAGTATCAGCTATCTTAGAGAGCACTATAGCAATACAAAGCTTAAAAACATTTGGGGATAACCCGGCTCCTTGGCGTACTCCGCATCGAACACGAACATTGTCTTGGACATTAACCCCGTTCATGGACATTAACCCCGTTACCATTCGTTAATCAGTGTCAGATGGCAATTTTTTTTCAAAACTTGTTTTTGAACTTTTAGTTACTATGGGCTGTGGCTCGCTCTCTACTAGGTTGCAGCTACCGCTGCAACCCTGATACCAAACAGTCGAGAAGTTTGCTGAATGTACGATCTGATCAAACCGATTTCATAGCCACAAGGATAAATGACGGGCGACAGAATGCATTGGACTTGTATAATTTAGGCTATATATTTGCAGATTAGAGGGGTGGGAGTAAGGTTAAGTTGAATTAGGTTATTAACCCCTTTCTGAGATTTATTTTACCCCTCCCCCTCTTAATGTGCAAATATTTAGCTCAAATTATATTATTATATAAACTAAGTATTATATTTTCATCATGTTACGGCATCTTTCATTATGATTAACCTAACAGCCCTTCTTGAGTGTTTGTATAATACATAAGTACCAGTAATTTTTCTTTCAAGATAGCATAGACTAATGCTACCAATTTTCTGTGGGTTTTTAAGTTAATCGCTGATGGTGGAATTTATAGGAAGGGCGTATAAAGGGCGTAATTGATATGGGGCAGGGAGAGGCAACTGCCCCCTTCAGACCTAAGTTTGCCCCCTCAGACCTCATTTTGCCCCCGGCTGAAATTTCGTTTCTGCAAAAAAAATCTTGTCAAAACTAAGATAAGCATTTATAATTCAAGCATCCAGAGAAACAGGTCAGTTTTCTTTAGTATCTTTGCCTCAATGGTAATATATGGCTCATTTTTCCATTTTTACTATCATTTTTACTTGATTTGGGAAAATTGGATCCAACTTCCCCCCCCCCTCCTCAGGATTTTGACGAAATTACGCCACTCACGTAGACATGAGCAATATCTTTTATATGAGCTATTTAACATCTGTCTAGACACATGCGCTACCAATACGCTCACGCCGATACGCGTGATATAAATATGCCCGATACCGATACAGTGGGCAGCCCTTTCTCCAGGGAGTATGGAGGGTCATATCATCACCAAATCCAAAGATATTTGACCTTTGAACTATTTTGAACAAAATGACTGTCTCAAAATTGTGATTGGATGACTTTGGGGGGAGGGGACCTTAAGGGAGGGAAGGGGGGGGCTAGTTGCCCTCCAATATTTTTGGTCACTTCAAAAGGACACTAGCAAATTTAATTTCCG
Source organism: Artemia sinica (assembly GCA_027921565.1). Taxonomy (NCBI): domain Eukaryota; kingdom Metazoa; phylum Arthropoda; class Branchiopoda; order Anostraca; family Artemiidae; genus Artemia; species Artemia sinica. Next base: position 29,034,015 of record CM051269.1, read on the forward strand.
TTCGAATGAGTTATTATACATTTCTCTATGATGTTCTGGTCACCCCCTAGCCCTGCTAAAAAAAAAAGGGGAGACGCATCAGTGCTACAACAAGGAAAAAGTCATTTTCTTTGTTGTTCAGGGGGGGGGGGCTGTAATTTCTCTGTACAAGGGTTTTGACCATGGTGATTCCAATGATACACTTTTCATTTTGATCTGACGCCATTTTCGAGGGGTTTCAGGTTTTTTTTTAATCATCATAAATTTCTTCTTGCAATAAACATTTACTTTTAAGACGGACCAAAATAATAGTCCCCATTCCTCAATCAGTGTCAGATAGCAATTTGTTTCCACAAGGCAGTTTTTTTCCTAAACATGATTTTTGAGTTTTGATTCTGACCGTGTTGAAGAGTTTATAGTAAACTCTCCCAACAGACTAATGAGACTTACTAAGGGGGTTGGGAGGGGGAGTATACAGGAAGGGTCCCTTGTAAATCTCCAGTTGATGGTTTTGGAACATAATTATTACAATGGTACCGTTTTATACTTCAAAGCTTTTCAACGTATGAAGTGGCATAAAAGGTGCCATTTTTTGTGCTATTTGGAAGCTACGAATGGCAAAACTGATTTAAATCACGTAAATATTAGCGATAGCTTTCAAATCAGCCATTAGACATCTCTCTAAGAAGCTCTGGCAGTCCAGTAGCCCCTAGCTTTTCCACTTGGGACATGACATCAATAGTGCCATTTGGCAGTTGGTAGAATTTACAGATAAAACGTAGATATGAGAAATAGCTTTAATGTGAACTATTAAACATCTGTCTACGATATTTTTCTAGCCCGCTAGCCCCATCCCTTGAGAAATGGCACATAATGTGCCATTTTGTGCCATATGGCACTTGCAGATGATGGAATTTATAAAAAGCACGTAGATGTGAGAAAGTTTTCTAATGAGCCATTAAGCATCTCTCTATGATGTTCTGGTAAACCGCTAGCCCTGGAAAAAAAGGAGAAAAAAAGGGAGACATCAGTGCTACCCATACGAAAAAGTGAGTTTTCTTGTTTTTTAAGGTTGGGGACTGTAAATTCCCTGAATAAGGTTTTCGACTATGCTGATTCCAATGGTGTACTGTTCATTTTGATCAGACGCCATTTTCGAGGGGTATCAGGTTTTTTTCGAAACAACGATAAATTTCTTTTCCCAATAAACTTTTATTTTTAATACGAACTGAAACGATAGTTACCATTCCTGAATCAGTGTCAGATGAAAATTTTTTTTCACTGGGCAGTTTTTTTCTAAACGCGTTTTTTAACTTTTGGTTACTATGGGCCGTGGTTCTCTCTTTACTAGGTTGCAGCTGCCGCTGCAACCCTGATCTTTACTACAGACGAACTTCAAACAGACGAACAGGGGTATTATTGTTCATGTGGATGGAAAATGCCGTGTGACTTCTTATCCTCTATGTGGCTGAAGCCATGACAACCTGTACAATACGGTTCTGATGTTTAAACACATCATAGACACATTTTTCATTACATTGAAATATATAAATAGCCTATATGAATAGAAAAACAGAAATATTACCATTTAAAATTACTGGGGAAAAAAATTCACAGTAGCATTTGCCACTAAAAAATGCATATTAAATAATAATTTTAGCATAATAAATGTCAAGGTACTATTACCCCCCCCCCCCAATAATAAAAGCATAGATCAAAAATATTCCTGGGAATCAAGAGTGATTATGTATCGGTTTTCAACCCTCCCGCCCCCTTTCCCCAAAACTCATTCTATATTTAGATATTTAAAAACTGGGGAAAAAATCCACAGTAGCATTTGCCACTAAAAAATGCATATTAAATAATAATTTTAGCATAATAAATGTCAAGGTACTATTACCCCCCCCCCCCACCACCAATAATAAAAGCATAGATCAAAAATATTCCTGGGAATCAAGAGTGATTATGTATCGGTTTTCAACCCTCCTGCCCCCTTTCCCACAAACTCATTCTATATTTAGATATTTAGTGGAAGCCCCAATGAGAGGTACATTTGGCAAAAAATCCACTCTTTGAAGCATCTACCCCCCCCCCGTCCCTGTCCGCGTACAAAATGACCCAGCACCCGTCATTTCTCTCTGTATAATTGTATGAAATAGGAAGCAAATCAGTTTACTTAAACAAAGTTTTTAAATAAATGTCAGTAACATTTTTTAGCAATAAGAAGGGACATGGGCGTAGCCAGCATATTGTCTAGGGGGGGGGTAGTCGATAGTGTGATGAAGGGCCTTTTATCAACTACTTTTCCAACCATCTGCTTTTTCAGCCACATCTAATGTAAATTTGAAGGTCTACGGGGGCAGCTGCCCCCTCCCCCTCCCTACGCCCATGAGAAGGGATATATCAACCTGCAGCGCAATTATTCAGGCTTAGTCTAAATGAAAGGAGATGAAATTAGTCACATCCAGGGATGGGCATTTGTAATTTCAATTACAAATCCCTGCATATAATTTTATGAAGTAGGAAGCAGATCAGTTTACTTAAACAATGTTTTGTTAAATGTCAGTATTATTTTTTAGCAATAAGAAGAGAGATATCACCCTGTAGCGTAATTATTCAGGCTTAGTCTAAATGAAAGGAGATGAGATTAGTTCCTACTACCCCCCCCCCCCCCGTACCGTTTTTATATTAATCTGAAGGCTCATGGAGAGTTAGCAGTTTTGGGCACTAATATATGCTCTTCTAGGCATCTGCCTTGCCCCCGCCTGCCCAATGACCTGCCGCCTCTTTTTAATAATTGTTGATGCAAAAAACATCAATCAAAAAAAAATTAAGTAAATCAACTTGTTAAGTCAAGCATACAGATAAACATCCATATTAGCCATTTGTCTTTTATGGACTGTGTGACTTTTCAGGAACGAATGCACGACCACGCGGCATTAGTTCCTCTAAAACTGGAAAGAATAAAATATAGTTTTTGATGTTTTATATTGATTGGCTATCTCAGAATTTTCAATCGACAACAACATGGTTCTCTTTGGGGCAAAATCGCAGTTGAGTGCCACAAAAGGGAAGAAACCGAATGAAAAACATGCGAAAATAAACATGCATTTACAATCTTACGTTGGCAGAGAAAAGGCAAAATTTCACATTTTTGTTAATAGAAGCGTGAAACCTCTTTAGTAGGGTTCTCTAATATGATGAATCCTAATAATACTATTTTCATCGAGGTTGCCGGTTTTTAGGGGGGGGGGGTCCCCTTTTTTCGAAAATCAGGCAAATTTTCTGGGGGTTCATAGCCTTTGGTATATAAGAATAAACTTAATGATTTTCATATATAGAGTCAGCATAAAAAGCTAATTCTGTTGTTGTATCATTTGCCGTCAAAATTCCATTTTTAGAGTTTTGGTTAATATTGGCCGGAGTTGCTCCTTACTTACAGTTCGTTACCACGAATTGTCTGATATTTTTTTTTTATAAACAATTTTATTCAAATCTTTTCATTTCGAACCCTGGAAATTATTTCCAGATTTAATGAAAAATATATGCAGATCTAATTATTTAGATCTGTTCGAACCCTGGGCAAATAAACTCTCGTGCAACTGAGTCCCCGTCCAACTCAACTCCATTCAACTGAACCCTCATGCAACTCAACCTCTGTGCATCTGAACCCTCGTTATAATCTTTAATAAATCCTAGCAAAACAAAGAAAAGGATATATCTACCGTGCAGTGTCACCTCCCCCCCCCCAATAATTTGGAGAAACAATTATTAAGTACCGTTAAAACTGTCGCTCGTTTTAAGTTTCAACTACTTTTTTGCTTTGAGAAGATAATTTGTTTTTTATTAATCCATACTGATTTTTAATATGAAAAAAAAACGCAAAAACAGGTCATTACACTTCCTAATATCTTCCGCATTAATATTTATGCAAATATACTGGCTTCGAAACCTTATCATCAAGTAAATAGGTGACCCTATTTTAATGGCAAAATTGCGAAAATGTAGTGTACTTCCTGTTTCGCCTAAGCGAAACAGGTGAACTTATATTATATCTATAAGTTCTAGATTAAATTTTCTTGTTTTAAAACTTTCAAAAATGGATATGAATGCACCCTCTACATCTGCAAATATGACAGCAATGAAATCATTGAAAAACAAGAAAAAATTGAAAACAAGAAAATTTTTTCATCACAATAATTGAAAACAAGAAACAATATTTGTACTGTAGCTAGATAGGTCAAATTGGTTGTAGTTTGGTCATGGAAGTTAGTAGGGGGAGGAGGATCAGCTCCAGGAATCATTTACTTGTTTTAATTTTTATTGCTAATATTTAAATCAAAACTCTGATATGGCTCCATACTTCCACTATGCTGCACAAAATGGCTATCTCAAAATTTTGATCGGACGATTTTCTGAAAAAAGGACATGGGAGGCGCCTAGTCGCCCTCCATTCTTCTTGGTTACTTAAAAAGGGAACTAGAACTTTTACTTTCCGTTTCAATGAGCCCTCTACCAATATTCGATGACCATATACGATGACCATTGGGTCGATATGGTCATACCTGAAAAAAAAACAAACCAACTAAAAAACAGGCACCCGTGATCTTTCTTCTGACAAAAAAAACGACATTCCACATTTTTGCAGATATGATCTTGAAATCTCTACAGTAGGGTTCTATGATGTGCTGAATCTGATGGTGCGATTTTCATTAACATTTTTTTTTTACTTTTAGTGGGTGTTTCTCACTTTTTCGAAAATCAGGCAAACTTTCTCAGGCTCGCACCCTTTGATGGGTAAAACTAAACTTAATAAATCTTATATATTTGGAAGCAGTATAATAAGCCGATTTTTTATATATCTATTGGTATCAAAACTCCGTTTTTTAGAATTTCGGTTACTATTGAGCCGCGTCACTCCTTACTTACAATTCGTTACCACGAACTGTTTGATGCCATGCTGACTTCTCGCTATTTTCACTTTTCCAGATATTTCTTTTAAGCAGCTCCAAAAAATGATATGTACTAAGGATTATTAATGTTATTAGTCGCCTTTCATGTAACGCCAGCGCTACTTGCGTGACAATTATCTCTGCATCAGCATGTTGTGCGAAATGTCTGCTGCAAGTAGGATAAAGTGAATCCGAACAATATATGTATATTTTACTCACAATTTAGAAATTTTGTGCTGACATATAAGCGGTACCAACCCATACTCTAATGTTATCAGTTTTAACATGCAGCACTAGGAGACCGAACTTGGTTTGGTGAAAGAAATTTTAGACGTTAAAAAATATTCAGTGCCTCCCCCTTTCTGAAGTGTATACCTCTCCCTATATCCTGATTTACACCAACAGAAAAAAACTTTTGTGTAATTTTTCAAGATTTCTTTTTTTAACAAAGGGGAAGGTAATTTTCATACTCTAGGTGTACTTTTTCCCATCCTATTGGCATCCCTGGCTGGTTTTAATTAATGTAATGTTTCTACCGCAATGCTGCTAAGATTTGTTCAGATTTTCTGGATATTCTTAATCAAGCAAATCTCAAAAGGTAAGTTAATAATTCACGCATTTTTTTTTTACTGCTGTAAATTAAAAATACTGTCGCTAATTTAAAAGTAATGAAAGTTTTCAGCGGGGATTCTTCATGGAGGAGAATTTCCGCAGAGGTGGGGCGAACTTTGTCCGCGGAGGTTTTCATTGGACAGGACCCTTTATTGTTATTTCTATTTTATTTTTTTTTAATGCCAAACAACTCAAAGGGTACCTCTTGGGTGCCATGTGGCGCTTTATGATTGCCTTATTAAGACAAATTTATAGAGAGCAATTAAATGTAAAAATTAGTTTACAAACGAGCCCATAATTAGCTCTCTATGATATCCATGTGTCCGTCCCAGCCTTTCCATTCCAGAAATGTCACCCAAATTGCCCTACCAGTGTACCATGTGATATATATATATATATATATATATATATATATATATATATATAATATATATATATATATATATATATATATATATATATATATATATATATATATATATATATATATATATATATATATATATATATATATATATATATATATATATATATATATATATATATATATATATATATATATATATATATATATATATATATATGTATATATATATATATATATATATATTATATATATATATATATATATATATATATATATATATAATTACATCATATAATTACAAAAATCCTGCTTACAAGAGTTTGGGTATGACCTCCTTCTCTCATTGCAAAAGTTAATAAATAAATCTTAAAACGAGTGAAACTTAAATTGAATATGCAAATCAAGCTTGAAACGAACAAAAATCACCACAAACAAGAGTTTGGATATCACCTCCTTCTCTCACTGTAGAAGTCTAAAACCTACTGCGTCATTGGCGCTTTACTGAAAACTATATGCGTCTTGAACAGTCTTGGAAAGTATAAACAAAATCAAATTGAATATTTGATGTATAGTGATATTAATTGCTGAAAGCTCATCAGTTCAAAATGTTACTATAATTTTAATGTTTATTTTCAATATTAAGCACAAAAGAAAATATTTGTCATAGTTTTCAGTAAAGCGCCAATGACGCAGTAGGTTTTAGACTTTTACAGTGAGAGAAGGAGGTGATATCCCAAACTCTTGTTTGCAGTGATTTTTGTTCGTTTCAAGCTTGATTTGCATATTCAATTTAAGTTTCACTCGTTTTAAGATTTATTTATTAATTTACATTAATATCTATTGTATGTTTGTTTGCATTGATTGTTTATTTAATTTCTGTTCGTTTTAATTTTCATTAGTACTTCAATTGGAAAATATTTTTTTTCGTTTTAAGCTTGATTTTCATAATAATAATAATAATAATCTGTATTTAAAAGCCAACTAAAGCCATATACAAAAAGACATACTAAAGAAAAATTACACTTCATTTGACATCCTTCCCATCAATACAAAATTTCCTACTGCCACAATATAACGGGGAGTCCTAGACCTCATTAACTCACAAAGAAGCCTATCTTCCCCCTCCTGGATAATTAATCCCCTTAAATGAGATAGTTGCTTACACCGAAGGAGGAAATGGCCCAACCCATAATCATTTTCCCCACATCTCAAGCAACTACACCCGGCCTCCGGACCTTCCCTCTTTTTCCTTGCAACCTTAGTATAAATTGGAAGACATATTCAATCTAAGCATTACTCGCTTTAAGATCTATTTATCCATATATATTATTACTTGTTGTATGTTTTTGCAATGATTTTTTATTTAATTTCTGTTCGTTTTGGGTTTCATTTATTCTTTAATAGTAATTTCTGGTCGTTTTGAGTTTGAATTTTAAAAGGTATTTATATCTGCTGAGCTTAAGTTTAAAATGGCCTTTACTTTTCTTTGAAAAACTTATTTTTCAGAAAGTTTTTTTAATTAATTTAGATAATAATTACCCGCTTACGGGTCTCCATCACGGCATTCATTCGACTGTCTATAGCCGTTGCGTACCATTAAGCGAAACAGTACCGTAATTTCTTATCATTTTGGGTTTGAATTATTAGAAGAATTTATTTATGCTAGTCTTTGGTTTAATATGCCTCTTTATTTTTATTTGAAAAATTGTTTTTCGAAATAATCTTTTTAATTAATTTAAAGAAAGCGCAACAACAAGTGATTTTTTTTTTGTTGTCTAAATTCCCAAAGTTCCGATATTTTCAGCACAGATTTTTATTACTCATCGTTCAGGAAAGGCCTGATTCATCTACGTAAAAAAAAAAAAAAAAAATCAAACCAAACGTTTCCAAACACAAAGAGAAAGTAGCTTTTGTGTCGGCTCCACCGAAGCAGGTAATTAACCTTTTTCAAACCAAACGATAAACAACTACGAGCGTAGAAAATACCACAAAATGAAAACAACAAAATAATCAAAGTGGTAAAAAAAAATTACAGTATGTAGACGGTGAGAGTTGCCGTTTACCCCCCCCCCCCCCCGCAAAAAAATACCCCGCGGAAAATAACACCTCACCGGAAAATACCCCCTCCCATAAAATACCTACCCGTTGAAAATCTCCCCCCCCCCGAAAAAAAAACTCTTGTGGTTGGTTAGTCTTCAATCACTTTCGGCTTATAAAAAAAGACAAGAAATACCTGGGGATTATTAAACAATTTCTACCTCCATCCTCCTATCGTCTCTCCCTTAGAGCTAATTCTGTATTTATTTGAAGGCTCAATGAGAGCTGAGATGTTTTGGCATCAAAATGCACCCTTTGAGATATCTCCCTCTCTTTCTAGCTACAAAACAATCAGATAATCCCATTGCAGAAGTTTCAGTTCCTTTTTAAGTTTTTTTTTGATTTGTCTATTGCTTATTTGCATATCTTTAAAACCATATAAATTGGGATTGAGCAGAGTTGTGAAGCTAAAAACAATTTTGTTGTATTTCATTTAAGCAGAAGATCTATTTTGTAAAGTTTCACTTTTATAACAAGCAGATTTTTAAAGGTCAGGACCCTCTAGAGGGAGGAGTGGAGGTAGGTACTTCAAACTACCTTCCCAGGACATACTTTAGCCTGTAGATCTATCCCTGAAAGTTTCATTTTCCTAACCAAACTCCTTTCCAAGATAGCCAAAAGTAGCTAAAGTAGAATTTTACCCTTTACCCTAAAAAATAACACGACTCAAAGAAGATTTTTAAATTTTTAAAACCATAATTTCTGCGAGGGGGGTATTTTCCAGGTGATGGGGTTTCCATGGGTGGAGGAGGGGAAATTTTCCGCGGGGGAGGGGAGTAAACGCTTAGACCCGTAGAAAGTGACAGGGTGAAGGGAACCCCCATTAACAGACATAAAAAAAGAGAAATAAACCTGGATTTAAGAGTTTATGACGTCCGATTTTCTTTGTTTTTGTGACAACAAAACAGAGTATTTTTATAAATGATCTTGACAGTAATTTATTTAAAGACTTAAGAAAGCAAACAATTCCAACAAGGCTGAACATGTAAAGATTCTAACTTGTGTTTTACCCAATGTAAGTACGGTGGTTGAGTTGCACGAGGGTTCAGTTGCACGTCGGTTCAGCTGTACGATGGTTCACTTACGCGGGGGTTCAGTTACATGGTGGTTCAGTTACACGGGGGTTTAGTTAAATGGGGTTGAGTTGCACGAGGGTTCAGTAGCACGAGGGTTCAGTTGCACGGTGGTTCAGTTGTACGGTGGTTCAGTTGCACGGTGGTTCAGTTACAATGGAACCGTTTTTCAGTCTGTAAAACTGGTTATCCTGGTGGATTTTATGTGGAATAACCAAGACGAATATTTTTACCTAACTTTAAAGGTCAAACCGAAAAAGCTTAGGAACCACTGGCAGATCCAGGGGGACTGGGGGGAGGGGCCCCGTCCTCTTACCCAAGATATTTTTGGTGTCCTCATTCCTTGTTTTGGAAAAATTCTAGTTTAGCTGCTTTTCACTATCTTGGAAAAGGGTTAGGTTAGGAAAATAAAACTTTCAGGAATGAATCCAGGAACAAAAACATACTCTGGGAAGGTATGGAAGGCCAAGCTTCCATATTAACCCTCTTCTGATTTCTAAGTCTTAGAAATTTGCCTACTTAACCTTTTGAAATTTTGAGAAAAACAACATTTTTCTCAAAAACGGTGGGGGGGGGTGCCTTGTCACATTGCCCCCCTCCCAAGATTTTCCTTATTGGCGCCCTCGTCATATTCCCCCCCCCCCAAGATTGTGCTCTAGATCCACCCCTGTAGGGAACCGGGTATAAAATCAGATTTTTCACTTGCTCCTTGGCAAATCTATACCCGAGCACTAACTGAAAAGCTCATAGTTTACAACAAAACGAAAAAAAAAAGAAATACCCTATCAGGCTTATTAAATCTTAGTGTAGGTGCATTTTTTTTCATGGATGGTGATCATTCTTGAATCATTGTTTTAAAAACATCAAACTTGAATTTAAAAAATTGAGGTTGAAGAAGGGAGCAGTAACGTTCCTTCAAATTTAAGGGTATCTTGTGTGGAGCAGCTTGTGCTAACAGAATGTAGGTGAAGAGTGACCGTTACCAATAGAAATCTAAACTGTAAAAACAGAGTTTTTATTATAATATATGCAACATCGAAATTTATTATTCCTACTGATTTTTAATATACGAAATGTATTAATTTTTATGTTGCTCATTGAAATCTCTTAGCACATTGAAATGGGCTTAATTTTAAAACTAGGAATAAAAATCTCCCGAAAAGGGTAAGACCTTACTAGAAATTATGCAATGAAAATCAATTCGTACGATAGCCCTAACGACACTATCTACAGTTGGTGAAATTTCAAAGGGCGCGGTTATTCCTTTGAACAAAAATCATAAAAAAAAAATTACTTACTCTTTGAACAAAAAATACAACACAAATAAAATGTAAATAGAGTTCTTCTCGATATCTATGAGTTGGGCAAAAGAAGAAAATAGTGTCTCTTATCTCACTTCTTAAAACTGGTCTAAATCACAGTAAAGAGAACATATTCTCTCTACTGTGGTCTAAATGACTACCAGTTGGCAACTAAAAAATTATTTTTAGATACCCCGGTTTATTTTCTGACCTGATCTACTCCGGGTCAGAGTGAAACCAAAAGACCAGAGCGAACGAAATAATCTTTCGTTCGTAACATCACCGATGCCACCACGCTTTTATTACAAGTGGAAACGGACTGAAGGGAGTGAGGTTACGAGAGAGGTGTTTATCTCGGTGCTTATATGTCTTTGAAGTAACTACAAGCCGCTATATTGAAATGCATTATCCTGGGTTTGGGAGTAATCTGGCAGTACCATCAGATATCATTTTGGGGAGGGGCACCATGACCTTTTTATACCCAAGAACTTCTAAGTCAGTGGTAAATTTCTTGAAAATAGAGGAAACAGTTTGTATTTCCAGTTTTATTCATTTCATAAACACCCTTACTGTTATACCCCCCAGGGGCGGATCCAGGATTTTTTTAGGGGGGGGGGGCAAAATAGGTTGATCTGATAAACTCGCGTTAGGACCAAGTTTAATTCACGCAAAATTACGTTATTTAAGTAAATTACACTACTTTCGACTACGTTAGGGGGGGCGCCTTCCCCTCTGGATTCGCTACTGCCCCCCCCCCAATAACCCAGGAACAATTAAAATCGTGTGACTATAGAATTTACTTCCAGTAGTAAAACTGGTCAGTAATTTTCGTAATAGCACTAAAGTTTAAAAAATTGGACACAAACACAAGACTAGCGACTGGGATATGGAGGGGGGCTCTAGATGCAGTTTAAAGTGTCCCTAAAAAAATACTTTAAATGTTTTTCTAATAATTTTCCTTCTTGCATTAAGAGTTATAGTTAGAAGCCGGTAGCAAACCCTGGTACTTTTGTAGTAGCCGGGCAACACGCGAGAAGATCCGCATACAGAATGTCAAAGATACCGTCGAAAAACAGGTTTCCGCTGCATTGTGAGTTATTGCTCACTCCGTGACAAAGATTTAAACTTTAGTATTTTGGGTTAAAGGGGCAAAAAAAGGTACCTAGGTTAGGTTACGTAAGAAATATATACTATGCTTTACCCCCCCCCCCCCCCTAATGTGCAAATATATAGCCCAAATTCGTTTCTAAACTTTTATGTTTTTATCATATTTGTTTTATTTCATTAGCATGAACCAAACTTCGCTTCTAGCATGTTGCCTGGCCACTAAAAAGTACCCAAACCCTTAGGGGAGAGGGGGATACCATTTTTTTATACTTTTCTTTAGGAGAGTGGCAATTCGATTAAAATCTCAGGGAAGAATCTTCCACCTAGGTTCTCGCGTAAATGGATTTGATATGGAATATAGAGCCCCTATCCAACCTGATGAGCTGTTAAACTTATAAAACCTGTCAAATATCATATTTTGGGGACCCAAATTCGACGAAGCACTATATAACTAGCTTACCAGTCGCGCGTTGCTCCGATCTAAAAAGAAAGGAAATTCAAGTAAATCCCCCCTCCCTTCCCCGCGGAATATTCCTCCTGCGTATTAATGACGATTTGAAAATTTCTACCGTGGACCATTCGTCTTTCAGAAATTCCCTCTCCCGCAGAAATTAACACTCCCTCCCACCACCGAGGAAAATTCGATAAACATGCGCATCTTTTTTTTCAAACACGCTTTCAAACAGTTTAGAATAACCAACTATAAGTGAGGAGTGACACGTCCAACAGTAGCCGAAACCCTAACGAAAAGGAATTTTAATAGCAATTGACAAGAATTGAGTTTTTACACTGATCCTAAATTTTCCATGGATTTCCATGTGGAAAACTAATTCTGGGGACCAAAGTTTCCGACAGAAATTTTACGCAAGAGGGAGATTTCCCGGCATGATTTGAAAAACGGTCGGAAATTAAATAAAAAGTTAGTTTCTTCAACTGGAAGTTAGGAACGAACTTAAAACTTAAAATGAATTTAAATTATTCCGTAAATGAGGGGGGCTCCCTCCTCAATCCCTCGCTCCTTAGTCCTTATCCTAAAGTTTAACATTTCGTCACGATTTCTGAGACACAAGGCCTGTTGAATTTGAATGAGAAGTATTCTAAAAAAAAAACAAAAAACTGTAAGACCTTAGTGTAAAGAGCAAGATATTAGGGAGAGGACAAACCTCCTCATATACGGAACAGTTTATGTTCGTTTTAATGTTGCTCCTTACCTTTCACTAGAAAAATCTTGTTTTTTTTTTCTTAATAAAACGATGGACTTGATCCCAGACTGAATAAAGTTGTATTTTACCCTAAATTTATATAAATTACCCAATAAATTTATTTTGATTACAAATGTAAAGAGTTGGTAAGAGGTGTGCAAATCAAATTCATTTTAATATGCAAAATGGCCCCCCCCGCCAAAAAATTCCCCATATGTAAAACAACGATAGTGTTTTTTTAAATTTGAAAAGTACTGTTGAATACCAAATTAGGAGTTTACCTGAAAATAAATTTTATAATTGCGGAAGTGTATTAGGTGAAATAATGTATAAATCATCTAACCTGTTAATTTAATACCCAGACAGCGTGGAAGATTTTATCAGAAATGACTGTCAATTATTTTTGTTGAGGGGTCTCTAATTTAATCAGCACAAAAGTGTTAAGAGAGCCTTGGGGGGGGATACTATGCCTAAAGCCTTTGCAAGAGTGTATTCAAAAACTAAGTTTTTCGGCGATCGGATGAACAGTGTAGCAGTGCAGAAAGAAAAGAAAGATAGACGGACAGACATAAATTCGATAGTATATATATAGATGACCATAGCTTACGCAGACAACAGTTAAAATGGGAGCCGACGTTTACTCCCTCCCCTCGGAAAACAAGTCCCTCCCCTGTAGAAAATACCGCCCGCGGCTGGTTGGTTTCCAATCACTTTTGACTTATAAAAAAGGACTAGAACTCTCAATTTGTGATCGAATGAGCATCCTACGAAGTTTCTACGACCACGAGGCGGAGATGAAGATGAGGAATGGGCAGCCCCCCCCCCTTCTATACGAAATGAATTCTGCTCATTTTGGGGTTTAATGTTACTCTTTACTTTCATAATAACAGCGTAGACCAGAAACATTCACCAAAATCAAGGGATTAAATGTCAATTTCACATTTTTGATGTGTTTTTTTTGAAGTTTTTTTTATCTCCTTCCCCTGAAAAAATACCCCCAAACAAAAGCCTTAATACGACCCTGGGGATTATAAATCAATTTCTACCTCCAACCTACCCTTGTCTCTTTCTTAGTACTTATTCTGTATTTATCTTAAGGTTCAATGAGAGTTGGGATGTTTTGGCACTAAAATGCACCCTTTGAAGAATCTCCTTCCCTCTCTAACTAACCAAAATATTTTTCAGGTCTAAACATATTTCACTGTCTTAGGTAAATTCTCTGTTGCTTTACAATTCCAGGCATTTCCATTCCATATAAGGGCTTTAAACCTCTACCATGGGGTTCTATGAATGTTTTGTAGTTAGGGAGGGAGTGAGATGCCTCAAAAGGTGCATTTAATACCAAAACATCACAACTATCTCAGGGACTTCAGATAAATACATAATTAGTTCTAAGGGAGAGACGAGGGGAGGGTGGAGGTGGAAATTGATAAATAATCCCCAAGGCTGTATCCTGGATTTTTTTTATGGGGGGGGGGGCAAACAAAATAAAAAACACATCAGAAATGTGAAACTGATATCTAATACCTCTTGATTTCTGGAACGTTTCTGGCCTACGCTGTTATTGTGAAAGTAAAGAGTAACATGCATGGGCGTAGGCAGCATATTGTCTAGGGGGGGGGGCAGTCGATTGTGTGATGGAGGGGGAGATGAAGTTATGTCAGCATGGGCGTAAGTAGCTTCTTGCCTAGGGGAGGGGGCAGCCACTTCTATGATGAAGGACGGGGGGGGGGAGCCGAAGTTATATTGGCAGTTCACAAAACCTTACATTGCCAGCAAGTTCTATCATACTTATGAAATCCTTATTAATAAGTAATCACCAAAAATTATAAATCCTCAATATGCATATTGGTGATCGTGAGCATATTGATGAATATCTAATGTAAATTTGAATATCTAATGTAAATTTGAAGGTCTAGGGGGAGGGGGCATCTGTCCCCCTGCCTCCCCCTCCCTACTCCCATGCTAACATGAAACCTCAAACGAGGATAATTAATTCCTTATAGGAAGGGGACTTCCCCTTTCTCATCCCCAGTTCCACCTCATGGTCGCAAAAACTTCGGAGGGTGCTCATTCCATCGAAATTTGAGAGTTCTAGTCCTTTTTTATAAATCTAAAGTAATTGGAGACCAACCAGCTGCGTGGGGGTATTTTACCTGGGGGGGGGGTATTTTCCGAGTAAATACCCCCAACGGAAGATACCCCTGCGTAAAATAACCCCCGCGGAAAATACCCCCCGCGATTGGGACCAACCTCCAAAGTTTCTACTCTTTACTTTCACAACAGCAGCGTAGACCAAAAATATTCCCAGAAATCAAGAGGGATTAAATATCAATTTCACAAATAAAAAAAAAAAAAAAAAAAATGTACACCCCCCAAAAAATAACCTCAAACAAAAGTACTGGATACGGCCCTTTGGATTATATATATAAATGCACCCTTTAAGGCATCTCCCTCCCTCCATAACTGCAAAACAATCGAAGAACCCCTTTGTAGAGGTTTAAAATCCTTGTATACAAATGTTTGGAATTGCAAAACAACAGATAATTTACAGAAGACAGTGAAATTTGTTTACACTTTAAAAATATTTCGGCTAGTTAGAGAGGGAGGGATATGCCCCAAAGGGTGAATTTTAATGCCAAGACCATGAAAACTCTCATTGAGTCTTAACATAAATAGAAAATTAGTTATAAGAAAGAGACAAGGGGAGGGTGGAGGTACAAATTGATTTATAATTGCCAGGGTCGTATTCAGGACTTTTGTTTGGGGGGTTACTTTCTCGGAGTGTGGGGGGGGGGGTAAAAAAACTTTAAAACGCACAAAGAATGTGAAACTGATATTTAATCCCTCTTGATTTCTGTGCATATTTCTGGTCTACGCTGTTATTATGAAAGGAAAGAGTAACATAAAACCCCAAAATGAGCAGAATTTACTCCGTATAGGAGAGGAGCTGCCCCTCCCTAATGCCCACCTCCACCTCAAGGCCGTAGAAAGTTCGGAGGACATTCATTCCAGCAGAGATTGAGTTCTACTCCTTTTTTTATAAGTCAAAAGTGATTGTAAATTAACCAGCCACGGGGGGGGGGGGGTTGTAAGTTCCAGGGGTGGGTAGGTAAACACCTAGACACGACTAGACATATAGCAATATTTAAAGAATACTTATTGTTCATAGTATTATTTCCATTCAATGGCTGCCGTGCTCAGCACAAAAGATGTATCTTATATTGACGTGGCATTGCTGAAGAACCGATGAACCTTTAAAGGTTTAGTTTTCCTCTTTAGGGCTATTAGTCAGTCATTTTCAGGCACATACAGATGGGAGGGGGCAAATTTGTCAATTTAAAAAAAAAAAGACTTAATCGTCAATAGTTTTGATGCCAACGATTATTATCCTTAGACAGAGCATCAGACGGTGAATAAATTTTTACGTATATTTCTTGGTTATCTCTTCACGGACCATTACCATCTTGTATCCCCCAAGACTAGCTTGTTTCTATATGTTGATCCTTAAATATATGAAACTCATGAAGCTCAAAGATATAAGAAAAACACATAGTTCGTCTAAATATCATAAAAATTCAGGGCCCTTTGGAGGACATCCTCTAGAGGATTAATGGAGGTAAATGCTTCAAAAGACAAAAGCGAAGGTTGAGGAGTATTGCCTGAATTTAGTTTAGGTTGGAAAAATCGTATAAGTAACTCGAGATTTCTCGGGGAGGAAGAATAAATCTTACATCATCGTTTGAATAATTTTGGTCAACTAGTTTTCTCAAAATTTTCACTCACTGGCATTGTGGCCTTATTTTGCCAAAATTGTTGTTTTGTGGGGGAAATGGCGCTTTCTTGTAACGCAATCTAAAATTTCAACTTAAAAAAGACACTAGAACTAGTTCGTTTGAACTTCCGTTCAAACGGGCCCCTTCATGATTATCTACACCTCTGGTTTAGAATGATCACCCTTGAGCAAAGAAGAAAAAAAGGAGACACAACAGTTATGCTAAAATGTTTCATAATTTTAAAGAAGGAAAGCTTTAAACCTCAAGTGTTTAGACCATGAAACATTGATTGATTATATCAAAATTGACATTTTCGAACATTTTGGGCCTATTTCCACCAAAATTGATGTTTTAACCGGACAAAATGGCAGAAAACGGCACTTTTCTGTGATGTGATATCTTTTGCTATCTAAAAAAGGCACTAGATATGTTCATTTTCCTCTTTTAATATTCTTTGACCACTAGTTCAATATGATCTCTCCAAGGGAAAAAAGGGGACGTAGAAGTGCTGCCATGCAAAATGTGATTTTCCTTGTTTTTCTGAGTGGGACACTATAAACCCCTAATTAAGAGCTTTCGACTAACGCAATTTCAATTGGTGAATTGTTCAATTTCTGGCTATTTTTTCGACGTCCTCGTAAATTTATTCTCATAATTCTAAACTATTATTCAGTAAAATCTTAATACAAATTACGCTACATGGAAAATAGCGTCACTAGGCAGTTAATTGAAAACCGTTTTTAAAATTTCGGCTATTGAGGGCCGAGGTCCTTTACTCGGTTGGGGTTACTGCAGCAACCATGATATTACCTGAAACATGTTATTCCAATACCTTCAATCTTCCACCCACAAGTCACTATGAATAAAGTATTACAGATGCACTGTAGTGACATAATACTTTCTATCATTATGGCTTTAAAAAATCACTCTAATAAAGAACCACACTCCATCATGGGTGTACAAAGGGGGGGGGACAGGGGGGCTGCCCCCTAGAGCTTTATATTTACACTAGATATGGCTGAAAAAGCAGTCTAGGGCTAAACGGAAAGCAGGTCGTCCTCGTCTGGGGTGGGAGGACGTCATAAAGAAAGATTTAAAGGAAATGGGAACTTCATGGGCGGGTGTAAAAAGGGAGGCTTTGAATAGATTGGGATGGAAGAGGAGCGTGCGGAGCTGTGTTGGCCTCAGACGGCTTGGTGCTGCGGTGAGTTGTTAGTAGTAGTAGTATGTCACCTCTTTTATGGAAAAAAGGGTAAAAAATTTTCTCAGAGACAAAAAACTATAAAAAAAAAATCCTATTTCCAGGAAAATTTTCTTCTTTTCATGCATAATTTATAAACTTTTTAACATTTAAGTGACTTGGTTGCCGATTGCAAGTGGAGCAAATTAGGAAACATCTTACGGTTTTACTTACCAGTAATTCAATCCAGATGATTCGAATAATACGACAATCACAAAGATATACTAGCTAGTTAGTCAGAACCAAATAAAAGTACATCTGAAGTATCAAAAAAGATTTTACTTACATTCAACCAAAAAAAATTCTAAACTTTCAACAATCTACCCAAAACACAGAAAGAATATTGAGGTTTGCTTCCTTTAATATTCGTATTTTTGAGCTAATTCTTACTTCCAAAGCAGCCTTGATTTTAAGATGAAATAAACCCAAAAAGGAGGACAAAAGTAGACAACCTCTCTTAGGAGAGCTAAAATCCGGCCAAATACGGCAAACGAGGGGTTAACAACTGGGCATTTTGAGGGACACCTGGAGGCATGAGCCACGTCGGAGGCATGCCTCCGGAGGCACGCCGGAGGCATATTCCAAAGGGTGCAATATGTAAATATATACAGCTTGCCTGTTATTCGGTATCTGTCGAATATTTCAGCACCTTCAAAAGCGATCTTTTAAAACTTGGAAAAAATCATTTACGGGTTTATTTGGCAAGGAAAAGAACCCCCAAGACTGAAAACATCTGATATGTACCTAAAGAAGAAGAACGGAGGACTGCAAGTTGTTGATATCCATGCAAAAACTAGGTAACCCTACGATTGCACTGATGGTGTCACTTTTTCCTATTACTCATGCAGCGTTGCCACCAGCTCAAAAATAAAATTTCGATTTTTCTTCAAAAAAATTCCCAAATTTCAAAAAAAATCCGGAACACGGTTTTTAAGTTATACAACATAGGGCTGCGCAGTGATGACGTAAAAAGCAAGGTACGAAATTCAAAGTACCGTGAAACATGGTTTCTAGTTGTAACTAACAACTGATTGTCAATATTCCTAGTATTATTTCGACGTGAAAACGTTCTGGTGGATTAGTAGGATCTACGACAAATATTTTAGGCCAAAACAATTCGCCAAAGTTCCGAAAAAACTTGTCTACGCATCCACGTTTCATCGTTATTTGAATTTCCCGCCCAAGAATTGACGTCACACTTCGCAGCCCTATTCAATATGGCTTGGCCAGCGGTAAAAGTTGCCTTTTATCACGTCTTCACACGTCCCTTTCCCTTTTATCATACCTGCTTTTCTGTTTAGTGGCTGTGCCAAGACGCACCCTTGGATCTCGGATTCTTAATTGTACTAAAAAAAAAAGGAATCTGCTGCTTTGACACGAAAGAATCCGGAAGAAACACAGATCCCTTTTTCCCGAATGTACTTAGAATCCAACTTTCTTGGTATTAAACCCAGGCCTTTGGGTATTTGAAGGAAAAACCAGTAAAGCAACCAACTAAAAAAAATAACTAGTTTCTCAGATATTTATTGGTACGTTTCAGTAATCATCTCGATAATCACAGCTCAAATGACAACCCTAAGAAACTGGACAAATGAGCTTCAGTAAATCAAACTAAGCTCGGTTAGCACAAGTATAAACACTAAGTCTTCTACTACTAAGTCTTCTACTGAGCATAACAAGTTTTCCGATGGTATTCATCGCTTCCGCTGCCCTAGATCTCGGAATGCATTCGAGACTCATAAAATTATATCAAGAACTCAAGCGAATGGGGGACGAGGGGCACACGCACTTGAGCTGGAAGGACCAGCCCCGCCGTGGGTGGCCTCCTCGTCCGTAGGAGACATGGTTCAAGATTCTGTTCAGTTCTGTGCCCTCATGCACGTCGGTATTAAGGTTATTTTTGGTTTTTTGTTGATGGGTTGGTTGTATTTTGTTTTTTTTGTTGATTAAGGTTGGTCGTAAAAAGGGCTGAAAAAAAAAGAAAAAAAGAAGGAAAAAAGTGCCACCGCAAGAATGGGTTTCTTGTGGACGGAGGACGCCCAGTCTACGGGAGAGCAAATAGTTTTTTTTGTGTAAAAAAATTTTAAAGTTGAAAGAGTAAGCCTTTTGGAAGACCACCTTTAAAATTCGAATTCGTACTAGTGAAAATTGAAGGATATGAATTTTAAGAAATTGAAGTAAAAATGTCACCGGAAAAACGTCTCCTAGAGGGGGAAGGACAACCCTGGAACGGGGGGAGCGATAGATATTTGGCAAGAAAAAAGTTAAATGGTAGTGTGCCTTCATGTCCACTAATACATTGACTGGTATATAATAATATTTTTTTTTTTGAAGTTTAGGTGATATGATAATGTATAAAGTTGTAAGATTTATATGTTTTTGTATTAAAATATCACCGAGTGGAGAGGAGGAGGAGAGGAAAAAAAAATAACAACTACCTCTGAAAAATGTTAAACAAAATTCCTTCTGTTGACACACAGAACATGGCGATGGTGGTGGCTATGGTCTTGAGGTCAGTTTTGGGTTTAGGTGCCATTTTTAACATAAGGATTGCGATGCTGACGAGACATCAAAAAAGTGGAACCCTTTCTTCTGGATAAATGAATTCAGCTTTGTGAAGACGTCTGAGTCAAAGCCAAAGACAATGTTGGTGCCGATTTCCATAGAAACGGGTTCTGCTGAATGCATGATATACAGGCTGGAGTCACAGTAACCCTGGTCTACCAATGCGGCAGTTAATGTGAGATCAGCATTCAGCCGGAACCACTGGCACAGAATTCTATGTCGTCAGGGAACGGCATCGCCATATTCTGCGTGTCAACAGAGTGGCATCTTCGCCCAGACAAGTAGCCAAACTGTATGACCCGCCCAACTAATACTCTCTTTCCCCTGCCAACCGGTCTGTAAACGCACCATTCACCGATACGCAATTCCGATTTCACACTGACCTCTGCATTGGTTTGTGGCGACTCACGTAGTC
The DNA here is from genome assembly GCA_027921565.1 of Artemia sinica. Taxonomy (NCBI): domain Eukaryota; kingdom Metazoa; phylum Arthropoda; class Branchiopoda; order Anostraca; family Artemiidae; genus Artemia; species Artemia sinica. Next base: position 29,054,701 of record CM051269.1, read on the forward strand.
CTACTCGTCGGCCCTGGACCATCACCCGTTTTAATCGGTCACTACTCAGCTTCTCAGAGCTTTCCCTCAGAAGCCACAACAGCGTGGATTTTTTTATTGGTGTTATGGAGCCGTCAGAAGTCTTGACAAGACAAAACCTAGAATTCTTCATGTTCGTCACAGGCTCACTAACCCAATTTTTCTCAACTTGGTGTTTCACACAGTGAGCAATCACTGGCAAATCTTCAAAGATGCCGTCACTTTCCGAGCCCGATTCAGTGTCAGTCACGGAAGCCTTTTCCTGCTTATCGGACAGAGTATTTTCCTCTGAGTCATCGTCTGAGTCACTGTCGTGAAGCACAGAAAGACGAACATTCGGTACTTGGTAACCGAAAGCAGAAAGTACGTCGTCGGGTATCAAGGCTTTCATTATTCGCTGGCTTTCAATACGAGCTCGCCCTAGCTCGAGCTTGATTTCATCGTCCCCGGGCAAAGAAAAATCGGAACTGACAGACACAACACCAATGGATCTAACTTGCTTGTCCTTGGGCAAGGACAACTGTTCATTAGAATATTGAGCTTCAAAATCCGTTATACTTTCTTATCGACGAATTCGATGTAGAAGTTGGAGGAACGAAAAGTTTATTACAGTACTGTAAGTGCTGGTTTGAGACCGCATCTTCCTAAAAAAATCTTCACACGGTTGGCTATTCATGTCGGAGAGTTTGAAAAGACGTTCGAGCCCAAGCCGTTTGAATCGACGAATGAGAAGCACTAGGGAATGCATATTTATCTCTAGGCAATGGTAAAGGTTTGTGGTAATAAAATTCTCGTTCAAAGCATAATGTCCACTTTTTAGGACCCAGGATGTCCAATGTCGAACGCAGTAAATAACACGACCAAGTAAAGATAACCTCTCAAGAGGCGAAAGTTTGCCGTCGTAAAAAACGCGCCGTACGCTTTCGATAAGCCAAAGATAAAACTGTGTTCCTTCGCTTCCAGGAACACGCTGTTTCAGGTGTGCCGGAGGCACGGAGGCACGAAGGAAGGGACACCTGCGACGGTCAGTTATTAGCCCCTCGACGGCAAATACCACAAATACGGTAGTATTTTTAACTATTAAAATTTAGTTTATTTATAAATTACCTCAATTCGTTTTTATATTATGCCATTACTGATTTGGGTTTCCGTATTATTATGCAAGCACGTCACTAGGTTCAGGTAAGAAATTTAAAATCCTAAAACCCGTATAGGCTCGTGTTACCTCTGATGATTCTTGATTGATGACTAATTGCCTTATTAAAAATTTAACTTTTATTTTTATTAAATGTAATATTATCCTAAATGAGCATGAAGTGGTATATTGTTTTGTTCAATATTAGCATATCATTACAATTTGAAACACTGCACAGTCTAAGATAAAAGTTGTAAATTTGATGTCATACCTTTCATCCATTAGGATTTTCGAAATTGTGTGATATTTCTTATTTGTTGTGCTCTTAACGCTACCTAATTCGACAAAAGATTCAATATTTTAATCCTTTTAGGGTCTTTGCGTGAAACCTCTGTTAAAAAATGTGAAATTTTCACGGAAAATCTCAGACATGAGAATCACGAGAATCTTTACACGAAGATCTCAGGACTTTTCTATAGGTTACGAGCAAGGCCGTACCCAGGATTTTTTTTCGGAGGGGGTTTTACTCAAAAAAATATTTTCGGTGGGTTATGGGGGGTAACCCCCCTAGCCCCCCCCCTCTTGGTACGGCCTTGGTTATAAGCATAAATAATGCATAGGAAGATGTAAAGAATATGTTAAATATACGCCAATTTAAAGCTTAATAGAAAAAGTTTCACACAATATGTAGGTCTACACTTTATGTTTAAATTGTCAATTGATTTTCGTAGAATGTAATAATAATTATCCCCACATCCTCTTTATCTTCACTAGGATTGAAGATCAGTGCATTCACGACAATATAATTCTAAACGTGAAGACAAGTTGCAGTTTTGTAAACTGCAAGAAATGAAATGTAAAGTGTTTCTTCAGTGTTAAACGCAAAATTCAAAACAAGTAAATCGCCGGAAAAAACGTCACCCAAAGCAAAAACACCGAATTCAGTTTTAAAAAAAGAAGTCAAAACTCAACCTAATCGATCAAACCAAGGAAAGTCAGCTCACTAAAACTCAATACATGCGTGTAAAACCTTACCCTCCCAACACTGTGACTACCACGAGGGGTTGGGCCTCTGGGAAACTTTCTCCTGCAATTTTCTTCGTTTAGATTAGAGCATGATGGATGGCTTATAGAAGACATACATAGTTTATTCTTGTGACTTAACATTTTGGCCCTTATAGGGGGGAAGGCGAGGAGGAGGAGGTAGTACCTCATTGAGTATGTTTTCCTGTTTTTTTCCATCCATATTATTGACAAATGTTTTTCTAGCGAAACGGTTTTTGCAAGTAACGATCTCTTCAGTAACCACTGTATTTGTTATCCTATTATCTGCATTTCACGTTTTAACAAATCAAGTTAAGCAAAATTTAATCCTTCAAGGTCTAATCCGAGCAAAAAAGCTCCTTAATTAGTCATGGATTTTCATAGCGTATGTAATTATCAAATATAATACTAAATTTTTATAGCAACAGTTGGTAGATATATTGCTAAAAAGTAGACATACTACACCTTGTCGGAGGTCCCAAGCCATCCCATTACCCTTTCCAATAAAGAGGTATATTATACATGTCTGAAATCAGGATGATCCAGAGATTGAAAATCTGCCTTACTCACAAGGCCGGCGGTCATGCTTGGGCCTCTGAAAGCCCCCTTCTGAATTTTATTTCATAGGTTTTGCTTTGTTGAACTCTGCATAAATCGACCTAAGTTGCTTTGAACTTTGGGTAGGTTTAGTATAACTTTGGCTTAATTATTTTGTTGGGGGGGGGGGGGGGGGGGGGGGTATTTTTGCCGAATTAAGTTTATGGGTTGAGCTTTGCCATTCTGAATTTTACTTTTGATGGTATTTCAAGATTGTCCGGCTGGTTTGAATCTTGTGTTTTTATCCCACTCCCCTAGATTTTGAAAATGCCTACGTGTTAATTCCATATAGTGAATTATACTAGCTCCAATTTGAGCTTAATCTCATCCCTTTCTTGGTGGGAGGGGGGGGGGGTATCCTTAATACACATAGAGGCAGGGTCGGATCGACTAGGTGCGGGGCCCAATTGGAATTTTGTTTGTAGGGCCCCCTCTATATATTATTTTTTAAGTAAAATTCAAATCCGGCATATATATATATATATATATATATATATATATATATATATATATATATATATATATATATATATATATATATATATATATATATATATATATATATATATATATATAATATATATATATATATATATATATTATATATATATATATATATATATATATATATATATATATATATATATATATATATATATATATATATATATATATATATATATATAAATACATTATATATATATATATATATATATATAAATACATGTCTTAAAAATACATTTTTGCCTTCCTTCCCTGCTTTCTATGAATTTATGCCATATATTTCTTCTCCAAAAAACGCATCCTGTGCACGTTTCTGTTCGGACTAACGCTTTTCTTACTTAAACGTTGATTTATACACGAAAAAATAAAGATACTAGAATAACACATTTATTATTAAATAACAAGTAAAAATAACCTGCAGCATTTTAGAATCCATGCAACTTCATTATTTAGTAGTGGGATCCATCGAAAAATGATAGCATGTGGTTGTCCATTACTTTCCTTGCTGAAAAAAAAAATATTTAAAAGAATTAGTTGTTTAAACAGTAAAGATATTTTGAAAAAATATTATTACATTTTTTCCTGATATTAGAGAGGTTCCTCTCTAATAGGACATTAGAATGCATTTAGAGAGGTTCCTGAAAGAGAACAGCTTTCAAACAGTAGGCATTGACGTGACCTACACATGGCGTAGGAGCTAGGAGATCTATGAAACTGTTCGAAGTCCAACTCATTTGACACTGGATGAAATATATGAAGAAAACAGAAAATGTTTTATTTCAATAAAAATAACACGAAAATATTTTAGTTCATTTGAATAAAAACAAAGAATGGAATTGATTTGCTGTTTTTTTTCTTTTTCCGGAAAATTTCGGAGAAGTAAGGTACGTCGTTATTTCAGAAATATCTCTTTTAATCATTTTTAATTTCTAAGCATTTTTAGATGATGAAGGTGAAGCAAAATAACATGAAAATTAATTTATGGATTTTTAGATTCTAAAATTTCAAACATTTGTGTTTTGTTTTTTCCCATATTATTTATAATTTTGGTATTTAGGATTTGAATTCTTTTCATTTTGTTTCGGCAATTTGTTCGTATTATCTGGTTAATTAGTGTTTAATTTTTTCATTCCCATGAAACTTGGATTTTGGTGCATATTCTGACAATCAAACTAGATAACCATGCTTAGTTCAACAACAATCAATTCAAGAGTACAAGTTAAATTCTATGGTCAATGAAAACCAAATTCTTCCAATTGGATTGTCATCCAAAGTAAAGATTTTTGAATCAAAAAGAGAATTTTACAGATGGATCGGTTATGTAAATCCAGTTCATTATGAGATATAGTATATTAATAGTGCAGTTTACAAAGTGAATTACACCTATAGAGAAAAGAAAAGTATCTCAGACAGTGTACGAACCTTAATTTACCTTTGAGGTATTTTTGTTTCCACGTTGACACGAAATCAGGGATCTTTCTGTTATTAAATTAAAAAATAAGTTTTTTCAACTGAATTATAAGGACGAACGAACATTAAAACTTATGACAAACAGAAATTATTCCGTATATGAAGGGGGTCGCCCCTTCCTCAATACCTCGCTCTTCACGCTAAAGTTTTTTAGCACTTTTGAAGAAACTTCTTATTCTAATTCAATGGCCCTTGTCTTTCAGGAGCCGTGGGACAAAAAGCCAAACTTTGACGCAAAGAACGAGGCATTGAGGAAGGGGCAACACCCTTCATTTACAATATAATTTCTGATCGTTTTAAGTTTTAATGTTCCTCCTTACTTTCAGTAAAATAACTTGTTTTTTTATTAAATTTTTCCGGGCCGGAGTAAATCCGGCCCCCCTCCATGGAAAACTTCTACCACATAAAATACCCTCCCCCCCCGCGACAGACGATTCCATCCTCGCAGAAAATTTTCCCTGGAAAAAGTTTCTTGCTGAAGATTCTGACTGAAAAAGTCCCTTAGCCCTTATTTGAAAAAGACTTCAATTTCTGATCATTTTTCAAATCATCACGGAAACCGTGGACAATTTTTCACAGAAATCCCCTCCGCCAGTGGAAAGTTGATTCAGGAGAAAATTGTCCCGTGGAAAATTTCTTTCGGGGAAGCCCTCCCCCCACGGGAAATTACTCCAGACAGTTCCAACCCCGCTGAAAGTTTCCTTCGGACAATTCCACCGGAACATCTCCATGTGTGAAAATGTGTCGGCAAAGAGAAAGTAAGACAAATAAAAAGAATTTCGCACAAAAAATCAGTTGAACTTTTCTTACGATTCCTTGAATTTTAAGGGATTTCCACCTTTTTCGGAAACTCTGGCAAATGAACAAGTTTTCCGCGAGGGTTTACTATTGCATTTTTTTTTTTTTAATTTTGCAAAACCGAGACACATCGTGACTCTCCTGCGCTCTAGTGTTTCCAATCTGGCTTTTCAAACAGTTCGTGGTAACGAAATGTAAGCAAGGAGCGAGTCGGCTCAATAGTAACTGAAACTCTGAAAAACGGAATTTTGATACCAATAGATACATCAAATGAATCAGATTTTTATGTTGATTTCAAATATACAAGTTTCATCAATTTTAGTGTTACCCATCAAAAGTTACGCCTGAGAAAATTTGCCTTATTTTCGGAAAAAGGAGGAAACACCCCTAAAAGTCATAGAATCTTAATGAAAATCACACCAGCGGGTTCAGCGTATCAGAGAACACTACTGTAGAGGTTTCAAGCTCCTATCCGCAAAAATTTGGAATCTTGCTTTTTTTTTGCCTGAAGAAAGATCACGGATGCGTGTTTTTTTTTTTTTTTTTTTTTTTTTCAGGGGTGATCGTATCGACTCAGTGGTCCTAGAATATCACGAGAGGGCTCATTCTAACGGAAATTAAAAGTTCTAGTGCCCTTTCTTAAGTGATCCAAAAAATTAGAGGGCAACTAGGCCCTCTCCCACGCTCATTTTGGTCAGCATAGTGGAAAAATATAATAACTATGTCTTTGAGGATGACCGAATCCTCCACAGTCCCTGGGGAAACGGCTGCAAGTTCTAAAATTTCCCCATTGTTTACATATAGTAATGGTTGCTGGGAAGTACACAGACCTTTTCAGGGGGGATTTTTTCGTGAGGGGGGCGGGGGAGGGGGTTACGTGGGAGGATATCTCCATGAAGGAATTTTTCATTGGGGAAGACAATTTTTCCATAACGGGGGTGCCAGATTTCCCAGCATTATTTAAAAAACGATCAGGAATTAAGTAAAAAAACAAGTTTTTTCAACTGAAAGTAAGGAGCAAGTTTTTTATTGTTTTAAAAAGTAGAGTTGTGGGAAAGAGTCAAACTTTAGCGTAAAGGGCGAGACGTTGAGGAGGGGACAACCCCTTTCATATACAGAATAATTTCTGTTCCGTCTTAATGTCGCTCCTTACTTTCAGTTAAAAAAAACTCCTTTTTTTTAATTTTTAGAAGAAGGGAGTATGGAACCTTAGCTTCTTTAAAAATTATTCGCACGGCTCTCTTTGGGATGGATTCAATTGTTTCCGATTTTGTGTTGGAAATATAAGGGTGCCAAACTGGACAAGCATATTCAAGATGCGGGCGGACAAAGGAAGTATAAATTCTTAAAGAACAGGAAGGGGGGACACTAAATTGATTTAGGAGCTCAAGGGGGCGATAGACACATTAGCTCTACGGATGATATCTTCAACATGGATATCCCACTTTAAATTAGAAGAAATTCTGACGCCAAGTAATCCAAGAGATGACATGGAAGTTTCTGAAGGGGATAGGGTTAGCAAAGTGGGGTGTGGTTATAAGGAAACATATTGGCATTAACATTGATTTAGAGGGGTTTACTCTCATATCTAAATTTGAGGAATCGTCTGCAATGTCATTGAGGATGCTCTTTGAGTTGTTTATCAAATTTCTATAGCAGGTTTCAACAACCGTTAGGTCATCCAAAAAATTTCCATCTTTCAGGAAATTCCTTAGCGAAGCTGTTAATCATAACCGAAAAAAGGAGGGGACCTAGGAGAGTACCTTGGGGCACTCTATTGTGGACAAGGAGGAACTGGAATAATGATTCTGCTATTTGACTACCTTTGACCTATTTAATAAGAAGGAGGCAACCAATTTCACGAGGAAGGAATTAATATTGAATTCAGTGACAAGTTTCTCAAGTAAAATATTAAGGTTAACAAGATCAAATTCTTTTTGAAGACATTAAATTTAGCCAAGCAACTAGGCTTTTCGAGAATTTTCTCTATTGAGTCAATTCAATAAGAGAAACGAGGTAATGGGAGGTAGAAGTGAAATTGAGGTCCCCGAATTGCCTCAGGTTAGTAAGAGGTAGGACTTTTTCTTTTAGCTAATCTGCAAGGAATCCTTCATATAGTTTTGAGAATATAGGAATGAGGGAAATAGGACGATCACCTTCAAAACCATGCTTTCCAGCGTTTCTTCCAGCGACTATCCAGATTGTTGAATGGGATTCATAGATTGATGCTTTAACAAGGGAACTATTTAATTCTGTGATCGTCAATCTTAAAACCAGTTTTTCTCCAAAGAAGAATTGTCAAAAACACAGTCGGCATAGTTCCAATTCAGTCTGGATTGTCTCTGAAACCATCATTCGTTAGTCAAAATAGTCACTGGAAAACGGCCAAGATTGCACGCATCGCATCTCCATGAGCACTACGTGAATTTCTTTATCCCAAAAGTATTCTTGATATTCTCGTCAAACAAGTTTATTTTATTTTATTTTGAAAGATATTCTCGCGAAACAAGTTTTGAATTTTATGATGGTCATTTCGATTAGAGCTAAATAAAAACCTTTCTATATTGTCATTCTGTTATTGAAAATTAAATAAAACGAACAACAGGTCGTCAGTGGCGGATCCAGGGGGGGGGGGGCGCCCCCTAACATAGTCTAAAGCAGTGTAATTTACTTAATTAACGCAAGTGTGCGTTAATTAAACTTGCTCCTAACGCAAGTTTATCGGATCAACCTACTTTGTACCCCCCCCCCCCCCCCCTTAAAAAAACCTGGATCCGAACTACCTGAGCTCAGTAAAGCCCTTATCAGGTTGTTGACTACTTGCGCCTCATGTAATGAATTAGGATAGAAAAAAGACTAACTTAAACAAATACATAAGGAACAAGGCCTAAATAACATCTAACTGAACAATTTAAGTAGTTATTTTTTTAAATGATCATTGTGGCAAAAAACATAGAAAGAAAAGTTTTCTTATGGTATTTTTCTAGCCTTCCATCTGTTGGCATTATTGGTAATCATGCTTTTTGTTATTGGAAAGAAATGCTGAAGAAGATAAATGTTGGTCAATATTCCTCAAAGTATCATTCCCCTAGTTTTTAACGAGTTTCCTTTCGTTGTCGCACGAATTAAACACACTTTTCTGTTTGCTACTCCCGCTAAATTGCAATAGTCCGTTAGATATCTTTTTTGGGTTTGCTCTAATTTAAAGTTTCAGACGATTTTCACTCTAATCTAGTGTTTCTCTAAAAGCTAATAAATATCACACAGGAATATCAAATCAATGTATTCATCGTTACATTATTCCTCTACTATAAATGGCATAACTGGAAAGACCACAAAGGACTTTGAGAGAAAACTTTAAGCCTTTAAAAGTTTGTTAAACTGAAAACATTATTTTGCAGGGTAGGCGTTATCAAAAAATGAGAAAATCAGGCCATTGTGTAAAAAAAATTCAGCCTATGTCGCATTTCCCTTATTTTTACGGAAGAGTATAAATAAGGTTTTCTACCTTGTTATGGGAACAAACTTGTTTTTTCAATTATTCAATAGGAAGAAATTAGAAGGCCCCTTAATTTTTCACATTTTTTCGGCTCGGCGGTAAGATTTGTTCCTACTAGTGGCATTGAAGGATTGCTTACAAAAATTACATTCTTACAATAGGATTATCAATGAAAAGGGTAATTTTACAATCAGATAATCGGTTTTAAAATCCAATCTTAAAAAAGACCTTTCTAAACAGGAAATACAATTTCAAGATATGGAGAAAATTGAAGTGTAAAATGCAAAGTCAGTCCAGCACTATTTATCATACTCAAAAATTTGACATGTTGGTCTTCCTTAGTTTAACTTATTATTATTCATTTTCCTTAATTTTATCTAGTTAGATTTCGACCTAGTTTTCTTTTTTACTTGAAACCTACCATCTTAAGAGTTTTGATTGTTAGAATATTTCAGTAAATGCGTATCACAAAATTGACCAGCGACGTTGTGATTAGTGATTTTTCGCTACTGACATTTAAAAACAGTGGCGAAATTTCATCAAAATCCTAGGGAGGGGCAAAGTTGAAGCCAATTTACCCAAATCAAGTGAAAAATGAGCCATGTTTTTACCATAAAGGCCCGTTTCTCTGGATGCTTGAATTATTCAGGCTTATCTTAGTTTTGACACGATTTTTGAAGAAACTAAATTGCAGCATGGGGGGGGGGCAAACTGGGGTCTGAAGGGGACAGTTGCCCTACCTCCTTCCCTACAGCAAATTAAGCCAATGTTTATAAATAATTTATAATAACAATATCGGGTACTTGTCTATTAAACGAAACACACTCAAGAATTACGCTATGTAAGATCTGACAGAAATTGGTTTGCCTCTTTGGGATCGGTTATGATTTGCTTATTTTGAGTGAGAAAAACTAGCTGCAAGTATGTCCTCCCACTTTGGGTTGGATTGATGCGTGCAGGTTACGGAGATCTGTCTGGTACGTTCGACGCATGGTGTTTCTGGGAGGGTTGTTTTGGTATATTTCAAAATAAGCAAATCATATCCGATCCCAGAGAGGCAAACCTGTTTCTGTCAAATCTTACACAGCGTAATTCTTGAATGTGTTTCATTTAACAGACAAGTACGGAATCTTGTACTGGTAACGTGGTAACGGATTAGCTGCTCAAAATTGTTAGCAACAATTTTTTACTGAGACAGGATTTAATTTCGAATTCATGTGGAATTTCACACTAAACGGAATAAAAAAGAAATATCATCGTTTGCGTAGCCTGCTGGTGCCGGTCATCCTCTTTTGTAGGCGAAATTACGTCCTAGCTAAAATTAACAGTAGGAGGTAACTTATTGCGAAAAATTCTAATTGGACTTAAAAACCAACGAAATATACAATTTATTTGACATTATTCTTTAGGTTACAATGACATTTCCTGAATTATAATTTAAATTTCTCAATGCCTTTGATGAGTAAAGTTTTTCTTTTCATTCGTTGGTGACGAAAATCGTCCAAAAATACTAGCAACAGAGTGATTCGAACCTAGAATAATTTAGGGTGGTGTCAAGATAGAAAACAACAAGACATCTAGAATCGATCCTTTTGAAATGGAAAGAGTCTATGTTCTTAATCTGCAAATGAAATATATTAGACAAATTTATAACTAAACCTTCCATCAAAAATCCAGAGAATTTTGTGTTTTCTAGTACTAAACGTTTAACCAAAACAGGACAAACCCAACGGCTAAGGCTTTATGCCTGTCAAATAAGAATCCTTAAAGTTTAAATATTATTGAGAATAATTAGGGATTAATGGTATTTTGTACGTTTGCCATGTTTACTATGACTATCTGTGTGGTTACTAAGATCTTAAGAGTTTTAGTCGTTTAATATAAACAAAATTATGTATTAAGAACCCAAACGCTGTCTACTTCGATACCGATTCATTTTAAGCGTCGCGAATTATTTCTTATCGTAAGACTAAAGAAAATTCATGTACGGTTGGCTCCCTGAATTTACACTCTGGTCGCTAGTATTTGTCGAATAATTTCTGGCCCCATTAAAGGAAAAGAAGAACTTTACTCAACAAAGACATTACAAAATTTTAAATTATATATCAGGAAATATCATCCTAGTCTAAACAATAAAGTCAAAATATACTGTACAAATTATACTGTATAGTATACAAATATTTCATTGTACAATTGTATAATCGTACAAATATAACGTAAAAAGACTCAATGAATACAGTTTAAGGATTCTCATTTGGCCACATTAGCCACCTGGTTTTCCCTGTACAAACTTTTGGTTAAACAATAAGCACAAGAAAAATACAAAATTTCCCTAATTTTTAATATAAGATTTTATTTCAATCTCAGTCAATTATGAAATATAATAGAATAAATGAATGTGTGGAAATCAACCTATGTGTGTAGAAATAGAAGATACATACGATACGGTTTAAAGACGAATAGATTAAATATGAGGCAATCAAGCCAGTAGCCCTGTAGCCTACAGAGCGAAGCAAAAGGAAAAGAGTTAAATAGTACTACTGAAAAGCCCGCCTGCTGTTAAATGGAAGAAGAGGAAGAAGACGAGGGGAATTATTTGTCACTTGAAATTCACAGAGTAATTTTTATATTCCCACAGAATTTTAAGTAAACTAGTGCATTAATCATATAGACTTACCGAGGCCACTACCTTTAGTGATCGCCACTTCATAAGGCGTTTCACCGAAATCGTTTTTTTCTGACTAGATCTGCTCCATGGCTTAGCAGCTCTTGGACAGTGTGAGTACAATTACCGATAGCAGCGAAATAAAGTGGAGTGTTGCCAGCCTGAAATGAAATAGATGAATGTTTGATACACTGAAACTGGGTTTTTGATACTAGCATCAAAAAATTCCAAAGGCAGAAACCAAATACAAGATGTATTGCAGAATATGAACGAAATAGGGAGGATGTTGTCAGGGGAACCTTTTTTCACAGCAACTATTGATTCGATAATTTTGTTCGATAATTTGTTCCGTGTGCATTAACTTACCAGCTAAATATCAGCCCATCTTTAAAAATAATTACCCAATTCAAATTTTAAACTGTTTTTCTATAATTTGTTGTCTTATCAATTTGTGAAATCTTTGACTAGCATAAAAACGATTAGCCCGGGAAACAGGGCTATTTTGACATTGACTTACTACTGAATTTAAGGAACCCTTTTAATTTTCAAATTTTTCTACACTGTAGCAGATCTTTCTTCTTCTGTTTGCTGGAAAGCGATAAATTAATGAAAAAAGAAATTTCTACTAATTAAATTTTCTGGCTACGTCAGATATTATAAAGTATCGATGATTAATCATGTTGAAAACTCCAGGTAAACAAGAATTATTTGCCAAAAACATATTAAAAATAAACAAATCTGACACTCAAGCCTCTTTCCGCAAGATAATCAAAAAAAAAAAAAAAAAAAAAAAAAAAAAAAAAAAAAAAAAAAATGGAAAGGAAATGCACCCCTAAGAGACAAAATGATAAACAGTTCAATAATGTTAGTCAAATTAACGCGCGTTGGCCAAAAATGCGTCAATTTTGCAAAAGAAACTCATCCATTTTGTTTCGTTGACTTCTAGGATACGCGGTAAATGGAATAATTTACCAGAGGCAACAATCTGTAAGACACTGGCGTCAACGAGGGGGGGGATGTATTTGGCCCTAATCTCAAATTTCGGAAAATGCATTCTTTTTGCACTTTTTTTTTAAATACCTTTCATTGGTTTTGTCATTGAAAAATACCAAGGAAATTCTCCCCTCCCCCTAGATATTCAAAAACATATTTTGCTCTCACTCTCAACATTTTGGTGAATTGTCACCACTATTGTCAGATATGGCAGTGGTTCCCAACCTTTTTCAAATCCTGTGATCCTTAAAAAGATTTTCATCCTGGAGTACCTCTTCAAAAATTAACGGAATAAGAACATAGAAAACGATACTAGACCTAACTTGCATATATTTTTTAACATATTTTAAAGTAGCAGAACATTTTGCATTGCTATTTTTTAAACAATTTAGCATGAACATTTATGAACAGAAAAGCTAATACTCACATTAATGAAGAGAAAACTTAATTGTACTTAATTAGATCCTTGAGCTTGGATATTCTAGCTGAGATCTTTAAAATCTGGATCAAATGATGAGAGATAGAACCTTAAATCTGGAGCTGCATCAACTTTATCTCTATGCTTGTTTTTGATAAATGCATAGGACGGAAATGCCCTCTCAAAAAGTCTGAGCTTTGGAAAGGCAACAGACGCTTCAGGGCTTTATCACCAAAGCTCTTATGTTCTTTCCTTGTTCGTGCCCAGAACTCAGGAAGATTTGCCTGTTTAAACTCGGAACGCAGAGAAGAAATGTTGGAATTTCAGTTATTACCTCTTTATCCGAGATTGACAAGTTGGTTGCTTGCTCAAAAAAGGTGTGATCAAGGGGATTTGAAATCCAGTTCTCTTTACTATTTCACTCCGGAAAGTACTTCTTGAATGACATTTTAAGTGCTTTTAAGCGTGATGAGGTAAATTTGGCACATGCGGTAATCAAGAAATTTGAAGTGTTGAGGACATATGGCAATTTGGAACTCAGAAATCAGTACTTTTTAAGATATTTCTTTTCCAATGCTTCCAGAGATGAGGTCCTTGGGCAATTTTGAGGGAAAAGAAACCAGAATAGGATTGTGTGCAAAATGAAGTGATTTTAGACTATTTTAATACTTCGGAAAACGGGGAATAACCCAGGAAAACGGGAGGTGGCTTTTGACCCTGTGTACCCCCCCTCCCAATAATTTGTTTTTCAACTTTCCTGCAATTTCCGAAATTGCTCACAAAATGCGCCTATTTTTGCAATTTATGAACTCCCCAAGGAAAATACAGTTCGTAGTCACCTTATCCTCCCTCTAAAAAAAAAAAAAAAAAACTGTACCTGAAAGTTCATCTCAATCTCCCAGTCATGAGGCAAAATAAGGTAGACTTGGCAAAGCAAAACTTAGGGTATACCAATATAAAAGATTCCCCTTTTTATCTATTTCTTTATCCACCCATTAGTGTAAAATAGTAAAAAATCGATATTTGCTTCCTCCACTAATGCAAATTTTTACTTAAAACGGATTATACTTTTATTATTTTACTTTTTGCCGACGGAAAACAAGAGGGGACGGTTAAAAAAACAACAATGAAGTAAAAAATAGAATGAACAACTAACCTATGCATTCTAAAAGTCAAAATATAATTTGTAGTTTATTTAAACAAATTCAAATGAATTTACTGGAAAAAAATGTGCATTGTCAGTTTAATATACATAATGCTGATATTTATTCCTTGAAATCTTAATCAAATTTTTCATTTCTTAAAGTTATAAAAGTGAAAACATTTAAAAGATTTTTTTTCAGTAAAGTACAAATTATACTCTGGCTTTTAGAAAGCACAGGGTTTAGAACCCTACTCAGAATAATTTCTGCTTGTTTTGAGTTTGACTTATTTAATTTCTGTTTGTTCTGGGTTTTATTTATTTATTAATACTGATTTGTGGTAGTTGTATACTTGGTAGATTATTTTTTTCTATTTTTGTTCATTTTCGGTTTAATAAAGTTCTTTACTTTTTCTTGGAAAAACTTATTTTGATTAATTTCTGCTCGTTTTATATTGACATAGTCTTTTTCAGGGAGAAAGACTGAGCCTCTTCTGAAGTGAACCATCCCTTCCATAAAAACCTTTAATACCCACTGGGCATAACTTACAACCCTCGTGCCTAGTCTCTGGGGTTTGTTTCAACCCCAAAAGCCTTGTTATATGATATTTAGACTATTTTGAATAGAATGGCTATCTCAAAATTTCTATTAGACGCATTTCAGGACAATATGACATGTGTGTATGGGGGAGAGGGTAGCTGCCCTCTGATAACTTTGACTCTTAAAAAGGGCACTAGAGCGTCTGATTACCAATCCAATGAGCCCCCTTTGAAGTTTATATGACCACACTTTCTATAAAAACCCCTTTATGTCCCCAGGGCAAAACTTACAACCCTCGCCCTGAGGGCTGGGGGGATTTGCTATCCTGAAAGACATAATTTCCAGAAGTTTCTAATAGGCTTAACAAAATGGCTATATCAAAATTTTGATTGGAAGTGTTTGAGGAAATGATAGGCGTGGAGGGAGACATTTCCCCTCTGATCACTTTCGACTAATAAAAAAGGCACTAGTCCTCTCAATTTCCAATCAAATGAGCCCTTTTTGAAGCTTCTACGACAAATTTCTATAAAAACGTTAAATGCCCCAAAGGCAGAACATACTACCCTTGTCTTGAGGGCTATAAGGGGAGGGTTGTCATCCTCAAAGACATAGTTTCCAGACTTTTCAACTACCTTGAACAAAATGGCCATGTCAAAATGTTGATCGGAAATGATTGGGAAAATGATGGGCGTTGGGGGAGGGGGGGGGTGACTTTCCCTCTTATTACTTTCGATTATCAAAAAGAGCAATAGCCCTCTCAATTTCCAATCGAAAGAGCCCTTTTTGAAGTTTTTACGACAACGCTTTCTATAAAAACCATACATGCACCCAGGCCTAACTTACAGAACTTACCCTGAGGGTTGTGGAAGGGGGGGTGTCATCCTCAAAGACCTAATTTCCAGAACTTTCAACTACGTTGAACAAAATGAATATCTCGAAAATTTTGATTGGATGCGTTTGGAGAAATGGTGGGCGTGAGAGGGGGGTTAGTTGTTCTTCAATCCCTTTCGACTATTAAAAAGGGCTCTAGCCCTTTCAATTTCCAATCGAATGAGCCCTTTTTGAAGCTTCTACGGCAACTCCTTCTATAAAAACTTCATATGCCCCCAGGGCATAACTTACAACCCTTGCCCTGAGGGCTGTGGGGGGGGGGGGGGGGGTTGCCATCCTCAAAGACCCAATTTCAAGAACTTTCAACTATGTTGAAAAAATGGCTATCTCAAAATTCGGATTGTGTGTGTGTTGGGGAAATGGTAGGCGTGAGAGGGGGGGGGGTTGCCCTCCAACTACTTTCGACTATTAAGAAGGGCACTAGCCATTTCAATTTTCAATCGAATAAGCCCTTTTTGAAGTTTCTACGACAACGCTTTCTATAAAAAACCTCATATTCCCCCAGGGCATAACTTACAACCCTTGGCTTGGGGGCTGTGAGGGGGGGGGGGTGTCAACCTTAAAGACCTAATTTTCAAAACTTTCAACTACGTTGAAGAAAATGGCTATCTAAAAAATTTGATTGGATGTGTTTGGGAAAAGGGTGGGCGTGAGAGGGGGGTTAGTTGCCCTCCAACCCCTTTCGACTATTAAAAAGGGCACTATCCCTTTGAATTTCCAATCGAATTCGCCCTTTTTGACGTTTCTACGACAAAGCTTTCAATAAAAACCTTATATGCCCCCAGGGCATAACTTATAACCCTTCCCCCGAAGACTGTGGGGGGAGTTTCCTGCTCAAAGATATAGTTTCAAAAACTTTCAACTACATTTAACAAAATATCTATCTCAAAATTTTGATTGGATGTGTTTGGGGAAATGGTGGGCGTGGAAGGGGTGTTAGTTGCCTTCCAATCACTTCGACTATTAAAACGGGCACTAGCCATTTCAATTTCCAATCGAATGAGCTCTTTTTGAAGTTTCTACGACAACGCTTTCTATAAAAATCTTATATGCCCCCAGGGTATAATTTACAACCCTTGCCCTGAGGGTTGTGGGGGAGTGTCCTCCTCAAAAACATATTTTCTATCTGGAAATCAACTACGCTGAACAAAATGGCTATCTCAAAATTTTGATTGGATGAGTTTGGGGAAATGGTGGGCGTGGAAGCGGTGTTAGTTACCTTCCAATCACTTTCGACTATTAAAAAGGGCACAAGCCAATTTCAAATCGAATGAGCCCTTTTCGAAGTTTCTACGACAACTCCTTCGATATGAAGTGCCCTGGGCTAAAGAGAAAAAAAACATTGTGCGAACATCGTTCTTTACCTAGGCAGCGCAATTGCGCTGCCTATGATTGCCAATGCCTGGCAATTTGCCAATGCCTGGCAATTAATCGTCTTTGTATAGTCAAAATGACGTCATGATTGTCGCCCTGCACAAAATAGGCCATCTACACAAACTAAAAAATATTAAATCCCCTAAACTCATTAGTGGGGAACGTCATCATTCATCTCTGAGGCCAAGTTGAAATGTGGATCGACAGAAATTGACATATCAGCAAAAGTTGGTTTAACGGCAAGTGAATATGATGCCGAGTCTTGAGTTCCACAGAGGTCGTCCTCCATCCCCTATCATGTGATGCGTTTATTCATGATGTATGTGGACTTTTATCTTGTACATATTTTCAAATAATTTATCATAATCTTTTACTATGATAATCCCTTTTTATCCCTTGACATATATTAAGTACAGGAAAAAGCCTTCGGCTTTTCCTTAGCAGGAACTAGTGAAAAACAAACTACATTATCATCGCTGTTACCCAGGCCACCCTTTAAAGTATTTTACTATAACGTCATTTATGGTTGCAACCTAAGATTTTACTATAACGTCTTTATGGTTGTAACCTACGATTTTAGCATCATCCATCACATCGTATATGAAGATAAAGTTTTTGTCACAAAATGAATTTTAGAATTAACATTATGTTTTGGTACTTACAGATATAGGGAAATAGAGATTTCCTTTCAAATTAGCCCGTAAACAACTTTCTACGATGTTCAAGTGCCCCTCTAGCAGTGGAGAAGGAGAAAAAAGGGAACACATCAGCGCTACACGTAAAAAAAATTGATTTTCCTTTTTGTTCAAACCAGAGCGCTGTATGTTTCCCATATAGGTCTTTCGGCCATGGCGATTCTTGTGGTGTATTGTTTGTTTCAACCCGACGCCATTTTTAGGGGTTTTAAGATATTTTTCGACATTCCCTTAAATTGGTTTTCAAAATAACATTTTGCTATTAAGACTATTCGAGAAAATAGTTACCATTTCTGAATCAGCTAGAAGTGGCATTTTTTTTTTTTTATTGCTAACCGGTTTTTTAAACACTTTTTTATATTTTGCTTATTATGAGCCACAGTTTGTCCTTTACTAGATTGCCCTACCGCTGCAACTATAATATAACATCATATAATATCGCATTTCGCTTCCTTTGATATTTTGAGACTGTTCTCCATCAGGAAACTATGAAGGGTACCGAAAACTTCCCACTTATTTTTAACGAAGTAAGATTTCCAAAAGTGTAATTTCTTTATAATGGACTGAATCTTGTCAGATACCTTAGCAATGTTAATGCAACTGTTCTGTAATTCTACATTAAGTTTATTAATTTCAGAAAAAGTGTCACTTAAGTGAATAAGCTGCTGAAGCTAATTATAATCATGGAACTTGGAAGCCAACTGAAAAGATTGATCTTCAAAAAAGACTTCTGCTTCATTTCTCAATTCAAACAGCCCTGTGAGTAGTTTCGCTGCATTACAAATAACAATTCACCGAATGAGAATGTTACCCTTACTTACTGACCAAGTGAGCGAAACAGGTGTTTAATCATCCAAATGATTGAATGAGTGTGATATTATCCAATCACAGTATGAAAGGATGATCATTCTCACGGCAGTGTAACTAAACCGAAAACAGTAGAAATTTTTCACAGAGAAGAACAGATTGCTCAGAAAATGAGCAATCACATGATTATTCAAAAACTTAACATAAATGTAACGTTTTTAGGACCATACCATAAAAAGAAACTTTTTATTTAAAACGTAAAAAACGTTACGACAGTTAGTTCCGTGACAACCCTGCCAAGATACTGATCCCGCCATTACTGAGATTTTTTCACGTAACACCCCCCCCCTCCCCCATGCTTCAACGTACCCCTGGGGGTACCCGTACTACAGGTTGGGAACTACTGATATAGGGTATAAGCTTAAAACACATCTTGTCAATAAAATTTTTATTGTTGAGCATATAAAACTAACTCATAGTATAGTTATAGAACAATGCTTGGTTTTCCTTAAAATGCTGCATTTCATTGTGTGTTTCAGAAAAATACTGTTCTGTTTTGTCAATTATATCAATGCAGGGTTGCCAACTTAAGTCAGATCAAAGTGATTATGCGGGATACCCCTCCCCCCCCCCCCCCCCCGGCTTCTAAGTGCCCCTAGGGGAACCTGTACTAGAGATTTGGAGCCACTGAGATAGGGTTTAAGCTTAAAACATCTCTTGTCAATAAAATTTTTATTGTTGAGCATGTAAAACTAAATCATAGTGTACCCCAATAGAACAATGCTTTGTTTTCCTTAAAATGCTGATATTCATTGCGTTTTCAGAAGAATGCTGTTCTATTTTGTCGAATAAGTTAAGGCGCGGTTGCCAAGTTAAGTCAGATCAAACTGATTGTGTGCGATAAGCCAGGATTTAACAAATAAACAAAGACGAAGTTATATTAAAATTCAAGTAGATTTTTATTTCTATTCATTAACTAGCAGTAACGCCTATTGAACATCGAGAACTAAAAGAAAAAAAGATCCGTGGCGTAAGCTCTTTTTTGATGACGAGAGAATCATTGTTTTGCCCACGTTCCAGCATGGAATTCACCTTGTCCCCACCCCCTGACCTGAATAAAACTGTCTCTGAAAGTTTCAACTTGATCCCCCAGCTGAGAGACAAAACAGGGTAAACCTACTAAATTTACAACTTTTAAATTTAATTTAGGCGAAAGTCAGTGCTAAGAAAATCTTGATTTCACATTTAAAGTCACCGAAAATTCGTAACTGCATTACTCATTTTGTTCAGGCAAATGAAAAATTCGATTTTTTGGTCAGTGCAATTAATCGCAAGCAAAGTGCCCTACGGAGTTAGGCCAAAGCAATTGACATTTTGACAAGCATTTGCCAAAAGATTTTGGTATAAATGGATGGTATAAACGGAAAAATCGTACGAGGGTTACTTATTTTGTTCAGGCAAGCAAATTTTTTTTAATTCTTTTTGATCAGTGCAATTAATCACAATTAGAATAACCTACGGAACCAGGCCAAAATCGTTGACATTTCGACAAGCATTTGCTAAAAGCTTTAGGCATAAATCGATAAATACCTAAATCATTGTACCTCATCAACAGGATCTACGTCAATTTTAGTTTGCAGCAGTAATCTGACGACTTCATGGTGTCCAGAGCTAGCTCCGAAATGCAGTGCGGTTTCTCCAGTATCACTTTTGATGTTGGGGTCTGCCCCTTTTGCCAAAAGGAGACTCAATGTCGGTGCTTGACCATGAGCTGCAGCCCACATCAAAGGCGTCAGCCCATTCTGATCTTTTTCATTTAAATCAATACCTAGAAAGTAAAAGTCAATTATTATTTGACGCCCAAGGCATGGGTAACCTAACAATTAAAAAAAACAGCTTAAAAAAAACAGTTGAAAATATAGTGCTATCATAGACTGCGCAATACCACTGTCAAGTAAAGAGCGAAGTGGGCTTTATGTATCATTTTTTCACCAAGCCCCTTCGTATGGAAGGAGTTGTCGTAAAAACGTCGAAGGGGGACCTTCCGATCGGAAATTGAAGATTCTAGTGCCCTTTTTCAGAATCAAAAGTGACCAGAGGGCAACAAGCCCCCTCCCAAACCCCTTTAGCTGCCCTCCCCCCAAAGAAATTCGATCAAAATTCGAGATAGTTACCCTATTCAGGATAATTAAAAGGTCCAATAACTAGGCCTCTAGGGATGACATGACCCCCCACAGCCCTTGGGGCAAGAGCTATAAATTATGCGATTTATTCATTGTTTACACAAGATTTTTTATTGGGAAAGGGAGGCATGTTTGATTCTGGGTCTCCAAAAAGGCCAAGGGAATTAAGATGAATCTTTCAGAGAATATGCAGGGGCTGTTGAACTAAATCAAAAGATACTATGTGCATGCAGGTTGACAAAAGGGCACAACAACTATATCCCAAGAACGGCTTAGACTATTAAGCTAAAACTATCATGGTATGTTAAGGGGGTGTTGAAGTGACCGAAAGACAATATGTGCATGCTACTACTATAACAGCTACTACTACGAAGACTATTACTACTAAGGCTGGGGCTAAACTACTACTATGATGGGAAATATCTCACGGCTTACAGTATCAAGTTGAAACTTTCAGGGCATGTTGAAGGGGGTGTCGAAATGGTACTATGTGCATGCTACATAATACCCTGAAGTTTCAAATTAATACCTTATGCCACTCCTGAAATATTGCTGGTACATCTTTGTGACATCCTGCATCCTTGTAGCGTGTCAAGTGGACCTCAGGTTTTTAAATAGAAGGGGGGGGGCAGCGGTAAATCTAAAGAAACTATGTGCATCCAGGATATCAAAATAACTAACAATCTGAAAAAAGTATTTTGGCACCTTTTTGGACCACATTTTCGTATGTGAGGGGGTCCCACAACAAAATTGTTTTTTTGTACATGAAGATCGACTTGTCCTGGGGATTCGTAGTTTTAAATTTCACTTTGTTCAAAAATGAAAGAGTTCATTCATCCTTTTTTGTTTTCAATTTTCAGCTGAACCGTTATTATTATTTTTTTTTGTTTTTCTTTATGGCCCCTATTTGGTGGGCCCGTGCCAAAGCATTTTTTTGTAGATTAGAAGTTCCTTGGCCCATAAACAAAAAACTGTAAGTTTCAGGTCGTTCTGATAATATTTTTGCCCCTTTTTCAGGAGAACCACTTTTTCCCCTATTTTTCCATGTGCAATGTGTCCTTGGGCCTCCTGGTCCAAGGACACAAGTACTGAATTAGTCAGAAAATTTTATCGGCCTTTTCTCGGGGAAGAGAGACCATGCCCCTAGACTTTTTTTTTTATATATATTCGATCACATTGGCTTAAGAAATTGCGGCTGCAAGTTTCAAACTTATCAGAGACTACAGGTTTTTTAGCCCATTTCCAGGTCCCTAGCACTCCCTCCTCCTTATTTAAAAATGCGTGGTCCCCTTAACTCAGACACGAATTAATGAAAATTTCGAGGTAATCCGAACTAAAAAATTTTTTTGGCCATTTGGAGCCGCAATATCGAGGGGCTTGTGCCCCCGAACCAAAACGTTTCCTGTACAAAAGGGTCCAATGGACCCGGGATTTACGGTTTTAATCTTCAAGACGTACAAGGAAAAACACATTTCGGCTTTCTTGGCTTTATCTGGGGGACCCTTCATTTGTTTATAAGTATTCCTGTTCACCGGGGTGTTCACAAGGACTTAACGTTAGAGTTTCAAGCTGACAGAATTATTTTCTCGGCCTTTGCTGATCCCATTTTTTTGTGGGGGGATAACCACGAATTGTTTTTTTTTACATTAGGCTTTCCTTGGGCCAGTTAGTTACGGCTATAAGATTCAAACTGATCAGGGTTAACAAGTTTTTGGTCAGTTTCTGGGCCAACAATCCATTTTCTCCCTTCCAACAAAACTTTTGACCCCCCTAGTCATGACAACAATTCCCACAAGTTTAAACACAATTAAAATAACAAATTTTGGCTATTTTCAGACCCCGTATTTGGGGAACATGTGCCAAAGCTAAAAAAAAAGAAAAGATTTTTGGCCTTTTTTCAGGGCCCATTTTAGCGGCGAAATTATGTTCTAATCAATGTATTCCTGTGCGCTGAAACCCCCTGGCCCAGGGGGAGTTAAGGGTATAAGCTTCAAGCCGTTTATAAAAAGTAAAATTTAGCCCTTTTCCAGGTTTCATTTGGGTCCCCCTAAACCAATTTTTCTTGGCATATTAGTCCCTTAGGATCACATTAGGGGGTCTTACGGTTTTACGTTTCAAACCATTCAAAAAAGTATTTTTACCCTTTGTCGGACCCGTTTTCGGAGGAACAAATATTTTTTTTCTACATTTGGGTCCCATAAGACCAAGGACTTGAGGATATAAGTTTCGAACCAATAAAAAGAAAAAGTTTTAGTCCCTTTTCAGGCCCCCAAACAATTTTTTGTATCAAATTCCTCTTGGCCCAGGGTTCCTAAGGCTGTAAGTTACAAACTGATCAGGGACAAATTGCCTTTCGCTTTGACCCCCCCCCCCCTAACAGCTCTTCCCCTAACAAAACGTATGATCCGCCTGGTTCAAAGAACGATCCCTGAAGGTTTCGAGCGGATCGGACACCCCATATCAAACATATAGACCAGTTTTCCAGCATAAAACCTATCTGAAAGCAATTGGCAATTTGCTGTCCTTCTCCAAGAAGCATGTGTGTTCTCTGAAGGCACAACTATTAAACTCTTTGACTATTCAGAGCAGAACGGCCATTTCAAGATTTTGGTCGAATGTCTTGGATGAGAGGGTAGCAAAAAATGGTACAAAAGAGCGGTAGTCGCCCTCGAATGAACTTTGACACTTAGAAATGCACTAAACTTTCAATTTGCAATCGAATGAGCCCCTCACAAGTTTCTACAACAAGTGCTTCTATACGAAGTGGCCAGAAGGAAAGAGGAGGGAATGATCCATGAAAGGCAACTCGAATATATGCAACTTGAGAGAATCGTCTCTCATTTTAATACTAATCCTGCTTCTGATATGTCGTTTCTATCGAGAGATGCAAATTCTACTCTCTTTTATTTCTTTTAGATGTTAATGAATACAATTTTAGGTCTAATTAGGAAACTTAAGAACAGTGAAAATTGACGATTCTTCTGTCTGTTCTTTTCTCTTAGTAAGAAAACTACTTGGCTTATTCTAGCCCCTCTTTTTAACAACTGTTTAATGGCGTAGATCTTTCCATATGCTTTAAAAATAGCTAAAGTTATTCCTATACCAAAAAGTGCTAGTAGTTCGAGGCCGGAGGCATTCTACTTCTTCCAGTTCTAAATAAAATTTTTGAGAAAGCTGTACATTTTCAGATACGCTTTGTAAGTATTTAACACACTTCAAAAGCAACTGAGTAGTTGTTCAGGACTTGGCGTTAACTTTAAATGATACTACTTGACAATAATCAGAATATTTTATACGACCTCGTTTTGACGACTTTCTCCGACCACCCTATCTATCAGAGGTTGTCGGGAAAAAGGAATTATAATTGTGACAGGTAGCTCCTTATTTATCCCATTCAACCCTAAGACGAGTGCCAGCGTCATTTTAGGAGGGGGGGGCAGAGGGACCCTTAGAAGGTTAGAATATCATTTGCACTTTACTGAAAGCTAAATAGTCGAAGGTGAAGGTTTTATTTAGCCAGTTGCTTTTCAAATCATTTGAAAAACACGAAAAATATATTTACGGGAGGGATAGATTCGAAAGCATTGCATTTTAGGTAGATTAGACCAATAAACTTTGAGCTCTATACAATTCTTTCATGTTATAATACAAACATTATTTTTGAATGTTATTCGACAATACTTATTCTTAGCGTCAAACAAACATACCTGGGAGGTCAGGTTCAAGAATTTCTCCTTGTCCAGCTCTATGATGTATTGTTTCTTCAACTGGTTCATTTATAACAGGAGCTGTCTTCACATTACCTCGTTGGAGGTTGGTGAGTGCAGGCTTTGGTTGCTAAAAAAGTGGTTTGACATTTTAGTGATTTCCACCCATTTCTTTTGAATTTCATATAGTGACTTTAAATTAAAAATGTAAATAAAACTTTCACAGCCCGAAGATTCGCTATTCCTACGGGTGCTAGGCAACTCTCTCCTAAAAATTCTCTCCGCACTGAATATTTCCCCCGTAACATTCTCTCCACATGTATCCATATGGATGCATATTGTGCATCCATAGAAAAAACTTAAACTTAAAAAAAAAACTTTTACGCATGCTGACCAAATGGTCTACGTTGCGCTGGTACCGATCTGCTGATTCACTGCCGTCGGCCGGGAGTGCAATGCGTGGTTGAGGGCAAATCATCCGACGGCATCCATACAGAAAGAAAGATAATAAGAATTCTTTATAATACAGAATTAGTTCTTAGGAGGGGGGGGGGTTGTAGGTTGGAACTTATATGTAATTCCTCTTGATTTCCGAGAATATTTCTCGTCTTTGCCGTTTTTATGAAAGTAAATAGTGACATTAAACCCGAAAACAAGGAGGAATTGGAAACCTACCCCTCCCTATCCTAAACCTCCCCCTCGTGGTCGTAGAAACTTTGAAGGATGCTCATTCGATCTGTAATTTAGAGTTCTAGTCCTAGGTTTTAAAGTCGAAAGTGATTGCAGAAGAGCCAGCTTTTAATAGTAGCTAATAATAGCTCAATTTTGGTACTAGGTGAACCAAATAATATTTTCTACGATCATTAACTTAGTTACAATTTAAGATAAATGTATGATGCTGTAGATGGGTCTGTTTCCAAAATTTGCTCTGCGGAGCATAATGGTTACAGTTGCATATTTTGTTCGATGCAATCAGTAATTTGTTGCTTGGAAGGGGTAAGAGCTAAAAATTCAAAACCAAATTTCGAAAACAGGATCGTGGAAGTGAAAGGAAATGTTTTGATCAAGTTTGCAAAATTTCCAGTAGTTTTCGAAAAATAATGTATTTTTTTTTATAGCCTATTAAACTGTATACAAATGAAATAAAACATGGTCAGTAGAATGCTTCGTCTGGATTTGCATAAAGCTATAGCAATTACCATGCTATTCTATGTTCCTTCCATTGTTATTCTATGGGACCTCTACACGTGATTAAACACGTCATGAAACTACGTGCTATTTGCTTATGTCCTGTTGGTACCATTCCAAACGAGTGGGGATTCCCCGCCTGTTCCTAAACATTGCAAAAAAGAAACACGCTTTTACAATCGGAATTCCTTGATTGACATTTGCGAAAAAGGGGTAATTAGTGATTGGATAATTTTTTAACGTGAGGTGTCAATTTTGGAGGGAAAACCAAAATACTCAGAATCGAAAATAAATGGGATCTGCCTCAAGGGGAAGGCTCAGAGGCCCTTCGTTCCCCCATTTGTGAGGGCAGGGGAGGGGGGTCAATTTTGGAGGGAAAACCAAAAATACTCAGAATCGAAAATAAATGGGATCTGCCTCAAGGGGAAGGCTCAGAGGCCCTTCGTTCCCCCATTTGTGAGGGCAGGGGAGGGGGGTCAATTTTGGAGGGAAAATCAAAAATACTCAGAATCGAAAATAAATGGGATCTGCCTCAAGGGGAAGGCTCAGAGGCCCTTCGTTCCCCCATTTCTGAGGGCAAGGGAGGAGGGGGGTCAATTTTGGAGGGAAAATCAAAAATACTCAGAATCGAAAATAAATGGGATCTGCCTCAAGGGGAAGGCTCAGAGGCCCTTCGTTCCCCCATTTCTGAGGGCAGGGGAGGAGGGGATCAATTTTGGAGGGAAAACCAAAAATACTCAGAATCGAAAATAAATGGGATCTGCCTCAAGGGGAAGGCTCAGAGGCCCTTCGTTCCCCCATTTCTGAGGGCAGGGGAGGGGGTCAATTTTGGAGGGAAAACCAAAAATACTCAGAATCGAAAATAAATGGGATCTGCCTCAAGGGGAAGGCTCAGAGGCCCTTCGTTCCCCCATTTCTGAGGGCAGGGGAGGGGGGTCAATTTTGGAGGGAACATCAAAAATACTCAGAATCAAAAATAAATGGGATCTGCCTCAAGGGGAAGGCTCAGAGGCCCTTCGTTCCCCCATTTCTGAGGGCAGGGGAGGAGGGGTCAATTTTGGAGGGAAAATCAAAAATACTCAGAATCGAAAATAAATGGGATCTGCCTCAAGGGCAAGGCTCAGAGGCCCCTCCTTCCCCCATTTCTGAGGGCAGGGGAGGGGGGTCAATTTTGGAGGGAAAACCAAAAATACTCAGAATCGAAAATAAATGGGATCTGCCTCAAGGGGAAGGCTCAGAGGCCCTTCGTTCCCCCATTTCTGAGGGCAGGGGAGGGGGGTCAATTTTGGAGGGAAAATCAAAAATACTCAGAATCGAAAATAAATGGGATTTGTCTCAAGGGGAAGGCTCAGAGGCCCTTCGTTCCCCCATTTCTGAGGGCAGGGGAGGAGGGGGTCAATTTTGGAAGGAAAATCAAAAATACTCAGAATCGAAAATAAGCAAACTTTTACCTTGAGCATCGATGTTGTTAGCAGAATTTCAAAAAAGGATCGTTTATGAGGGCTGGTGTATCTGATGAAATAATTTAGGTCGTATGATCAATTTAATTTATTTTTTAATTCAGTAGTTTTTCAGTAAGGACACTCGATATCCTTTCAACATGGTTTACCTTGTCACAGCTACATTCTCATGATTTTTCAAAGTTCATTTTGGATTTCTTTCGTTGAAATGCAAGAGTTGGAATATTTCAGTAGTGACTTGTTGTGCTTTACCTTGTCACGGTTACATTCTCTTGATTTTTCAAAATTCATTTTGAATTTCTGTCGTGAAATGCAAGAGTTGGAATATTTCAGTAGTGTTTTGTTGTGCTTTACCTTGTCACAGTTACATTCTGTTGATTTTCATAGTTCATTTTGAATTTCTTTTGAATTTTCATTTTGAATTTCTGTCGTGAAATGCAAGAGTTGGAATATTTCAATAGTGTATTGTTGTGCTTTGCCTTGTCACAGTTACATTCTGTTGATTTTCATAGTTCATTTTGAATATCTTTCATTGAAATGCAAGAGTTGGAATATTTCAATAGTGTTTTGTTGTGCTTTACCTTGTCACTGTTACATTCTCTTAATTTTTCAAAGTTCATTTTGAATTTCTTTCGTGAAATGCAAGAATTGGAATAATTCAGTAGTGTCTTGTCGTGGTTTACCTTGTCACAGCTACATTCTCATGATTTTTCAAAGTTCATTTTGAATTTCTGTCGTGAAATGCAAGAGTTGGAATATTTCAGTATTGACTTGTTGTGCTTTACCTTGTCACAGTTACATTCTCTTGATTTTTCGAAGTTCATTTTGAATTTCTGTCGTGAAATGCAAGAGTTGGAATATTTCAGTAGTGTTTTGTTGTGCTTTACCTTGTCACAGTTACATTCTGTTGATTTTCATAGTTCATTTTGAATTTCTTTCATTGAAATGCAAGAGTTGGAATATTTCAGTAGTGTTTTGTTGTGCTTTACCTTGTCACAGTTACATTCTGTTGATTTTCATAGTTCATTTTGAATTTCTTTCATTGAAATGCAAGAGTTGGAATATTTCAGTAGTGTTTTGTTGTGCTTTACCTTGTCACAGTTATATTCTCTTAATTTTCAAAGTTCATTTTGAATTTCTTTCGTGAAATGCAAGAGTTGGAATATTTCAGTAGTGTTTTGTTGTGCTTTACCTTGTCACAGCTGCATTCTCATGATTTTTCAAAGTTCATTTTGAATTTCTGTCGTGAAATGCAAGAGTTGGAATATTTCAGTAGTGACTTGTTGTGCTTTACCTTGTCACAGTTACATTCTGTTGATTTTTCGAAGTTCATTTTGAATTTCTGTCGTGAAATGCAAGAGTTGGAATATTTCAGTAGTGTTTTGTTGTGCTTTAGCTTGTCACAGTTACATTCTGTTGATTTTCATAGTTCATTTTGAATTTCTTTCATTGAAATGCAAGAGTTGGAATATTTCAGTAGTGTTTTGTTGTGCGTTACCTTGTCACAGTTACATTCTCTTAATTTTCAAAGTTCATTTTGAATTTCTTTCGTGAAATGCAAGAATTGGAATATTTCAGTAGTGTCTTGTCGTGGTTTACCTTGTCACAGCTACATTCTCATGATTTTTCAAAGTTCATTTTGAATTTCTGTCGTGAAATGCAAGAGTTGGAATATTTCAGTAGTGACTTGTTGTGCTTTACCTCGTCACAGTTACATTCTCTTGATTTTTCGAAGTTCATTTTGAATTTTTGTCGTGAAATGCAAGAGTTGGAATATCTCAGTAGTGTTTTGTTGTGCTTTACCTTGTCACAGTTACATTCCGTTGATTTTCATAGTTCATTTTGAATTTCTTTCATTGAAATGCAAGAGTTGGAATATTTCAGTAGTGTTTTGTTGTGCTTTACCTTGTCACAGTTACATTCTGTTGATTTTCATAGTTCATTTTGAATTTCTGTCGTGAAATGCAAGAGTTGGAATATTTCAGTAGTGTTTTGTTGTGCTTTACCTTGTCACAGTTACATTCCGTTGATTTTCATAGTTCATTTTGAATTTCTTTCATTGAAATGCAAGAGTTGGAATATTTCAGTAGTGTTTTGTTGTGCTTTACCTTGTCACAGTTACATTCTCTTAATTTTTCAAAGTTCATTTTGAATTTCTTTCGTGAAATGCAAGAATCGGAATATTTCAGTAGTGTCTTGTCGTGGTTTACCTTGTCACAGCTACATTCTCATGATTTTTCAAAGTTTATTTTGAATTTCTGTCGTGAAATGCAAGAGTTGGAATATTTCAGTAGTGACTTGTTGTGCTTTACCTTGTCACAGTTACATTCTCTTGATTTTTCGAAGTTCATTTTGAATTTCTGTCGTGAAATGCAAGAGTTGGATTATTTCAGTAGTGTTTTGTTGTGTTTACCTTGTCACAGTTACATTCTGTTGATTTTCATAGTTCATTTTGAATTTCTTTAATTGAAATGCAAGAGTTGGAATATTTCAGTAGTGCTTTGTTGTGCCTTACCTTGTCACAGTTACATTCCGTTGATTTTCATAGTTCATTTTGAATTTCTTTCATTGAAATGCAAGAGTTGGAATATTTCAGTAGTGTTTTGTTGTGCTTTACCTTGTCACAGTTACATTCTGTTGATTTTCATAGTTCATTTTGAATTTCTTTTGAATTTTCATTTTGAATTTCTGTCGTGAAATGCAAGAGTTGGAATATTTCAATAGTGTATTGTTGTGCTTTGCCTTGTCACAGTTACATTCTGTTGATTTTCATAGTTCATTTTGAATATCTTTCATTGAAATGCAAGAGTTGGAATATTTCAATAGTGTTTTGTTGTGCTTTACCTTGTCACTGTTACATTCTCTTAATTTTTCAAAGTTCATTTTGAATTTATTTCGTGAAATGCAAGAATTGGAATAATTCAGTAGTGTCTTGTCGTGGTTTACCTTGTCACAGCTACATTCTCATGATTTTTGAAAGTTCATTTTGAATTTCTGTCGTGAAATGCAAGAGTTGGAATATTTCAGTATTGACTTGTTATGCTTTACCTTGTCACAGTTACATTCTCTTGATTTTTCGAAGTTCATTTTGAATTTCTGTCGTGAAATGCAAGAGTTGGAATATTTCAGTAGTGTTTTGTTGTGCTTTACCTTGTCACAGTTACATTCTGTTGATTTTCATAGTTCATTTTGAATTTCTTTCATTGAAATGCAAGAGTTGGAATATTTCAGTAGTGTTTTGTTGTGCTTTACCTTGTCACAGTTACATTCTGTTGATTTTCATAGTTCATTTTGAATTTCTTTCATTGAAATGCAAGAGTTGGAATATTTCAGTAGTGTTTTGTTGTGCTTTACCTTGTCACAGTTATATTCTCTTAATTTTCAAAGTTCATTTTGAATTTCTTTCGTGAAATGCAAGAGTTGGAATATTTCAGTAGTGTTTTGTTGTGCTTTACCTTGTCACAGCTGCATTCTCATGATTTTTCAAAGTTCATTTTGAATTTCTGTCGTGAAATGCAAGAGTTGGAATATTTCAGTAGTGACTTGTTGTGCTTTACCTTGTCACAGTTACATTCTGTTGATTTTTCGAAGTTCATTTTGAATTTCTGTCGTGAAATGCAAGAGTTGGAATATTTCAGTAGTGTTTTGTTGTGCTTTAGCTTGTCACAGTTACATTCTGTTGATTTTCATAGTTCATTTTGAATTTCTTTCATTGAAATGCAAGAGTTGGAATATTTCAGTAGTGTTTTGTTGTGCTTTACCTTGTCACAGTTACATTCTCTTAATTTTCAAAGTTCATTTTGAATTTCTTTCGTGAAATGCAAGAATTGGAATATTTCAGTAGTGTCTTGTCGTGGTTTACCTTGTCACAGCTACATTCTCATGATTTTTCAAAGTTCATTTTGAATTTCTGTCGTGAAATGCAAGAGTTGGAATATTTCAGTAGTGACTTGTTGTGCTTTACCTCGTCACAGTTACATTCTCTTGATTTTTCGAAGTTCATTTTGAATTTTTGTCGTGAAATGCAAGAGTTGGAATATCTCAGTAGTGTTTTGTTGTGCTTTACCTTGTCACAGTTACATTCCGTTGATTTTCATAGTTCATTTTGAATTTCTTTCATTGAAATGCAAGAGTTGGAATATTTCAGTAGTGTTTTGTTGTGCTTTACCTTGTCACAGTTACATTCTGTTGATTTTCATAGTTCATTTTGAATTTCTGTCGTGAAATGCAAGAGTTGGAATATTTCAGTAGTGTTTTGTTGTGCTTTACCTTGTCACAGTTACATTCCGTTGATTTTCATAGTTCATTTTGAATTTCTTTCATTGAAATGCAAGAGTTGGAATATTTCAGTAGTGTTTTGTTGTGCTTTACCTTGTCACTGTTACATTCTCTTAATTTTTCAAAGTTCATTTTGAATTTCTTTCGTGAAATGCAAGAATCGGAATATTTCAGTAGTGTCTTGTCGTGGTTTACCTTGTCACAGCCACATTCTCATGATTTTTCAAAGTTTATTTTGAATTTCTGTCGTGAAATGCAAGAGTTGGAATATTTCAGTAGTGACTTGTTGTGCTTTACCTTGTCACAGTTACATTCTCTTGATTTTTCGAAGTTCATTTTGAATTTCTGTCGTGAAATGCAAGAGTTGGATTATTTCAGTAGTGTTTTGTTGTGTTTACCTTGTCACAGTTACATTCTGTTGATTTTCATAGTTCATTTTGAATTTCTCTAATTGAAATGCAAGAGTTGGAATATTTCAGTAGTGCTTTGTTGTGCTTTACCTTGTCACAGTTACATTCCGTTGATTTTCATAGTTCATTTTGAATTTCTTTCATTGAAATGCAAGAGTTGGAATATTTCAGTAGTGTTTTGTTGTGCTTTACCTTGTCACAGTTACATTCTCTTAATTTTCAAAGTTCATTTTGAACTTCTTTCGTGAAATGCAAGAATTGGAATATTTCAGTAGTGTCTTGTCATGGTTTACCTTGTCACAGCTACATTCTCATGATTTTTCAAAGTTCATTTTAAATTTCTGTCGTGAAATGCAAGAGTTGGAATATTTCAGTAGTGACTTGTTGTGCTTTACCTTGTCACAGTTACATTCTCTTGATTTTTCGAAGTTCATTTTGAATTTCTGTCGTGAAATGCAAGAGTTGGAATATTTCAGTAGTGTTTTGTTGTGCTTTACCTTGTCACAGTTACATTCTGTTGCTTTTCATAGTTCATTTTGAATTTCTTTCATTGAAATGCAAGAGTTGGAATCACAGTTACATTCTCTTAATTTTTCAAAGTTCATTTTGAATTTTTTTCGTGAAATGCAAGAATTGGAATATTTCAGTAGTGTCATGTCGTGGTTTACCTTGTCACAGCTACATTCTCATGATTTTTCAAAGTTCATTTCGAATTTCTGTCGCGAAATGCAAGAGTTGGAATATTTCAGTAGTGACTTGTTGTGCTTTACCTTGTCACAGTTACATTCTCTTGATTTTTCGAAGTTAATTTTGAATTTCTGTCGTGAAATGCAAGAGTTGGAATATTTCAGTAGTGTTTTGTTGTGCTTTACCTTGTCACAGTTACATTCTGTTGATTTTCATAGTTCATTTTGAATTTCTTTCATTGAAATGCAAGAGTTGGAATATTTCAGTAGTGTTTTGTTGTGCTTTACCTTGTCACAGTTACATTCTCTTAATTTTTCAAAGTTCATTTTGAATTTCTCTCGTGAAATGCAAGAATTGGAATATTTCAGTAGTGTCTTGTCGTGGTTTACCTTGTCAAAGCTACATTCTCATGATTTTTCAAAGTTCATCTTGAATTTCTGTCGTTAAATGCAAGAGTTGGAATATTTCAGTAGTGATTTGTTGTGCTTTACCTTGTCACAGTTACATTCTCTTGATTTTTCGAAGTTCATTTTGAATTTCTGTCATTGAAATGCAAGAGTTGGAATATTTCACTAGTTTTTTGTTGTGCTTTACCTTGTCACAGTTACATTCTCTTAATTTTTCAAAGTTCATTTTGAATTTCTTTCGTGAAATGCAAGAATTTGAATATTTCAGTAGTGTCTTGTCATGGTTTACCTTGTCACAGCTACATTCTCATGATTTTTCAAAGTTCATTTTGGATTTCTTTCGTTGAAATGCAAGAGTTGGAATATTTCAGTAGTGACTTGTTGTGCTTTACCTTGTCACAGTTACATTCTCTTGATTTTTCGAAGTTCATTTTGAATTTCTGTCGTGAAATGCAAGAGTTGGAATATTTCAGTAGTGTTTTGTTGTGCTTTACCTTGTCACAGTTACATTCTGTTGATTTTCATAGTTCATTTTGAATTTCTTTCATTGAAATGCAAGAGTTGGAATATTTCAGTAGTGTTTTGTTGTGCTTTACCTTGTCACAGTTACATTCTCTTAATTTTTCAAAGTTCATTTTGAATTTCTTTCGTGAAATGCAAGAATTGGAATATTTCAATAGTGTTTTATCGTGGTTTACCTTGTCACAGTTACATTCTCTTGATTTTTCAAAATTCATTTTGAATTTCTGTTGTGAAATGCAAGAGTTGGAATATTTCAGTAGTGACTTGTTGTGCTTTACCTTGTCACAGTTACATTCTCTTGATTTTTCGAAGTTCATTTTGAATTTCTGTCGTGAAATGCAAGAGTTGGAATATTTCAGTAGTGTTTTGTTGTGCTTTACCTTGTCACAGTTACATTCTGTTGATTTTCATAGCTCATTTTGAATTTCTTTCATTGAAATGCAAGAGTTGGAATATTTCAGTAGTGTTTTGTTGTGCTTTACCTTGTCACAGTTACATTCTGTTGATTTTCATAGTTCATTTTGAATTTCTTTCATTGAAATGTAAGAGTTGGAATATTTCAGTAGTGTTTTGTTGTGCTTTACCTTGTCACAGTTACATTCTCTTGATTTTTCGAAGTTCATTTTGAATTTCTGTCGTGAAATGCAAGAGTTGGAATATTTCAATAGTGTTTTGTTGTGCTTTACCTTGTCACAGTTACATTCTGTTGATTTTCATAGTTCATTTTGAATTTCTTTCATTGAAATGCAAGAGTTGGAATATTTCAATAGTGTCTTATTGTGCTTTACCTTGTCACTGTTACATTCTCTTAATTTTTCAAAGTTCATTTTGAATTTCTTTCGTGAAATGCAAGAATTGAAAATATTTCAATAGTGTCTTGTCGTGGTTTACCCTGTCACAGCTACATTCTCATGATTTTTCAAAGTTCATTTTGAATTTCTGTTGTGAAATGCAAGAGTTGGAATATTTCACTAGTGTTTTGTTGTGCTTTACCTTGTCACAGTTACATTCTGTTGATTTTCATAGTTCATTTTGAATTTCTTCCATTGAAATACAAGAGTTGGAATATTTCAGTAGTGTTTTGTTGTGCTTTACCTTGTCACAGTTACATTCTCTTAATTTTCAAAGTTCATTTTGAATTTCTTTCGTGAAATGCAAGAATTGGAATATTTCAGTAGTGTCTTGTCGTGGTTTACCTTGTCACAGGTACATTCTCATGATTTTTCAAAGTTCATTTTGAATTTCTGTCTTGAAATGCAAGAGTTGGAATATTTCAGTAGTGACTTGTTGTGCTTTACCTTGTCACAGTTACATTCTCTTGATTTTTCGAAGTTCATTTTGAATTTTTGTCGTGAAATGCAAGAGTTGGAATATCTCAGTAGTGTTTTGTTGTGCTTTACCTTGTCACAGTTACATTCTGTTGATTTTCATAGTTCACTTAAAATTTCTGTCGTGAAATGCAAGAGTTGGAATATTTCAGTAGTGTTTTGTTGTGCTTTACCTTGTCACAGTTACA
Source organism: Artemia sinica (assembly GCA_027921565.1). Taxonomy (NCBI): domain Eukaryota; kingdom Metazoa; phylum Arthropoda; class Branchiopoda; order Anostraca; family Artemiidae; genus Artemia; species Artemia sinica. The sequence continues at coordinate 29,089,649 of CM051269.1, forward strand.
TTCTGTTGATTTTCATAGTTCATTTTGAATTTCTTTCATTGAAATGCAAGAGTTGGAATATTTCAGTAGTGTTTTGTTGTGCTTTACCTTGTCACTGTTACATTCTCTTAATTTTTCAAAGTTCATTTTGAATTTATTTCGTGAAATGCAAGAATTGGAATATTTCAGTAGTGTCTTGTCGTGGTTTACCTTGTCACAGCTACATTCTCATGATTTTTCAAAGTTCATTTTGAATTTCTGTCGTGAAATGCAAGAGTTGGAATATTTCAGTAGTGACTTGTTGTGCTTTACCTTGTCACAGTTACATTCTCTTGATTTTTCGAAGTTCATTTTGAATTTATGTCGTGAAATGCAAGAGTTGGAATATTTCAGTAGTGTTTTGTTGTGCTTTACCTTGTCACAGTTACATTCTGTTGATTTTCATAGTTCATTTTGAATTTCTTTCATTGAAATGCAAGAGTTGGAATATTTCAGTAGTGTTTTGTTGTGCTTTACCTTGTCACAGTTACATTCTGTTGATTTTCATAGTTCATTTTGAATTTCTTTCATTGAAATGCAAGAGTTGGAATATTTCAGTAGTGTTTTGTTGTGCTTTACCTTGTCACAGTTACATTCTATTAATTTTCAAAGTTCATTTTGAATTTCTTTCGTGAAATGCAAGAATTGGAATATCTCAGTAGTGTCTTGTCGTGGTTTACCTTGTCACAGCTACATTCTCATGATTTTTCAAAGTTCATTTTGAATTTCTGTCGTGAAATGCAAGAGTTGGAATATTTCAGTAGTGACTTGTTGTGCTTTACCTTGTCACAGTTACATTCTCTTGATTTTTCGAAGTTCATTTTGAATTTATGTCGTGAAATGCAAGAGTTGGAATATTTCAGTAGTGTTTTGTTGTGCTTTACCTTGTCACAGTTACATTCTCTTGATTTTTCGAAGTTCATTTTGAATTTCTGTCGTGAAATGCAAGAGTTGGAATATTTCAGTAGTGACTTGTTGTGCTACCTTGTCACAGTTACATTCTCTTGATTTTTCGAAGTTCATTTTGAATTTCTTTCATTGAAATGCAAGAGTTGGAATATTTCAGTAGTGTTTTGTTGTGCTTTACCTTGTCACAGTTACATTCTCTTAATTTTTCAAAGTTCATTTTGAATTTCTTTCGTGAAATGCAAGAATTGGAATATCGTTTCTTCAACTGAAAGTAAGGAGCAACATCAAAACTTAAACCTTGGATACACAATACAGATACTTTATTCAAGAAATCATGAAAAAATCGCAAGTAAGTAACAAACTCTTTCTTGAATTCCCCATTTGGATGCACAATACAGAAATTTTATTCAAGAAATTATGGAAAAAAATGTAAGTAAGTAAGTACGTGCGCGCACGTAACCTCGTCTAAATTAACCTTAAAAAATGAAATAAAGCTATGTCGACTTTGCAAATTTTATTCAACATATCCGACAATTGATGCAGAAAAAGCATAGAGTTTGTTACTTACTTACTTACATTTTTTTCCATAATTTCTTGAATTAAATTTCTGTATTGTGCATCCAAATGGGGAATTCAAGAAAGAGTTTGTTACTTACTTGCGATTTTTTCATAATTTCTTGAATAAAGTATCTGTATTGTGTATCCAAGGTTTAAGTTTTGATGTTGCTCCTTACTTTCAGTTGAAGAAACGATATTCCAATTCTTGCATTTCACGAAAGAAATTCAAAATGAACTTTGAAAAATTAAGAGAATGTAACTGTGACAAGGTAAAGCACAACAAAACACTACTGAAATATTCCAACTCTTGCATTTCAATGAAAGAAATTCAAAATGAACTTCGAAAAATCAAGAGAATGTAACTGTGACAAGGTAGAGCACAACAAGTCACTGCTGAAATATTCCAACTCTTGCATTTCACGACAGAAATTCAAAATCAACTTTGAAAAATCATGAGAATGTAGCTGTGACAAGGTAAACCACGACAAGACACTACTGAAATATTCCAATTCTTGCATTTCACGAAAGAAATTCAAAATGAACTTTGAAAAATTAAGAGAATGTAACTGTGACAAGGTAAAGCACAACAAAACACTACTGAAATATTCCAACTCTTGCATTTCAATGAAAGAAATTCAAAATGAACTATGAAAATCAACAGAATGTAACTGTGACAAGGTAAAGCACAACAAAACACTACTGAAATATTCCAACTCTTGCATTTCACGACAGAAATTCAAAATGAACTTCGAAAAATCAAGAGAATGTAACTGTGACAAGGTAAAGCACACCAAGTCACTACTGAAATATTCCAACTCTTGCATTTCAACGAAAGAAATCCAAAATGAACTTTGAAAAATCATGAGAATGTAGCTGTGACAAGGTAAACCACGACAAGACACTACTGAAATATTCCAATTCTTGCATTTCACGAAAGAAATTAAAAATGAACTTTGAAAAATTAAGAGTATGTAACTGTGACAAGGTAAAGCACAACAAAAAACTAGTGAAATATTCCAACTCTTGCATTTCAATGAAAGAAATTCAAAATGAACTATGAAAATCAACAGAATGTAACTGTGACAAGGTAAAGCACAACAAAACATACTGAAATATTCCAACTCCTGCATTTCACGACAGAAATTCAAAATGAACTTCGAAAAATCAAGAGAATGTAACTGTGACAAGGTAAAGCACAACAAATCACTACTGAAATATTCCAACTCTTGCATTTCACGACAGAAATTCAAGATGAACTTTGAAAAATCATGAGAATGTAGCTGTGACAAAGTAAACCACGACAAGACACTACTGAAATATTCCAATTCTTGCATTTCACGAAAGAAATTCAAAATGAACTTTGAAAAATTAAGAGAATGTAACTGTGACAAGGTAAAGCACAACAAAACACTACTGAAATATTCCAATTCTTGCATTTCACGAAAGAAATTCAAAATGAACTTTGAAAAATTAAGAGAATGTAACTGTGACAGGGTAAAGCACAACAAAACGCTACTGAAATATTCCAACTCTTGCATTTCAATGAAAGAAATTCAAAATGAACTTCGAAAAATTAAGAGAATGTAACTGTGACAAGGTAAAGCACAACAAGTCACTGCTGAAATATTCCAACTCTTGCATTTCACGACAGAAATTCAAATGAACTTTGAAAAATCATGAGAATGTAGCTGTGACAAAGTAAACCACGACAAGACACTACTGAAATATTCCAATTCTTGCATTTCACGAAAGAAATTCAAAATGAACTTTGAAAAATTAAGAGAATGTAACTGTGACAAGGTAAAGCACAACAAAACACTACTGAAATATTCCAACTCTTGCATTTCAATGAAAGAAATTCAAAATGAACTATGAAAATCAACAGAATGTAACTGTGACAAGGTAAAGCACAACAAAACACTACTGAAATATTCCAACTCTTGCATTTCACGACAGAAATTCAAAATGAACTTCGAAAAATCAAGAGAATGTAACTGTGACAAGGTAAAGCACACCAAGTCACTACTGAAATATTCCAACTCTTGCATTTCAACGAAAGAAATCCAAAATGAACTTTGAAAAATCATGAGAATGTAGCTGTGACAAGGTAAACCACGACAAGACACTACTACTTTTTTTTTTTTTTTTTTTTTTTTTTTTTTTTTTTTTTTTTTTTTTTTTTTTTTTAAAGTGGCAACCCTGGGTGAAACAAATAAGGAAAATATATTTTGTCATTTCACTAGTTTTGAATAAGATTTTGGTATTTTTTTGGGATAATTTTGAAACCAGTTTTATAATTGTGATTTTCCAAGTAAGTGAATAGTTTTTTTCCAGTTAAGAAGAGCCATTTTTTAAGAATCCGGTGTGTCTATTGGATGCGCACGCGCTGATTGCGTGATTTTTGGCCGCGCAGCGTTGCCATTCTTGTTTGTGAGTTTGGTTTTCGGGCGCGAAAAAATTGACCCCCTCCTCCCTTGCCCTCAGAAATGGGGGAACGAGGGGCCTCTGAGCCTTCCCCTTGAGGCAGATCCCATTTATTTTCGATTCTGAGTATTTTTGATTTTCCCTCCAAAATTGACCCCCCTCCCCTGCCCTCACAAATGGGGGAACGAAGGGCCTCTGAGCCTTCCCCTTGAGGCAGATCCCATTTATTTTCGATTCTGAGTATTTTTGGTTTTCCCTCCAAAATTGACCCCCCTCCCCTGTCCTCAGAAATGGGGGAACGAAGGGCCTCTGAACCTTCCCCTTGAGGCAGATCTCATTTATTTTCGATTCTGAGTATTTTTGGTTTTCCCTCCAAAATTGACCCCTCACGTTAAAAAATTATCCAATCACTAATTACCCCTTTTTTGCAAATGTCAATCAATGAATTCCGATTGTAAAAGCGTGTTTCTTTTTTGCAATGTTTAGGAACAGGCGGGGAATCCCCACTCGTTTGAAATGGTACCAACAGGACATAAGCAAATAGCACGTAGTTTCATGACGTGTTTAATCACGTGTAGAGGTCCCATAGAATAACAATGGAAGGAACATAGAATAGCATGGTAATTGCTATAGCTTTATGCAATCCAGACGAAGCATTCTACTACGGTCTAGAGACTGTCCTAGGTTCAAATGCATATCATAGGCAGCGCAATCGCGCTGCCTATGTAAAGAACGATGTTGGCACAATGTATTATTTTTTTCCCCATACCAGGGCACTTTGTATCGAAAGAAATGTCGTAGAAACTTCGAAAAGGGCTCATTCGATTGGAAATTGGAGGGGCTTGTGCCCTTTTTAATAGTCAAAAGTGATTGGAAGGGAACTAACACCCCTTCCACGCCCACCATTTCCCCAAACACACTCAATAAAAATTTTGAGATAGCCATTTTGTTCAGCGTAGTTGATTTTCAGATTGAAATTATGTTTTTGAGGAGGACACTCCCCCACAGCCCTCAGGGCAAGGGTTGTAAGTTATGCCGTGGGGGCATATAAGGTTTTTAGAGATAGTGATGTTGTAGAAACTTCAAAAAGGGCTCATTCGATTGGAAATTAGAAGGGCTTGTGCCCTTTTTAATAGTCGCAAGTTATTGGAGGATAACTAACACCCCTCTCACACCAATTATTTTCCCAAACACATCAAATCAAAATTTTGAGATAGTCATTTTGTTCGACGTGGTCAAAATGTCCGGAAATTATGTTTTTGAGGATGACACTCCCCCCACAGCCCTCAGGGCAAGGGTTGTAAGTTATGCCCTGGGGGCATATGATTTTTTTTCATAGAAAGCGTTGTCGTAGAAAATTCAAAAGGAATCATTCGATTGGAAATTGAAACGTCTAGTGCCCTTTTTAATAGTCGAAAAAGATTGGAGGACAAGTAACCCCCTCTCACGCCCACCATTTCCCCAAACACATCCAATCAAATTTTGAGATAACCATTTTTTTTCAACCTACTGTAGTTGAAAGGTCCGGAAATTATGTCTTTGAGGATGACAACCCCCTCACAGCCCTCAGGGCAAGGGTTGTAAGTTATGTTCTGGGGCATATAAGGTTTTTATATTAAACGTTGTCGTAGAAACTTCAAAAAGGGCTCATTCGATTGCAAATTGAAAGGGCTAGTGTCCTTTTTAATAGTCGGAAGTGATTGGAGGGCAACTAACACTGCTCTCACGCCCACCATTTCCCCGAACACATCCAATCAAAATTTCTTCAATTTTCTTTCTCAGCAATTTTCTTCAACGTAGTTGAAAGTTCTGGAAATTAGGTCTTTGAGGATGACACCCCCCCCGCCAGCCCTCAGGGCAAGGGTTTTAAGTTATGCCCTGAGGGCATATTAGGTTTTTATTGAAAGCGTTGTATAGAAACTTCAAAAGAGCTCATTCGATTGGAAATTGAAAGGGCTAGTGCCTTTTTTAATAGTTGAAAGTGGTTGGAGAGCAACTAACGCCCCTCTCACGCCCACCATTTCCCCAAACACATACAATCAAAATTTTGAGATAGCCGTTTTGTTTAACGTAGTTTAAAGGTCTGGAAATTAGATCTTTGAGGATGACAACCCCCTCACAGCCCTCAGGGAAAGGGTTGTAATTTATGCCCTAGGGGCATATAAGGCGTTTATAGAAAGCGTTGTCGTAGAAACTCAAAAATGGCTCTTTCGATTGGAAATTGAAAGGGCTAGTGCCCTTTTTAATAGTCGAAAGTGATTGAAAGACTTGACATTTTTATAGTAAAGATCGATGCGGGTAAAATGTACTTTTTTTTTTTTTTTAGACCAGGGCTCTTCGTATCCAAGGAGTTGTCGCAGAAACTTCGAAAGGGGCTCATTCGATTGAAAATGGAAAGGGATAATGTCCTTTTTAATGGTCCAAAGTGATTGGAGGGCAACTAGTCCCCCTCCCATGCCCACCCTCCCATTTGCCCATTATGTTTAAAAACTAAATGTTGCCTTAAGATTAAATCAAAATGCACTGTGTTAATGCTAATTCACAATAAGACATCTCAGCAGTATCCCAAGAACGACTGAGGGTATTATGTTCAAATTTTCGGGGTACTTCTGCTCTTAAAATTTATCCAAATCAAAATAGCGTAAGTGTATCCAAGCTATCAGAGAAAGTGAACAGATTTTTTTGCAAATGGTATCAAGTTTTCTATTTCAGGTCAACTAGTGGAGGTATGAAACTAAGTTAAACAGTACTATTTGTACTGTTTATGATATGTTTCGCCTGAGTACTAAACAGTACTCAGGCGAAGGCGGGGTAGTGGTTTGGGGTAGCCCCCTTCCATTTCCTTAGCACATAGTACCAAGTTGATATTTACATGTTGTTGTTATTATTAATTGATAAATGGCTGCCGTGGCTTCTGAAAAGTTGTACAAGACGGGATGCAAAGTTTGTAAAGAGAGCCTCAGTCTACCAGAGGAACAATTATTTGCAACACATCTGCTGGGGTTTGTGGTCGCCTCTGCCATAACCGCTGTGAAATTCTTCAGAGTATTGAAAAAGACAGTATTACAATGTATCAGTGCTCGGACTGCTGCAAGAAATTTGCTGATAAACCTGCTCCCCCACAGATCCCGCCTCCTTCAGACACTATTGTTTATTCACCAGTTTTAAGGTTTCCAGCACTGTCTACAGTCAGGAATTTATATCTGCGTCCGCCTCCTGTATATCTGCGTGTGCAAACTTCTATTCTACTGATCATCTTGATCAAGCTAGAAGCCTCACGCTAGAAGTTAGAACATCTCTAGTGAATCCCACGCATAAACTCCTTGCACGTCGCGGTCCCTCTGCTAAGCAAAGCCTGTCATAGAATATTTCAGACATCCTTATTTCTGAGGATGCAATCCCAAGCTTGCCAAATCTGAAATTCGTCATGACTGCAAGTGATGCTATACCTGCGATAGATACGGATCGAAATGCTCACTTTAGCCGTGCCATTCAAACCTGGGACTGGCATCTTTCTAGCATTATTGATAAACTTGATTACGTCACAAGTAAGGTAGCGGAGACTCCTGCTGTGGTGAAAGAGTGTTGTGACGGAGTAAAGAGCGAGGTTTTGAGCTGTATAAATAAAGAAAAACTTAATCTTGGCCTCCGCTGAATAGCGAGTCAGAAACAGTGGATCTTGTAGTAGATTCACCACCGCAAGATTGTGATGATCCCTTAAACCGTGAAGCTTTTCTGAAATCGTTGGATGGAGCTGATGGTATACTGCGGATTTCACTTTCTAAGGAATCAGGATCCCAGCAACCGGAATGGGTCATTCATACGAAAAGACAACACGCCAAGAACTTGAAAGCCTCTTTGAATGAAAAGTCTGAGGTAGAACTGAGGTTCGCAAATCGAGAATTGTCAGTTTATTATCACGAGTGGACTTCCCGATCGATCCAGTGAGTGTGTGTGTGTTTCTAACCAAGGTATCGAAGAGAACAGCGCATCGGTGTTTCGAAATCATATCGTGTATACTTCCGTTCGGCGACGGCTAAGTCTCATTTTTTGCCTCATGGGATTCACATTGGCTAAGAACATTTCCGGCTTACTGATTATAAGTTTTTACCACGAATGTGCTACAAATGCGGGTCGCTAGAGCATATATCGTCGAGCTGCTCTAGCGTGGAATGTTGTCTCAACTGTCTTGGTAGTGGACACTCTCATTCTCGGAACAAACCTTGCCAGAATGAGCCTTGTTACTTCCATTGTGGATCTCAAGAGCTTACTGGATTTAGCTTTCGCTGCAAACGGTTGACCGGAAAAGTTACAAAGAATAAAAAAATGATTAGTGCAAATATTATATCTCTGAATCTGAATGGATTTTGTGATAAACAACATGTATTGTAGTCTATGCTGTGCGATCTGGATATTTTGTGTCTGCAAGAGCATCACCTTCTGGACCACTCTACTAGTCTTCTTTCGACATTGTCGTAGAATTTTAAGTGTTTTATCTCTCCAGCTACGCCTAAGGCGGACGCCCATCTGGAAGCGTTTACATATTTGTTCAAGAGAATATTCCAGTTTCAGTGTTTGCCGTTAATCGTTATTTTGTTGCTGTTCGAATCCCAGGGATTATCGTTTTCTCGTGCTATTTACCAACAAATTATCATACTATTGGCTCGAATTTTGATTTCAATTTTTCATGTTTAGAATTATCGCGAGTTGTGTGGATTGGATATGCCTATTAGTGACCATTTTTACCTTTCTTTTCATTTAAATATTCAAATTCCATCTTTTAAAATTATCTATCTTTCTAGTCAAATCTTAAATAAAATGATCTAGGATTGGGAAAAAATGTGCAAATATTATGATGAATCAGCTCTTTCAACTAAAATAATTGTAAATAATTCTATGGATGTTGATCAAATTGGTATTGCTCTATTTTAGGTTGAAATTGATCATAGTTTAAAAGTCGGGGCTAATAGAGCATATACGACTGACTCTTTCCGTCGTGGATCTCGTGTTTTAGGTTGGAACCTAAACCCAATTTTAAAGCAAAGCCAAATGAATGCATCTCAAGCTTGTTACCTTTGGAATTGCGTGGGAAAACCGCGATCTGGACCATTTTACGATGGTATAAATTAACTAAACGCGTTTTTCGGGCTGAGTCGCGTTTGCATAATGAAATTATAAGAGATGAAATTGGTTCAAGGATTACTGGTGATAAGAATGACCTTTGGAGTTTAGTTAATTCTAGACGTCGCAATAATAATTGTTCACCAGATTCTAATAGTTGTCTGTAACTAGAAGATTGGATAACTCATTATAATACAGTATTTACACCCGGTGATGCGGCAGTTGAATCACGGCTTGACTCTTTATAATCGGAAGAAATTTCAAAGCCCCACCCAAATTGCAAAATATCTGTTTCTGTTGAAGAAGTAACGGCAGCAATTAAAGCTCTAAACAGTAAGCATTCTTTTGATCATGATGGTATACATTCAAACCATATAAAATGGGCATCCCCCAAAGCAATCCTTCTTCTCGCTACTCTCTTTACTGCTATTCTTTTTTCTGGAGTTCTTCCAACTAGCTTTTCTCGTGCTACCATTCAAAAAAAGGAGGGAATACGAATCGATGTTCTGATTACAGGCCGATTACTGTTTCGTGCCAGATTAGCATAAGTTTTTGAGTTAGTTTTATTAAAGTATCTTGGGTCTTGTAACCAAGGCCTGAATAAAATTGGGTTCCATAAGGGGCTAAGCATTGATTTTGCTCATACCTTCCTTTCAAGAACAATATCCTTTTGTAAGCAACGGGATAGAGTTTATACACTTGCGTTAGATTTTGCGGCGACTTATGATTCAATTATCCATTCTTGGGCTATGACTGCGCTTCTGAAGAATAATGTCCCACTACCAGTAGTTTTGGTTTCAAAAAAGTGGTATAGCTCATCTCGTATTCGTACTAAGTGGAAGAATCAGTTTAGTGATTATAATGTTAAGTTATGTAGGGGGCTGAGGCATGGAAGCATTATTTCTCCTTGGATTTTCAATATAACTGTTTCGGGGCTGTTTGATCAAATACAGTTGACTTTTATTTATGGTAAAGGTTATGTTCTGTCGTGGATTGCTTACGCAGATGATTTACTCCTTCTGAGTCGATCACTTCAATCACTTCAACAAAATGTAGATTTTTTAGCAAAGGTTTTTAGTGAGCATGGACTTCGTTTTCGCCCTGGAAAGTGTCAGTTTTTAATTCTTGGTCCTAAGGCTAATGATCTGGTTAATCCAGAAATTTCTGTTCGTATTTATGATAGTATTTTAAAACCGTTCTTTTTTATATCTTGGTGTGCCTTATGGACCAACTTTAGCTCTATGCCGTGCTTCTATTTCTAAAACAGTTAAAAGTAGAATAGCGTCTAGTTTCGGGGCAGTAATTTGTCTTCGCGATCTTTTTTCTCGAAAATCACTGGCTCGGGTATATAATACTGTCGCTTTGCCTCAGATTTTACTCTTGTCATCGCTTCTCCCGTTTTTTTAGAATTAGTAATATTGCGCATGTAAAAACCACCTTTTAAATTTTGCTAAGTTCCTTTGCCGCTTTTCTAAATCTGAATCAAATACTTTTTTAATGAATACATATAAAATAAAAACCCCGTTGATGTTTTGGAGAAAAAGAAAAAGAAATTTTTTATCTAAATTAGCTCTTTTTTCTCATAATTTATATAAGGCTCCGCATGAAGCTTAATTTTTTTTTTTCTAATTATTGAAGGAAGTGTTAATTTGTGTGGTAAGTTTGATTGAAGGCCTTTGCGTACTTGTTGTTATATGGTTTAAAAGAATTTTATGGCCTGTTGATTAGCGGTTATTTTTAAATTTTACTCTTCGTATTCGAAGGAAATAAATAGTTTGAATTGAATTGAATTGAATTAAGGCTAAAGCATGAATAGCCAACTCGGTGAAAATGAAGTAATGTATGGTTAAGGAAGGAATATCTGACTGAATGGATAGTAAGGTCAATATATAATAAGGAATGGATAGATTGGAATTATTGGAATAGATAAGGAATGGATAATAAGGAATGGATAGTGAAGAGTCAGGTGAAGTTAAATGTGTATGAAAGGAAAGAGAACCAGCCAAGACGAAAAGAAACCTAAACTTATATTTATGTACTCATATCCATTCCTGAAAGTCTTAAAAATCTTAGATTTATTAAGTTATAAAAGAGAAAACGATTAAAATGTGTTTTGTTTTCAGTAAAATGCAACTTATGTTCCGGTCTTTGGAAGTAATTAATTTAAAAAAAAACTTTCCGAAAAATAAGTTTTTCAAAGAAAAGTAAAGGCCATTTTAAACTTAAGCTCAGCAGATACAAATACCTTTTAAAATTCAAACTCAAAACGACCAGAAATTACTATTAAAGAATAAATGAATCCCAAAACGAACAGAAATTAAATAAGCAATCATAGCAAAAACATACAACAAGTAATAATATAAATGAATAAACAGATCTTAAAGCGAGTAATGCTTAGATTGAATATGAAAATCAAGCTTAAGCCGAAAAAAATATTTTTCTATTGAAGTTCAACTGAAACTTAAAACGAACAGAAATTAAATAAACAATCAATGCAAACAAACATACAATAGATATTAATGTAAGTTAATAAATAAATATTAAAACAAGTGAAACTTAAATTGAATATGCAAATCAAGCTTGAAACGAACAAAAATTACCACAAACAGAAGTTTGGGTATGACCTCCTTCTCTCACTTTTAAGTCTAAAACCTACTACGTCACTGGCGCTTTACTGAAAACCAATTTTATAACAAATATTTTCTTTTGTACTTAATATTGAAAATAAACATTAAAATTGTAGTAAAATTTTGAACTGATGAGCTTTCAGCAATTAATATCATTATACATCAAATATTCAGTTGAATTTATTAGCTCCTTTTAAAGTTGTTAAAGACGAATATAGTTTCACTGAAAACAAGTGTTTGGATACTGCCTCCTTTCCTAACTGTAAATAAAAACCAAAAGCCTACTGCGCCATTGGCGCTTAACTGAAAACGGATTATATTGCAAAGATTTTCTTTTCCAGTTCTTACAGCACTGAAAATAAAAATACAATTACAGAGAAATAAATTCTTGAACTGATGGATCTTTCAAAAATTAATATCATTATGCATCAAATATTCAATTTGATGTTGTTTATACTTTCCAAGACTGTTCATGACGCATATAGTTTTCAGTAAAGCGCCAATGACGCAGTAGGTTTTAGACCTTTACAGTGAGAGAAGGAGGTCATACCCAAACTCTTGTTTGTGGTGATTTTTGTTCGTTTTAAGCTTGATTTGCATATTCAATTTAAGTTTCACTCGTTTTAACATTTACTTATTAATTTACATTAATATCCATTGTATGTTTGTTTGCATTGATTGTTTAGTTAATTTCTGTTCGTTTTAAGTTTCATTTGCACTTCAATAGGAAAATATTTTTTTCGTCTTAAGCTTGATTTTCATATTCAATCTAAGCATTACTCGCTTTAAGATCTATTTATTGATTTACATTATTACTTGTTGTATGTTTTTGCTATGATTGTTTATTTAATTTCTGTTCGTTTTGGGTTTCATTTAATCTTTAATAGTAATTTCAGGTCGTTTTGAGTTTGAATTTTAAAAGGTATTTGTATCTGCTGAGCTTAAGTTTAAAATGGCCTTTACTTTTCTTTGAAAAACTTATTTTTCGGAAAGTTTGTTTTAACTGATTTTGTTCGTTTTTGATTGCAAAAAATTTCAAGTTTTTAAAAGTTCCTTATTTCAAAATTAAAGTTAAAAAAAAAATCAAATATTCATCAAAGTATCAAAACTGATATCAAAGTAACAATATCAAAGTGAAAAAATGGGTTTGTGTCAACCTCGAAGTTTTATTATCTGATGTTTAAACTATTTTTTAACAAAATTGCTATCTCAATATTTTTATCGGATGGGTTTGGGGAAAAAGGGCGTGGGGGACAGGATGAGGCTTCGGTCTCTTTTGACTCTTTAAAAGTGAACCAGAACTTTCTATTTTCAATCAAATGAGCCCTCTCTGAAGTTTATACGAGTATCCTTTCTATAAGAACCATACATATCCCCAGAGTATAACTTACAACGCCTGTCCCTGGGCCCAGGGGGTTTTGTCGACCCTGGAGTTTTAATATCCGATGGTTGAACTTTTTTAACAAAACGGTCACCTGAAATTTTTATCGGATGGGTTTATCCATCCGATACACCCAAAGGCGTGGAGGGCGGGAGGGGCTAGTTGCCCTCCGATCTTTTTTCACTCTGAGAAAATGAACTATAACTTTTAATTTCCATTCAAATGAACCCTCGCCGAAGTTTATACGAGCATCCCTTCCGTAAGAATTATATATGCCCCAAGAGCATTACTCATAACGCCTGCCTCCGGGTCCTGGCGGGTTCCGTCGACACAGGAATTTTTCTTGTCTGACCTTTGAACTATTTTTAATGAAATGGCTATTATAAAAATTTTATCGGATGGGCTTGGGGAAAAAAGGGTGTGTGGGGGGGGGCTAGTTGCCCTCGGATACCTTTTGACTCTTAAAAACTGAACTAGAACTTTTAATTTCTGATCAAATGAGCCCCCTCTGAAGTTTATACGAGCATCCCTTTCATAAGAATCATATACACCACCAGGACAACACTTACAACGACTATCCCCCGGGCTCTGGGGGGAGTTTTTGTTATCTAATTTTTGAACAGTTTCCAAAACACTGGCTATCTCAAAATTTGTAAAAGACGGGTTTGGGAAAAGAAGAGCGTGGGGGGGGGGCTAGTTTAACTCTCTTGACTCATAAAAAGTGAACTACAACTTTCAATTTCCAATCTAATGAGCCCTCTATGGAGTTTATAAAACTCGAGCATCCCTTTCATAAGAACCATACATGCCCTTAGGGCATAATTTAGAACGCCTTCCCCTGTGCCCTGGGGGTTCTATTGACACCGGATTTTTTCTTATACAACCATTGAACTATCTTTAACAAAATATCATCTCAAAATTTTCATCAGATGGGTTTTGAAAAAGAAGGCGTGAGGGGGGGGGATAGCTGCCCTCGGATCTCTTTTGACCATTAAAAAGTGAGCTCGAACTTTCAATATCCAATCAAATGAGCCCTCTCTAAAGTTTATACGAACATCCCTTTCATACGAACAATATATGCCCCAGGGCATCACTTACAACGCCTGCCCCCGGGCCCTGGGGGGGTTGTGACGACACCTGAGTTTTTTTTTATCTGACTTTTTAGCAATTTTTAACTTAATGGCTATCTCAAAATTTTTATTGGATGCATTTGGGGAAAAGGGGCGTGGGGAGGGACTAGTTGCCCTCCAATCTCTTTTGAATCTAAAATACTGAACTAGAACTTTCAATTTCCAATCAAATGAGCCATCTCTGAATTTTTTTACGAGCATCTCTTCAATAAGAACCATTTATTCCCCCAGGGCATAACTTACAACACCTGCCCTCGGGCCCTGGGGGCTGTGTTGACCCCTGAGTTTTCGTTATATGGTCTTTGCACTATTTTTAAAAAAGCTATCTCAAAGTTCTTATCGGATGGGTTTGAGGAAAAAAGGGCGCGGAGGGGGGGGGGCTAGTTGCCCTCTATTCTCTTTTAACTCTTAAAAAGTGAACCAGAACTTTCAATTTCCAATCAAATAATTCCTCTTTGAAGTTAATACGAGCACCCCTTCCATAAGACCCATATATGCCCCCAGGACATAACTTACAACGCCTGCCCCCGGGCCCTGAGGGATTGTGTCGACACCGGAATTTTTGTTATATGATCTTTCAACTATTTTTAACAAAATAGCTATCTCAAAATTTTTATTGGATGCATTTGGAAAAAAAGATTTGGGGGGGGGGGAAGCTGGTTACCCTCCAATTTCTTTTGACGCTTAAAAAGTGAACTAGAACTTTCAATTCCCAATCAAATGAGCCCTCTCTGAAGTTTATACGAGCATTCCTTCCATAAGAACCATATATGCCCCCAGGGCATAACTTATAACCCTTGCCCCTGAAGACTGTGGGGGGAGTGTCCTGCTCAAACATATAATTTCCAGAACTTTCAATTATGTTGAACAAAATGGCTATATCAAGATTTTGATTGGATGTGTTTGGGGAAATGGTGTCAGTTGCCTTAGAATCACTTTCGACAATTAAAAAGGGAACTAGCCATTTAAATTTCGAATCGAATAAGCCCTTTCTGAAGTTTCTACGACAACACTGTTAATACAGAACCTTATATGCCCCCAGGGCATAACTTAGATTCCTTGCCCTGAGGGCTGTGGGGGAGTTGTCATCCTCAAAGACCTAATTTCCAGAACTTAAAACTACGTTTAATAAAATGGCTGTCTCAAAATTCTGATTGGATGTGTTTGGTTAAAAGGTGGGCGTGAGGGGGTCAGTTGCCCTCAAATCACTTTCGACTATTAAAAAGGGCACTAGCCCTTTGAATTTCCAATCGAATGAGCCTTTTTTGAAGTTTCTACGACAACGCCTTCTATAAAAACCTTAAAACCCTTGCCCTGAGGGCTGTGGGGGAGTGTCCTCCTCAAGAACATATTTTCTCTCTGGAAATGAACTACGTTTGAACAAAATGGCTATATCAAAATTTTGATTTGATGTGTTTGAGGAAATGATGGGCGTGGGGGTCCTAGTTTCCCTCCAATCACTTTCGACTATTAAAAAGGGCACTAGAACTCTCGATTTTCAATCGAATGAGCCCCCTTTGAAGTTTCTACGACGACCCCTTCCATATGAAGTGCCTCTGGGAAAAATATATAAATAAATAAATAATATTAAAACATTGGAGCCATATGGCCTTTACTATAGGCAACGCCATAGCGTTGCCTCTGATTCTTTACATATTAATGGAAATTTCTGCTCGTTTTAAGTTTGACTTGGTTATTCATTGTATTTTCTGTTCGTTTTGGGAATTTATATATTAAATTTAAAGCAGAGAAATAAATGGTAAATTTGGAATATAGGACCATTATCATATAGTTAAGAAACCAACATTCCATTGGATCCAAAATTAAATCCTCTATCTGAATAAAACACTCTTTTTTCGCAGAGGTTCCATTCAGAAATTTAAAAATTCTTGAATTTCCAGATTCCTGAATTTGAAAAACCCAGTTTGGGTTTAGTTTTCAGGTCGCTTACAGCTCAGGGTCAAGGTTGCCTAGCCCATAGCTTAGTTCCCTGTACTGAATTCCTTTGTCTCCCCAAAAAGCTCGATTTTTTTTAATCTAGAGGAGGTAAAGAATCCTGCCAGTGTTAGTTGTCTTTATTTCTATATGGAATTTCTGGAGGATATGATGGTTATATTTGGATGCAACGACATCATCGGCATAATCCAGGTCGGTGGTACTGAAATCAGGGCTAACCTCGACTCCTTCGAAGTTTAGCACTGCTTTTTTCAAAACCCAATCGACGAAAAAATTGAATAGTTCGGGAGAGAGTACACACCCTTGCCTCACACCGAATTTGATATCGAATAGCGGAGGAAGTTCTCCGTTCACCTTGATGCAGGCTAGTGTATGTTGATAGTAAGTCTGAATGAGTTGCATGATCTTAGGTGGGACACAGTCATCTTCCATTGCCATCCAAATTCCTCCCCGGATGACTGAATCGAAGGCCGTAATGAAGTCAATGAAGACAGCGACTGTGATTTGTTGATGCTTGGCTCGATATTCAACAATCTGTCTCAAGGTGAAGAGTTGGTCAATACAGCCCATGCCGGCTCGGAAACCAGATTGTTTGGGGCGGGTTCTTTCATTGTGGACTTTGCGGAATAGGTTAAGCAGAATCATTGCAATGATCTTTGCCGCAATGCTCATAAGTAAGATCCCTCTGTAATTTTTGCAATCAGTGCGGTCGCCTTTCTTGAAGACAGGCAGTATAGTTGAGTCTTGCCATTCCTGGGGAAACTGTTCCTGAGACCAGATTGAGCAAAAGAGCTTCTGTAGTTTCTCAGCGAGAATAGGAGCAGCTTTGTAGACGTCACCCCGGATAGACTGTGTGCCTGGCACCTTCTGATTCCTCAGCTTCTTGATTGCCTCTTTGATCTCTTGTATTGAGGGAGGGGGGAACATTAACGCTGCTGTATGGGGCTTGTTGACTTGGTGGTAGTGAGTTAAGGTTAGGGTTGCTTGGCTGGAATTCAGTGGCGCTATTATTGGGGGGCGTTTGAGTGGAAGGGATGTTATGACTGGGGTTCAGCAGCTTCTGGAAGTCGTATTGCCATCTTGCGATTGTGTCATCTTTTCTTGACAGAAGCGTTCCATCTTCGCCTCTCACTCCAGTTGAGATCTTTTTACTTTTCCCAGTTGCTTCTTTTAGTAGTGGGTAAAGCTTTCTGATATCTGAATGACTAGCAGGCTTCTGCATATCTGCTGCCACGTGGTCCCAGTAGCGTTGTCTGTCACGGCGGGCGGATTTATGGCATTATTTTCTCAGTGCTTTGAACACTGTGGACTTGGTATTTTAGAATAGCATCTTCAATAAATCTTCTGTGCTTGTTTCTTATCGACATTTGGTTTATTAGACCAAATATAGCCAATTTGAGAAAAAAAAAACATAAAACCAGGAAGTTTTGTATATATACAAATAACAAAACGTAATAGGCTAGGCTAAAACAAAGAATTAATTTTTATCAAACTATAAGAAAACAGAGTTTTTATAACAATAGATACATCAAAAGAATCGATTTTTATGCTGATTCAAAATATATAAAGTCTATTAAGTTCAACGTTGCCCATCCACAGTTACGACCCTGAAAAAATTTGCCCAATTTTTGAAATGGAATTGAACACTCAGAAAACGTCTACTGACCTTAATGAAAATGACACACTCAGATTCAATGTATCAAAGAACCATACTGTAGAGATTTCAAGCTCCTATAACGAATATGCAGGATTCTGCATTTTGGCCAGAAGAAAGATGACGGATGTATGTCTTTTTTTTATGGTGACTGTATCGAACCAGTGATCCTAGATGATAGGGAGAGGTCTCGTTTGATTGGAAATCCAAAGTTCTGGCGCCGTTTTTAACAGAACGAAAAGATTGAAGGGTAGCTCACCCCCCTATCACGCCCCTTTATTCCCCAAAGGCGTTCGATCAAAATTTTGAGATGGCCATTAAGTTTAGGATAGCTGAAAGATCCAATAACTACGCTTTGGGGATATCATATATATATATATATATATATATATATATATATATATATATATATATATATAATATATATATATATATATATATATATATATATATATATATATTATATATATATATATATATATATATATATATATATATATATATATATATTATATATATATATATATATATATATATATATATATATATATATATATATATATATATATATATATATATATATATATATATTATGTTTTAGAGGTAATTACTTGGCAAAAAAAAAAAAAAAACTGTCATCCTAATCCAGCAACTGAGACAAATGTGCACTTGAACGAGGTTTTGACCTTAATCATCTATCCAACTACCTAGGACCAAACAGTATAACCGAACCATCAACCAAATAGAAATGTCCAAATCCATGCAAAGTCGTCATCAATAAATGTAAGTCATTGTAAATTTACAAGCAAAAGCACCTTAAATTTAGCGAAATATTTCCAAGTAGAACCTTCCATTAGGGCTCATCAGAAGAAATACCACCTGCCTTAACGGGTTTCGAGGCTTTACTTTCTTTACCCGGCACAGTGGAGCCTCTACCATAAGATCTATATGGTATCCCTATGTCAGGCAAAACTTGTGAAATACATGCATACTAGTAAAACTATTAAAAATTACATACAAAATGAGTTTCATTGTTTCCTTAATAAAATCCCAGAGGTCACTGAGCAAAGACCATTCTGGAACAAATGAGGACTGGTCCAGATGTGAGTTATAAAAAAAAGTCTTTTATTGGTATCCGGAATCAATTACAGATTTAAAGTTCTTCAAGCTTGTTTGAAAACAGTCTACAAATTCAAAATTCCAAAAAAGAAAAGCGAAAGAGAAATTATATTAAAATATCATTCAGTATTTCTTTATAATTTTTTGTATGCATACCTAAAAGTTCATGATACATCAAACTAAATTTTTTTGCCAACTAAATTTTTTGGCAGAAAAACCTCTTAAGATCAGTTTTTTGCTCAGCTTTTTACATCTATTTTTAAAATCTGTGTAATTACTGCATATTTTTGCATACCTAAATAATTGGGAATAATAAGCTGAATAAGTAATATTTGAATATATATTACTTTCAAGGAATGGAAAATTAATTACTTTAAAATTAAAATCATCCGTTTTATTATATATTTTAAAAACTAATTTATTATTATCTGAAATATTAATATTTAAATTTAAGAAATGGTCAGAGTGTCCTATCCCATAGCCAGGCTCCAGAATTAACTCTTGTGGATAAATATTTTTTGAAATCTCAATAACTCTGCACAATTTATTACTAAGAGATCGTCCAGATATTTTTTATTATTTGAAAGATTATATTTTACATTGCTTGGGCTATTTTTATTTATCATATATTCGTATTCTAGTTGACTTCAAAACAAGTCCGCTATGAATGGACTCGCATTCCCACCCATAGGAATGCCAACAGTTTGTTTATATAAATTACCATTAAATCTTATAAAAGTATTAAATAGAACAAATTCCAATAAATCACATACCATATCCAAGCTATAACATCTTGAATTAATAGTACTTCTAAAGAAATTCGTCCATCGGGCTTTTTTATTAAAAGTATCAATTTTCAAAAATCCGATATTAGACAAAAAAAAAAGATTTCTTTATGACCATTTTCAATTTTTCGAATACTAAATTAAGTGACAAATTTGTATACAGAGTAGTAAAATCAAATGAATCGACTCTTTTAGCTGAAACATTAGCCAAAGAATCTATCACTTGTAACGAGTTATTAACACTCCAATATGGGTTAAAGTTAGAAATTGTTTTAATTCCGGAGCAATATGCTTTAAATTTATTTCTAATTTCTCCTAAAATTAAAGATAGGTCAGTAGCCGCAATTCTGGTTGGACACCTTGCTGCCCCAGCAATAAAACGTGGTTTTGGTGGATTTTTATGAAATTTTATCGTCCAATATAAGAAAGGAAACTTTTTATCATTATCATTTATTTTAGTATTGAATTTTTTCAAAATTCTTTCTTCTATATTTTCAATTAAACTATTCTCCTCTATATGAGCCTTTTCGTATGTATTTGTTGTTTGTAACTCTTTTGATAAAATATCCCAATATAGTTTCTGACAAATTATGGCAAAATTATACAATTACAAATTCATTCTGTATATTAGCAATTGCTTGTTTCATATTGGCATTATAAAATATTGAATTTTTCTCAGAATTTGTTGGATTAATTCTATACATGCTATTTTGTACACTAGTCAAAATCAAATTTATCCATATATATATATATATATATATATATATATATATATATATATATATATATATATATATATTATATATATATATATATATATATATATATATATATATATATATATATATATATATATATATATATATATATATAATATATATATATATATATATATATATATATATATATATATATATATATATATATATATATATATATATATATATATATATATATATATATATATATATATATATATCTGAATCTGAATGCTAATTTTCTGAATCTTTCTGTGTTCTTAGAAGAACTAATACCTGAATACGACCTGGTTTGTGTTCAAGAACACTTTGCGACTTCTCTTAGTCTGAACTTATTAGATATATCCCCAAGTCATACAGTGTTCTCTGTCCCTGCGCGCTGACCACAAACTCACGGTCACCCTTCCGGTGGGTTGGCCACTTTTGTGAAATCTTCCCTCCCGTGCTCTAACTTTGACTCTGGAAGTGATTTTCTTGCAGTGAGGATAAATAATGCGGTTTTAATTAATGTTTATCTTCCAACGGATTACCGAGACTAGAAATCGGAAAGGCTGTTTGCAATTAGTGTGGCTTGGCTAGCTAAATGTCTCGAAAATATGAAAAAACTGGGACTTTCTTGCGTTATAGTGGGTGATTTTAACTGTGTACGACGCAATACAATCCTATACACCTCTAAGAAATGCTCGGTAAAAAACGCCAAGTGTCTTGGGCCTAATAGAACATGGGGAGGAGTATGACATTTGACTTATTCCCCTCTCTCCAAAAAATAAATTCCTCACCCACCAGAATATTCCCCCTATTGGCAATCAACCTTTTGGGAAAATTCCACTCAACAAACAATTACCCCTGAAAAGTTCCCCAAGCTGTAAAATTAAGCTGCCAAAGGGATGTTAAGCCAAATAAATAAACAAAAGAATAGCAGGGATTTTGGAATATTTTATCTATATTACAAAATAAAGGTAGGATATATGGTTTAGAATATCCTATACCATGTATTTAATGTTTTTGATTCGTCTTTTTGTGTTTAGGGGTCTGGGGTTTTATGTTAGCCTAGTGAACGTGTTTTTGATTGACGAGGTGAACTGTTATAATGTACTGTACTATATATATATATATATATATATATATATATATATATATATATATATATATATATATATATATATATATATATATATATATATATATATATATATATATATATATATATACATATATATATATATATATATATATATATATATATATATATACATATATATATATATATATATATATATATATATATATACATATATATATATATATATATATATATATATATATATATATATATATATATATATATATATATATTATATATATATATATATATATATATATATATATATATATATATATATATATATATATATATATATATATATATATATATATATATATATATATATATATGTGTGTGTGTGTGTGTGTGACGTTAATCCATGCTGCTTGTTATTCAAAGTTTGAGAAAATCCAAATTTTTGTCCAAAAAGCTGACTTATCAAGTCATAACTCCAGAAGAGTAAATAATAAAAACCCAAACGAATAAACTTTCAAATGGGGATAAATCCATTTATTTAGACAGTGAAAAAACAGGTACAAAAGTCCAGATATTTCGGTCACATATACAGCGACCGTCTTCAGTAGAAATACTAAAATAATAAAATTGAAACTAGCATATTTATATGCAATAAAATAAATAACTTTTCGGGTCATTCACAAAATAATGAACTTCCGGATTATTCACTGGATTATTTTCAGAGAGAGTTCATTGACAAAGTTCATTCAAAGTTCTTGATGTAAATTTTTCTTCTTTAATCATGCCCAAATGTAGAACAAATTTCCAATAAAAGTGGTAAAGCCTTCCGTGTCTTCTAATTGCAAACCAAATGTTGAGTTTATAGATGTTTCTACTGAAGACGGTCGCTGTATATGTAACCGAAATATCTGGACTTTTGTACCTGTTTTTTTCACTGTCTAAATAAATGGATTTATCCCCATTTGAAAGTTTATTTGTTCGTTATTTCTACTGAAGTATTTCTACTGAAGACGGTCGCTGTATATGTGACCGAAATATCTGGACTTTTGTACCTGTTTTTTTCACTGTCTAAATAAATGGATTTATCCCCATTTGAAAGTTTATTTGTTCGTCTTAGAACGGCAGTGTGGTCTAAGAAAACAACACCTAATATAAATGTGTTACGTCGAAAATACGTCGTATATATGGGGAAATGAGACCAACCCAGTAAACATCTATAAACTCAACATTTGGTTTGCAATTAGAAGACACGGAAGGCTTTACCACTTTTATTGGAAATTTGTTCTACATTTGGGCATGATTAAAGAAGAAAAATTTACATCAAGAACTTTGAATGAACTTTGTCAATGAACTCTCTCTGAAAATAATCCAGTGAATAATCCGGAAGTTCATTATTTTGTGAATGACCCGAAAAGTTATTTATTTTATTGCATATAAATATGCTAGTTTCAATTTTATTATTTTAGTATTTCTACTGAAGACGGTCGCTGTATATGTGACCGAAATATCTGGACTTTTGTACCTGTTTTTTTCACTGTCTAAATAAATGGATTTATCCCCATTTGAAAGTTTATTCGTTCGTCTTAGAACGGCAGTGTGGTCTAAGAAAACAACACCTAATATAAAGGTGTTACGTCGAAAATAATAAAAACCCACTTAATATCTCAAAAGAAAACCAATATTGTTCTTCAAAATTCACATTCTATACATAATTGTTGTCATTTTAAGTCAAATCGAGTTGCAACAGCCCTTAGCCCCAAAGACATGACCTGGTACCACTAGGAGCATACTCTGTTATTAAGTGACAAATTTCGTTTTTTGTATATTTTTTTAGTTTAAAGCTGATATACAATAAAAAAAGGTAATCTAATGACAGTCTAATGACATTTTTTATTTTAATATATAAAAGTCAGGTATATAATATACAAAAATGATACAGATGCAGTACAATCTTGAGTTGATAATTTTACATTGTTATTTAATCTATTCTAGAGCTTTTGTTAAAGTAGTTTTTGAAACATCAGGATATAATACTCAGCATTTGTTTGAAACTTGCAAGGCATATTGCTTTTAACCTTTTTCTTTTTTTAGAAGGTTGTTAATGTTGTTTATTAATTTAACACCATGCTCAGCCATATCATTAGCTACTTTTAATGTTTTGACAATTTTCAAACCTTCTTAGAAGCCATTATTTTGAGGAAAGGTGTTTGGATGTTGTCTTAGGAAATCTGTTTCTATATTAAATTGGTCAAAGAATGTAAATGTTTCTTTGGTAAGTAAATTTACCAATCCTCCATCAACTACCTGTTTTAATTTTTCTTTCCTGACTTTCAGGTTTACAACTCTAGTTTGGTCTCTGATGGTTCATCTGTGCTACTGAACTATTTATTAGCCATTAACAACTTTTTGTCCTCTGTAATGGTGAGATCAAAAAAGATAATCCCAAGAACTCTGCATTCAAATACCACAAATGGTTCGAAAATTCGATCTGGGCTATTTTTGCAATGTTGTTGTCACATTCTTTATATTCTAACAGACAATACAAAATACCTAAATCTTGCTTTGGTACCAGATGAGCTATTGGAGCATTGAACTAAAATTTACAATGAATTTTAACTAGGAAAACAAATATGGCACACACAGAACTTTCTTCTTGTTTAGAAATCTGAAATTGACAGTGAAAAATGAACATTCTAAAGTAGTAAATAGCCTTTAACATCTACCTAGCATGATGAATGGCTCTTGGGGTTCTAAGACCCACAACATTGCTGTCTTGAGATCCAACGAATACAAGAACCAACTGCAATAGCTCCTTGTAGTTATTCCTGGGATGGCTCTCAGTTATTTTGGTTTCAAATTCAGCAGCAACATTTGCATATCTTGGACCATGTAGTGAGGAGTCTCTTAAAAATGTCTGGATGACACCCAGTGGTTGATGTCATTTTTATGTCAAATACACCTCTAATAATGAGACTGACCCCCCATATTGGTCAATAATATCAGTTGGCCAATATATTTATTGGGCCATATAAAGGCTTGAAAAATAAAACTTGCTTCAAATCAATCAGGCCATTGGGTAACTTTCTAAATTCTGGGAAAGATAAAACTGCTTGCATTTTGGGAAGTAAAGTATATAGCATTGCTTGCTTGTGCAGCAAATTTTACATATCATCCCAACCATTTTGTACAGTTCAAGGAAGCAATGGCCATTTCAAATGATAAAGGTTTCAGACAATGGGCAATGCTGAGGCCTCAGAAAACAAAATAATAACTTGCAGGTTTAGCAATTAATAGGGATACTGGTAATTTAAATATGGATTCTATTTACAATATCATTTTAAAACACGAACCTATATTTTAAAAAAAAGTCTTGAAAAATCTGTAAGAAAATGAAACAAATAAAGAACCAAAAAATAGGAAGCATTAAATGCTAACTGTAGGACCCCCCCCCCCTTAACATACAAATATATAGCTTACCCTGAATTCGTACATATAAGGGTGGGGGAAAGTTGATTTTTGATGCAAATGAATGTTAAATTTGGATTGAGGATGCAATTCTGACAATACAGGTTAGTTTATTTCTTAGCTACCTGAAGAGATACCACCAGATGGCTAGAAGAAAATAGTAGTTTATTTAGAGAGAAAAAAAACCTTAGCCAAATGTTATATATAGAAGTAAATGTTTAGCCAGCTAGGTGGCTAATAGGAATAACAGTGTATGTATATAGAATCTTTATATCAGCCAAGCAGTTGGCTATTAGATCTCACCTATATATACATTTCAGCCTTAATTAGCCAACTAGTAAGCTAATATTAGAATTGTATATAGGCTACACCATTAAATTAGCTAACTAGTTGGATATTAATATCCCAGGTATACATAAAATTTAGGCTATATCAAAATAGCCAACTAGTCCGCTATCAATAAAGTTCTTCTAATACACTTCTGGAATTAGCTAACTAGTTGGCTACTAAGATCCCTTGTATATTAAAGTTTCTAATACACAGTAGAATTAGCTAACCAGTTTGCTATTGAAGTCTCAGCTATATACACATGTTTAGATTAGCCAACCAGTTGGCTATTAGATTCCACATTTGTATACACTTCAGCATGTATTAGCCAACTAGTCAGCTAATAAGAAAACTAAAGTTTATATACACATGGGATATTAACCCATGTATATATAAACTTTAGTTTAAAATACCCTACTAGTCAGCTATCAATGAAGTTTCACATGTTTAGATTAAGCAGCATTCACAAGCATGTCTAGCTAGATTCCCATGTCTAGACATGTGTCTAACCAGAATTCAATGTCTATGCAACAACCATTCACAAGTAAAAGTTGGTGCTTAGCTAAAACTACAAATTTAGTTTCAAATTGTCATTTCTAGCCAATCAAGAGAGCTTACGCAGACAAAAATTTCGAATTGTAATCCTTATTTTTACTGTCACAAGATAATGGATGAGATAAGTGAAACGATTACCCAGTATGCTTAACTATTATATCTGGTGTTGCATATTTGCCTTAAATGAAAAAAAAAATTAATGAGAAAACAAAAATTAAATTTCGGTTTAAAAATGTAGACAAAAATGATGAAAATAGTGGAACTTGACACATTCTGCTTGGCTGTAATTGAAAATCCTAGACATTGAGTTCTAGAGTCTAGAACTCAATGTCTAGCCAAGTGCCTTGTCTAGCATGTCTAGCTAAGCACTGAATTTTACTTGTGAACAGTCATTGCCTAGACATTTAATTCTGGCTAGACATGTGTCTGGACATGGGAATCTAGCTAGACATGCTTGTGAACGCTGCTTTAGCTAACAAGTTGGCTATTAGATCTCACCTATATATACACTTCCCCCTGAATTAGCCAACTAGTCAGCTAATAAGAGAACTGTATATAGTTTATAGAATTAGCTGACTAGTTGGCTATTAATATCCTTGTGTATTTATAAACTTTAGTTTAGAATAGCCAACTAGTCAGCTATCAATAAAGTTCCTAATACGCAGTAGAATTAGCTTACTAGTTCGCTATTAAAGTCTCACTTATATACATACGTTTAGATTAGCTAACCAGTTGGCTATTAAATCTCACATATATATACACTTTGGTGTGAATTAGCCACTAAGAGAACAATACATACTTTATAGAATTGACTAATTAGTTGGCTATTAATATCCCATGTACATATCAACTATAGTTTAAAATAGCAAATTACTCAGCTATTGAAGTGATTTAATGTGCCAATTAATTTAGATTTTTTTTCCCATCATTTTACTATGATTGAGCAGGAGGGGTCAGGGACATAGAATATCTTGCTTTCTTTTCATCATCTCCAGATAATATTTAGACTACTTGACTAATATTAAGACAGCTATCCACTACAGAGCTATATAAATAGTATAGCTTATGTATAGAAAAAATTAATTTTTTTATAGGGGGGGGGGGTGAACAAGATGGCAGAATTCAGTTTTGAGAAAGAAAGCTGTAAAAGAGAAAAGCAAGCCAGGATTGCCTGCCATAAAGAGCAAGTACACTTGCAAATAGTTTTCTTTTTGAAAGGAAGAGGGTGTCTGGTGGTATTCCCATTGATAGGCCACTTCCAGCACTCAAATCAATAAATTCAGCAAGAATTCATCTTCAAAGCCATCATGCTGAGACATGCATACTCAAAAAAATTATTGGGGAAAATTGAATAAAAAGGGATAATACACTTTTTACTGAAACAAAAACAAGAATGCACAATATCTTGAAATTCTTGCAAACAAATAGCATGTTGAGAGTAATTACCTTAAATTGCAGCTAGGAGCAATCTAAGGATTTCTCCTTGTAGAGCTCCAGAATGATGACTAGTTGTATGCAGGTTCACTGGTGACCAGGTGCTGTTCTATCTTCAGTAGCATCTCAATTAAGTTTACACTCTTTGGAGGACCACCAAGAATCTAGCCTTCATTTAAAAACATAAACAGATTCAGCAGTAACTGTGTCATTAGAAAGTTTGTTCCAATTATTGACAATACATGTTGAAAAGAATTGAGTATGGACTCCAGAAATTGTAGACTGCTTGAAAAGTTTTGTAAGAAGTGTCCCTCTAATGTTAGGATCATTATCAATTTCCTATGAATCCGGTTCATGCCAATGCCCTTTGAAAGTATAGTTGAACCAATAAACTTATTTGCAAACATATACACACCTTTTCTCAGAACATTTGAATTTAGCTACGTTTGTTTGGCAAATAAAGGGGAAACACATGCTTTTATATAGAGTGACACTGCCCATGGAGATCAGTTGGGGTTATGGCTTTGCTCAAGCTTCTTGTATGCTTATAGAATGTAAGTCTGATATGTTCCTTGCTATTTCTTAATTTTATTATATTAAAATCCTAGTAAATGGATGTATACCCCATTCTTTAATATTATTATTAGATTCCTCTAAGCAGGAACATATTAGCCTTAATATATTAGTTATAATGCCTGCTTTTCTTCAATAATAATAAATTTCATTTCTAGCCAATATAAGAACAAGTATTGATCTTTGATTTCTGATTGTGAATAATAATTGTTGAATTTTGATTTATAATGAAATAACCATAACTATTAACTAAAAAGTTCTCTTCTTTAATAATAAAATCTTAGTTTTTCTTATACCTGTGTTGTCTTGTATGTTTTGTTACAATGTTAGGATTTTGTCAAGATATCTCTCTCACTTATGTATATAAACTTTAGTTTTCTTATTAGCTAACTAGTTGGCTAAGTCAGGCTGAAGTGTATACATATGTGGGATCTAATAGCCAACTGGTTGGCTAATCTAAACATGTGTATATAGCTGAGACTTCAATAGCAAACTGGTTAGCTAATTCTACTGTGTATTAGAGACTTTATTAATAGCTGACTAGTTAGCTAATTCCACAAGTGTATTAGAAAAACTATATTGATAACTGACAAGTTATAAGACCAACCCTACCACATGGTAAGACCAACCCTACCATGTGCTGTTTTGGACCTCATGAAGAAAAACCAAGCCTGTTGGAAAAATTATGTAGCTGACAAGTCAAGCCCTCTCAAAGCAAGAGCCTACAAAAGGCTACAAAATAAAGTGAGGCAACAAACCAGGCGAGGAGCTAGCATGCAAGAGCAAAACCTTACAGAATCTATCAAGACCAACCCCAGAATGTTTTGGAACCACATTAATTCTGAACACATTACAAAGCCAGATATTCCAAGCTTGAAAAACCCTATGACTGGACTCCTGATTGAAAGATCTGCAGAAAAATCAGATTTACTAAACACATATTTCACTACCATCTTCACCCAGGAACCTATTCAGTCATCACTGCCAACCCTGCAAACCACATTCTCTGACTAAACACCCAGGGTCAAGACAGGCTCATGGGTGGTCCTGAAGAAACTCAAAGAGCTAAGGATAAGTAAATGGCCAGGTCTGGATAGACTTCATCCCAGAGTGTTAAAAGAAACCATAGATCTAATTGCAGAGCCCCTATTGATGACTTTTCAAAAATCCTTACATTCAAATGAACTCCCTAGTATCTGGAAAAAGGCAACAGTGGTACCATTGCACAAAAAGGGAAACTGCCAAGATCCTCTAAACTATTACCTAATCAGTCTAACCTGCAAAATACTGGAATCTATCATATCTGACCACATCCTTGAGCACACAAGCAAAAGAAAGATAATCACTAGCAACCAATTTGGGTTCTTCAAGAGAAGGTCTGCAGAGTCACATCTTCTTCTGGTGGTGGAAAACTGGAAAATGCATGCAGATAAGGGTGATCAAGTTGAAGTCATTTGCATAGACCTTGAAAAGGCCTTTGACAAAGTACCTCATTGTTGCCTCTTATACATACTCCACAACCTTGGTCTGGGAACCACAGTTGATTGGATTGAACAGTTTCTTATTGGAAGGTCTCAAACAGTATCAGTACACAGAGTTTTGAGCACACTTTAAGTAGAGGTAGTCAGCAGTGTTCCCCAGGGCTCAGTCCTTGGCCCTCTCTTATTTAACCTGTATCTCAATGATCTAGTAGAAGGCATCAACTCAGAGATTCTACAGTATACAGACAACAACAAGCTGTATAAAGTAATCAAAACAGCTGCCAATGCACAATCTCTGCAAGAGGACCTTGACAAGCTCAATAGTTGGATGTCCAACTGGCTGATGGAAATCAGTATCAACAAAAGCCACAAGCTATCAATGGGGAAACCTACTATCCACTATGAATATAGCCTAGGAGACTTACCAATCCCATCATGGCAGGAGTGGGACTTGGGAGTTGTAATTGACAGCAACCTTGACTTCCAGGCCCACTACAACAGCATTATTGGGAAAGCAAATTGTATTGCATGAGTTTTAAGGTGCAACTTCACTTCTGGAAATGATAAGACCCTTTGCCTTCTCTACAAAGCTTTAGAACAGCCAATCCTTGAATATGGTCATTGCACTACACATCCCTTTTACAACAAAGACATCAAAGCTCTTGAAAAAGTTCAAAGACAAATAACAAAGTTCTGTCCAACTCTGAGAAACTTACCTTACAAAGATAGGCTCTGCAAGCTCAAACTTCCTTCACTAGCTTATTGACTATGCCAAGGAGACCTCATTGAGGTATACAAGCTTTGCTATAACACCTATGAAAACATCTAGGCTACCAATGTTCTCAGCTTCAGCCACACAAACCTTCATGGTTACAACCTCAAGCTTCAAGAGGAGAGGTTCCAAAAGGATATTGGCTGTTGGACATTCAAGAAACAAGTAACACAACACAGGAACAAGCTCCCCTTCAAAGTCATCAATGCCAACTCATTAAACTTGTTCAAGTCAGAACTGAAAAAATACTATGGTGAAAGTGCCTACAATTTTTTTCAATTTAAAAGATTTTTGTAGAGGCCCTGTGGCCTATTTGTTTTGCATTATATTCTTATTATTAAGTTGGCTAATTTAATATAAAATTTATGTATACCTGGGATATTAATAGCCAACTAGCTAGCTAATTTAATGCTGTAGCCTATATAAAATTTTAATATTAGCTTACTAGTTGGCTAATTAAGGCTGAAATGTATATAGGTGAGATCTAACAGCCAACTGCTTGGCTAATTTAAAAATTCTATATAACAAACTGATTGACTAATCTGAACATGTGTATATAGCTGAGACTTTAATAGCAAGCTAGTTAGCAAATTCTACTGTGTAGCCTATTAAAAATTTTATTGATAGCTGACTATTTTAAACTAAAGCTTAAATATGCCTGGGTTCTTAACAGCCAACACAAAAAGTCAAATTATTGACCATTAACACAAGAGCTTTGCAAGAAAATACAATTAACTGAAAATCTATTATTAATCTTTGACTGTTGAAACCCGTTTTGCCAAAAAAAAAAAAATAATTTTTGGTATTATCATTGAGTGGGCCATCAAACCTTATAAGGCAAAAAAGCACTTTTTCCAACAATATTTTGGTGGTTTTCCATGGGTTTTGAAATTGAATTGGCCCGGTGATATTAGGCCCGTTTTTTAGCACTAAGATCTTACAGCTAACCCTAAGCATCCATAAATATGTCATTTTAAGCCAAAATATGTCCATATTTCGTCTGAAATATGTCCATAGTCCATCTTGAAATCACACTAATAAGAGGCTATTTTACTTATCACTTGAGAAATTGACCAAAAGACGCTTTGGAAACCTCTTTCAAAGCGGCCAGTTAACATAAAATATAATAAAAACGAAAAAAAATCATTTAATATAAGCACAAAACCTATAAAAACAAGTAAACACTAAAAAAAAAAAAAAAAAAAGTTTTGGGAGCTTAAGATTAATCTTTCAACGATAATTCCTCTTTAAAGCTATGCTCAGCTAGAGAGTCAGCTTTCTTTCTTTTTCTGCTAGCTATTTGCCAATCGAAGTATTTCTTGCACATTTCAAAAGATACAATTCAGGATTCCAGCGACGTTCCAGAACGCCAAATTAGTTGCTTCACATACATAACTAGGTGTTTGCGTTAGAAGGCGATTGCGTCATTTGTTCTTGATTTTACCATGCAGCGTAAATTGTCCTTCAGCAGCTGCCAAAGAGTGCGACAGGCCTCACAACGTCATCATAAAATTACAAATATCCATGTATTTTTCTTTCCCCTTGGCATGCCTATATTTTCTAAGGTCAGACCAAAATACTGACGGATTCGTTTCTGCAGTGGTTAAGCGAGTAATATGTTCTTTTTCGTCAAAAAAGGAGTTCCAAAGTTCATCAAGATCGCTTTGGGCCTTCTTTTGTTGAAATTCGTTTTCTCGGAGCAAGTGCGAAAACCGACTGGTCAGAGACACGATGCTGCTGTGCTCTTAACTGAGGACAAATTCAGGATCTAAAAGGGACAAGGCTTTCAAGGTTTTGTCGTTTTGGTAAGTTCAACTTCTGACCTGACAAACAAATTCCACCATGTACGCCAAACAGTGCTCTCAAAATGCACAAGTTCAATAGCCCCTAATTCAATATTGTGCTTTTCCAGGTGCACCATAGCGTTTGGTCCAAAATTTAACTCTTTCATGGGGCAAAAATTTCCTTTAGTAAGATTCACTGAAAATGCGCTCTGCCTCACAATCACAGAATTATGATAAACATCTAAGTTCTGATTTTAAAAGTGTGCAGGTACTTTTTAGAAGCAGAAAAATCCGTGTGTCAGAAGACTGAAAGTCAGTGTTCATGCTATTGACCTTCTGTAGCATAAAAATCCAAAAATACATGTAAGCTTTTACAAGTGGGTCTTGCATATGCTTCAGAATCTTTGCAGCTCTTTCCTTGGCTAGTGTAACTGGAGCCGCTGTACCTAACGTATGGTTGGTAAATAAAAGTGGAAGAGATGCCCACTTATCCAGCACTCTTTTTACAGCTTTTTCCATTGAAGTCCAACATCTATTAACTATTAGAAGAAGCTTATGTACCTCCTGTTTAGCAAATTCTTGCATTTCCTGAAATTCTTTTTGCTTTTTGCTACTTCCTGATACATACATTATAATGTTCCAGAGGAAATTCTCAAGACCATCAGATAGAGCTTTAATTACATAACTTGCACACAGTGCCATTGAATGGCTGGTACAACCGAAAACAACCAGGCCTGGTTTGTCATTTTTAAGCTGTGCTCCAAGACCTCCAACTGTTCCAGTGTTTACTGAAGCGTTGCCAAGATCAACACCTATCATCGTTGTTTTTCAGTATCTCTTCTTTTTCCAGGTAATTGTCGATAATAGTTTTTAGCCCGCAGGTCGAAGATTCCTCTACTTTTAATAGACCAAGAAATTCCTCACAAACTTTGTCAGTAGAACAGTTCCAATATTTAACAATCGAAACATGACACTCTGTAGCTGTTCGTTCAAATGTTCCATTAACATTAAGGGAGAATTTTGAGACTCTCAGAAACTTACGAAGTTCTTCTCTTTCATATGGAGCTAAAACGCGGTTAGTAATTCCAGTGGTCACTGTCCTTCTCATCTTCATTGCCTTAACAATTTGAGAATCAGGAGCATAAGCTTTGAGAACTGGAAGTAGGCTGTCTGTCTTCAAAAATGTTCAGTCTTCATTAACAAGCAAGAAGAGTGAACTCCTATAATCGGATTACTTTTTCAAGTTAAAAGGATTAAATTTGATATTGTTTTGGACTTTGCCATTGCGTAATTTGATGCAAGTGTAGACTTCTACGTGCGGATTATAGCATTCATTATGGCTGTCACTCAAGCAAAATTTGATGAAGGAATGAAACGGATTCAGGCGTTGCTGGATAAAATATTAGCAGAGCAGAAAAGTTTTTCTGTCTCAATAATTTCCCTTCAAGATGAAGTTAGGCAAATATCAGCTGAAAATGCGAATCTACGAGAGGAATCTAAAAAGCTTCGAAATGATCTAGAGCAAGAAAAATTGCGGAATAATGATTTGGAGAGTAAGCTTCTGGACATTGAAGTGAGAGAAAGAAAGTTGAATTTGATTGTTCATGGTCTGCCTACTGAAAAGCATAATCAATCAGTGACTAGCAACGTAAAGTCACTTCTTTCTGACAAATTGCAAGTTACCGAGGACATTTCTCTTACCAAGTGTTATCGCCTTGCGAGAAATAGCAGTTCAAACATCACTAGTAGGAAAACTAGTGTTCGACCAGCCCCTGTGTTTATATCGCTAGACACAGATCATAGCATTCAGGCGATTCTCAGTGAGGTGAATAAGTTGAAGGGTAGTGGAATTCGCATTTGCACTGATCTCCCACCAAAGCTAAATTTCCTACGGAATGATCTATTATCCAAGGGAAAGGACATGCGTGATTCGGGTTCGGTTCATCTTACGCGTATTAAACAAAAAGGGAGTAAATTATGGCTCGAGTGTAAAAAGTCTCCGTCTTCACAGTGGGCTAAGATTGACTAGTTACGGTGATTAATAATGACATTCGTTTGGTGAGATTATTTTTATTACTTTATGTAATGTTTCTCTGTTCATAGGATCTATTATTTTTATTTCTTGTGAGGTTTTTTGCCCCTCTGTAGACTTATTATAAGTTTATTTTCTGTCTTTTTTGTGTGTTTCTATTATTTTTATTTCTTGTGAGGTTTTTTGTCCCTCTGTAGCTTATTATAAGTTTATTTTTCTGTCTTTTTTGTGTGTTTCTATTTATATGAAGTAATTGAGTACAATAATTTTTTCTGTATCCGCATTTCATGTTACAATGAATAAGTTCAGTTTCTTCCTCTTGTTTCTATTTATTTTCAAGCAGTTTCTTTTTCTTTCATCATTATTTTCGAGTTCTCGCTGGTTCAGTTGTTTTTGCTACGTTAAGACTCAGACGGTGTGCATTTTGCGTAAGTTTCTGCTAGTCCTGATCATAATTCTGATTATTTACATTGGATGATAATTGCATTGAAGATAGACTGAGAGACCTAGAGTCTAACCCTTTTGACTTTTCCATTTTCCAGAGCCATGATAAATTTTTTGGAAATGAGATAAATGATGGTGGGCTAATTAATTTTCTAAAATGTAGATATAAATTACCTTCCGAGGTTTCTGATCTTCCCAGTACCGGGGTTGTGAGAACGGGATTTTTAAATTGTAGAGGTTTTTTTAGTTCACAGGATGATCTTGTCGATGTAGTTCATAAGCTATCTTGTCATGTCGTTGGATTCTGTGAGACTTTTCTCATAGACAAGGCTCCTCATATTGCTTTTCCTGGATATCAATTTACTTTCAAAAACCGACTGACAAGGCGCCAAGGTGGTTTGGCAGTATTAGTTAAAGATGGTATCTCTTTTCGACGCCTTGTTAATCTAGAGGGTTCTCATGAGGAAATGCTTTTTGAAGTAATGGTAACTGAAATTAGTCTTGGAAAAAAAGATATAGTTTTTTGCGTAGTATACCGACCTCCTTCTTCTCCAGTCAAGTCTTTCCTCTCTAAACTCCATGATTTTTTGCATCAACCTCATTTTCAAAATAATGATGTTATCCTCTCCGGAGATTTCAACA
The DNA here is from genome assembly GCA_027921565.1 of Artemia sinica. Classification (NCBI taxonomy): domain Eukaryota; kingdom Metazoa; phylum Arthropoda; class Branchiopoda; order Anostraca; family Artemiidae; genus Artemia; species Artemia sinica. Next base: position 29,124,679 of record CM051269.1, read on the forward strand.
TTGACCTTCTAGAAGCTTCAAATGAAGCTTCTGTTGATTTATTGTCTTCTTGCTTTTCTGAATATCTGCTTCCTACTTGCCTGATACCTACAAGAATTTCACCTAGTTCTGCTTCTCTCATTGATAATATTTTTACATCTTTACCAATTAAAGCAAATTTTGCTGTTTTAACTGATATATCGGATCATTTCCTGCTGGTTTCAGATTTAGCTTTTACTTATAAAATACCGCAGGTAAGTAGGGAACGTCAAGTACGGTTAATAAATAAAATAACATTAAAGCACCTGAATGAAAGCCTTGGTCTATTGGATTGGCAGGATGCAATATCCATGGAGAATACAGATGTGGCAACTGATACTTTCCTAAGAAATTTCAATTGCTGCCTTGATTCTAGTTGCCCATTTGTTACGAAGAAAATGTGCAGAGAAAAATTTCCTATAAGGCCGTGGATAACGTCTGGAATTTTGATATCAGTTAATAAAAAAAACCAGTTATTTAAAAAGCAGTTAAAGAATCCAACTGATTATAATATTAAAAATTTTAAAATCTTCAAAAATAAATTAACCGCACTGATACGATTGTCGAAACATAGGTATTATAAAGAGTCTTTCGAAGAAGCTCAAAATTCTCCTCGCAAAACGTGGTCTTTAATTAATTCTATTATTAAAAAACAAAGGAATTCTAAGTTGCCTGAAGTTATTAGTTTAGAAGATGGATCGACGACTAACAAATTGGAGAAAGCGGCTGATGTTTTGAATACTTATTTCGCTAGTATAGGAGAGAAAATTGTTTCATCAGTAATGAACCAGTTTGATTCACGCAGTAATAAACATTTTTCTTCATACCTTCCATCTCCTCAAAGTAATTCAATTTTTCTTACGCCTATTTCTCGGTCTGAAATAACAAAAATAGTGTGTGATCTAAATCCAGGTAATTCAGCGGGAATTGACGGGTCTAGTTCTATAATTGTTAATGAAATATTGTCTGCAGTAATTTTGCCATTACAGCATATAATTAATCTTTCATTTAAAAATGGAGTTTTCCCGTCTGCTTTTAAAGAAGCGAGGATAATTCCGCTTCACAAAGGTGACTCTCCTGAAAACCCATCAAATTACCGCCCTATTTCTATTTTGTCAGCATTTTCTAAAATATTTGAGAAGGCAATTTATAAGAGGATCTATGACTTTCTTAAATCGTTTAATTTTTTCACAAATTCCCAGTTTGGTTTTAGGTCTGGACACAATACTGAGCACGCTATCATTGCTCTCATCCAATATATTCATGAATGCTTAGATAGAGGTGAAATTCCAGCAACAATATACTTGGATTTTAAAAAAGCATTCGATACAATATCCCATTGTATTCTTTTTCGTAAATTGGATAATTGTGGTGTACGCGGACCGGCGTTGGATCTAGTTAAATCTTATCTTGATAAGAGAAAGCAACGAATAGATGGAGGTAATTTTCTCTCTTCGCCTGTTCCTCAGTCCTCCATGGTTGGGGTGCCTCAGGGCTCTGTCCTAGGTCCTCTGCTTTTTCTAGTTTATATAAATGATTTTCACCGCGCTTTGGCAATCCCATGTCTCAGCACACATTTTGCTGATGATACGGCAGTTTCAATTTCTGAGAGGAATGAAGAGGAGTTGGAGGCAAAACTTGATACTGCATTTTCTAATGTTCTTGAATGGTGTTCCGCAAATTTTATTGCTTTGAATTTATCAAAAACTAATTTCATAATTTACGGCAGGAAGTCAAATATATGCCCTCGTATTACCCGAGTTACTTCTTCAAAGTATCTATTATCAATATCTCGGGCGAATGTGATAAAGTACCTTGGACTTATGATTGATGAAAGATTATCTTTTAAAACACACATTCAAAATATACGCTTAAAGATTTCAAGGTATGTTGGTTTAATGCGGAGGTTGAAGCATTATTTGCCCTACTCTGCTTTACGAAGCATTTATTTTGCTCTGATTCAGTCTAATATTAATTATTGTTCTCTAGTTTATTTATCTACATTACAAAATAAAGCAGTAAGAATCCTCAAACTTTTTATTTCATCGCCTATTTCACTTCCAAATAAGTCTTCTACAGCATCTTTATATACTTATTTAGATATACTTCCAGTTTCTCAACAATTTACTTTTGGAGCAATTATTTTCAAATTTAATTATGACATTAAGAAATTACCGCCATATTACCTCAATCAAAGTTTGTTCTCCCGATCACAAGATTTACATCGTTATAACACGCGACAAAAAAAGAGTATCTACATTGACAAGTATAGTACTGAGAGATCTAAATTCGCCCCGTTTGTGTCAATAGCCCGGTGCTGGGATGCTCACAAGGATTTTATTGATAAATTTTCTTCTATACATTTAATAAAAAGGAATCTTAAATTTCATTTAGTTCAGGATTATTTTTAATTAAGTGTCTTTTTAATATGATTAAGTTATTTGTTTGGATTTTTGTTCTAAGTGAATGTGGGCCTCTCGGCTATCTTTTAGTATGAATTTATATTTAATAATATTGATCTCTCTTTTTTTTTATATATATATTTATATTTGGATCCTGGGCTAGCTGCTACTTTCATATTATTTTTGTATTATTGTATCTTTGCCGTCGTAATTATCTTTGTATTGTAGCGTAAAATTTTTTATTGTATCTTTGTCTAGGCCTAGTTTTTCGAGCTTGTCTCCCCATGGGCCTATGTCAATTATATACATGTATATGTTAATAATAAAATGATTGAACTTGAACTTGAACTTGAACATGCAGACAGTCTTATTTTAGAGTTGATTATCTCAGACTCTGTGCCCATGTGGTTTCTATTAAACTCAGAATGAGTTGTACAGGACGAATTCTTTCTAAGTGCAAATTGCTACGAGAATAAATAAACATATTGGTCTTTGCTCTTTTTAGTTCCTTCAAACAGAAACTGCACCAAGGCTTGTTGGTCATTATCTTTTTCCCAAGCTTTACTGTGTTGAAAATTGCGGGTCTTGAGACTCACATGCATACTTTTTCCTATTTGGACAGGGCCATTGATAGTTAATGGTACTCGAAAAGTGTTTGATTTTGAAGCTTTCATTTATAGGATTGGCCAGAGTCAATTTAGGGTCCACCCCTACACCAACTTTCTTTGTACCAAAGTAGTGATTTTGTTTTTAGTCTGTTTTCAGAAAATGCAATACATAACGCAAAAAAGTAGATTTAAGTCTTAGCGCTCATTTGGTGAGAGGTGACACTTTTTTCACGAAAGTATTTTGTTTTATGCCATAAATTTAAAAAATATGTCCACTTTTTGTCTCAAATGTGTAAAATATCTCCCTTTTTACCCTATTATGTCATTATTTCCCGGTACATAGGAATATGTGCTTTGGATATAAAATATGTCCAGTTGGAAACCCTGATCAGTCTTGATGCTGGTCATAAATGAAATGACTAACATCTTGACAAACTAATAGACAGTGCGTATGCGTTCGAAATTTCAGAGAAGGCTATTAGAAATGTTGAACTCAGTCAAGGAAGACTAAGTCCATTCAAGCTTGTCATAAGGGCGTATTTGTTATATGTTTGAAAAAGATAAAGGTATTAAGTTGAAGCTTTGAGGGCCTTATTTAATATTTAATCAAATGAGGATGTAAAAAGGGAATATCTACAATGTGTCTTAAATGACTAAGGGCATTAAGGTGAAACTTCAAGGGGGTCTTAGGGTGTATGTTTAACATAATAACACACTATATGCGTGAAGCTTGTCGAAAAGGCGTATCAGCAATATCTAAAGAACGACTGAGATTATTAAATTGACCTTTAAGGGCTTCTACTATTACAACTACAAATACTAATTATGCTACTGTTACCATTTACGTCTGTGACTATTCGCGTTTGTGAGTACTTACAACTGCAAAAAAATATTGACTGCAACTGCTACTCCTTGGAACTACGATTTTGACTACAAAAACCACTTTCGTCTGGAGCTATTTACAACTACAACTAAAACTATTTGTGACTGTGACTGCCAGTACCTGATAAAGTGACTTTGAGTACTTGTGACTGAGAAGAACAATTGTCTCTGCTTCTGTGATCACTTACAACAGCGACTGTAGCTGTATGAGACTTTGACAACTTGTAACTGCAACTGCGACTGCTAATACTATTACTAATACTACTACCACAACTACTACACTACTACTACCACAACTACTACCACAACTACCACAACTACTACCACAAATACTACTGCAACAACTACCATTACTACTACTACTTTTACCACTACTAGTACTACTACAACTACTATTGATACAACTGCTACTACTTTAACTAGAAAAACTACTGCCAATACTTCTACTACTACTACTACTGCTACTGGAATTGCGCTTGTAACTATATGTGGATATAGCTGCAACAATTACTTTTGTCTGCAGCTACTGACGACTGCGACTGCAACTATTTTGAATACAGTAACTGTAAGTACATGAAGAAATGACTGAGACTATTTGCGACTGCGACTACTTGTGACTGTTATTGAGACCACTTGTAACTTAGGCTGCATCTAACTTTGACTACTTGTAACTGCAACTATGACTACTACTACTGCAGTAGTATAGAAAATAGGGTTTCTAGTCCACTTATCAACTCCATTCAATTTACCTCTTTTTCAACTCAAGTTAGACGATTTTTAAATGAAAAATCTATATTTTCAAGCATTTCCCATCAAAACAGGTGGTATGAAAAAAGAAAAAGCTTTGAAAAATAATAAATGGATATGATGATGAATATTTTTTACGCGATAATACAGAATATTAGGATTATTAAATATAGTATTATTATTAATATAAAGGGTAACTACCTCCCGATAAGTTATGATGTTAGTAGACTCCAGGATGAGAATTTGAGAGAAACTTTCCAGGAACAGCTGAATGCTAAACTTGAGAGTTTAAAATTTGATAATGTGGAAGATGGTTGGAATAATTTTAGAAAAACAATTTGTGAAGTTTCTGAAGGTGTATTAGGGAAGAAAGCTAGAACTGCAGCTAAGAATATTAGTGAAAAAGCTTTATGTTTAATAGAAAGGAGAAAGGACTTGTACAAGAATTATCTGAGTGATAGATCATATGAAAACAAAAGGAATGTCAAGAAAGTGGAGAAAGCATTAAAATATGAACTAATGAGGTGTGAAGTGGAGGCCATGGATAAAATTCCCGAGGATCTGGAAGATGCAGCTAGACGGTATAATAGTAAAATATTGTACTGGCATGTTAACAAATTTAGAGGGAGTAGTCAATCTGGACTTGGCCCAGTTAAAGATAGGAATGGGGCCACAATTAGCGATAAGAATTAAACTAAAGAGAGATGGGCCGAATATTTTGAGAATTTGCTTAACCGAGATAGAGTTGCAGGAAAAGATATAGAGGAAAATGAAAAAGTTTGTGATACCTTGAATGTGAAGGAAGATTTTTTTTTGTGAAGAGGAATTAGCAACAGTACTAAAAGGATTAAAAAATAATAAGTTTCCAGGTGCTGATAGGGTGGTAAACGAGTTTCTTAAATGTGGTGGCTCTGAGGTTAGAAATAAGCTACTGAAGATTATGAATATGATTTTTGAAAAAGGGGAAGTACCTAACGATTTTAGGAATACCTTAATTAAGCCACTTTATAAGAAAGGTGATAAAAGTGAGTGTGATAATTATCAAGGCATTAGCATGGTCTCTGTAGGTAGTAACTTACTTAGTAATATGATACTTTTTAGACCCAGAGATGCTGTAGACAAAGTTTTAAGAGAAGAACAGTGCGGTTTTAGAAAAGGTAGAGGATGTGTCGACCAAATTTTCACTCTTAGGCTAATAACTGAGAAGTGCCTGAGTTTTCCAACACTTTTGGTTCTAAGTTTTATAGATTATGAGCGAGCGTTTGATTCTGTTGATAGAAGAGCTTTGGTAGAGGTTTTATCCTTGTATGGTATACCAGAAAAATACATTAAAGGGATTAGTGTTCCATCCCCCTTTATATGGATTATTTTGATGGACTTTGTTTTAAGGAGCACAGGAAAGGCAATAGGAGACCACGGAATCCAATGGGGAGGAAAAAGTCTCCTGGACTTGGATTATGATGATGATTTAAGCATCCTAGATGAAAGTGTGAGCAAAATGAATGAAGTTTTAGAGGTTTTGCGAGTTCAGGGTGCTAGAATTGGTTTGAAAATTAATGTTAGGAAGACTAAGTCACTAAGGCTAGGAATAAGTGAAGATGAAAAGGTGAAATTGGGTAATGAAAAAATTGATCAGGTGGGCAGCTTCACTTACCTTGGTCGTACTATTAGTAAAGATGGTGGGAGCAGTGAAAATGTTAAAAGTAGAATAACCAAGGCTCAGGGTCTTTTTTCACAGTTAAAAAAAGTTTGGAAGAATAGGAAGATAATTCTGCGAACCAAGATTAGAATTTTAGAAGCTACAGTGATGACAGTGGTCAAATATGGCTCTGAAGCATGGACGCTCCGAAAAGCGGATGAAGATTTTCTAGATGTTTTCCAGAGAAATTGCTTAAGGATTGTTCTGGGTACCCGGCTGACTGACCGTATTTCAAACAATAGGCTAAACGAAAATGTTGTTCAATACCGCTCTTCAGGTCTATAATGAAAGAAAGGTTGAGGTGGATATGGCACGTTGTGCGGATGAAGGATGACAGATTGCCAAATATTGGTCTTTTCGGCCAACCGTCTAGGGCTAAACGGAAAGCAGGTCGTAGCCATCTGGGGTGGGAGGACGTCATAAAGAAAGATTTAAAGGAAATGGGAACTTTGTGGGCAGGTGTAAAAACGGAGGCTTTGAACAGATTGGGGTGGAGGAGGATCGTGTGCAGCTGTGTTGGCTGCAGACGGCTTGGTGCTGCGATGAGTTGTTAGTAGTAGTAGTAGTAGTAGTAGTAGTATTATTGATAATTTCCTATACTAGTTCTTTTATCTAATATTTAATTGTTACATCGATATCTAAATAGGTTATATTATCTTTAATTTTTCTTTCAATAACATTTAAAATCATACGTTTATCTAATTTTTAAATTTCTTTTGAAGATCAGCTACTTTTGAATCAAAACGCTTAGGTGCAATTAGATCAACCGTTTCATCTTTGATTTCAATATTGATAACGATTTTCTTTACATATGTAGTTGTAATACATTTCATTGCTTTAATCGTGCATTCCATTCCAATGTCTAAATCTTCTTTCCTAATAGTTCGATTATATTTATTTTTCATTTCAATTTCGCTTAAAAGTTTCTCCATTTGTTCGTAAATAATTTTATTAAACAAAATTTCTGAATCAGAAATAAATTTTCTTTTAATACCTATTGGCTTTCTTCCCAGAATTCTGTCACTCGATGAAAAAATTCTAGGAAAAAATCCAAACACGCGCCAGAAACAATATGAGCAATGACACGTTATTTGGTTAAATGGTGTGCCTTAGCGTTCTAGAAAATGGTGGTTTGTGTTCCTAAAGTTTTGGAGAATATAGTTCGGTAAATAAGAAGGGTTTTATTTATGTGTTAAACTTTACAGACTTTACGAAAAATTTATAACCATCTAATTTCAATTGTTTCACACATTTTTCATTAGGAAAAAGCTGTAATGTTTTCGGTGGTCCATTTTCTCGTTTAATTATTAATTCATTAGTCAATTCACCCGATTTATGTATAGCAAGTAATTCTAAATAGAATGAATAAAAGCAGTTTTATACTCAGCCTTTCTTTCTGCTATTCTTAGATATTTTTCAAGTATTTCATACAGAACTGTCCCAAGACTTAAAGAAGCAGGGTGTAACATAGTAAAAGCAGATAAATTTGAAGCACTAAATATAAATTTCGGTATTAAGAAAGCATAACTAACATTTCCATAATATTTAAAACTTATACGAAAAACAAATTATAATTTTTCTAGTTCTTCTTCGATTTATATTTGAAAATAAACTTTAAATAACATTCGGTGGATGCATGCCCTTAAATCTTCTTTGTGTTTAATCAACACATAAATGACCGCAATTCACATCATTAAAATTTTAGACTTGAGTAGAATGATAGGCAATTTGTTTATTTGAAGTCTTTAAGTAGTTGACAATTTCATTTTCGGGCTGGATTCCAGAAGAATCATAAAATCCTACAAATGAGTACTTGGGATCATTGAAATAACAAGTCCAATGCGTCCCAGGTTACCCCATGCATTCACAATTGATTAAACCACACTCTTTTTTCTTTATTTTACTTAGTAAGTTATCTCGAGAAAAATCACCTCGAACATAAGGAAAATAAACTAATTCATTAAATATATCAATATTTGTCAGCGGTATCATGTGATTTTTGATTCAATCTAACGTTTCCCGTTTTATGGAAGCGAACATTCTTTTAATTGTGAAATCTCAGCTTCAACAACTTTTCTGGGTTTTCCACGCTGTTTAGGTACTTTGACCACTTCTGCTTGTATTTTCTTGGGCAAACCACGTTTTTTGGGAGCTTCAACAACCACTTCCAATCCAGATCCAACAATTTTGCGCGTATCGGGTAATTTGAAATCTCGAACTTTGGGTAAAATCCCCTGTAATGTTAAACCTTCACCTTTAGCGTTTGAAGAATCAGTAATTTTATCAACAATTTTCTTTCCAGCATATGTACGAAATGCAGCTGCACCACTTGTTAGAGAAGCTTTACCTATTGCTGCTGCCAATTTTATTAAAAAAGGAAGTAAGCCACCATTTGCATCAGCTGATGGTATGATAATGATACAATTATATAGACATCTTTATTGTTTATTTTTCCTTGCTCAATTTGTTCAATTTGTTTTCTTTTAAGCAATATTTTAACAGTTTATTTACCAACAATAATATTTTCTATTCGAATTTGGCAATTTTATTTCTTCTTAAAAAATCTCTTTATTTTTACTTTTTCAAGAGGAGATAAATAATTTGGGTATTGAATAAAGTCAGCTTTCTTATTGATTTCAAATTTATCGAGAAGCGATAAGAACGGTAATCTTGGATGATTTTGAAGTAGTTGTTTGTAGTATAAATCAATGCCACATCCTTTATTTTCATTTTTATATTTTTCAATCTTAGTCACCTGTCTTCTATGAAGTAATAGTTTAATAGGTTCTCGTTCATTCACTTTTGTATGCGTTACTTGCACTTCACATTTTTGTTCTGTATCGAAACGCGTTTTAATTTTTTTTTGAAATTCTGATAATTAAATTGTATATTCTTCCATTTATTAGAAAATTATTTTTATAGATAAAACTCCAAGGTAAAGATTTTCGTAATACTCTTTTCAAAAAAAAATTACATTAATAAATTAAAATATTTTTCAAGTAAATTTTGAGACATTGCCCAACCGTATATGTTATTAGAATCTAAATACATTAAATAATTTAAAGGTATTGTTTTATCAAAGTTTTCATATATGTATTATAAGCTTTAGCATGTCTTTTCATGCATTGAGATACACCGACTCTTGTTCCTCTTTCGATAAATGTATAAATATCTTCGTCAGAAAATAACGGTATTTCAGCTTTAAAGTGTTTGAGAAAAGCTTCCCGTGTTAGTCTTGGTGCTGAGAAGAACTGAAGTGGATCTAGTTTATAATTATTCAAACATATATTTCTAAAATTTTCAACGACATCTGCTAAAATTGAAACATCACTTTTTAGGTATAATTTAGTGTAATCTAATAGCGTTTTACATTTAAATATTTTCCCAGTACATTTCACTCTTATATATTCTTCTTAAGAAATATTTTCCCCTGTTAATCTAGAATAAAACTTGTTCATTAAAGTTATTTGTATCGCTTGAGACGAAGAAAGAAAAGAATGTAATAATTGAGAAGTAAAATCAAATAGGTGAGAAAACAAGGATTTTGTCAGCCAGTAGCAAAATATGAAAACGATAAACAAGCAAATATTTCGACAAGGACCTCCGCAAAGTCGTCCTCAGTGCTAAAAAAACACACAAAAAAAACAAATAAAACTTGGCGGAGGTCCTTGTCGAAATATTTGCTTGTTTTTCGTCTTCATATTTTGCTACTGGCTGACAAAATCCTCGTTTTCTCACCTATTTGATTTGACTTTTCATTTATTATATCCTTTTCTTTCTTTGTTTCATACGTGATGTATAGCCAGTGTGGTCTTGGAATGTAATTTTGTACAATTTATTTTCCATAGCTATCAATCTATTCATAGGATTAATACCTTTCTTTATTATTTCTTTCGATTCTTCAGAATTTTGAAATACATCAAAAGTATACTTAAAATTATTTTTTAAACAATTACAGTTTACTTTACATTCACATTTAGTTAAATTTTCAGAAGGCCGATCTAATAATGAAGCTATAAAACGGAGTTAATCTATGAATTGCGTTTCGTATTGGGTTCCGTTAACAGTTATTGTTTTATAAAACCATATAAAACTCTCAGCTGAATCAAAATACCGTTATCAAGTACTAATTCACTAAGAAATAAATGAGAGTCATATTTTGAGAGATTATGCATTACAATAGGGATATGTATATGAATTCTAAAGTTTTTATTACATTCTACATGAGGAAATACACATATATTACCAGTCATATGGTCGTGATGAAAATGAAAATTATTATCTACTATGTCCTCTTCATAAATATGACAGCTTTTAATACTTGTATTACTCCATTTTTTTCTTACCTGTTCTTGCGTATAGCCATGATTTCTCTGTCTATGTTCATATTCATTGGTTATTTCAGTACACACTTCTTTTATGGTTGTTATAAAATTCCCGCACACTTGGAATCCATAAGCAAATCACTTTTGCTCCGCAACTTTAACTGTCTTTTTACCTTTCTTTTGAAGGAATTGTTCATTATACCATTCAAAATCAGATATAATACAGTAAGGTACTTTCATTTGTTTAGCTATATTTTTAAATCCAACTTTAGATCCTGGTTTTGGCATAATGATGTCAGTATCTTCACAGTTATCCTTTTTAGAATGTTTTTCAAACTTTTGCTCTTCTTTACAATGTCTTCCGCAGTAGGTGCAACGATAAATTTTCAATTTATTTTTCTTAATTTGAGTTCTCAATAATCTACTTAAATCTTTAATTAAAATATAATGACTATCAAACAGAGTAAATTAATCACATGTGTAGCAGTTTTTCCATTAATCTTAGTTTCAGGAATACGAGCTCTAACCACCTTATTTTCACTTATTTCAAATAAAGAAATTTGAATATTATATTTATACAAATTTACAAATATCTTGAATATCAGTTGTAAAATTAGTAATCCTTTTAAAGCTGATTCGTTTTCATGCTTTTGATAGTTTGATAGTCTGTCTACATGATTTTTAGCTGGATGAAGATAGGCGAGTATTGACCAAAGAAAGCATTGATTATTATTATTTTTATATGAATACAAGCTTTTTATTTTTTACATATTCAGGCAATTCTTTATAAGTACCTCCCACATAATATGTTAATCTTGTCATTCGATAATGAATTTCATCGACTGTTTTAAATAGTAAGCTTGATCTGTGTGTGTTATCTATGACTACTGTATGTATATTCCTGTGATTACCATTTAGATGGCTTTGTTCGATGTCACTATTTTTATCAAAAATCCAGGAGTAGGTATGATAATGAAAAACTCAAACCTATTCATTATTATAGCTATTCCTGGATTATATTAATATACAAATAATGACAATAAATGCTTTCTTTGGTCAATACTCGCTTATCATCATCCATCTAAAAATCACGTGGAAAGACTATCAAAATATTCTAAACATGAAAATGAATTCAACTTTAAAGGGATTATTAATTTTACAACGGATATTCAAGATACTTATAAGTTTGAAAATAAATATAATGTTAAAAGTTGTTTATTTGTAATAATCGAAAATAAAGCGCTTAGAGCTTATATTCCTAAAACTAAGATTAATAAAAAAACTGCTACACGTGTGATTAATTTACTCTATTTTAATAAGCATTATATCTTAATTAAATATTTAAGTAGATTATTGAGAACTCAAATTATGAAACATAAATCGGAAATTTATATTTGCACCTACTGTGAAAGACATTTCACAGAAGAGCAAAAGTTTGAAAAACATTCCAAAAAGGATAACTGTGAAGATCCTGACTTCATTAAGCCAAAACTAAGAACTAAAATTTAATTTAAAAATATAGCTAAACCAATGAAAAAAAATCCTTTCTGTATTATAGCTGATTTTGAATCGTATAGTGAAGAATTTAATCAAAAGAAAGGTAAAAAGACAATTAAAGTAACAGAGCAAAAGCCATTTGCTTATGGATTCCAAGTGTGTTGTTCTTTTGATACAACACAAAATAAATACTACGAAAACCTTGGTGAAGATACTAGCGGGCATTTTATAACTACCATACCAGAAGTGTGTACTGAAATAGCCAATGAGTATGAAAACAGACAGAGAGATCATGGTTTTACACAAGAACAAGTAAGAGAAAAATTTAATCATACAACTATTAAAAGCTGTCATATTTGTGAAAAGGAAATAGTAGATGATAATTTTTATTCCGATCACGACCACATGACGGGTAATATACGTGGATTTACTCAGGCAGAATGTAATATAAACTCTAGAATTCATATACATATCCCTATTTGAATTCATAATCTCTCAAAATATGACTCTCATTAATTTCTTAGAGAATTAGTGCCTGATAACGGTATTTTTGATTCAGCGGAGAGTTTTATATCGTTTTATAAAACAATAACTGTGAATAAAACTCAATACGAAATGCGTTTCATAGATTCACTCCGTTTTATGGCTTCATCGTTTGATCGGCTTTCTGAAAATTTAGCTAAATGTGACTATAAAGTTAATTGCAATTGTTTAAGATATAATTTTAAGTATACTTCTGATGTATTTCAAAATACTGAAGAATTCAACAAAATAATAGAGAAAGGTATTTATCCCTATGAATATGTCGACAGGTATAAAAAAATAAATAATACAAAATTAACTTCATTAGAGAAGTTTTTTCTAGTTTAAAAGAGAAAAATGTTTCTGAAGAAGAATATATAAGAACAAATCTATTTTTAAACTATTTAAACGTCAAACACCATTAGATTACACTAAAATATGCCTAAGAAGTGATGTTGTAATATTTTCAGATTTCGTTGAAATTTTCAGAAATGTATGTTTAAATTATTATAAACTAGATCCTCTGCGCTTCTTATCATTACTAGGACTAACATAGGATTCTATTCTCAAAGACTCCAAAGCTGACATTCTAAATTTATTTTGAATTTGCTGTATTACAGTTATCTAAGTTTCTGATGTATGAATTTCTTTATGAATACATGAAACCAAAATATAATGAAAACATTGACTTACGTTAAAGGGATACGGATAACTTTACTTATGATATTAAAACTGAGTATTTTTATGAAGACATTAAAGCTGACATCCAAGAAAAATTCTATGCTTCGGATTGTAAAAAATATAACTCTTATAACTTCCCTACAGTCAATAAAACAGTGATAGGTATGATGAAGGATAAATTATCTGGAACAATAATGTCTGAGTTTGCAGGTTTAGGATCAAAGGTAAATGCTTTCTTTGTTCAATACTCGCTTATCTTCATCCAGGTGAAAATCATGTAGACAGACTATCAAACTATCAAAAACATGAAAATGAATTCAACTTCAAAGGGATTACTAATTTTACAACGGATATCCAAGATATTTCTAAATTCGAAAATAAATATAATATTAAATTTTTTTATTGCAAATAAGCGAAAATAAAGTGCTTAGAGCTCATATTTCTAAAACTAAGCTTAATGGAAAAACTGCTACACATATGATTCATTTATTCTATTTTTATAATCATTATGTTTTAATTAAAGATTTGAGTAGATTGTTGAGAACTCAAATTACGAAACGTAAATCGAAAATTTATCTTTGCACCTACTGTTGAAGGCATTTCACAAAAGAGCAAAAGTTTGAAAAACATTTGAAAAAAAGATAATTGTCAAGATCCCGACATCATTAATCCAAAACCAGGAACTAAAACTTAATTTAAAAATATAGCTAAACAAATGAAAATACCTTTCTGTATTATAGCTGATTTTGAATGATTTAATGAAGAATTTAATCAAAAGAAATGTAAAAAGACAATTAAAGTAGCAGATCAAAAGCCATCTGCTTATGGATTCCAAGTATGTCGTTCTTTTGATAAAACACAAAATAAATATTACGAAAACTTTGGCGAAAATACTAGCGGACACTTTATAACTACCATATCGGAAGTGTGCACTGGAATAGCCAATGAGTATGAAAATAGACAGAGAGATCATGGTTATACACAAGAACAAGTAAGAGAAAAATTGAATAGTACGACTATTAAAAGCTGTCATATTTGTGAAAAGGAAATAGTAGATAACAATTTTTATTTAGATCACAACCATATGACTGGTAATATACATGGATTTACTCTTGCAGAATGTAATAAAAACTTTAGAATTCATATACATATCCCTACTGTAATGCATAGTCTCTCAAAATATGACTCTCATTTATTTCTTAGAGAATTAGTACTTGATAACGGTATTTTGATACAGCGGAAAGTTTTATACGGTTTTATAAAACAATAACTGTGAACAAAACCCAATACGAAACGCAATTCATAGATTAACTCCGTTTTATGGCTTCATCATTAGATCGGCCTTCTGAAAATTTACCTAAATGTGAATGTAAGATAAATTGCATTTGTTTAAGAAATAATTTTAAGTATACTTCCGATGTATTTCAAAATACTAAAGAATTCAAAGAAATAATAAAGAAAGGTATTTATCCCAATGAAAACAGTTATAGCTATGAAAAAATAAATGATACAAAATTACCTTCAATGGACAAGTTCTATTTTAGAACAGAGAAAAATCTTTCTGATAAGAATATATAAGAGCGAAATTTATTCGGAAATTATTTAAATGTTAAACGTTATTAGATTACATTAAACTATAACTAAAAACTTATATTGAAATGTTATTAGATTTCGTTGAAAATTTTAGAAATGTATGTTTAAATAATCATAAACTACATCCACTGCACTTCTTCTCATAACCAGGACTAACATGGGAAGCTTTTTTCAAAAACACTAAAGCTGATATTCCCTTAATTTCTTACGAAGATATGTATACATTTATAGAAAGAGGAATAAGGGGTGGTGTACTTCAATGTATGAAAAGATATACTAAAGCTAATAATAGATATATGAAACCCGTTGATAATACAAAACCTTCAAATTATTTAATGTACTTGTATTCTAATAACTTATATGATTTGGCAGTGTCTCAAAATTTACCTTAAAAATATTTTAAATTTTGAAATATACACGACTATTTAAAAGAAAACCACATCTCAGACTATTACCAACAATTAAAAGATTACGTTCAACCAGAAATGAATAAGAATAATTATAGGAGCCATTTAAAAAGTTGATTTAGAATATCCAAGAGAGTTAGACAATTTACATAAAGATTTACAGCTAGCTCCTCAACACTTTTAATGTAAATTAAGTACAGCTTTAAATAATAAAATGAATTATGCTGTGCATTATGATAGTTTAGAATGTAATTTAAAACATGGCTTAGTATTGAAAAAACTACATGGAATACTAGAATTTACTGAGTCACACTATTTAAAAAAATATATTAATCATAATAATAAATTACGACAAAAGGGAACGAAAAATTTCGAGAAAGATTTTTTTAAATCCATGAACAATGCCTGTTTTGGGAAAACAATGGAAATTATTAGAACAAAAGCAAGTATTGAAATAATCACTAGTGATGAACAAAGCCAAAAAATAATTAAAAATATAAATTTACATCGGAAATAATCTTTTGTGAAAATTTTTCGGTAACCAGAGTGGCCAAATCAAAAATAAATTTAGATACACCTATTTATATTGGATTCGTTGTATTAGGGTTATCTAAGTTACTGATGTATTAACTTCAGTTTAAATACATGAAACCAAAACATAGTAAAGAAATTGACTTATATTATATGGATACGGATAACTTTATTTGTGATATTCAAACTGAGGATTTTTATGAAGACACTAAAGCTGACCTCTAAGAAAAATTCGATACTTCGGATTATAAAAAAGATAACCCTTATAACTTCCTTGCAGTCAATAGAAAAGTGATAGTGATGATGAAGGATGAATTATCTGGAACAATAATGTTCCGAGTTTGTAGGTTTAAGATCAAAAGTATATGCTTATTTAAAAGAGGATGACAATGAAACCAAAGCAAGGAAAACATTGAAAGTTATCAAAACAAATATCGTTAAAGATAAAATAACATTACAGAAATATAAAGATGATTATTCGGAAAAGTGGAAAGCTTATCAAAAACCCTGCATACTTTAAGAACAAACAAACATAGAATGTTCTTAGAAAAACAAAATCAAAAAGCTCTAAAACCAAATGACGCTAAAAGAAAGGTTTTGAAAAATAAAGTAAACATGGTACCCTGGGGATTTAATCCCTTGAAGCAATAAGCTAGTTAAAGAACTATTAAGCTAATTTAGGTAATATAGTTAAGCTAGCTAGGTATTAAGGTTAAGCTTCATAATTAAAGTTAAGCTACAAGCTTCGAAGCTATAAGCTTGAAAGCTTTAAGCTATGAGTGTCAAAGCTATAAGCTTCAAAGCTACAAGCTATAAGCTTCAAATCTGTTCTCACAAAAACAAAATAGAAAATCTTTCGAACCTAATGACACTAGAAGAAATGTTTTAAAAAATAAATCAAATACTGTGCCCTGGGTATTTAATCCCCTGAAGCAATAAGCTAGTTAAAATATTATTAAGCTAATTTAGATATTATAGTTAGGCTAGTTAGGTATTAAAGCTAAGCTTCGTAATTAAAGTTAAGCTATAACCTTCAATGCTATAAGCTAAAAAACTAAAAGCTTCAGAGCTATAAGTTATAAGCTTCAATGTTATAAGCTTGAAAGCTATAAGCTTCAAAGATATAAGCTTCAAAGATACAAGCTTCATTGTTGAATTTTACTTAATAATAATTGTTATCAAGAAAGCGGATGGAAAAGCACCAATTAAAGTATATGAATGTGGAAAAAATAAAGATCGTTTTAAAAATAACATCTGCTAACACCTCAGTGACCATTTTACCATTGATTTATGGAAACTCTGATTGTGGTAAAGCCAATTTACTCTTGAATTTGATTTGAGATTACTTATCCTTAAAAAAATTTATCTGTATGCGAAAGATCTTGAAGAAGATAAATATAAAGATCTATTGATTAACATGAATGTCATGAAAGAAAAAACTGACATGGATCTTTGGGTTGTGAGTAATGATAAAAAGAATATCATTAATTTAGATGACCTTGATCCCAAGTGTCAAAATTTATTTATCTTTACGGATTTTGTAACAGAAAAACATCAGAAAAAAATGAATATTTATTCGTGAGAGGTAGAAAACGAAGTCCATCAATAATCTATATTTCCCAGAGCTAATTTGATACACCTAAGATTATACGATTAAACTGTAACTATTTTGCATTTTCAAGTGTTGTGATCCCAAAGATATTGATAGAATCAGACAAAACCATGCATCTGACTTGAAAAAAGAAAACTTCACCAAGCTATCAAAGAAAGTAAACATATTTTTTTGCGAATGGTATCAAGTTTTCCATTTCAGGTCAACTAGAGGAGGTATGAAACTAAATTAAACAGCCCTTTTTGTGTCCAGATTTATAAAAGGGTTTATGTTGTTAAAAATTGCTGAAAATTTTCTCCAGCATACATATAGCAGGCCAAACAATAAAGTCTTAAAAAACGAAAAGATTTAAAGTATTATTTTCTTTTTCTCTGAAAAGACTATGTCAATATAAAACGAACAGAAATTAATTAAAAAAAAACTTTTTCCACAAAATAAGTTTTTCAAAGAAAAGAAAAGAACTCCATTTAACAAAAAATAAGCAAAAATAAAATCAAATATTCTACCAAGCGTGAAACTACCACAAATCAGCATCGATAAATAAATGAAACCCAAAACGAACAGAAATTACAGTAAATAGCCGAGTCAAACTCAAAACGAGCAGAAATTAACACAAGTTGGGCGCAAAACCCCTATGCCTTCCCAAGCCCAGAACAAAATTTGCACTTTACTGAAAAAATACAAACGAATATGCATTGTCAGTTTAATTTACATATACTGATATTTAGTAATCAAAATGTTAATATTATTCGATTTATTAAAGAAATAAAAGTTAAAACATTTATATATGTGGGTGTATCCATAAGTTAACTCTAGTGGAGAGGGGCTATGAAGCTTAGATGAAAAAATTTGTTATGGAGTGTACTCTTGCCTTTATTGTTTTTTTTCGACTGTGCTGGAATTGGAGTTCTCCTATAAAGGTTAATAGTTTCTTAAACCACTTTGACTTACTTTTAATATATAAATAGTATACAAAGATATATAAATAAAGGGTTAAAATGCCAACTAAGACCTATTACTAAGAGAATATGGCCGTTTTTCACTCATCAATGTGCTAAGATCTTACATCTTTTGTCGTTTTATGCAAACGTCTTTCATCATTCTGCTCTGATCAGTGGCCTGAGAACAATGATAAGTATATCATCAAAGTTCTCTCATCATTGTTCTATATGGCAGAACACTGGCGGTCTTCACACTTTTTGCTAACATCAGTGAGCTGTAAGATCTTAGAACAAAGATGAGTTAAAAAACGATAATATTTGCAGAAAGATGCAAGATCTTAGATATTAGATCTTAGTGCTAAAAAACGGGCCTAATATTTGTAACTCACGGGACGCGTGCACACACCGGTGGGCCCTTCTGAGTGCGCATTAAAATTTTGTTATAGTTTTGTATATTTAAGTTCATGAGAACTTAAATAATTTTATTTAATTTAATATTATTTTAATTGTGCCCTTCATTTCGATCAGGGTAATATATTTTATCAACATTAGGCTATAGTTTCAGAGAATTTTTTATCATAGACAGCTCAGTAACGCTGCCTAAGTAAAGAACGATGTGGGCACAATATTTTTTTGTTTTGTTTTTAAAACCAGAGCACATCGTATCTAAGGAGTTGTCATAGAAACTCTAAAAGGGGCTCAATCAATTAGAAATTTAAAGGCATAGAGCCCATTTTAATAGTCGAAAGTGACTGGAGGGCAACCAGTCCCCCCCCCCTCACGCCTATAATTTCCCCGAACAAATCCAATCAAAATGTTGAGATACCTATTCTGTTCAGCGTAGTTGAAAGGCTTGGAAATTATGTCTGAGGATGACAACCCTTCTTTCCCCGCCTCCAAATCCTCAGGGCAAAGGTTGTAAGTTATGTCCTGGGAGCATATAAGGCTTTTATGGAAAGAGTGGTCGTTTAAACTTCAGAGGAGGCTCATTTGACTGGTTATCAGAAGTTCTAGTGTCCTTTTTAAGAGTCAAAATGATCGGAGGGCCACTAGCCCCTTTCCCTTACGGTCTATATTCCGCATTTGCATCCAATAGAAATTTGAGATAGCCATTTTTCAAAACAGTCCAAAGATGGCATAACAGGGTCTTTGAGGTTAACACAACCCCTCAGAGTCCGGGGGCAGGGTTGGAAGTTATGCCCCGGGGCCATATAAGTTTTCCATCGAGGGGATGGCTGTGTGAACTTTAGAGGAGGCTCATTTAATTGGAAATTTAAAGTTCTAGTTCCCTTTTAAGAGTCAAAAGGAGGGAGGGCAACTAGCCCCCTCCCCGGCATCCTATTTTCCCCAAACGCATCCCCTCAATTTTGTGAGACAGCCATTTTGTTTACAATTGTCCGAAGAGCTTATAACAATGTATTCAGGTTGAACAGAACCCTCCAGTGCTCAAGGGAAAGGGTTGTAAGCTATGCCCAGGGCATATAAGGTTCTTATGAAATGGTTGGTTGTATAAACTTCGGATCAGATGGGGCTCATTTGATTGGAAGTCGAAAGATCTAGTTCCCTTTTTAAGCGTCAAAAGTGAATGGAAGGCATCCAGCCCCTCCCCCACTAGCCTATCATTCCCTAAAACACATCTAATCAAAATTTTAAGAGAACTATTTTATTCAACATTGTTGAAAGGTTTAGTAGTTATGTCTTTGGGGATGTCAACCTCAACATAGTAGTAGTGATAGGTTAATCTGTTCAAGCGGACAGTCCCCCCACCATACAAGCGGACATTACTCCTTTATAGTGTCAATTAAAGGAAGCGGTCAGTACTCCCTTACTGTGTCAATGAAAGAGAGTGGACAGTACTCCTTTATAGTGTCAATTAAAGGAAGCGGTCAGTACTCCCTTACCGTGTCAATGAAAGAGAGCGGACAGTACTCCATTATAGTGTCAATTAAAGGAAGTGCACAGTATCCGTACCATACAAGCGGGTGACCAAATGTATTGAGATTGTTCACAAAGTAGAAACTTGCAATTGTTATTTTAGTCTATAGTTGGTAGTGGGAGTATCAAGAACGAAAATGATTGGATTTGAGAAACAGAAAATCTTACGGAATCTAGTCAAATTGGAAAAATGCTTAGTGTTAGATGATGACTTTCTGGAATTGTCTCTTCAACGTTTAATTTAATTCTATAGCTTCTGAATTTGACCTGAAAAATAAAACTTAAAATCATTCCCAAATGATTCTACCTATGCTCTTTGACATCCTGGATACACTTAAATTCTTTTATTTATTAAAATTGTAAGAGCAGAAGTAGTAATAGTAGTATCCCCGAAAGTTTCAACTTAATACCCCCAGTTGTTCTCGATATATTGCTGAGGTGTCTTATTAGCAACAATAAACACAACGCCTTTTTATTTATTTTAAAGCAACATTTAATTTAAAGCATAAAGGGCCAATTGCATAACTGTGGGGGATTGACATGCCTAATATTTCTAAGACATAGTTGCTGGACTGTTCTACTATGCTGAGCAAAACGGCTGTCCCAAAATTTTGACTGGAAGCCTTTGGAAAATGAATGGGTTAGAGAGAAGGGCTACTTGCCCTCCAGTCTCTTTTTACTCTTAAAAGGACACTAATAAAAAGCCAAGGAGGCCTACAAATAATTAACACAGAAGACAAGATAAAAGAACTTCACATGAAAACAATTATCGAAGAAATCCATTTTGAAGAAACAACCCCTATGAAAAACTGGTATAACGCATGGGTGAGAAATGAAACGAGTGACTGCCCAAATTCGGTACAGAAACATTTTGGAACAGTCCAAGAATTACTGGAAAAAAGGATAACAGACACTGATAGCAAAAGAATCAACAAAATGGATATGAAACAATGGTTCATGTTGCAGGAAAACATACTTCCAGCGAAAATTCTAGAGACGAGTGATTTTGACGATGAAAACTGAAGAAAATGTTCGTCCTGATACACTCTATTTTCTTACCGCCGAAGGTTAAAGAGCATGCATTTTTCCAAGTTCACAAAATACTGCCAACTGAAAAGAGAAAACACAGGATAGACCCCACCAAGTCGACTGGAATGTGCGGAAGGTGTAGAAATCAAGTTGAAACACTTGAACATTTAATTCTTCAGTACACAAGTGTAAAAACAGAATTAGAAGAATTGAAACAACTGTTAAGCATTGAAATACAAGAAAATGAGGAACTGGTCACCGCAGAAAAGGTTGTAGAATTAAAATTATGCACGGAAACAAATCAAAAGAAAAAACACGAAGATTTGGCATACATTTTCACACATTTCAGCTACTATGCTTGGAAAGCGAACATGAAAGATACGAACCCAACAGAGGTAATGAAAAAGGTAAGAGTTCAGTGGGATAGGCTAGTAAATATAAGGAAAGGCAAACGGAAAGGAGAAAAGTGAAGGTAAAGGTAAAAGTGAGTTTTTTTTTAGAAGAGAGTAAAAAAAAATTAAAAAGTTTTTTATAATTAGAAATTGAGATGTTATTTAAAAGGAATAAAAAAAATGATAAAGAAAGAAGTATTAAAAGTGGGATAAAGATAAAGATAAAGTTTTAAAGATATTTGAGAAGTATTGAAAGTAGGATAATGATAATGTTTTAATGAGGATTTAGCAGCCAAAGGGGAAATTAAAGATGAGTATAAGGGTAAAGGAAATGAAGTAGGAAGATAATGAAAGATTCTACCTATTGGTTTTTATTTATAAAGGTGGAGTATTTCATTTCTTTCTTACTTTATTTATTTATTTATTTATTTTATATTCTGATTTTCGGGTGCGGGGGTAAAAGTGAATTATATATCAGGGGAAATAGAGGCTGATGAAAAACATTATGAAAAGTGCAATTTAAGGTCATGATGGAAGGGGTGCCCTAAGGGGGAAGGACAGCCTGAGATATCGGATAAACCTAAAAGGTATAAGAAAATTGAATTGTAGTATACCTCTATTTTTATACCCTGGTATACTTTGGAATGCTCAATTTTTATACAATATTAATAAATTAAATCTTTTGAAGAAGTTATTTTTATTAAGAAAAGAGTAGGTCACATTAGATAATTTATGAGATATTTTTAAAGAAAATTTGAAGGTCATCGAGAGGAGAGGAGGTGGGATTAAATAAAAAAAAGGGACACCAGAACCTTTGATTTTGAATCGAATTAGCTCCTTTAAAAGTTTCAATGATATTTCTACCTATTAAAGAGTGGTGTTGCCTATGATATTGCTTATATGCTCCTTTGAAAACCTGTATGTATCCTGTTTTTTTCGTTTAATTGAAACTCCTAAACGTTCCCTATAAGTTTCATCTCAATACCCTTTGCGTCATTAGTTACAGTAGCTGTATTGGTAGTACTAAAAGTATAATATAGTGCCTTCTGTCTAGTTCAAAGTCCTCAAAAACTTACCCTTAAATTTCTAAATTTATAATATAAGTTGCTCTTCAGATATTGCTTTGCTACCTTTGTGAAAGTCCACGTGCTCATAGTTTGTTTTGATTTAGCTCAACATCCGCCTAAATATTCCTTAAAAGCTTCACCTTGATACCCTTAGCTTGCGCAGTAGTAATAGTTGTAGCAGCATTAGTAGCAGTATGCGCAGAGCACCTTTGGTTTCTTTAACATCCTCTTCAACACAGGCTGAAATTTTTAGCTTAATACAGTAGTAAGTTTCATCAACCGCTTCTGAAGCATTTCTGATGCGTCTGCTTGACAACCTGTGTGGGCATACTGTGTTTCGAATTAGTTCCAATTTGGAACAATTTAGGCCACATATTTGCACATTAAGGGGGCTGGATGGGGGTGAATTATAGTAGGTCTGCATATAAAATGTTTTGGGTACAGTTATTCTGCACGTTATGACGTAAGAATTGTATTCTAACTTCAAACTGTCCAAACACTTTAAGATACATCTCATTCAAACTCAAAGGACCAATTTTTTGAGCAATCTTTCTTAAAGAATTGCGACAAAATGTTAAACTTTGCCATAGGGAGCAAATTTGAGGAAGGGGTAGCCCCCCTCATAAACAAAATAAATTTCAGTTGGTTTTCCGTTGTGACACTACCCTTACTTTCATTAGGAAAAACTTGCTTTTAATATTTAATTTCGGACTGTTTTTCAAATCATGCCAGGAAATCCCCCCTCCTGTGTAAAATTTTCCCTGGGCTGGAAACTTCCTTCCTTATAGAAAATTTTCCCTGTGGACCCCCCTCCCTCCGAGAGCATTCATCCTAAAATCCTTACTTATAGTGGTTACTAGGAACTTTTTGACAAAAATTTGTTTGCTAAATGTCCCTTTATTTAAATCCCTTTTTTTAAACTCAAAAAGAAAATTAGCATCCGTTATAATTCCAACATTTGATCTTAATTTATACTGAACAGATTGCTTTCATTTGTCCTATAGTCAAATTTAATAAGGTATTCAAGAAATTTAAATCTACTGTTGAAGTCCAAGCCATTTTGATTAATATAGGCTAACCTATTTGCATCGAAAATTAAATTTTTTCTACTGAAAAGTACATAAGTCTGAATAATTTCAATAATTTGTTGGAATTCAATAAGCAAGTCACAATTCCAACAGAAAAATCGGATTTTTTTGACTAGTTTGAATTGGAACAAAACATTTTGTTGGAAATACTTTTTCCCAAAATTCTCCGATCACAATTTTGAGACAACTATTTTGTTCCGCATAGTTGAAAGGCCCAATACCTATGTCTGGAAAAAAAATGACCCCCTACAGCACCTGCGGAAAGATTTTTAAGTTATAAAATATGCCCATAGGATTGAAAATCAGATGTTCTAGTTTCCTTTCTAAGAGTCAATGTGATCGGAGGCACCCGCTTCCTCCTCCTCCTCCGTTGTATTTTCCACAAATGCATCCGATAAAAATTTTGAGAAAGACATTTGTTCGAAAATAGTCCAAAGTTCATATAATAAGGCCAGTAGAGATTTAAGTTATACTTCTAAGGGTCTATGTTCCTTCCTGTGTTATTTGGGTGGATTACGTTCCTTGGCACCTTTCCAAAGCAGATTACCAGACTGGTTATTGCTATTGATATGAATTGCACATGGAATTAACAGTTTGACGTGTTTGGGGAGATTACGTTCCTTGACACCTTTCCAGAGCATGTACTTGACGATGGAGAAAAAGGGTTAAAGTGATTAGCAATTACGAGCGGGGATTCCCCGCTGGTTCCTGAATTGCCTTACGTTCCTTGACACCTTTCCAGAGCATGTACTTGACGATGGAGAAAAAGGGTTAAAGTGATTAGCAGTTACGAGCGGGGATTCCCCACTGGTTCCTGAATTGCCTTATGTTCCTTGGTACCTTTCCAGAGCATGTACTTGACGATAGAGAAAAAGGGTTAAAGTGATTAGCAGTTAAGGTAACCTCAATGGCGTTTGAACAGTGTTGTCAGTTTAAAATAGGGTCCAACGTTATAGTATACTAAAAAGTTGATACTAAGAGAGATGTAGATGGCAGGAAAATAATTTTAATAAAGAAATTCAGAACAAACCATAGAAATCCTTGCAAATCAAGTAGTAAGGTGTATGTGAGTACGAACCATCAAGGATCATAAGCACCAATGACCCTAACCAGCAGAGACATCAACCCTCCATAGGTCCCCTATCCCCAAACTCGAAGGGCGCCCCCTCCCTCCAACTTTTTGGGCCCCCTCCCCCCATTTTTGTTATTATTTTCTTTTTTTTGGCAATTGACATTTTTTCTGATAACAAGTATCATTCATTCAATTCAATTCAATTTATAACTGGGATTTATTTTACTATATACATAAAAAACAAACAAACAAAATACCCCCAGAAGCAAGCTTGTGCGGGGGTAATCCCTTCTAGACGCATAAAAAATCATAATAACAAAATAAGATCCAAAATAATAACTCTTTTCAATTAATATGAATACAAATACAAGTTCTGCCCTCCAACTCAAAAACTAGTACTAACATACTATACGGAGCCACTCGACAATAATCACGTACCCCCCCCCCTTTTTAGCCAATTCATTAAAAATAATAAATTACTAAACAATACGATCTCAATAAACTACGGAACAGCAGCAGGTCATCCACACATTTAAGTTCCACTGGTAAACTATTCCAAGCACTCGGACCGGCATGACGGATAGAAAAAAATGATCTTGTCGCTTGCGGAATCGGTCTTCGAAATTCTTCCAAATTTCTAGTTCCATACTCATGAACATCACCCCCACTCACAAACATTCCCTTAAAACAAACAGGAACACTACCATAAAGATACTTAAACATGAACTGTGTTTTATAAAATTTAAAAAGACCCGATACCGGTAGAATCTTCAGCGTCATAAACTCATTACGAACAGATGATCCTCTATTATCCTTACCAATCAAAAGCCTTATTGCCGAATTTTGTAGTACACGCAGGGGCAGAAGATGCGTTCCAAAAGTAGACGACCATACTAAAGAACAATATAATAGATATGGATGTACAATTGAAAAATACAATAATCTTAATACACTAGTTGGGAGAAAATTTTTCAGTTTACGCATAATTCCAACATTACGTGCAAGTTTCATAGACACACAATCAATATGATCTACAAAACTTAAAATTTCATCAATAATAATCCCCAAATATCTAACACTCCTCTTTCGTGGAATCATTGATGTACCATTACTTAATTTATTCACCCATGGGTAATAACTTGGAGATCTGCTATATATCAATAAACTAGACTTATTACAATTAAGTTTTAACCTATTACTTCTCATCCACCTTTCTATATTCTTAAAACCTTCTCGTAATTGCGACATCAATTCATTCTCAGTCCTACCACATACGGTTAAATTCGTGTCGTCAGCAAACATAACTAGGGCTTTACTAGGTTTAAGTGCCTCTAGAGGAGGTTTAATAATAGTATACAACCCATCAACTGCACTTGACAAATCATTTATATAAATAGAAAACAAAAGTGGGCCTAGGGGTGATCCCTGGGGAACTCCACAATTTATAAATCTACTGTCAGAACGTGCATCATTAACCTCCACAAACATTGACCTTGAATTTAAGAATGATTCTAACAACTTCAAAGCATTTCCCCTAATACCACAATTTTCTAACTTCATTAACAAAATATCATAAGATACAGTGTCGAACGCTTTCGCAATATCCAGAAAAATTGATGCAACTTTAAGGTTATTGTCTAATGCATCATTAACATATGTAGTCAAAAACAACATTGCATGCTCACTAGAATAACCTTTTCTGAAACCAAATTGATTTTGATAAAAAAATAAATTCTTTTCAAGATACTTTTCTAGCCTTATATATACTAGCTTCTCGAAAATTCTATAAGTCCATTTATGGATCGAAAAAATAAAACTATTTCCGTAAAATCTGAGCTAATTAGGGTTTTTGACCGTAAACTCTAGTTTTTTGTAAGAAAATTATGGAAAATACAATTCTCTGATTCAAATGTGAATCTTAAGTCCATTTTTGGATCGAAAAAATAAATTATTTCTTTAAAATCTGAGCTAATAAGGGTTTTTGACCGTAAACTATAGTTTTTTGTAAGAAAATTATGGAAAATACAATTCTCTGGTACAGGTGTGAAACTTAAGTCTATTTTTGGATCGAAAATTGAAACAATATCCGTAAAATCTGAACTAATAATTCAATATTTTTTTTCATAAAAACAAACTTTTTTTTAAACTTCGAAATTTTTCAACTTTATTTATTTTTTTCTTTTTGTACATATCTTAAAATGTCAAAACAGGCTTACGGTTCTAACAATTGTGCTCTATGATTGGTCAGAGACACGATGTGGCTTTCCCACTGGTATTCTATGACCGATTATCGACACTACCTAGTCTATTGCATGTATTAAATCAGTATTTTGTACGCAGTGGAACGATAAACACATAAGTCATATCTTTAAAAAAAAGTGAAGATGGAACATTTTAATAGAGTGTGTTCACATAACAAGGTTATTGTAGCATTGAATGCCGACAAGGAAAAGTATTTAAACTATGAAACAAGTACAAGTGGTAGCACTATTGGAAATGTATGCATGCATTGTCATGACAGTAAGGAATTAAATTTCTTTGGAATACCGAAAACATTCAACTCCTATGATGGTGGTTATGCGAGATTGAGATCTCCAGAGATGATTGCACTCAAAGAGAATGCTAACATAAAAATAATTGTTGATGATAGAGGACAACTCCTTGCTACTGCTGCAGGTAACACATTACCTACGGATACATCCAATCATCAGCTTTCGGGTATTAGCTTTCAACGGAAGGCTAATAAAAGAAAGGCCTACTCTGCTACTAATATCGTAAACCATATCTTGTTTA
Source organism: Artemia sinica (assembly GCA_027921565.1). Classification (NCBI taxonomy): domain Eukaryota; kingdom Metazoa; phylum Arthropoda; class Branchiopoda; order Anostraca; family Artemiidae; genus Artemia; species Artemia sinica. The sequence goes on from CM051269.1 coordinate 29,152,520, forward strand.
CGTGCCGAAACTGTTACCTGTGTAAAAATAATGTGTTAATAGACAGTGAAATTGCCAGAAAAATAAAAATGGCATTGTCAGAAAATATCACTACGGAATATAAAGATGAAACGATGAAAAACAAAGCACCAGCAAACTTTACTGGCATTGATCAAGCAGTCAATGAATCAAATAATACCAAAGACGAAAAGCATATCGAGCCTGTTCATGAGACACCAGTAAAAATTGTGTATGATTCAAAATGGAATAATGATTATTCTACTGATTACGAACTAAGAGAAGACAATAACTACAATATCAAGAGAGAATATGGTGAACTATTTTATGGAACAGATTCAAAATGTCCAAATTTAATCATTGATATTAATAATGTATCATAATATATTTTTGTATTAATATTCTACATAGCATTATTTCATTAAAAATATTACATTGTTATGTGTTCATTATTTTTTAGAGTAAGCTAGCATATCAAGCGTTTAGAATGTCCATTAAAACATCGGAGATGTAAGAAAAGGAAAGGAAAAGGTTATGTGCTCGCACGTAACCTCGTCTAAATTAACCTTAAAAAATGAAATAAAGCTATGTAGACTTTGCATATTTTATTCAACATATCCGACAATTGATGCTGAAAAAGCATAGAGTTTGTTACTTACTTACTTACATTTTTTTTCATAATTTCTTGAATTAAATTTCTGTATTGTGCACCCAAATGGCGAAATCAAGAAAGTTTGTTACTTACTTGCGATTTTTTCATAATTTCTTGAATGAAGTATCTGTATTGTGTATCCAAGAGGTGACTTCAAGAAAGAGTGTAGTTACTTACTTACAAATATTTTCATATTTTCTTGAATGAAATGTCTTTTTTGTGTATCCAAGAGGTTGATTCAAGAAAGAGTTTGTTACTTACTTACTTACTTACCTACTTCCTACTTACTTACAATTTTTTCATAATGACATAATGACATATCCAACAAGGGATGTTGATAAAGAATTTATTCATTCTGATACCTAGATTTTGTCAATGTTACCTCATGTGTCTGACAATAGATGTATGCAAATTCCTTTTCTGACATCTCCGATGTTTTAATAGACATTCTAAACTTTTGATATGCTAGCTTACTCTAAAAATAATGAACACATAACAATGTAATGCATAATATATTTTTAATGAAATAATGCTATGTAGAATATTAATACAAAATTATATCATGACACATAGTCATACACACGTTCACTCTTAAACATCCAGAAACGATGGTCCCATGATATAGAATAGTTTTTACCATGTCTAATACATTTATCACGATCAGGGATGTCCTTAGGTATCCAGTGCGCGAAGAACCTGACCTCGTCTTCAGGACGATGATAAACCCCTTCAAATTTAGGACACTTAAATTTTTCTAGATTGAAAAGTGGAATCCTAGGGTCACACTTTTGAATTAAAACTTTATCTGTAGGTACATTACCCTTTACATAGAGTGCTTCAATCCCGAAAAAGCTGCAAATTTCACTGACTTCCTCCTGCACATTTCTCAGTTCCTGACCACTATTTTTAAGTGGTGTAATCACTCTATCGTAGAATTCCAGTCTGTTTATACGATGTAGTGTAGTACTCCACAAGCTTTTATCATACTCAAACATGTTATAGTTCACTATCCAATGATAACAGTCCATTTCTTCGAGTTCCATTGACAATAATAAAAATGCACATTCAAATATAACACCACAAGATGATTTTTTTCAAACCGATAAATTCTGTGTCATAGAGTCCTATCATCTTGGAAGCTATTAATGTAGTTGTTAAGAAGAGAAATACATAATCAAACTTTTATATCTTCGCTCAAGGTTGAATGGAGTTATGGCTAGGGGGATGACTCCTAAAACCATCTGAATTCATTGTGGGGAGGAGTCATAAAACCCTTAGAATTCATTGCGGGGAGGAGTCATAGAACTCTCGGTATCTATTGCATGCAAATGAAGTTTGGAAATTACAATTTTTTTATTTCTGTATTGTGTATCCAAGAGGTGAATTCAAGAAAGATATTTTGTCATTTTAAGATACGTACAAAAAAAAGATAAAAAATAAATAAAGTTGAATAATTTCGAAGTTTAAAAAAAATATTGAATTAGAACCATCAGTCCTCATCATTATGAGTATCCAAAACTGGACTTAAGTTTCACATTTGAACTAGAGAATTGTATTTTCCATAATTTTCTTACAAGAAACTAGAGTTTACGGTCAAAAACCCTTATTAGCTCAGATATTACGGTAATAGTTTTATTTTTCGATCCAAAAATAGACTTAAGTTTCATATTTGAATCAGAGAATTGTATTTTCCATAATTTTCATACAAAAAACTAGAGTTTACGGTCAAAAACCCTTAATAGCTCAGATTTTTACGGAAATAGTGTGTCTGACAATAGATGTACGCAAATTCCTTTTCTTACATCTCCGATGTTTTAATGGACATTCTAAACGCTTGATATGCTAGCTTACTCTAAAAATAATGAACACATAACAATGTAATATTTTTAATGAAATAATGCTATGTAGAGTATTAATACAAAAATATATTATGATACATTATTAATATCAATGATTAACTTTGGATATTTTGAATCTGTTCCATAAAATAGTTCACCATGTTGTCTCTTGATATTGTAGTTATTGTCTTCTCTGAGTTCATAATCAGTGGAATAATCATTATTCCATTTTGAATCATACACAATTTTTACTGGTGTCTCATGAACAGGCTCAATATGCTTTTCGTCTTTGGTATTATTTGATTCATTGACTGTTTGATCAATGCCAGTAACGTTTGCTGGTGCTTTGTTTTTCATCGTTTCATCTTTATATTCCGTAGTGATATTTTCTGACAATGCCATTTTTATTTTTCTGGCAATTCCACTGTCTATTAACACATTATTTTTACACAGGTAACAGTTTCGGCACGTAAACAAGATATGGTTTACGATATTAGTGGCAGAGTAGGCCTTTCTTTTACTAGCCTTCCGTTGAATGCTAATACCCGAAAGCTGATGATTGGATGTATCCGTAGGTAATGTGTTATCTGCAGCAGTAGCAAGGAGTTGTCCTCTATCATCAACAATTATTTTTATGTTAGCATTCTCTTTGAGTCCAATCATCTCTGGAGATCTCAATCTCGCATAACCACCATCATAAGAGTTGAATGTTTTCGGTATTCCAAAGAAATTTAATTCCTTACTGTCATGACAATACATGCATACATTTCCAATAGTGCTACCACTTGTACTTGTTTCATAGTTTAAATACTTCTCCTTGTCGGCATTCAATGTTACAATAACCTTGTTATGTGAACACACTCTAATTAAAATGTTCCATCTTCACTTTTTTTTTAAAGATATGACTTATGTGTTTATCGTTCCACTGCGTAAAAAATACTGATTTAATACATGCAATAGACTAGGTAGCGTCGATAACCGGTCATAGAATACCAGTGGGAAAGCCACATCGTGTCTCTGACCAATCATAGAGCACAATTGTTAGAACCGTAAGCCTATTTTGACATTTTAAGATATGTACAAAAAGAAAAAAATAAATAAAGTTGAAAAATTTCGCAGTTTTTAAAAAAAAGTTTGTTTTTATGAAAAAAAATATTGAATTATTAGTTCAGATTTTACGGATATAGTTTTATTTTTCGATCCAAAAATAGACTTAAGTTTCACACCTGTACCAGAGAATTGTATTTTCCATAATTTTCTTACAAAAAACTATAGTTTACGGTCAAAAACCCTTATTAGCTCAGATTTTAAAGAAATAATTTATTATTTCGATCCATAAATGGACTTAAGATTCACATTTGAATCAGAGAATTGTATTTTCCATAATTTTCTTACAAAAAACTAGAGTTTCCGGTCAAAAACCCTTATTAGCTCAGATTTTACGGAAACAGTTTTATTTTTCGATCCATAAATGGACTTAAGTTTCACATTTGAACCAGAGAATTGTATTTTCCATAATTTTCTTACAAAAAAAAGAGTTTACGGTCAAAAACCCTAATTAGCTCAGATTTTACGGAAATAGTTTTATTTTTCGATCCAAAAATGGACTTAAGTTTCACATTTGAACCAGAGAATTGTATTTTCCATAATTTTGTTACAAAAAATTAGACTTTACGGTCAAAAACCCTTATTAGCTCGGATTTTACAGAAATAGTTTATTTTTTCGATCCTAAAAAGGACTTAAGTTTCGCATTCGAACCAGAGAATTGTATTTTCCATAAATTTCATGCAAAAAACTAGAGTTTACGGTCAAAAACCCTAATTAGCTCAGATTTTACGGAAATAGTTTTATTTTTCGATCCTAAAAAGGACTTAAGTTTCACATTTGAACCAGAGAATTGTATTTTCCATAAATTTCATGCAAAAAACTAGAGTTTACGGTCAAAAACTCTTATTAGCTCAGATTTTACGGAAATAGTTTTATTTTTCGATCCAAAAATGGACTTAAGTTTCACATTTGAACCAGAGAATTGTATTTTCTATAATTGCCTTACAAAAACTAGAGTTTACGGTCAAAAACCCTTATTAGCTCAGATTTTAAAGAAATAATTTATTTTTTCGATCCAAAAATGGACTTAAGATTCACATTTGAATCAGAGAATTGTATTTTCCATAATTTTCTTACAAAAAACTAGAGTTTACGGTCAAAAACCCTTATTAGCTCAGATTCTACAGAAATAGTTTTATTTTTCGATCCTAAAAAGGACTTAAGTTTCACATTTGAACCAGAGAATTGTATTTTCCATAATTTTCTTACAACAAACTAGAGTTTACAGTCAAAAACCCTTATTAGCTCAGATTTTACAGAAATAGTTTATTTTTTCGATCCATACCTGGACTTAAGTTTCACCCATGAACCCGAGAATTGTATTTTCCATAATTTTCTTACAAAAAACTATAGTTTACGGTCAAAAACCCTTATTAGCTCAGATTCTACAGAAATAGTTTTATTTTTCGATCCTAAAAAGGACTTAAGTTTCACATTTGAACCAGAGAATTGTATTTTCCATAATTTTCTTACAACAAACTAGAGTTTACAGTCAAAACCCCTATTAGCTCAGATTTTACAGAAATAGTTTATTTTTTCGATCCATACCTTGACTTAAGTTTCACCTATGAACCAGAGAATTGTATTTTCCATAATTTTCTTACAAAAAACTATAGTTTACGGTCGAAAACCCTTTTTAGCTCAGATTTTATGGAAATAGTTTATTTTTTCGATCCAAAAATGGAATTAAGTTTCACATTTGAACCAGAGAATTGAATTTTCCATAATTTTCTTGCAAAAAACTAGAGTTTACGGTCAAAAACCCTTATTAGCTCAGATTTTACAGAAATAGTTTATTTTTTCGATCCTAAAAAGGACTTAAGTTTCACATTTGAACCAGAGAATTGTATTTTCCATAATTTTCTTACAACAAACTAGAGTTTACAGTCAAAAACCCTTATTAGCTCAGATTTTACAGAAATAGTTTATTTTTTTGATCCAAAAATGGACTTAAGTTTCACATTTGAACCAGAGAATTGTATTTTCCATAATTTTCTTACAAAAAAACTATAGTTTACGGTCAAAAACCCTTATTAGCTCAGATTTTACGGAAATGGTTTATTTTTTTGATCCAAAAATGGACTTAAGTTTCACATTTGAACCAGAGAATTGTATTTTCCATAATTTTCTTGCAAAAAACTAGAGTTTACGGTCAAAAACTCTTACTAACTCAGATTTTACAGAAATAGTTTATTTTTCAATCCAAAAATGGACATAAGTTTCACATTTGAAAGCTACGATCGTAATGAATGATACTTGTTATCAGAAAAAATGTCAATAGCCAAAAAAAGAAAAAAATAAAAAAATGGGGGGAGGGAGCCCAAAAAGTTGGAGGGAGGGGGCGCCCTTCGAGTTTGGGGATAGGGGACCTATGGAGGGTTGATGTATCTGCTGGTTACGGTCATTGGTGCTTATGATCCTTGATGGTTCGTACTCACATACACCTTACTACTTGATTTGCAAGGATTTCTATGGTTTGTTCTGAATTTCTTTATTAAAATTATTTACCTGCCATCTACATCTCTCTTAGTATCAACTTTTTAGTATACTATAACGTTGGACCCTATTTTAAACTGACGCCATTGAGGTTACCTTAACGGGTGTATCCCATTTGAGCGCTTTCCCATTTGAGCGCCATGGCGCGCAAATGGGAATTTCCTATTTGCGCGCCGTATTTTAATTAGTTCAGTTGTGTCCCATTTGAGCGCCAGATAATTAGGTCAGGTGACCTAATTGCGTAAGCGATTGCACAACCGTTTACCCACAAAATGCAATAGGATTTAGTGTGGGAGCATATTTTTTTACCCTCTTATAACAAGTATTTAATGATGCCAGGAACAATATTTCTGGTTAGTATTAATAAGTCAGTTTGACAATGAAGAGCTCCAAGAATAAACAACTGCTAGAACACGACGGTTTCGTCTACAGATTCGATAAGCCGATTTCTGGAGGAAGAAAGAAGAGCTGGAGATGCATGAAGAAGGGATGTCTCGGGCGGTTACACACTGATTCCAGCGACGGCTCACCAGTTTCAGTTGGTACGCACGACCACAGCGCTGATCCTCTGCAGACCCAGCAGTACAAATTCCGGTCAGACCTTCGAAGCGAGTCAGCCCGTACTACTCGTCCGATTCCCGCTATCTACGACGGCCAGGTCGCAAGTGCTGCTGCCAGTGGGCTGAGTGCTTTGCCTCAGTTACCCTATAAGCACGTGAAGTCGTCCATGTACAGATCACGAAACAAGCTGATACCACCACTGCCCGCTGATACTATATCCGTACCGACGCCCTTGCCCCAGGCTTTCAGTGAGACGTCTGCAAACCAGAGATTCCTCCTCTTTCAGCTTCAAAATAACGCTGCGATTTGCTTTGCAACCGACGAGTCGTTAAGTCTGCTTGAACGAAGCCCGGAATGGTATATGGACGGCACCTTCGACTCAGCTCCTTCCCCATTCGGCCAGTTGTTCACCGTTCACGTTTTCTTCGGCGACAAGCAACTTCCCGCTGTCTTCGTGCTCATGGAGAGCAAGTCTGCGCAGCTTTACAACGACGTCTTCAGCGAGCTGATCCTACAGGCTGCGATGAAAGGAGTGACACTTCGCCCGACGACCGTCGTCTCTGATTTTGAGACCGGTCTGCTGACATCCGTGAAGCAAGTTTTTCCGGCCGCCAAGCACCGTGGGTGTTACTTCCACTTTTGCCAAGCAGTAATCAGAAACTTGGGGCGTCACTCAGTCCGTGAGCTGTACATGACCGATGCAGACTTCAACCTCTACGTTCGAAAGCTTCTGGCTCTGGCGTTCCTACCTCCAGCGATCGTCAGAATCAATTCTGGTCCAATCATTTCTCACATCGTTCGTACCTGGCCTTCGGCTCGTCCGTTTGTCACTTACTTCAGCCGTCAGTGGTTCGACCAATGTCCTCCTCATTTCTGGTCAGTCTACGGCATCCAGCGAAGGACAAACAACGACCTCGAATCATGGCACATGCGGTTTAACCGAAGAGTCGGTCGCTACCACCCGAACTTGTGGCAGTTTATCTCTTTCCTGAAGGAAGAACAAGCAGTCGTCGATTCTGCAAGGACACAGCTACTCCAGGGTCATGTCATCCATCGGACGAACAAGAAGTATGCAAGGCTGAACGAACGACTCGAAAAGCTGTCAACGGAGTACAGGGCTGGAACTCGAACAGCAGACGAGCTTCTCTTGGGTGTCGCACATAACATTTCGCCGGATGTGTGATATTAGCAGTTTTTGTTTGTATTTTTACCAATATATTAATTAGAATTATCCGTTTTTGGCACGATTTTTGGGTGATTTCGATCCACGCTTCATCCACCGCAAAATCACAATTTTGGGTTTGGCGCTCAAATGGTACTCCGTGGCGCTCAAATGGGAACAAAATTCCATGGCGCTCAAATGGAACAAAATTCCGTGGCGCTCAAATGGGAAAGCGCTCAAATGGGAACACCCCACTTTAACTGCTAATCACTTTAACCCTTTTTCTCTATCGTCAAGTACATGTTCTGGAAAGGTACCAAGGAACATAAGGCAATTCAGGAACCAGTGGGAATCCCCGCTCGTAACTGCTAATCACTTTAACCCTTTTTCTCTATCGTCAAGTACATGTTCTGGAAAGGTACCAAGGAACATAAGGCAATTCAGGAACCAGTGGGGAATCCCCGCTCGTAACTGCTAATCACTTTAACCCTTTTTCTCCATCGTCAAGTACATGCTCTGGAAAGATACCAAGGAACGTAAGGCAATTCAGGAACCAGCGGGGAATCCCCGCTCGTAATTGCTAATCACTTTAACCCTTTTTCTCCATCGTCAATTACATGCTCTGGAAAGGTGTCAAGGAACGTAAGGCAATTCAGGAACCAGCGGGGAATCCCCGCTCGTAATTGCTAATCACTTTAACCCTTTTTCTCCATCGTCAAGTACATGCTCTGGAAAGGTGTCAAGGAACGTAATCTCCCCAAACACGTCAAACTGTTAATTCCATGTGAAATTCATATCAATAGCAATAACCAGTCTGGTAATCTGCTTTGGAAAGGTGCCAAGGAACATAATCCACCCAAATAACACAGGAAGGAACATAGACCCTTAGAAGTATAACTTAGATCTCTACTAAGGCCTTTGAGGTAGACAAAATCCCCCAGAGTCTGGGGTAAGGGTTGTAAGTTGTGCCTCAGGGGCATATAAGGTTTTTGTGGAAGGGGTGGTCGTGTAAACTTTAGAAAAAAATCATTTGATTTAAATGTATAGTTCTAGGTCCTTTTTAAGAGTCAAACATGATGGAGAACAACTAAACCCCCTACCTGACATCCCCTTTTCCCAAAACACATTCAATTGAAATTGTGAAATAGTCATTTTGTTACCAATAGTCTAAAAAAAATATAACAGTGTCTTTAGGGTGGGCACAATCCCCCAGAGCTCATTGGCAAGGATTGTAAGTTATGCTTGGGGCGTAAAAGATTTTTATGGAACGGGTAGTCGTACAAAGTTTGGATCGGATGGAGCTCATTTGATTGGAAGTTTTAGTGCCCTTTTTAAGAGTCAAAAGCGAATGGAGGGCAATCAGCCTCCTTCCCCCATGCTTATCATTCCCCAAAACATATCCGATCGAAATTCTAAGAGAGCTATTTTGTTCAGCCTTGTTGAAAGGTCCAGTAATTCTATCTTTGGGGATATCAACCTCCCCACAGTCCTCAGGACAAGGGCTGTAAGTTAGGCAATTCGTTCATTGTTTACACCTAGTATATGTTATTGAGAAAGGTATACATATTTGAACTTTAATTTCCAAGAAGACAAAGGGTATTCAGGTAAGACTTTCAGAGAATGTTAACTAAATCAAAACACAGGAATAACCGAGTATATTAATTTGGAAAATTCAGGAAATAATAAGGGAGATAATCAAAAAGACAATATTTGCATGGTACAATACTACTACAACTACCACACCCACTACTACCACATAACTCCGCTTACAGTATTAGGGGGAAATTTGAACTAAATCAAAAGACGCTATGTGCATGCACATTGTCGAAATAGCGTATCTCAAGAATTGATTTGGGTATTAAGGGGAAGATTATCTCACCAAAAGAAAATTGGTGCAAACTACTGCTACTGCTTCTACTCATACTACTACTACTGTTACAATTTTTACTACTGCCAATAAATCTTAGGCTACAACAATTAATTTGACTGCTACTGCTACTACCACCGCTATTAAAACTAAGGATATTAAGGTGAAAAATTTGGGATACATATAAATTGCATGGAACTAATTCGAAGCACAGTTTGCCCACCCAGTATGTCAAGCAGACGCATCAGAAATGCTTCAGGAACGGTTGATGAAACTTATTACTTATGAAACTTACTACTGTATTAAGCTGAAACTTTCAGCCTCTGTTGAAGAGGATGTTAAAGAAACCAAAGGTGCTATGCGCATACTGCTACTAATGCTCCTACAGCTATTACTACTGCACAAGCTAAGGGTATTAAGGTGAGGCTTTTAAGGAATATTTAGGCGGATGTAGAACTAAATCAAAACAAACTATGAGCAAGTGGACTTTCAAAAAGGTAGCAAAGCAATATCCGAAGAGCAACTTATATTATTAATTTAGAACTTTAAGTGTAAGTTTTGGGGGACTTTGAACTAGCCAGAAGGCACTGTGTTATACTTTTACTACAGTTACTGTAACTAATGACGCTAAGAGTATTAAGATGAAACTTATAGAGAACGTTTAGGAGTTCCAATTAAACGAAAAAACAGTATGCATACAGGTTTTCAAAAGAACATATAAACAATATCATAGGCAGCACCACTCTATAATAGCTAGAAATATCATTGAAACATTGAAGGAGCTAATTCGATTCAAAATTAAAGGTTTTGGTGCCCTTTTTAAGAGTAAAAGAGACTTGAGGGCAAACAGTCCTTCTCTCAAACCCATTCATATTCCAAATACATCCAGTCAAAATTTTGGGACATCCGTTCTGCTCAGCATATTAGAACGGCCCAGTAACTATGTCTTTAGAGATATTAGGAGTGTCAACCCCCCACAGATATGCAATTAGCACTTTATGCTTTAAATTAAATGTTGCTTTAAAATAAATACAATTGCATTGTGTTTATGGTTGCCAATAAGACACCTCAGCAATACATCAAGAACGACTGGGGATATTAAGTTGAAACTTTTGGTGATACTGCTAGTACTTCTTCTGTTATTACAATTTTAATAAATAAAAGAGTGTAAGTGTATCTAGGTTGTCAAAGAGCATAGGTAGAATCATTTGGGAATGAAATTAAGTTGTATTCTTCAGGTCAAATTCAGGAGCTATAAAATTAAATTAAAAAATACTCTTTGCGTCAGGGTTCAAAGTTATTAAAAAAGTTCCTCCAACATACAAAGAGCAACCCATACTATGGATTCTTATAGAAAAAACTGAATTTTTTTTCCATGAAAAAGACTATGTCAATAAAAAACGACTGGAAATTAATTTAAAAAACTTTTTCCACGAAACAAGTTTTTCAAAGAAATTAAAGAGCTCCGTTAAGCCAAGAATGAGCAGAAATAAAGTCAGGTGTTCTTCAAGCGCAAAACTACCACAGATCACTACCAATAAATAAATGAAACAGAAAACGAACAAAAATTACAATAAATAGCCGAGTCAAACTCAAAACGAGCAAAAATTAACGTGAGTAGGGCTGATAACCCCCATGCCTTCTCAAGACTCGAACATAATTTGCACTTTGCTGAAAACCAAATACATTTTAAATTTTTTCAATTATCTTACTTTCATAAATAAAAAATTATCAAAACTTTAAGGAAATAATATCAGTATATGTCAATTAAACTGACAATCCACGGTCACTTTTTTTTCAGCAAAGCGCAATCTAAAAGATAGGGGTCAACATGGCTGAAGCCCAAAGAGCAGATGAAAGTTTACGCAGATTCGTAATTGATATGAGCAACAATCAAATTTCCCATTCACCTGGAATTCCATAGCTAAATTATTGTTAAAAATTTATTGGAAAAAAAACTATTGTTGTTCGAAAACTTTGAATATCCAAATTTGGCCCAAAATTTAAGTTACAACCCAAAATCTTACTTCTTAAATAGAAAAACTTAAAAAAAACTCTAAAAGTGCTCTTTATATTAACCAATACTACAACTGGGTCAAACAGAATTTAAGCGTAATTAATTGAAAAAAATATTTTCTAAAAGAGGATTTATTATTAGAAAACAGAGGAGTGTTTGATCCTGCGTGACTTTTTTTTATACCCCCTCCTCGATACCTTGCGCTTTACGTTACAGTTTGACCGTTTGTCCTATATTTTTTTCAGAACGACTTTTAAATACAAGGGCCGTTAAATTAAAATAAGAATCTTTTTTTAAAAGTGCTAAACAAAAAATTTTGTATGGGGGGGGTGAGGTGTTCGGGAAGGAGGCAGCCCCTTCATATGCAGAATGGTTTCTGTTCGTTTTGGGTTTAGGTGTTGCTCCTTACTTTATATTGAATCGACTCTCTATATTAGTTCCAGTGATATGAATTTCATTATGCTCTGACTCAGCCAATCAGAGAAATCCTTTACCAACTTACTGCGAAATAAAGATGATATGGACTAGATCTTGTCTGTGAATAGGGAAAGCATACAATACGTATTCTGCCTAGTATATGAAAAAAAATTAAGATTTATTAAACAGGTAAGACTTTCCTGCACCACGCGGCATTGAACCTTAGAATTCTTGAATTTGAAGTCCTGGCTTGTTCCGCTACGCCGGTACAAGGTGACTAGTTATTTCATTTTAGAAGACTATGATGTAAACTGGTCGTAAATATAGTGTAAATATGTATGGTCTTGCTCTGCATTTAGTGGAGTCATCGTCATCAGGACTCGTTTATTTTGCTTTTCACCTTTGTGCCCTATTAAGCCACTAAAAAGAAGTGGGTGTATCCATAAATTAACTGTAGTGGGGAGGGGCTATGAAGCTAAGATGAAAAAATTTGTTATAGTAGGAGTTCTCTTGCCTTTATTGTTTTTTTCGACTGTGCTGGGATTGGATTTCTCCTATAAAGGCTAATAGTTTCTTAAACCACATTGACTTCCTTTTAATATATAAATAACATACACAGATATGTAAAAAAAGGGTTAAACTGCTAATTAAGACCTATTACTGAGAGAATAGGGCCGTTTTTTCACTCATGAATGTGCTAAGATCTTACATCTTTCGTCGTTTTATGCAAACGTCTTTCGTCATTCTGCTCTGATCAGCGGCCTGAGAACAATGATGAGTATATCATCAAAGTTCTCTCATCATTGTTCTATATGGCAGAACAGTGGCGGTCTTCACACGTTTTGCTAACATCAGTGAGCTGTAAGATCTTAGAACAAAGATGAGTTTAAAAAACGATAATCTTTGCAGAAAGATGCAAGATCTTAGATGTAAGATCTTAGTGCTAAAAAACGGGCCTAATGTTTGTAACTCACAGGACGTGTGCACACACCGGTGGGCCCTTCTGAGTGCGCATTACAATTTTGTTATAGTTTTGTATATTTAACTTCATGAGAACTTAAATAATTTTATTTAATTTAATATTATTTTAATTGTGCCCCTCATTTCGATCAGGGTAATATATTTTATCATCATTAGGCTATAGTTTCAGAGAATTTTTTTTTATCATAGACAGCTCAGTAGCACTGCCTAAGTAAAGAGCGATGGGGGCACAATGTTTTTTTGTATTTTTAGACCAGAGCACATCGTATTTAAGGAGCTGTCATAGAAACTTCGAAAGGGGCTCAATCGATTGGAAATTTAAAGGTCTACAGCCCTTTTTAATAGTCGAAAGTGATTGGAGGGCAACCAGCCTCCCCACGCCTATAATTTCCCCGAACACATCCAATCAAAATTTTGAGATACCATTTGTGTTCAGCGCAGTTGAAAGGCTTGGAAATTATGTCGATAAAGATGACAACCCCTCTTTCCCCGCCCCCAAATCCTCAGGGTAAGGGTTGTAATTAATGTCCTGGGAGCTTATAAGGTTTTTATGGAAAGGGTGGTCGTATAAACTTCAAAGGAGGCTCATTTGACTGGTTATCAGAATGTCTAGTGTCCTTTTCAAGAGTCAAAGTGACCGGAGGGCTACTAGCCCCTTTCCCTTACGGTCTATTGTCCCCATTTGCATCCAAACGAAATTTGAGATAGCCATTTGTTCAAAACAGTCCAAAGATGGCATACCAGGGCCCTTGAGGTTAACATAACCCCTAAGAGTTCGGGGGCAGGGTTGTAAGTTATGCCCCGGGGCCATATAAGTTTTTCATCGAGGGGGTGGCTGTGTGAACTTTAGAGGAGGCTCATTTCACTGGAAATTTAAAGTTCTAGTTTTCTTTTAAGAGTAAAAAGGGATGAAGGGCAACTAGCCCCTCCCTGGCACCCTATTTTCCCCAAACACATCCCATCAGTTTTGTGAGATAGCCATTTTATTTACAATAGTCCGAAGAGCTTATAACAATGTATTCAGGTTGAACAGAAACCTCCAGAGCTCAAGGGAAGGGTTGTAAGTTGTGCCCTGGGCTGATAAGGTATTTACGAAGTGGTTGGTTGTAAAAACTTCGGATCAGATGGGGTTCATTCGATTGGAAGTTGGAAGATCTAGTGCCCTTTTTAAGCGTCAAAAGTGAATGAAAGGCAACCAGCCCCTCCCCCATAAGCCTATCATTCCCTAAAACTCATCTAATCAAAATTTTAAGAGAACTATTTTATTCAACATTGTTGAAAGGTTTAGTAGTTATGTCTTTAGAGATGTCAACCTCCCCATAGTCCTGAGGTTAAGGGCTGTAAGTTAGGCAATTTGTTCATTGCTTACATATAGTATATGTTATTTAGAAAGCTATGCATGTTTGAACTTTTTTTCCAAAAAGACGAAGGGAATTCACGTGAGCCTTTCAGAGAATGTGGAGGGGAGTGTTCAACTAAATTAAAACTCGTTATGGCCATATGGGTATACGGATTATCAAAGGGTGTAAAGCATGAATGACTGGGTATATTAATTTGAAACTTTCAAGAAATGACAAGGGAGATGAAACTGTAAAAAAAGGAATTTTCGTAACAACAGATATATAGAAAGAGCGACTTTTTACATTGATTATAAATATGAAAAATTCTTTGATTTTTACGTTACCCATCAAAAGTTACGAGCCTGGAAAAATGTATCTGATTTTATAAAAATGAGGGAACCACCCTCTGGAAATAGGAATCTCGCTGAAAATCCCACCATCAGATTCAGCATGTCAAATAATCCTGCTGTAAGGGCCCCAAGGTCTTATCTACAAATAGTGGAATTTGGTATTTTTCGCCAGAAGAATGGTCACGGATGCGTGTTTATTTTTCACTTTTTTTCTTATGTTTCTTTTCGCAGGGGTGGTTGCGTCAAATCAATGTTCCTAGAAGATCAAGAGAGGACTTATTTGCAGAAACCAAAAGTTTTAGTGCCCTTTTAAGTGACCAAAAAAGATTGAAGGGCAACTAGCCCCCCTCCACAACCCTTTTTTTCTGCAAAGACATCTGATCAAAAAATTTTGAGATAGCCACTTTTTATCGTTTGTTATTGATGGGTAGCAGATTTTTCACCTGGATATTGTAACATAGGAGAGTTTCCTGTGAGAATTTAACACGGAGGGAGCGAGGGGATTTCCTGGAATGACTTGAAGAATGGTTAGAAATTAAATAAAAGAATTTTAATAAACAAGTTTTTCAACTGAAATTAAGGAGCAACATTAGAACCTATAACAATCATTTCTTACAAAGTGTTTGAAAAGAACCTTAAGATTTTAGCATATAGACCGAGGATTGAGGGTGGGATTATGAGGGTGAAAAATTATCCCGTTGGAATAATTTTCACGTGGATGATCGAAAAGGAAATACTTGCATGCTACCACTACAATTACCGCAACTACTACTACTACCACACTACTCCATTTACAATATTGAGGGGAAAATTGAACTAAATCCAAAGGCGCTATGTGCATGCACAGTGTCAAAAGAGCGTATCTGAAGAATTGATTTTTTATATTAAGTTGGAACTTTCAGAGAATGCTAAAAGAGGAAAATCATTTAACCAAAAGGCAATATGTGTATGCTACTACTGATACTTCTATCACTGCTACATTTACTACTACTATTTCAACTAATCCTTCTATTGCAGCTACTTGTAAAGGTAATACGTTAATATTGCTGCTGCTACTAGTAGTAACGCTATTACATTTGATACAAGTACTAGTAATAGAAATACTACTACTATGACTACTATCACAACTACGCCTAAAGGTATGAAGGTGAAACTTTCAAGGAATTTTTTTATAGGGGGGGGGGGATGAACTTAATCACGACTTGCCGTCTGTAGGCAGGTTGTCAAAAGGACGTAAAAGCAATATCTTAAGAACAGTTTGGTGTGTCAAGTTGAAACTAACAGGGCTTGTTTCCTTGTTTTTTTTTTTTTTTTTGGGGGGGGGGGTATTGAGGTGTAAGTACGGTTGTCGCCACTTATTGATGCAAAAATGGCGCAAAAAGGTTGCTATGCCACTTACTCGAAGGGGAGAACCCCTTTTCGGCCCAAATGTTAGTGAGATTCCCGCTCTTACCCCAACGGTTCTGCAAATATCGGGTTTGATACTACCCTATTTACAGTATGCCCTGTCCCAGGGTATGATAACGCGATCGAGTGGTCAAATGGCCACTTTCTAAAGCCAAATGTACCCACCTTGGGTTACTGCTAGAAAATCTCTTAACTCTCTCCTTGGAGGTAACAAACCTCCCTGTCAATATAATAATGACGGTACCTCGTAGCTCTATTCCTACCCTGCCTGGGTTACGGAAAATAGTACACAGTTTGTAGAAAATACCTTACTTGTATTCTTCCAAAAGGGTCACATATAATAACAGAAATATCCTTCCCCAACCGGGGTCAAAACGCAGACTAAAAAATAATAATAATTTTTACAGCACTATTTGTATGGGTGGACCTCCGCTTGGCTCAGCCAATCAGCTACATCCCAATTCAAACCCAATTCTAACTCTTAGATTTATCTTTCAATGACTCCCAAACCAGAAAGTAAAAAATAAACTTTGTTCACAGCTTACCTATTGCAAAACCACTATCGCTTAGCAACGGAATTTAACCTGTCTTTTGAAATTATACTATAAGCAAATGTAATTAAGAAAACGAAAACAGGTCATTTATCTGAAAGGAAAAGAAACAGGGGTTGGAACCCCAACACCTCCCCCCGTAAGATAAATGACCGCCCACGCGCTACCTTGGTCCACCCTTACAAACATAAGCACTTAACTTCAACTTTACAAAATCCATTTGCCTTCTCTCTTCCACCGCTTGGCTCTGGATCGGTCGTCCTCGACACGTCCCTACTGTAGGACCACAATGGTCTAAATCACATAGCATCCGCACTAAATTTTGCAAGTTGAAGTCTTCAAGATTCATAGATAATGGATTGTGCGCAGCACAATTCAAAACAACAAATTTTCTCGCTCTCACGAATTTACATTTGAGAGGAGCAGAGAATCAGTTTCTGGCACATGTGATGATGCCAGCCATCGTGAAAAATTGGCTGCACTAGCCTCTTAATTTCCAACTGTGGAAACAACCCCACATCTCAATCAAAAACTAAATTGTCCCTTGGCATTTCAAATAATCTAAGGCCGAAAATACAAAGGCCTGTGAAAACGATAAGGGTACTGGAAATGAAGTAAAATTTTTCGCGAACCATGAATCGCCTTTTTTCTGGGTTCCCTCCCTGGGATAATTAACTGAAGAATATACGTTGATGCTAGTTGAAGATGAAACTTAGATACATCTCCCACTGAATACAATTTGCCGGAAATAATTGTCGGTTCCCATGAAGAATAACAACTATGATTAGGGTTACTGGACAAAGGTTTGGGTGAAGTATGAAGTGACTGAGAGAGAGTATCCCCGAAGGACTCCAGATCAGAGAGGCAAAATCTCGGTAAAGGGATCACAACTTGTCCGCCAGTTGTGCATTGAGGAAAAGGGCTATCTTTCGCGACTTCCCGCAGGGGATCTTCCCCAAGGGATTCCTCCCCCTCATAAAGGAACAAACCCTCTTTTGAGTTGATCAGACTAATATCAGATTCCTTCCCAAATCTTTCCAATCCGACTCGAAATTCCATATCTCCCAACTTTCCCCCAACCCGTTGTAGGTCATTCATCTCTATTTTGTAACCATCTTCTTTTATTCCCCATGGGTCTTTGACCTCTTTTTCCCCCTTATTATCTATGTTTTCAAGGCACAGCCCGTCCAACATTTTATTTTTCTCCCTTTTATGTTTTCAAGGCACAGCCCATCCAACATTTTTTTTATTTTTCGCCACTGTAGGCTGAGTCTCCAAATTTTGTCTCTTCTTTGCATTCCTCTTTTCGTCTCTACTTTTCTCAATTCTGTCATTCGCGCAAAATACTAAATCATCATAAAATCTGAATTGGACTCCAGTGTCCACTTCTTTGACTGCATTTCTTCATTGTATCTTCGTTTAATATCTTTTTTCTCTCTTTTAGTCTTCTTTATTCTTACCGCAGAAACAAATATTTCGTCATCAAATGGGAACTGAATTCCGACATTTGGTTTTTCATATTGTGCTAAAATTTCCCAAACTTTGCGAGGAAAAGCGCGTACAATAAATTTCGTCTCATTTTTCTCTGGTACAATCAGTGTTTCACTTTGGCAAATTTTTTTCGGCATCTCGCACTCGTTAAAAGTGTTCTCAATTTTTCCATTTTCTGGAAATTTAGATTTCCGATTTCCGATATCTCCAAAGTCTCCTCCTACTAAAACATCCACTGCTAGCATAGGTACTAAGCCTACTTTTATTGTTTTTCTCTGGACCGTACCGTCCTTCTTTGCAATTTCTATTCTCACCCAAGCAGACGGGCATTGGTGCTTATCTCCATAATAACATAATGTTGTAATATTATTTTTATGGTCTATTTCCGTCTTTTTAAATTAGGTCCATTCGCAAAAAAGTTTGCTCACTCCCTGAGTCAATTACTATTTCGGTCAATTTTCCGTTTAATATTCCTTCTATTTTATGTGATTTCACGAACTCGTCAATATTTCCTTGATTATGTGCTATAGCCCAATTTGATCTTTTATAGGTTACTTTCTCCTCTTTATTATGGCAATTTTTAGAAAAAGGCTCCGAGAAATCAATTTTTACCAGATTATCATCATTTTGACTATCAAGCATTTCTTTTTTCCGATAGGGCGGCACAGCCTCCCAATTTGTTTTATGGGCCGGTTCACCTCCCCCGTAGTTAACGGAGTTGTATATTTTCTTTTAAAAGTGTTTAATGTTTGGTAATTTTCGTTTTCTCGCAATTGATTCTTAGACAAATTATTATGGCTATCTGACGGCCTATAAGTAACTTGTGATAAAACGTCACTTTACGAATTTCCCCAACGAGTTTTCATCAGTCTGTCAATTGTTTTTGCGACATCCTGGTAATATATTTTATCGGCCTCCCTACGGGCCTGTCTTTCTTCCTCTTTTTCTCTTTTATCTTTCTCTCTTTGTTTCCTATCTTCCTCCTCTTTTTGCTCTCTGGCTTTTCTTTCAGCCTCTTCCTTTCGTTCTCTGGCTATTCTATCAGCCTCTTCCTTTCGTTCTCTATCTACCCTCTCTTTCTCTCTTTCTTGTCTATCTTTCTTGTCTATCTTTCTCTCTTTTTCGTCTATCTTTTTCAATTTTGTCCATACGGGCCTGATGAAGTATTTCATTGGCTTGACTATCTTTTTCAATTTTGTCCATACGGGCCTGATGAAGTATTTCATAGGCTTGACTGTCTTTTTCAATTTGATCTATCTCATCCTGTAATTTTTTCCTATATTCTAGGTGCTTTCTTTCGTCCACCTCTCTGGCTATCCTCTCTTTCTCCATGAAATTTAATATACGTTGTTTCATATCTTTCTCCCTTTCTTTCTATCTCTCTCTCTCTCTTTTTTCTATGGGCTTCACTCGCCCTTCTCGGTCTTGAATTAATCTCATCTCTGTCCGACATAATTTCAAAATTTCATTAACTTAAGTTACCTCTTGAGTCTAAATGAAAATTCTTTTATCCATGTACTTCCGGTCTCTTGCGAAAAATTGTTTCCTTTTAATTTGCCGATTCTATGTGGGTCCTACGTGGGCGGCGCAGCCTCCCTTGTCTTACAAATTAATTATTCACGTGGTCTATTGATTCTTAAATTTTGTTACTTATTACTATCCGACTAGGCACAGCTCATATAAAAAATTTCTCTTTGCGATTTCTTATATATAGCCTCTGTAACCACAATAGGCTACTTTTGTAGGCTAAATTACTTGTCTCTTCGAAAACGCGGAATTCTTTTATTATCAACGCTGTTAATAATTCCTGTTCTTGCTGCCACCAATGTTCGTAGTGCTAGCTACCGCTGGCACCACTTATTGGGGTGTATTTACGGGTGTCGCCACTTATTGATGCAAAAATGGCGCAAAAAGGTTGTTATGCCACTTACTAGAAGGGGAGAACCCCTTGTCGGCCCAAATGTTAGTGAGATTCCCGCTCTTACCCCAACGGTTCTGCAAATATCGGGTTTGGTACTACCCTATTTACAGTATACCCTGACCCAGGGTATGATAAAGCGATCGAGTGGTCAAATGGCCACTTTCTAAAGCCAAATGTGCCCGCCTTGGGTTACGGCTAGAAAATCTCTTAACTCTCTCCTTGGAGGTAACAAACCTCCCTGTCAATATAATAATGACGCTCGTAGCTCTACTCCTACCCTGCCTGGGTTACGGAAAATAGTACACAGTTTGTAGAAAATACCTTACTTGTATTCTTCCAAAAGGGTCACATATAACAACAGAAATATCCTTCCCCAACCGGGGTCAAAACGCAGACTAAAAAATAATAATAATTTTACAGCACTGTTTGTATGGCTGGACCTCCGCTTGGCCCAGCCAATCAGCTACATCCCCATTCAAACCCAATTCTACCTCTTAGATATATTTTTCAATGACTCCCAAACCAGGAAGTAAAAAATAAACTTGGTTCACAGCTTACCTATTGCAAAACCACTATCGCTTAGTAACGGAATTTAACCTGTCTTTTGAAATTATACTATAAGCAAATGTAATTAAGAAAACGAAAACAGGTCATTTATCTGAAAGGAAAAGAAACAGGGGTTGGAACCCCAACAGGGGGGGTGTTATAAAACCCAAAACGAAAAGAAATTACAATAAATAACCGAGTCAAACTCAAAATGAGCCAACACCAGAACTTAATTTGTATTTATTTCTTTCTTTTTTAAGGGCGCCAGCAGAAAATTTTTCCAGGGGGGCCAACGCTAAAATATCAGTGGTGGTGGGGTACATCAGAGACATTTGTTTAAAAACATTGAAGTACTTCTTATAAATAGAAAAACAAAAGTATTACCATTTAAAACTGCTGAAAACTAGGTTCCTAGCAGTATTTGCCACCCAACGAAATTTCCAGGCGGGCTGATGAAAGTCTGCCTTACCTTTTCCACCTCTGTGCAGGTAGATATGGGAATGTAACATTTTAGCTGTATAGAGAAACATTTTAATTAATTCTTACTCCCCCCCCCTTCCTCTTTCAAATTTATCTGAAGCCTCTTTCACCTAAAACTTCGAGCACCTTTCACCAGTTTGTCCATTAAAATGTACTTGTTTAGGAATCTGCCCTATCTCCACCTAAACAATGACTCACCCCCCTCCCTCATTATAGCTGTTATGAAATTACAGATTACCAAACGCAGCCTAATTTCATTACAAATAAAGCGAATCAACTTGTTTGAATCCAGTTCAGCCACCGTGTGGCGTTACTTCTTTTGCAACTGGGAAGCTACCATGCCGTATTCTAACTTATTTATCCTACTTATTTAACTTATTTATATAAGTTTCTACTTAGCCGTATTCTACTTATTTATCCCTTAAAGTCTTAATATTTTTTGTTTTATTGAAGTTAAAAAAGTTAAAACATTTGAAATTTATTACGTCCACGAAGGGGGTTGCCTCCTCCTCGATACCTTGGTCTAAACGCTAAAGTTTTTTTAGAACCTTTAAAAAGGCTTTTTATTCTAATGAAACGGCCCTTGTGTTACAGGAGTAGTTCTTAAAGAATTGGGACAAAAATGTAACTTTAGAGTAAAGAGCCAGATATTGAGGATGGGATAACCCCCCTCATATACGTAATAAATTTTAAATGTTTTCAGTTTTTAACTTTAGTAAAGCAAAAATTATTAATACTTTAAGGAATAAACATTAGCATATGTACATTAAACTGACAATGTAAATTCATTTGTATTTTTTCCAGAAAAGTACAAATTATGTTCTGGCCTTGAGGAGGCTTGAGGGTTGTCAGTCACACTTATGTTAATTTCTGCTTCTTTTGAGTTTGACTCGGTTATTTATTGTAATTTCTATTCGTTTTGGGTTTCATTTATTTATTGATGGTGATTTGTGGTAGTTTTGCGCATGTTAGATTATTTGATTTTATTTCTGCTTAATTTTGGTTCAATGGAGTTTTTTACTTTTCTTCAAAAAAATTATTTTGTGGAAAAGGTTTCTTAAATTAATTTTTGTTTGTTTTTTATTGACATTGTCTTTTTCATGAAAAAAAAATGATGTTTGGCTTGCTATTTGTATGTTGGAGAAACTTTTTCGACAATTCTTAATAAAATACCCCCTTTTGAAAATCTTGACACAAATAGTATTGTTCAATTTAGTTTTATACCTCCTCTAGTTGACCTGAAAAACAAAACTTAATACCATTCCCAAAAAATTCTATCCATGCTCTTTGACACCCTGTATACAATAGTCATTATTGGGAAATTGCTAAGATGTCTTATTGGCAACCTGCATACACACTATGCCTTTTGATTTAGTTTTAAAGGAACAGCTAGTTTTAAAGCATAATGTGCAAATTGCATAACTGTGGGCGGTTGACATACCCAATATCCCAAGAGATATATTTACAGGAGCGTTCAGCTATGCAAAACAAAACGGCTGTCTAAAAATTTTGACCGGAAATGTTTTGAAAATTATGGGCTAAAGAGGAGGACTGCGTGCCCTCCAATCACTTTGACTATTAAAAAGGGCACTAGAACTTTTAATATCCAATCGAATTAGCTCCTTTCAAAGTTTGAATGATATTGTTAGCTATAGTAGCGCAGCGCTGCCTATGATATTGCTTATATGCCCTTTTGAAAATCTGCATGCATATAGTCTTTTTGTTTAATTGAAACTCCCCCTAAACGTTCCCTAAAAGTTTCACCTTTATGCTCTTAGTGTCATTAGTTAGGCAAAAGCAACAGTAGAAGCAGTATTAAAAGTATACACATAGTGTCTTCTGGTTAGTTCAAAATCCGCAACAACTTACCTTCAAAGGTCTAGTGTAATAATGTAAGCCGTTCTTGATATATTGCTTTGTCACCCTTTTGACAATATACATGACCATAGTTCGTTTTGATTTAGTTCAACATCCGCCTAAATATTTCTTGAAAGCTTCACCTTAATACACTTAGCTTGTGTAGTAGCAATAATTGTAGTAGCCTTAGTAGCACTATGCACATAGCACTTTTGGTTTTCTTCAACATCCCTTTCAACATACGATGAAAGTTTCAACTTAATACCATCAACTGTTCCTGAAACATTGCTGATACGTCTTCTTGAAAACCTGTGTGGGCATAGTGTGTTTCGATTTAGTTCAGTACAGTTTCAATATTGCCCAAAACTTTCGCCTTAATACCCTTTGCTTTAGCAGCGGTAGTAGTTGTAGAAATTGTAGTAGAAGCTGCAGCATTATGATGCAAATAGAGTCTTTTGGTTAGTTCAACATCCCGCACAACAAGCCCAGTAATTTTCAACTTCCACAAACGAAACCGTTCCTAAAATATTGCAGATATGCCCTTTTGACCACCTGCATACGGTCGGCGTGTTGTGATTCAGCTCACCTTTCCCCCTAACAATTCCCAGAAAATTTCACCTTTAGTTTTATGCGATGCGACGAGACTTGCGCCCTCGTCAAAAAGTGGGCTAGCTAAAAATACGATGATGAATGCGAAGCAGAGTAAAAGTTTAGCTACGGCATCTCCGGTTTTATGCGATGCGACGAGACTCGCGCCCTCGTCGAAAAGTAGGCTAGCTACCATCATATCAAGAAGACAAGGCCTAAACTTTGGCTGCTGGAGCCTATGCTCGACAAATGCCCTCTGACACAAGCTTATATAGCCGAAGAATTCCATATTTATAATCTTGACATCTTGTGCGTCTCTGAGACGAGGCTGAATGGACGTGACGTCTCTACCCTAGAAGCATCGTCTGGGAAGAAGATCATATTGTATAACTCAGGACCAACGGATGGCTTCGGTTTTAGCAGGAGTAGGTCTCATATTGTCCCCAAAAGCGGCCACTGGGTTCCTGGAATATGAGGCAGTATCTAGCAGGATTGTGTGGGCGAGATTTAAAGGCCAAAATAACAACATGACCCTCCTTAGCGTATACACCCCAACCAGAGATGCGCCAGAACACCTAAAAGATCCGTTTTACAGTGAAATTCAGATGGTCATTGACAGGATCCCCCGAAAACACATACTCGTGATTGGAAACGATTTTAATGCAAGGATCGGTGGCAGGCTGAATGACTCTGAACAGGCGGTTGGCAATCATGGCCTTGGTGAAAGGTGCTCTAATGGTAACAGACTTCTCCTGTTCGCAATACAGAACAGCCTCGCTGTTGCTAATACTTGGTTTAGACACAAGTCCTGCCACACATACAAGGGAATCCCGCGATGGAAGAGTGAAAGCTCAAATTTATTACCTGCTTATATCTTGAAGGTGGAAGACCATGATGTTAGACTGAAGGGTGCACAGAGGTGCTGACACAGGATCAAAAAATGGATTGGACCACTTCTTGCTAAAGACCAGACTAAGGTACAGACTCGGTACGAAGAAGACGCCCATGCTAAGTCAGAAAATAGACGTATCTAAATTTTCCAACCACTTTCGCTACCCTAAAAGACGACGCTGAAGGTACTGATCAGGATTCCAACTCATCAGGATGCCCCGCTTCCAAGATAGAGAGAAAATGGAGTAAGTTCAAAGGTCACGTGAAGGAAACCACAAGAAAGATCCTCGGAGTTGTAAAACGAAAAGCCAAAAAATGGATCTCTGAGAAAACGCTAAAACTCTCTGCAAAGAAGAAGGAGACAACCAGTAAAAAGTCCGCTGCATATAAATCGCTGCATCAGGAATACCACAAATCTACTAGAGCCGACAGAAAGTTTTACTGGTCAAATATGGCCGATGAGATGGAAAAAGCGCCCTCACGAAATGATAGAAGGAAACTTTACCAGATTCTTGGAGAATGTAGTGGGAAGAAAAAGCAATCTACCATCCCTCTGCTTAAAGCGAAAGACGGGAACTTCTCACAAGTTGGGAAAAACGCATCGAAAGATGGCGTGCACACTTCCAAGAATTGCTGAGACCAGGAATTACTAGCAGTGGAAACCAACACCCCATAGCCTCACCCAACCCGTCAGAAAACCATTCTTATGAAAATTTATCTACGGTCCCACCTACTAGAGAGGAAGTAGTCCAGGCCAGGGTTGCCACCTGATGAAAAAAATCACTAGATTCTTGGAAAATAAATCACTAAATTAGCACATACATCATTAGATTATTGAATAGAAATCACTAGAACTATAATACTCTTTATGTTTGTAATTAATCATTGTTTGTGGCTTTACCATGTTCTATACAGGCGCAGCTATAGGAAGGTTGAAAATTATCCCCCTAGATGTGGAAAAATACCTTTAGATTGACGTTTTGTTTTTTCTCAAGCGAAAATTACCCTTGAAATTTTGAAAAATGCCCTTTTTGCATATTTATACACAGAATATAACAAAATCCTTGCTTCCTCCATTTATTTTCCGGAATTGGTATCATTGGCTTATACCCCGGTCACCAAAAATTGGTTATGGGTGATCTAATTGAAATATTTGCTTTTTCTTCTTTTTTGTTCTTTGTCGGTTCTAAACCTCATTTTGTTTCCAAAAAACGTAGAAACTGTTTTCATTTTACTCTGGTTGAGCTGGTATAATTACTGGGGCACCAGCGATAATTTTGAAAATGACCTTTTTACATTTTCTTGGAAAAAATTTATCCCACCCTTCACAAATTTCAATAAGCATTGGTCTTATTGCTTCTTTAGTAAAAAAAGAGGTACTCGTTAATAATACGGAACACACCCAAGAAGTAATGTTACATTAATCCTAATGAAATATGCCAAAATATGATGAAAATATAATACAATAGTTTATATTTAATAATATAATCATATTATAATTAAATAATTATAATTATATTATAACATAATACAATATTATATAACGTATATAATTAATATTAAATACTATATATTTATATATATTATGTATAATATATATAATTATATTATATTATAATAATATAATTTGGGCTGTATATTTGCATATTAGGGGGTTTTGGGGTAAAGTAGCCTAACCTTACCCATACCGCCCTAATGTGCAAATATGTAGCACAAGTTATATAGTCCAATGCATTCTGTCACCCGCTATTTATCTTCGTGGCTATGAAACTGATTTTCATAGATCGCACATAATCCTTATGCTTAGCATGCTTTCATCCCCAGACCTATCCTCGGGGCCTGGGTGGGTCATACTAAATCTAAAGGTATAGTTTTGGTACCTTTAAACTATAATAAAAAAAGTGGCTATCTCAAACTTTCGATCGAACAATTTTTGGGTAAAAAAGGGAGGTGGGAGGGGGGCTAATATCCATCAGATCTTTATGTTCAGATAAAAGGGACACCAGAAATTTTAAGTTCCGTTCAAATGAGCCCTCTCCCCGATGTTCTAGGACCATTGGTTCGATACGATCACCCCTTGGAAAAATAAACAAACAAATTAACACGCATCCGTGATTTTTCTTCTGACAAATAATACAAAATTCAAAAGTTTTGCACATAGGGGCTTGAAACCTGTACAGAAGGGTTCTATGATACGCCGAATCTAATACTACTACTACTACTAACAACTCGCCGAAACACCAAGCCGCCTGAGGCCAACACAGCTACGCACGCTACTTCTCCATCCCAATATATTCAAAGCCTCCCTTTTTACACCCGCCCATGAAGTTCCCATTTCCTTTAAATCTTTCTTTATGACGTCCTCCTCCCCAGACAAGGACGACCTACTTTCCGTTTAGCCCTACACGGTTGGCCGAAAAGAACAATCTTCGGCAATCTGTCATCGTTCATCCGCGCAACGTGCCCTAGCCACCTCAACCTTTCTTTCATTATAGCCCTAGAGAGCGGTATTGAACCACATTTTTCGTATAGCCTATTGTTTGAAATACGGCCAGTCAGCCGGGTACCCAGAACAATCCTTAATCAATTTCTCTGGAAAACATCTAGCAAATCTTCATCAACTTTTTCGGAGCGCCCATGCTTCAGAGCCATATTTGACCACTGTCATCACTGTAGCTTCCAATATTCTAATCTTGGTTCGCAGACTTATCTTCCTATTCTTCCAAACTTTTTTTAGCTGTGAAAAAACACCCTGAGCCTTGGCTATTCTACTTTTGACAATAATAATAATACTACTACTACTAATAATAATACTAATACTACCAAGGTAAGTGAAGCTGTTCACCTGATCAATCTTTTCATTACCCAACTTCACCTTTTTTTCTCAGTTTTAGAGTTTTTTCCGTTTCTAGAGTTTCGATTTCTATTGTCGCTCCATTCTTATAGTTCGTTACCACAAACTGTTTGATTTTTTAGCACATAAATCAAAAAACTTAAAGAACAGGACGTAACTGCACTTATTAGGTGTTTCGAATACAAATAAGAGAGTTTGGAGAATTATTAGAGTTTCGACCAGACATTAGAAATAAAAATAAAAAATCATAAGACAATGCTCCGAGTAGATACCCCCCCCCTTACTCCCAACCGACTTCAATCATAAAACTACAATTGATTTAATATATCTAGTTATATTGTAAATCATATTATAAAAGCACTAAGTCCTGTTTTCTTTTTCAATGATTCTTTTTTTCATTTAGAAAATTATATTTAATCTATACCTGCCTTCTTATTTTTCAATGACTCCATTTTTGCAGATGTAGAGGGTGTATTCAAATCCACCATTCCCTCCACTTTCAAAGGTTTTCACAGAAGAAAATCAAATTTAGATCTGTTAGAATAAAGAGACCCATAAATATGAAAACAAAATTCGACCTGAGCATATGTTGTGAAATTGGAAGTATAGAACATTTTTGCAATTTTGCGATTAATTAGATTCGCCTATTACCTTGATGATAACGCTCTGAGGTCTATATCTGATATCGACATATGGTGGGAAACCGGAAGGTTCAAAGACGGTATATTTGCATAAATGCTAATCTGGAACATATTAGGAACTATAGTGTATCACTATTTTGCGTTTATTTTATTAATTAGCTTCTTCTATGATTTATTCGATTGAATCATGAATCTATCCACTATATTTTGAAAAATCACTAGTTTTAGAACAAAAATTACTATAAACCACTAGCTAGAAGACAATCACAAGGCAACATAAAAAATCACTAGAAATAGTGATAAATAACTAAAGGGTGGCAACCCTGGTCCAGGCAATCAAACTACTAGAAAAAACACTAAAGTCCTGGAATAGATGGCATCCCTGCTTAGCAGCTGAAGCCTCTGCCCGAGTCGGCCGCAGATGAGCTCGATGAACTTGTTACGGATCTATGAGACAGTGAATACATATCCGATGAGTCGAAGACATCGATAATTGTTCCTATCTTCAAAAAGGGAGACCGAATGGAATGTACAAACTACCGAGGCATATCCCTCATCCCGATTGCTGCAAATATGCTCGCAATTATGCTTCTAAATAGGTTCCAAGACACTAGAAATTCCCGAACGTGACCCAACCGAGCAGGATTTAGACCAGGCATGGGCTCCTGTGATAAGATCTTTAGCTTACGACAGGTTCCAGAAGATCGCTTCAAACATCAGCAGGAGACAATCCAGATCTTCATCGATTTCATCACGGCCTTTGATTCAGTCCATCGGGACGTCATTTGGGACGTAGTGAGAGAGGACGGAGTCCCTGAGAAGATCATCAGACTGTTGAAGGCATACTACGATGGAACCAAGGCCCAAGTTAGAGTTGATAGTGAGCTTCCAGATCTGGTTCTGATTGAGTAGAGTGTGAGTCAAGGATGATTTATATCATCGACCTTATTCATCTTCGTCATTGATTGGATTCTCGTGGCCATCGACAAGTATAAAGGTGTGGAAATGAGCCCGTCCTTCTCAGTCACGGATCTTGATTACGCTGATGATGTGGACATACTTGCTGGGTCTGTTACAGATGCCCAGGCCATGATTAATGAAGTAGCAAGCAGAGCACTTTTGAATAGCCTCCAAATAAGTCTACCGAAGACGAAAACGATGTGGACAGCTGGGATGGATGATATCCCGGTGATCCTAATGGTAGTCAAATCGAGGACGTTGAGTCGTTCAAATGCCTTGACTCAATAATAAATGCAATTGGGGAATCATCATAGGAGAACCGGAATCGCATATCCTCAGCATAGAGCGTCTTTCTGCAGCTAAAGAACTCGCTGTGGAAGCGTAGCGAAATCTCTCCACGCACAAAGCTCCGAGTTTACGAAGCCATGGTAATCTCTGTTCTTCTCTATGGGTGTGAAACTTGGCCACTGAAAGCAGCCAAAGCGTCAAACTTGGACTTATTCCATCCAAAATGCCTGCGATACATACTAGACATTCGGCCACTCAGACAGAGTCTCAAACGAAGAGGTCAGGAGAAGAGGTGGGGACGGCCCACTTGTCTCTTCTGTTGTCAAAATGAGGCGTCTGAGGTGGTTTGGCCACAGCATGCGGAGATCAGAAGAGCATATTACCAAAAAATCCATCAAATGTCTTCCACTACCAGCATGGAAGAAGAAAGCAGGAGGATAGAAGAAAAATGGCTAGCGGTAGTTAAGGCTGACCTAAAGCCTATTGGGGATTTCCGACAATTTGGGGCGACTCTGGGATCATCACCGGCTTGAAACTATATAGCCTGCCACCTTCGAGCAAAATCTCTGGAAAGAAACATGTCGTCGTCTGCTGGGCATCAAGAAGAGCCTGAATGCGGCTTGAACGTACAACATTCAACACTCCCTTCAACATTCTTTGAAATTCAACACTCCCTTCAACATTCTTTGAAAGGCTTAAAGAATGAATGTCCTTGTGTCTTTTTGGAAAGAAATAATAATCTTTATGGAAAGTCAATAATATATGCTATATGAAAACGATGAACGAATGGCCTAACTTACAACCCTTCCCTTGAAATCTGTGTGTATGTGGGGGGGGGGGGAGGTGTTGACATGCCAAAACGCAAAGTTGAAAGGGATGTTGAAACATCCCTTTCAACAATGCTGAAGAAGATATGTTTCAAAATTTTTATTGGATGTTTGTTTGGAAAATGACGGGCGTTGGGGAAGGGTGGCTGATTGCCCTCAAATCACTTTTGACTCTTAAAAGAGCACTATAAATTCGATTTCCAATCAAATGAGCCCTATCCAAAATTTGCATGACCACCCATTCCATAAAAACCTTATATTCCCCCAGGGCATAACTTACAAACCTTGTCCCAGGGATCTGGATGGTTTTGTCAACCCTGGAGGCTTTGTTATATGTTCTTTGGACTATTTTTAACAAAATGACTATCTCACAATTTCAATCAGATGCGTTTAGGGAAAAGAGGGGGGGGCTAATTGCCCTCCATTCCTTTTGACTCTTAAAAGAGAGCTAGAACTCTCAATTTCCAATCAAACGAGTCTCCTCTCAAGTATATACGGCCATCGCTTCCACAAAAACCTTATATGCCCCGAGGTATAGCTTACACCCTTGCCCCTAGACTCTGGAGGTTTGTTTCAACCCCGAAGGCCTTGTTATATGATCTATTGACTATTTTGAATAAAATGGCTATCCCAAAACTTCTATTGGATACATTTGGGTAAAAGAGGGCGGGGGGGCTAGTTACTCTCCGATCACTTTTGACTCTTAAAAGGGAACTAGAATTTCTAATCGAATGAGCCCCCTACAAGTTTATTTAACCATCATAAAAACATTATATGTTTATAATGGGCACCTAGTATAACGTATCAGCCCTTGCCGTGAGGGCTGTCATCCTCAAAAACATAATTACTGAACCTTTCAACTAAGCTGAACAGAATGGCTATCTCGAAATCGATTGGATGTTTCTTGAAATGATGGACACGAGGGGGGGGACTGGTTGCCCTCCAATCACTTTCGACTATTAAAAGGGCGCTAGAAATTTCAATTTCCAACCGAATGAGCCTCTTTCGAAGTTTCTATGACAATTCCTTCTATACGAAGTACCCTGGTCTGAAAAAAATTAAATAATACGTTGTACCAACATTGTTCTTTACTTAGGCAGCAAATAGTAAGGCTGTATCCAGGGGGGGGGGGGTTAGGGGGTTTGACCCCTCCCCCCGAAATGTTTGTTTGGCTCTTAAAAACGTAACAAAATGGATATAAACAAATTTTGTATGCGTTCTTGAGTTTTTTTTAGTGTAACCCCCCCCCCCAAAAAAATCTTTGAGTAACCCCCCCCCCCCCCCCCCGAAAAAAAATCCTAGGTACGGTCTTGGCAAATCGAGAAGTGAACGAGGGCTCAGTTGAATGGGGTTGAGACTAACAGGGGTTCAGATTAACAGGGTCCAGCTGCAATGGAACCCCAAATGAGCTTTCAGGTCCTCTCCCATGCAGAGGTCTGGTTCAAGTTTTTATCTCTTACTGAGTTACAGACCAAAATCCCCGCCCCCATCCTGCATTTAACATGTCTAGTCCTCAATTTATTACATAAGAAAATAAGATCTTTACTGCAAAAAAAATGTTTTGTACCTGAACATGAAGAATATAGTATCATGGGAAGGTAAAAAAAAAGGGTAAAGGATGCGGCACAAGACTCTTAAGGTCCGAACCGGCGGTGCTGATCTCCGTCTTCAGCCAGGAAGTGCAATGGGGGGAGGATGGAGACTTTAACTGACAAGGGGCAGTAAAATGCCTTATAAAAATGCCTAGCATTATCGACTCATCAATTAAAACTTTGAAAGTTTTCCCTTGGAACAAATTTCCCAAGAATCCAAATTAGGCTATTGGCATTAGGGGGTTAAAAATGAAAAAAAGAAAAGAAATTCCTAGTTTACATTTCAGTGTCTACTATCATGAAAGCATTGTTTATGGTAAAATAATTATTAAGATTATTTTTTTGATCACCATTATTTTGTTAATCTGTCTCTCCTGGGGGAGGGCTTCCTTTGGCCAATCTTAATGGCGGTACATCCCAGCCGCCAGTACACAGGTTTAAAAATCATAATTTAAGACCAAAAGTGAAATCCTGGGGCCCTCCTGATATACAAACTCGTTAACACTCCATAATCATCACGGTTATATGGTCTTTATGTTCACATTGAAGGATGCTGTCATAAAGGTTCTTGAATAGTTCTCAAAGATGCCGTGAATCCCCATGCTTACATTTTAGCCTTTAAATTTAAAAATTTTTCCAGGTGACAGGCAAAGAAAATTATTTAATTTTAGTGCATTTTAGAGACAAGGGTGCTTTTTGTTGTCAATATTGATTACAAGAATATTCAATTCGAATATAAGATTTAACCTAAATAGAGAATCTTATATAGGCTATATTTACTAATAAAAGCGTTTAATGATAGCAATTAGTAAATGACTGTTAGCAGAACAACAAAAAAAACACCAAAATAGTAAAACAAATACAACAACAACAACAAAAAAAGAAAACAATGTCAAGAACTACACTTGAGCAAGTCCAAATTAAACTTTAATAACAAGGGGAAAATCTTCAATTCATTCAATTCAAAGGTTTTGTACAAATTCAAAAGGTATTCTATGGCATTCAAGGATAATAGTAGATCCAGAGTGAGGGGGGGGGGCTTTGGACTATGAGTAATTTAAGTTTTTCAGTTTTACTTAGATTTAAATTGAACCGTCCAACACAAAAGTCTAATTCTACCACCCCCTCCTCCAAAAACAAAATTCCTAGATCTGTCAAACAACCCTTGGCTTGGGCACAATTTAATGTTTTAGCTACCAAAAAAGAAGAACAAAAAATCTAGCAATCAAATCCTCCTCCAAAAAACATGAATACACACCCAAGTATATTTATAAAAGTTCACAACTGGGAAGAAAGATTCTCGAAACCTCAACATTAATAAATGTCAAGACTAGAAGGGCAAGAAAAAAACAACTATTTGTACTTTAAGTTTGCTGCCTTTTATGGATACTAGGATAAGCAAATTAAACAAGAGTGAAACTGAAATCTTGAGTTAAAAAACATAGAGCAATAAGAGTAAGGTTGAGAAAATGAATATTATAAAATATAAACATATATTGGGGAATATATATATAAATATTACATCACAAAATGAACATGATTATATTTTATGACAAATTGATATGATGCTATATTAAGCAATCTTGATGCAACCTAACCAGGACAGAATAAAATTTATGTAATCTATAAAAAGAACCTTGGCAAAGCATGAACAACAAAGAACCTGCCTTCAAAAATCAAATGTGGTTAGACTGTACTAATGGGAACCAACAATTAAGAAGCAACTGTTGTGAATAATTTGTTTGAAAAATGTCATCATGTTTGGTACTAAAACAAAACAACTTTGTCAACTTTATGGCCTAGCTCCTCAAGCTCTTTCTCATCATCAACTTCATCTTCATCACTATCACTGGGAGCAGGAGTAGTGGCTCTTGAAGAAGTGGGTGATGGGGGCTCTGATATAGGGCGAGGATATTTGATTTGACGAACACCATTTTCATCTTCAACTGTAAGTTCTGGGAAGACTTCGTGAAGAGCCAACAGCCTTGCTCTTCTATAGTAAACAGCAAGTGATCGCCAGTCAAGAAGGTCACTCAGACGCTCAGTACGATTGCGTTGTATGATTCTTTGTCTACGGTTCAAACGAACAAAATCATGCATATATGTAGCAAGCTGAGAAATCGAATCATCAAGAGCAATAAAACGACGATCTACAATATAAATCCCATAACTTGTTGGATCAGCTATATGATCAGCCATAAAACAACCAAACCCTGAAAGATTCGTCGTCACAGATGGGATACCCATTACAGTACACTCGGCGGGTGTATATCCCCATGGCTCATAGTAACTTGGGAAGACTCCTAAGTGACAGCCACGTACGAAATCATCATAGTCCAATCCAAAAAGTGGATTACTAGATGAAAGAAATTCAGGATGAAAAATCACTTTCACTCGATCACTTCTATTGTTAAACAGCTGACATCGTCTCAAGTTGTTGAGAACAGGATCAACATGGTCGTCAACTACATTATGGGTCGTAATTGGTGGTAGGGAAGAGCGCTGGCTTGCAAAGAGACAACGTTTTAGTCGGACAATGTCATCTTTTGAGAGGAGCTCATTGCTTTCCGGCAATTTGCCACTAAGGCAAGCTTCATACATTCTTTTGCCAATATCCTGCTGAACAACATGAACAGTGTCCCTCAGGCTTTTTGCAATTGCTTGCCCACGAAGACTTTCTACATTATAGTTGTTGGTGCGAGTCGGAAAAATCAAAAATGCAATAACAGTTTTATCAGAGCCAGACTCTTTCATCATGTGGTTAAGCCGCGCTAAGCTTTCTATAAAAACATCTGCACCTTTATTCCCAAACTCATATCTTCCAGCAATAAAAAAATACAAAGTTTTATCAAGATCAAAGTCATGGTGACCATAAAAATGACCACGAACAAAGTCGTGTATTTTCTCTTTACTTACAGCATGTAGGTTTTGAAATTCATGAAGTGCACTAAATTTTTTCACGTTAAGCCCATTTGGAGTTATAATATCCGGCTTTCGTTTCAGTAAATGCTCTGCTTCCATTCCTGTTATTTCAGACACAGTCGTAAAAATGTGCGCTAAATGAGTCGCAGCCCTCTCAATACAGTATCGATGATATATTTGGCGCTTACCAGCCTCAGCGTCAATATCAAATTTGTCTAAGTTATTATAAAAGTCGATACTTCCGGCGCATAAATACCGTCCTAGAAGGGTGGCATGCGTCGTAAAAACAGTAGACACTTTTATGCCCCATAGTCGAGTCATGACGAGTCCAATACCTGAAAGCCACTCATGAAAATGACATACAATTTTGGGGGATATTTCAACTTCTTTGTTGGTAAAATGGTAAAACTCAGCAATAAATTGAGCAACCATGAAGCCAAATAGAACACAATCATTAGATTCCATATCACTATCAGGTATCCCTATTCCACTTTTGTCGAAAAGTTCTTGCTTGTATTTGTTCATGTTATAAGATGCAGAACCAATATCAAATAATATCACTAACGGATTTCCATCCACTAGCCAACTACCTGTATGAATTCGAAAGCCGGTGTCACGAAGCTTAGAGACAGCATCACTTAAGGGTCCAGCAGGGAACTCAAAGTCTTCCACTTCAGTTCTGGCAAACTGTTCTTTGTAAGGCCCTAAAAGCACATACTGATTCCCCAATTCTTCAACAGATATTCCAGTTTTGGAGCGAATCACAGTATATATCCCACCAACTTTATTAGCCACCTCCCAAGCACATTCAAATGTCCAGATATTTCCAGCTTCTGCGCTCTCCCCACGATCAAGGAATCCCATTAGATCATTAGTGCTTTCCACTTTATAGAAGCGGCGGGTGATAGGCGTTGTTGATCTGGCAGACATGTTTAAAGGATTGGTTCAACTGTAAAAAAAAAGAAGCAAATTAAAAATAATCTAAGTAAAAGGTTATAAAGATGACACCATGCAAAGCCCCATGACCTTATGTATGCGATTTTGCGAATGTCCCTTTTTGTCAAGGATATGCAATGTTGGGATAGAAAGCAGCACGGTACCCTCACAGTTGGATCCATGATTTCTGACATGGGGCAACGTGCATCTCCTAGAGGGACAACGTGGAACACATTAAAATCATATTTTCTAGACGAGGATTGCAAATAACAAACAATATTGAGCAATCCATAAACTTTAAATATATATATATATATATATATATATATATATATATATATATATATATATATATATATATATATATATATATATATATATATATATATATTATATATATATATATATATATATATATATATATATATATATATATATATATATATATATATATATATATATATATATATATATATATAAGCCCATTCGACAAGGCTCATTGCTTTTGAATGGTTTGATCTGGAACCTTTTACCTTTTTTCTAGACGACTAAAATAATTAAGCAACATTCTAAACCATCCGTTAAACCGGACTGATAACTAACTAAAAAATGTAAGCTAACGCAAACAGGTTCTGGACGTTTTTCTCCTTCCAGATTGTTAGTATCTAAATGTAAGAACAAATAAGGTAATCTCTGTCCTTTTTCTCAGCAAGATAAAAAAAAACGTTAAATGTGGTTATTATTTAAAGCTAAATTCTAAATTTTAAAAACATTTTTAAACTAAACACAGCATGTTACACGTTTTTTTCTTTTAACATATTCCATGAATAAATAGATAAGCGAGAATTTCTGCAACAAAAAATTCCGGTCCAGCAGAAAACTACCATAATTTAAGCCCCTTTTGAAGACCAGAAAAAGGAAAGGACTGCTTAGGTTCAATTTTTAGAAAATATGGTAGCAACAATATCCGGAACACAAGCCATCCAGTAAAAGCAACTGAATCTCAGTGGTGAAAGAAGTATAACCTGTGTAAAACGGAAATTATCAGTTACCAAGTCGAAACCCTGTTTGAATTTACACTACCCTGTCAACAGCAACATCGACGAAATAGGACCCTTTAACGTTTTATTTCCATGTGTTTGTTGCCAGAGAACATAAACTGAATTGTCAAGTTGTGAAAAAAGAAACAAAAAGAAATGGGAAAACAAAAGGATAAATGTAGCCGATCTCAAAAACTAGATCTGACCGACGAAATATATAGTGACGATTTTCAATTCTACCCCCCCCACGAAAAATACTGAGAATCAATTGAATAATCGTTGACATCAAAATAGCTGTTGAACTGCGCAGGGACGTAAGCGGGGATTTGGACCTCAGTGCCCAGAACCACCCAAAATCCTAAATTGTCTTCAATTTCGGGCTACTTCTTACTCAAATTATCAAATTTTTTGTCTTATTTTCATTACTGCCCCCCTCCCCCCCCAATTTTAGCATTATAGACCCCCCCCCACAAGAAACAATTTCTTGGTACGTGCCTGGGATTGTTTAATTATTCTAGTTTCACTAAAAACGTAATTAAGCCAATTTATTTATAACAAATGAATTTAATTTTTAACAACAAATGTATATTTTTTACTAGGATATCATCTAAATTCGTTTCTTTTAATGCGTAACAGTAAATCACTGTCAACCGTTTATTTGCACCCCGCCCCCTCCCCCTGAGAGTAAAATAATACATTAAAGCGGTTGGAACAAGATTCATATTTTGCCAACAATTTGTCAAGCAACAGTGCAGGATTCGATGCATTATTTTGACTTCTCATTTTGGAATTAAGACTGATAATGTTGATGGTTGTATTATTAATAAGCTGGACTATTCACAGTAATATGACAGGTGTGCCTTACTAAAAAAAAGCTTCACCTTAGCTTCATTTAATATCGCTCTGACAACAAAATAAACGATGGATTTAGGAAAATACCAGCTTGTCGGTACCCTGAAAAAAAAAATTTCCCGTCGGTAGAGAATAAAACATACACAATATGTGTGTCTTGTAGTGCTACATTGTAAATGGCGATATCTATCAAGCATCATGTCAACGAAATTAAAACAACAAGAAATCTAATAAACGGAACGAGGCAAACAAAACAAACTTAACCGTTATCTTACATTGTTTCAGTCTGGACATCATGCAAATATTGCAAATAGGCTGAGATCAAGTCAGATAAAACTTGGGGTAAGACAAGGCCTGCGGATTTAAGATTATCCCACCCGCAGGCAAAAATAAACAGGGATACACTGAAAACGAGAACAACCAGCTTTAAAATTTGTATCTCGTGGCTGACCAATTTTTATCAAGTGTTGCTCCAGAGCAGAATTAACAAAAAAGTCTTCTGATAGAGGTGAAGAGAGAAATTAAAATTCTAAATCAGAGGGGGCCAACTCAAAAGTCTGTAGATCATTTTGGAAATGCATCAGAAGTCCGCACGGCACATTCAAAATATATCCCCATACTAGATTTGGACCCACTCTACACAATATTTGCAGTGAAAAATTGAGATATAATTAGTCATAATTGTACTTATGTATTAAACGTACTCTTTTATATACTGCTAAAGAAATCAAGTTTGGCTAATGCTAATGAAATAAAATAAAATAGGATGAATATATAATAGTTTAGAAACAAATTTGGGCTATATATTTGCACATCAGTTGGGTAAAGCATACCATATATTAAATACGTAACCTAACCTAACCTAGGTACCTCCCCCCCCCCCCATAAACCCCAAAAAACAACAGTTTAAATATCGTAATCATAATGAAAACCAAGCTTTACATTGAATTACTCTATAGCGGTCTATTGTTAGGATAGACCAGTCTGGCGGGTTTTTAGAGACTAGTTTCGTGGCTGGATATAAAAGAGTAGGTTTAATACATAAGTAATAATTGTGTTATAATACGTTAAAATTATGTTAATCGTTATTATTACATTTATACATAGAGTATATAACAATAACGATATTAAACCTGCACTGTAAAGAAAAGTACAAAACTAAAATTGAAAAATAAAAATATATAATATAAACCAAATCAAAAGAAATGATGTCATTAAAAATACTGCTTTTACTAGTACGAAATTAGAAAATTTCTCTTTTGTAACAAAATGGTCTGAGAAATCTATTTTTGACACTTAAAACAAGTCTTTTCACACTAGGCTAACGTAAAAAAAAAATCCAAAAAACGGTCATAATCATCGTCTAAGTCCATCGTAAACATAGTATTCAGATTCAAAAATTCAAAATGACCATGGATATTAAAGCTCTAGTAAAGCGCAGAAGGCTTTCTTGGAAAAGTTTATTAACTTATTTTAAAAAATCTATTAATCGATCATCAAGAAATTTCATTTTGCTGTCATTGTTGACTTTAAATTCTCTACTAGTTATCAATATCATGGCTAAAGAAAAAAAATGTCAAGAACCTTATAAATTAGTCTGTTATTTTCTGCAGGCCAGGACGAAGAATTTAGACATCAGGACAAAAAAAAATTTAGGGCATTTCAAAAACCCCTCCCTACCAAAAAAAACTTGGATGCAATTCCCAGAGATAATTCTCGTTTCCAAAGAATTGCTATGCAATAGTTAAACTTTTTAGGCTGAGGGGGCACCTGAAGCACCAAACAGTGTGTTTTTAGAATCGAAATTTCCAACGTTTCATGGGCAGGCCTTCAGATAGGCATGGGGGAGGGATTTTCGCTGTAATATCGATTTATTTGGTAGAAAATATTTGGATATAGCACGCAAAATCGATTCTGAGGTGGTAACTGCTCCCTTTTTATTGCAAAAATATTTTAAGTGCGTGAAAGATCACATTCATAAGTTCACCTGAGTAGAGCTAAAATAGTTGAGAAGGATCATCCAAGAACAATGTTTGTTCGATGAGTCAACTTCACGTGAAAGATTTAGACCTCATGACCCAAAAAAAGGGGGGTGCATTACTTTGAAACATAATTTTTCACTTCCAAAGCAGTGATATGGAAAAATTAAGCTTTTGGGGGTTCAGGGGGGTATGTATGCACACGATACCACTGAATAAGAAAGG
Source organism: Artemia sinica (assembly GCA_027921565.1). NCBI lineage: Eukaryota > Metazoa > Arthropoda > Branchiopoda > Anostraca > Artemiidae > Artemia > Artemia sinica. Next base: position 29,192,154 of record CM051269.1, read on the forward strand.
CAGATTGAATATTTTTTTTATTCTTTATAATGGACAGTGAAAGCCGATGCTAAAGCTTAAAAGGAATATAAGCTATACCATATATAAAGAGGGCTGCCTATTCCTAAATCCCCGCTTTCCAAGCCAAAGTAATACTTTTAGTAAATCAACACTAGAGACTTGAAGGTATTAACCCCCCTACCATATGGGATGATTTATCGTTTTAAGATTTAACAGCACTCTGTTTTGATTGGAAAAGTAAAATCCTTAACATAAAACAAGAATGATAAGGATAGTTCTTCAAACTTAAAACAATGTGTATTAATACTAGCTTAATAGTCCCTATTGTTTCCAATTATCTAAGAAACATTGATAAATTCCAGCTTAAAACATGATCTTCAAATCTACGAGCTAGCCCCCCCCCCCCTCCGTGTGGAAAAAATTCATTTACCTTCCCTAAATACTAGTTTGCACTTTTACAATATTGTGCATAAATTTCTAGCTACAAAAAATGAAGTTACCAAATTATATATAGACTAAAAGCCTACTGATTGTATAGTAAAAATCTATTCTCTTGGGTTAAGGTCAGGTTGTATAAGATCATTTGATTGTTTCATTGGTTTGGGAGTTGTGGACACCTTCTTATCACGGCTGCAGCAGTAGCTGCAAACTAATAAAGCGCGAACCAGTGCCCCCAGTAAAGGAAATTTAAAAAGCACATTTCCGAAACATTATCTAGCGAGAAACATTTTCCAATAAAAACTGATTCAAAAATAACAACTACTATTCACACTTAAAAATAGTAATTTTTAGTTACTAAAATAAATCTGAGGATTTCAAAAAAAAACTGAAACCCTATGAAAATGTACGTTAATTGTCTCCCTCCCTTTTTCCAGGTGTGATCGTGTTGAACAAATAATCATTTGAGTAAAAAGCGCAATATCTGGTGGTTTTTTTTCAGTTGGTACTTGTGCATTATTCGGTACACACTTGAGAAATGAAATTTGGTTAATCATAATGAAATATACCGAAATATGACGGAAATACAATACTTTAGTAACAAAATTACGAAAACTACAACAAAAATTATGGTGGGGGCCGCACAGAACGCATTATATTAAATACCTAACCTAACCCAATCAAAATACCATCTCAATACATCAAATATTTAATAAATATACACCTACAACGTAGATTTCAACTGAGCCTAGCCTATTTTTCTTTGGATGCTGACAGGTAAAAACCGGTTATTGTCTTATCTATAGATCCATATTCTTGAGTGTGTACCGAACAATACACGAGTACCAAAACCTTAACTGGACGTTTTACAGTTCACCGTCTTGAAAATCCTATTTTAGCATGGCTAGTATAACTGCTTCTCTCTTCTTTTTCTTTTCGTTTTTCCAGGGGTCACCTTACTGACCCAAAGATCGAGGTAAGTCATGAGATGGTTAATTTGAATAAAAATAAAAAGAATAAAACAAATCAGTCTTTCACGTGGAAGTGAAGCGCAGAGTTGGAGCCTAAAACGTACAAAAATTACTGCTTCGCAGTATATACAATATATTTTTGGGAAAGTATTTCAAATAAACTGGCTCGCGATATTTCCCTATATTTATAGAATTCAGAAAAGCTAGAACTTAACTGAAAACTAAGCCTGCTGCCGTCTTCTAAAGATTGAGTGATAACATTTACTGGTTTTACGGTCAATACAACAGACAATAAAAAAGCTCATTTCTAAATAGTAAAGAATATTTAACACTGGAATAAAACCAAGAAGTAGCAAACGTCAAAAAATCAAAACTAGTCCTTCGACAGTCTAGTTTTAATGCTAACACAGGGCATTGATGGCTGACAGTTATTTTGTCTCGAGTAATCCTGGATGTTTTTTTTTTTTTTTTTTTTTTTTTTTTTTACAGCGGTTTCCTGATGAAAGTAAAGTGCGAAGTTGAACTTTAAAACTAACACAAACTATTGCTCCGCAGTGCTAAAATGCAAAAGTGCTAAAAATGCAACTTATTTTTAGAAAACTTCAAATAAATTGGCTTGTGATATCTCTATTTGTAAATCGAAAAAACTAGCACTTTAATGAAAACACCGAAACGATGCAACAAGACTGGATCAGGAGCGGAAAACCCTTATGTAGCCTGCAGAAAATAAAAGTACAATTTAAAAGCTACCAATAGTCTTTTACTGACCATGAAATAAAGGATTTTTACTGTACAGTTTAATTCTCAGGTAAACTTAGCTTTCAGTAAATCGCTACGAATATTGGGAAATATTACAACCCAGTTTATTTGAATTAGTTTTCCAAAAATGTGTTGAATATACTGCAAAGCAGTAATTTTAGTTTGTTTTAAGCACTGTATATAAATATAATACAGTATGATCATCCCCTATCTCAACCATTATACAAAGCCGGACCGATATGCAAATGCTCCGGAGAGCATTTAAATAAGTAAAAACATAAACGACATTCGATTTTTTCACGGGTAGACACGTTAGATTTCTCTTGAGCGTGAAACTTGTTTTCACCTTTATTACACTAAATTTTTAAAAATCTAATTTTAAATTAATTTATTCCAATACACATATAAAAACCGGTAATTAGTAGTGCAATGTTATTATTAGATGTTGTTAGGAATTACAAGCAGGTTTCGAAGTCTCGAGTTGGTTTCAAAGGCATTTTGAGGAAGTTTATGTGAAAACAAGTGTTCCAGGGTAATATACACTGCACCGCTGATGGCAGATTAAATAGGAGGAGCTGTTTTTACGCGGCGAGAATGTAGTAGCCGAAAATCACTGAGCCGTGATCTTACTATTATATTATTTGTGGTGGCCGGCGTTTACCGCCTCCCGGAAAATACCCCCCGTGGAAAATAAGGCTTTCCAAATTTTAGAATTTCATATGAATTTATTTTTTTAATTTCCGTAGGGGGAAGGAGTTTTGATACTTGTGTATTATGCGCCATTCACTCAAGTTTACGCTGTGTAAAATTCAAGAAAACACCGGGATTTTTCGTTAGTTTCTTCGTTACTTCAGAAACAAATTTGGGCTATATACTTGCACATTAGGGGGGGGGGGAAATCAGTTACAATTATTCTGCATATTATGAAGTAATAATTGTTTTCTGACTTCAAACTATCCAAATACTTTACCCCCCCCCCACCACCTTATGTTCGAATATATAGCCCGAATTATATAATTCCCATATATTCTGTCACTTGTCTTTGTCTTGTCTCGCGCTAAGCTGAAAAAAACTAACAAAGAAACCGGTTTTGTTCTCGAGTTTTACACAGCGTAAACTTGAGTGAGTTGCCCATAATACACAAGTACCAAAACTCCTTCCCCCTACGGAAATTAAAATAATAAAACTCAAATAAAATTCTCAAATTTGGAAAGCCTTCTTTTTCACGGGGGGATAAAGTATTTGGACAGTTTGAAGTCAGAAAACAATTCTTTCTAGGTATATGGCCACTAAAAAATTCCAGAAGAATAGGAAGGTATCTAGAAATTTTGCTAACTAAAAAAAAAAAAAAAAAAAAAAAAGTATAAAGTAAATGTAATGTCTCATAAGTGTTTTATGATGATCGCTGATCAAAGTTTATGTTATTTGTGCCTTTCATTTATGTTATTTTACTGTATTCATGGTCGTATATTTGACTTTAAAATACACTTATTTATCTATCTATCTAATATGCAGAATAAATGCAAGAAACACACTTTGCATGCAGACCCGCTATACTTTACCCCCCCCCCTCTAATATGCAAATCTATAGCCCAAATTTATGTCTAAAGTAACGAAGAAACTAACGAAAAAAACCGGTGCGTGCTCGAATTTTACACAGCGTAAACTTGAGTGAGTAGCACACAATACACTAAGTTTTAAACTTGCTACTTACTTTAGTTGAAAAATCTTTTTCTATTTGTCTAATTAAAATTCATGAAGCTGTGAAGTTTTATGAATACAATACTTTTGGTTGCGCAGAAAAAAACTATCAATATTTCAATGATCTCTGTTTGGATTTTGATGTATAATCAAAATGCAGAATAATTATATCAAACACATTTTGCCTGCAGACCTACTATGCTTTACCCCCCCCCCCCCTAATGTGCGAATCTATAGCCCAAATTTATGTCTAAAGTAACGAAGAAACTAACGAAAAAAACCGGGGCGTGCTCGAATTTTACACAGCATAAACTTGAGTGAGTAGCACATAATACACTAAGTTTTAAACTTGCTACTTACTTTAGTTGAAAAATCTTTTCTATTTGTCTAATTAAAATTCATGAAGCTGTAAAGTTTTATGAATACAATACTTTTGGTTGCGCAGAAAAAAACTATCAATATTTCAATGATCTCTGTTTGGATTTTGATGTATAATCAAAATGCAGAATAATTATATCAAACACATTTTGCCTGCAGACCTACTATGCTTTACCCCCCCCCCCCTAATGTGCGAATCTATAGCCCAAATTTATGTCTAAAGTAACGAAGAAACTAACGAAAAAAACTGGGGCGTGCTCGAATTTTACACAGCGTAAACTTGAGTGAGTAGCACATAATACACTAAGTTTTAAACTTGCTACTTACTTTAGTTGAAAAATCTTTTCTATTTGTCTAATTAAAATTCATGAAGCTGTAAAGTTTTATGAATACAATACTTTTGGTTGCGCAGAAAAAAACTATCAATATTTCAATGATCTCTGTTTGGATTTTGATGTATAATCAAAATGCAGAATAATTATATCAAACACATTTTGCCTGCAGACCTACTATGCTTTACCCCCCCCCTAATGTGCGAATCTATAGCCCAAATTTATGTCTAAAGTAACGAAGAAACTAACGAAAAAAACCGGGGCGTGCTCGAATTTTACACAGCGTAAACTTGAGTGAGTAGCACATAATACACTAAGTTTTAAACTTGCTACTTACTTTAGTTGAAAAATCTTTTCTATTTGTCTAATTAAAATTCATGAAGCTGTAAAGTTTTATGAATACAATACTTTTGGTTGCGCAGAAAAAAACTATCAATATTTCAATAATCTCTGTTTGGATTTTGATGTATAATCAAAATGCAGAATAATTATATCAAACACATTTTGCCTGCAGACCTACTATGCTTTACCCCCCCCCCCCTAATGTGCGAGTCTATAGCCCAAATTTATGTCTAAAGTAACGAAGAAACTAACGAAAAAAACCGGGGCGTGCTCGAATTTTACACAGCGTAAACTTGAGTGAGTAGCACATAATACACTAAGTTTTAAACTTGCTACTTACTTTAGTTGAAAAATCTTTTCTATTTGTCTAATTAAAATTCATGAAGCTGTAAAGTTTTATGAATACAATACTTTTGGTTGCGCAGAAAAAAACTATCAATATTTCAATGATCTCTGTTTGGATTTTGATGTATAATCAAAATGCAGAATAATTATATCAAACACATTTTGCCTGCAGACCTACTATGCTTTACCCCCCCCCCCCTAATGTGCGAATCTATAGCCCAAATTTATGTCTAAAGTAACGAAGAAACTAACGAAAAAAACCGAGGCGTGCTCGAATTTTACACAGCGTAAACTTGAGTGAGTAGCACATAATACACTAAGTTTTAAACTTGCTACTTACTTTAGTTGAAAAATCTTTTCTATTTGTCTAATTAAAATTCATGAAGCTGTAAAGTTTTATGAATACAATACTTTTGGTTGCGCAGAAAAAAACTATCAATATTTCAATGATCTCTGTTTGGATTTTGATGTATAATCAAAATGCAGAATAATTATATCAAACACATTTTGCCTGCAGACCTACTATGCTTTACCCCCCCCCCCTAATGTGCGAATCTATAGCCCAAATTTATGTCTAAAGTAACGAAGAAACTAACGAAAAAAACCGAGGCGTGCTCGAATTTTACACAGCGTAAACTTGAGTGAGTAGCACATAATACACTAAGTTTTAAACTTGCTACTTACTTTAGTTGAAAAATCTTTTCTATTTGTCTAATTAAAATTCATGAAGCTGTAAAGTTTTATGAATACAATACTTTTGGTTGCGCAGAAAAAAACTATCAATATTTCAATGATCTCTGTTTGGATTTTGAATATATAATCAAAATGCAGAATAATTATATCAAACACATTTTGCCTGCAGACCTACTATGCTTTACCCCCCCCCCCTAATGTGCGAATCTATAGCCCAAATTTATTTCTAAAGTAACGAAGAAACTAACGAAAAACCGGTGTGTTCACTCAATTTTACACAGCGTAAACTTGAGTGAGTGGCACATAATACACATGTACCAGAATTCCTTCCACCTACGGAAATTAAAAAAATAAAACTCAAATAAAATTTTCGAATTTGGAAAGCCTTATTTTCCTCGGGGGGTATTTTCCGCGGGAGTAATCGCCAGGGGGGGAGGGGTAAACACCTAGAACTATTATTTTTATACAGTGGTTTTAAGTTTCAACGTTGCTCTTTTCTTCCATCAGAAAAACTTTGGGTACTTATGTATTATACGCCACTCACTCAAGTTTATGTTGTCTAAAACTCAAGAACAAACCAGTTAATGCACAAGTACCAAACTTTTTTTAAATTAATTTCGGCTGTTTTTTAGGTTTTAAAAATATACACAATAAACATTGTAAAAAAATCTTTGTCCAACTTAAACAAAGAAACCGAAGAGTCATCATGAGTTTTTGCTAAAATAGAGTATTAAATGTAGGTTGTATTTTGCATTTCTCTTAAACTTCTCATAAAAAAAGATAAAAAATCTGAGATTTTTTTTCACATAAAGGGGGGGGGGTATATTGTCCTTGTCATCCTTGCTGCAAAGGATTTTGACCTTTCATAGGAAAGTATATTTTTAGTATTTTTTCTTCTTGGACTTCATTATGGACGAAAACCCTATAGCCTACAGGATAATCACAATCCCCCACCTTAATCAACAAAGAAAATTCCTTTTTTGAACGGAAGCACTTAAGTTTTTCCCTTTTCTCTTCTTTTTCGTTTTTTTCTTCGCCACTAGTGGGACGATAGAACTGAACTCCTACTTCAAAAAATGTGTCCTACCCCAGACTCGGACCTTGATTATCCCAACTAGAACGAAGGGTATTAAGCGCTAGACCCGTGGTGCCCAACCGATTTTGGGTCAAGCCCCGCACAAACATTTCTAGAGTCCTGGTGCCCCCTCGTGATATTTAAATTTTGTTACCCAAAATTCTTTTTTTTACCAAATTAACCAATTGGGTAAAATTATTTTTCCAAAATTGCCCAAAACTCTGCTACCCTTAAAAAGGACAATAGAACATTTAATTTCCGTTCAAATGAGCCCTCTCCCAATATTGTAGGATCATTGGTTCATTACGACCACCCCCAAGAAGAAAACAACAACAACAAAAAATAAACCTGCAACTTCGTCAGAACTGTTGGATTCAAATGCTAAAGCATTCGAAAGTACTGGAACTTGATTAGAGCAACCGTCGTCAGAAATGTTGGAATCAGTGCCGACATCTTAAGAATCTGCACCATTGCCTCTTTCACGCAACTCCTTCTTTATGCGTTTCTTTGTTGTAGCAGCGAATTTCTTATGGATGGATGATTTCTGTAAATCGTAATATTCACGGATGTCAATTGGTGCCTTTTCACATAGCACAAGGTGATGCTTTGGCGACAAGTATTTTTGACTAATGAACAACTGCAATGCTTGCAAAAAGCTTTGGTAACACGATTGCCATTAACAATGGTTTCTTTATATAGCCAATCTTTGTTGACAGGGTCAACCGTGCAGAATAAAAGCTGGTAAAAATACCAGTTTAACAAATCAAATGTGCGTTATTTTTACCCAATACTAACAAATGCAATAAATCATGAAAAGTAAATGGCAAACATATGCAGTGACGGACGTAGACCATGGAAAACAACTAAAGACATTGAAGCAGACTTGGCCAAGATCGTAAAATGAGATAAAAAGTCAAAACATTGGCAAAAGCCAGCACAAGTATCCATTTGAAAACCAAGATTCAAAAGAAAAGATTCAATTTGATTTTGTGGAAACCTCCTTATAACGACGCTTCATTCAGAAATAATTAAGAATCTAGTTGGGTGATGGGAAAGACTTATGTTTGAGCACTAGTTGTTGCTGTATCACCATTGCAATGCTAGATTGGAAGAGATTGAACGAGAGTATTTTTTATTAATAGGCCTTACTACCCGCATTTCACTGATTATCTATTCTATAGTTAAAGATAGCCAGTCAAAAAATTCGAGTCAAAAGTCAAAAACTCACCAAATGAAATTCACCTCTGTTATGAACGTTTTATTTATTCAGTCTGACTGAATCATCGCGTATCCCTTTTTTTCTTTTTTTTTTTTACTCGGACACGAAATGACAAAGAGGTAGTCCGACAGAGCGATATCAGCATAAGCTCAAAGGGGTATGACTCATGCACTGAATCTGATGAATGAAAATTTTTTTACGATAGATTCTAGTGAAGTGGCAGCTCTCTTAGGGATGGATTTGTTCCAAGAACATTTTTGTTCATCAAAAACTTAAACTTACCACTTCTGAAACTTAACAGTAAGTTTAACCTAAAACTTGTCATTACCGGGTAAGTTACCCAGTGGTAACATACCGTGTGGTAACTTACGTCTTGCACACTAATGACACATAGGCCATATTTTGTTGATTTTTTCTGGTTTCTTCTTAAACTTTATTTTTCGAAAAAGGCCTCTGTTAATGCAACAAACTTCATTTTGGGTGAGATCACAGCTTATATAACCAGTAATGCTCAGAGGGGATTTAATAGTTGTTGCATGTATTTGTAAGAACATATTGGCTTTTTTATTATATTAGAAACTGTTCTGTTGCTCCCCTGTTTTTTCGTTGACTCTGCCAAACGCTTGTTTTAAAAACCCTTCTATTCAGCTGTTTACAGTTTTGCGCCTAGGTGAGAAATAGGTTGGTAAGATTATCTCAGTTTAACCGTCAATCAGACATCATATGGGTGTACACTTGTTCACAGATCATTCTAAATTATAGTAGTGTGTTTTTCGGAAGGAATAGCATTATGTTGCTTCGTTGAGGGCTCTAGAACAAGCATAAAGAGCTAAGGCCCGAGACACACTTGGCGTTCGCTCCACCGAGCTTCTTTTTGCCACTGCTACTCTAGCGCGTACACACTGGGTGTTAAATGTTCTACCATCGCAACATCAGTCGATCATAATTGATCTGATAGATCATAAATAAATCTGAAATCGTGCAAAAAGAGTTTATTTCATTCATAGTGCTGTATATAACATGAATAGAGAGCAATTTCTTGCAATAGCGTTATTTCGCCGTCGATTGAAGAGGAAGCAAGAAATAGACTTATTTGAGTTCATCCAATTAATAAAAGGAGAGAGAAAGTTGGAGTCCCCCCCCCTATATACGTATGACTTATCACAGGTACAGGCATTGGGGAGAACTGTTAAACTAGAAGCCATTCTGAAAACCAATAGGTAGAAATTTTCTTAACATAAATGAATTTATTTTTTGTTAAAATGGTACTTAGTTTAGGGCACATAAATTGGATCAACAGTCATTTTTTATTTATAATAAATAAGCTTTGATTTACTTAGATAGAAGGCAGGGGCTATTTTGGGCCCAGCCCCTTGATACTTTAAATTTTATTGAATTTCTGAGCACTTCCTAGCCAAATTACCTAGGTCTTTTTTTACAATTGCCCTCTCCTGTCCCAGGAAAAGAAATTCATTTATGACTTCCAGTTATATTTTTTATGATATACCCTCTCCAAACACGCTCTAATCAGCAGTCGTCAGCGGTATAAAACGCCGAGTATGTACGCTTCTGTTTAGTTCCAAAGGCCATCATCTCGGCGTAGCCGCCAAAATAAACAGTAGTTTATTTTGCCATACATCTATTGTAGTGACAATGGATGGCTGCATTGCTGCGTCGACGTTTTTTCACCGCCAAATGTATACGATGCAATACTATCCTATACATCTCTAAGAAATGGTCGGTAAAAAACGCCAAGTGTCTTGGGAGCACAGTTCATATAATTATCCAGTATGATCATTCCCTATCTCACCCCACCCATTATAAAAACCCGGACCGGGGTGCGAGTGCTCCGGAGAACGTTTTTGCAGATATAAACATAAGCGAAGTCAGATCTTTTCATGGGTAGACAAGTGAGACTGTGATCTAATCGGAAACAAGTGGAAACCCGCTATTACGAATAATGCACTTTGTTGGAAACAATCGGAAACAGACTAACCCGCATTCCCGCTAATGCAGAAATAAGTGGGAGGAGCTTTTTGTTCGCACCGAGAACGAAGACCAGAAATGATCTGCGATAAGCTTACTGGTATATTCTGTCTACTGTGCTTGGGAGTAATAGAACATGGGGAGGAGTATGACATTTGACTTATTCCCCTCTCTCCAAAAAATAAATTCCTCACCCACCAGAATATTCCCTCTATTGGCAATCAACCTTTTGGGAAAATTCCACTCAACAAACAATTACCCCTGAAAAGTTCCCCAAGCTGTAAAATTAAGCTGCCAAAGGGAAGTTAAGCCAAAAAAATAAACAAAAGAATAGCAAGGATTTTGGAATATTTTATCTATATTACAAAATAAAGGTAGGATATATGGTTTAGAATATCCTATACCATGTATTTAATGTTTTTGATTCGTCTCTTCGTGTTTAGGGGTCTGGGGTTTTATGTTAGCCTAGTGAACGTATTTTTGATTGACGAGGTGAACTGTTATAATGTACTGTACTATATACATATATATATATATATATATATATATATATATATATATATATATATATATATATATATATATATATATATATATATATATATAATATATATATATATATATATATATATATATATATATATATATATATATATATATATATATATATATATATATATATATATACATATATATATATATATATATATATATATATATATATATATATATATATATATATATATATATATATATATATATATATATATATATATATATATATATATACATATATATATATATATATATATATATATATATATATATATATATATATATATATATATATATATATATATAAGAGCCAAGCCTTTCCGTCTTTTCTTTGCTACGTAACCTAATTGTGAACAATGGGCATTTGGCATAATCACACAAATCGTGGTAACAAATTGTAAGGAGTAACTCAGCCCAATAGTAACCAAAACTCTGAAAATCAGAATTTTGATAACAATTGGTACATCAAAAGATTTGGATTTGTATGCTGATTCCAAATATATAGGATTCATTAAGTTTTGTGTTACCCATCAAAAGCTACAAGCTTTAGAAAATTTGCCTGATTTTCGAAAAAGGGGAGAAGAATCCCCCAGAAGTCAAGGAATCTTATTGAAAATTGCAACATCAGATTCAGCGTATCAGAGAACTCACTGTAGAGTTTTCAAGCTCCGATCTTGAAAAATGTGAGATTTTTTTTATTTTTTTTTGATCCTACAATATTGGGAGAGGGCTCATTTGAATGGAAATTAAATGGCACTGATTCCAAAAGTTCTGACGAAGGTGGCTCTAATCAAGTTCCAGTATTTTTTGCCAGGAGTAAGATCGCGGATGCAGGTTTATTTGTTTTTTTCTTCTTTGGAGTGGTCTTATTGAACCAATCATCCTACAGTATTGGGAGAGGGCTCATTTGAACGGAAATTAAATGGCACTGATTCCAACAGTTCTGACGAAGGTGGCTCTTATCATGTTCCAGTATTTTCAAATGCTTTGGCATTTGGAATATCATTGCTTCCCAGTACTTCTAAGTCTTCTGTTCTGATTCCCCTTGTTTCTTCAAGTTCCCTCTCTCTTCCTTATGTAACCAAGTGGTGCAGAAACCAAAACTTACGTGTATCTAAAAAGTGACCATACAACAACAGGAAGCCTGCAAGAATTGGATTTGTATGCTGATTCCAAACATATAAGATTCCTTAAGTTTAGTGTTACCTGTCAAAAGCTATGAGCTTTAGAAAATTTGCCTGATTTTCGAAAAAGGGGGAAAGCATCCCCCAAAAGTCAAGGAATCTTATCGAAAATTGCAACATCAGGTTCAGCGTATCAGAGAGCTCACTGTAGAGTTTTCAAGCTCCCATCTTGAAAAATGTGGAATTTGTATATTTTTTTTTATCCTACAATATTGGGAGAGGGCTCATTTGAATGGAAATTAAATGGCACTGATTCCAACAGTTCTCTAATCAAGTTCCAGTACTTTCAAATGCTTTGGCATTTGGAACATATTGCTTCCCAGTACTTCTGGGTCTTCTGTTCCAATTCCCCTTGTTTCTTCAAGTTCCCTCTCTCTTCCTTATGTAACAAAGTGGTGCAGAAACCAAAACTTACGTGTATCCAAAGAGTGAGCATAGAACAACAGGAAGCCTGCAATAAAGCTTCGGTTCATGCATTTTATGCATGCAATATCCCATTCGCTGTGGTCAAAAAAGAATATTTTGCAGAAGTGATTAGAGCTTCAAATCCAGCTATGAAGGAAATTTCAGATCACAAAGTGCAAATCAAGAACCTGGTTGAAAGCTTTGCTGAAAGCATGCTTGACATTAAACTGGAAATTCAGAACTACAAAACAGCCAAAGCTCTTTGTTTTGATAGAGGTACAAAGATTAGATGGGGACCAAATATTAGGGGGACATTGTTAACTACGTCCTTGTAACTGACAAAGCTCTCTTTCTTTAATCAGTAGAAACTGTTGACAAGCAGCACACTGCGCATTTTCTAGCTGATGAACTGGAACATGTTGCTAAAGTTTGGTACCCTGCTATGACTGGAGACAGGAATGCAATGATAAGGATTGACGCCATTTGCCTTGAAAATCCTAGTTTAAATAAACTTGTTATCTTGTTATTGAAGCAAAAATATCCCCACCATCAAACCATTGGGTACATCCTTCACATTTTGAACCTACTTGTCCGAGATACTATGTAAAGCTTAGACCAGTGTGTCAATAATATCTTTAAGTTCATCACATTTGTCAGGTCTCATCACATGGCTCAAGTTGTCCTTAACAAAAAGCAGATTGCATTTCTTGGCAAAACTATCAGCCCAGAACTATCTATCAAAACTTGCTGGATCAATCTACCAATCTATGCACTTTATGAAAGAGTCATGGGAACCTTTATGGTCTATGACAATCAATAGATGGTGTGATATAAATGAAAGTATTCAGGATATCAGAAAAGTGCTTTCTGATGATGTGAAACTGGATCAACTAACAGCCTGTCTGAAATTCTTGAAGCCAATTTCATTTGGCTGTAACTTCTTTGAAGGAGAGGAAGCTCTTGCTTTGTGTGTCATCCTGTACTTCAATTTGCTGCAGCAGCATTTCCAGGAAACTATACCGTTTTTTACCAGTCTCAAAGGCCAAGAAAAGGAAAATTCACAAGTACCTAGAAAATAGGAGGATTTTTGCATACGATCCCAACCTTGCTGCAGCTATTCTACTTGATCCATATACTGGTGCAAACTCACTGACACAGGACGAGTTTACGGATGCAGCAAGTCAAATCAATGAGCTTGCTAAATTTTCCTACCAAGTTTGGAAAGGAGGTGATTCATTTAACAAAAGATCTGAGGCTGACTTTGTTGGGGTCTTGAACACAGAACTCTGTAGCTACACCTCAAGAGTGGCCCATTTTCCAAATCATTGTACTATGAGACTACAAAAGCTGTTGAATTGGCAGCTTGTTGGTGGGCTGTTTTTTTGGTTTTTGCAAAGTAGGTGCTTAAGGGAGTGGCTGTACAAATTTCAACAATTTGTGTTACCCTACCCTCCTGCAACAGACTCTGGTCAGGTTATGGTATAGTACAGAGCCACTGTAGAAACCATATCAAGCATGAAACAGCAAAAAAAATTTTAATGGTTAGTCAGTCACTCAACAGCAAAAAAAAAAAAAAAATGAGCAGCACCATGCAGCTTCAAAAATGCCTGGAAATCAACGTGAAATGCTGGAAGGGCTGTTCACGCTGCCATCATGTCTTTCTATCAATAGTTCACTGCCACATGATAGGGGAGATGGTCTGGTGGAAGATGATCTGCCAGACATAGCATTTGAAGATGCACCAGATGAGGAGGAGCAGCAGCAGCAGCTCTAGCTTCTCTCTTATAGAGTTATCTGACACCTAAAGTACAATTTTTTTCCCTTATGTAAATGAAGTAGGAAATAAACAAATAAAATGATGCAAAAATAATGTTTTTTTCTTATCAATCTGTCAGAGAAGAGAGAACATTTCTTTTAAATTCATGAATATTTGAAACTTACCATTTATGTGGTAACTTCCCAAAGTTACTGGGAACTTATTGGTATGAGTAAGTTTCAAAACTTACTGGTAAGTCTTGCACACTATGTGTCATGCACATCTTTATTTACTACTACCATCTTGAATTAGTCATTTTTAGAAATTACTGTGAGTGTGACAGTTTATTTTTTATTTAATTACCAATGGTAGTTTTGAAAAAATACTTCATTCATATTTTTGGCCATGTTTAGGAGCATAAAAATGAAATTTATCAATAAAAAGTAATAATTCCTGGGAGACATATAGGGCATGGTTTAAGATAGGAAAATATCATCAGATCAAAACCAAGGAGATTCACCTTAACATCAATAAAACCAATGCAACTCAAAATTTGAGCAACATTGTGATTCAAACAAGCTAAGGCATTGCATTGAGGTGGTGGAAACAACAAGACAAAAAGGCTGCTTGGAGATGTTACCTGTATGGGTGGAATCACTTTTAAACAATCTGATGGTAACTCTAATGAAAAAATGTTTCTCAGAAGACTAAAAAATTGCACAAAAGAAGACATGCAAAAAACATGTAAGAGTGATACAACTAAGGATCAAAACCAAAACCTGAGCTTAAACATGGAAAATTATGTTCAGTTTGTTTATAGAGGAGAGAAACTCCCTGGTGTTATTATTGTAAAGAAAAAAGAGGGAGAACAAGATTTTCAAAATCAATGCAAATTGCACAATCCAATTATTGGAAATGGCATGATCATAACACCATTAAAAACTATCCAAAAACTTACATTTTGAAACTATTCAAAGAATCAGAGCCAGCTTCTGATGAATCAAATAGCCTCATCAAATTCTTATTTTATGAGTTCTGACTTTTAAAATTTTCTTGTTCTTCAGTTAAGTTCCAGTTCCAAAAATTTTTAGCAGAGTATATGAACTACCAATAAGTCCTTTCACCCCTTTGACTCTCCAAAAAGTATCATCAAATATTTAGAAATTCATTGTCCTCATCTGTAACCAAATCTTCTTATGAGTTAAAACAAGCGATAGGACACAGGATTCGTCCTATTGCTAGCAAGTGCAATTTAAGGTAAACTATTCATCCCGATTAAGCATCCCAATCAATCATCCCAATTATTTTTTTAGCTGAGCATTCAGTTTTGTATTTTTGCTTAAAAAGAAGAGAAGCTTCTTTAATTGCCAAGTTCCATGATGAACACCTAATGTATGCCAATTATTTTTTTAAAAATAAAGTCCCTGCACTAAAGTAAGTCCTGTTTGTTCATGTTTTCCTTACTCTTTTACATAATGTGCATGTGAAGTGTTACTCCAAATATAAAAAACAAAAAGAAAATTGTTTTAAGCTAAAAGACTAATTCATTGTCAGATGCAATTTTCCTAGAAAGTGGAACAAAGCTAGACTACTCAGTTTAAAGTTAAGGCAATTTTAGGCTGAAGGTAATAAGAATTAGTATTTTTTAGTTATTTCTTAATCAAATTGGAACTGTGAGTAAACTACTGATGAGAAATATATAAAAAATAATATAAATTAAGAAAATCATCAAAATTTTGAATATTGTTTATGGCTGAGGTAAAACCCCCTAGAAGGCTACTTCGATAATGCCTAGTATTTGTTAAATATTATGTTTAAAATGTATCTTTCAAAAACATGGACAGTAGGTTTCTAGTCTTGGGAATGATGTAGATAGTTTTAGATGGGCCTAGTTGAGACAAGCTGGCAGGTTGGATTGACTGACAACTGTCTATATACTGTTCTTTATATTTTAACTTAAAGAAAAGTTACTCTTACATCCTAGCCTTATTTAAATAAAATCATTTTGTTTAATAGCAATTACCTTAGGTCAAATATAGGCTGTTCATGAATGAGTCTGTCTATGATTGAACTACTTGGTTCTAACTCTGAGATTCCATGTTCAAGATTAGACAGTAATTTCTATGTTTAGACTCAAACTTAAAGTATGTCTATGATTAGGCTCCATTGTTGATCATAAGTGCATTTTGAATTGTTAATGTTGTATATGGTTAAAATATTAGTCTGATTACATACAAATTAAGAAAATTTAGGAAAATCCAATGGTGAAACAATGGGTCAAATTCTAGATGAGGGACTTGTGTCTATCTTAGAAAGTAGTTGAAGGTGACTGAGATGTTAGGGAGTGAACCTGGAACCTCAGTAATCTCCTGGGAGATAATTCTGAAGTAACTACCCCTCACCCTTTGCCTTCAAAAGGACACTGATGTTTGCATTATAAAAGTAACACCTTGAGAAATAGATATCTGCTCAAATGAGGCACAAGAAAAGTGTCTTGATTGTCATAACTTTGCCTAATCCTAATTTATAAGATTTGAGAGCCAAGGATCATTTCTTAAACATAAGAAAAAAAACTGGACATCCCTTTCATACATGCTAAAATAGTAAGAATTGCATTTTTCAAGACTAGAGGCATTAAAAACAAGCCTAAAACCCAAATTAGGGCAGAAACATTTTTACTAAAATTTAGATAGGTCATTGACCTGTTGTATATGCAATGTTCCAAGCTCTAGAAATGAGGAAAATGGTAAAGATAATAGCTTGATAAAACCTTTCCAGTATATATTGTTGGTATGTGTTAATTAAAAAAACATAATTAAGAATTATGCTTAGGTTAGATCTCTGAAAACCAGTTTCATACCCACAAAGACAAGAGATAGAATACACTGGACTTGTATAATTTGTGCTATATATTTGCACATTAGGAGGGGGGGGGGGGTTAGGGGCACTATCCAAATAGCCTACTTTACCCTCCCCCTAATGTGCAAATATATAGCCCAAATTATATTATAATATAAACTAAAGGTTCTATAAAGATAATTCATTAGGATTAAGCTAACTTCACTTCTTGGGTGTTTTGCTTAATTAAAAAGTACCATATTTTAGGCCATGGATTCATTCCTGAAAGTCTAGCCTAATTTGCATATGTTGGCTACTTTCCCAAATAGCAACTGGTCCCTCCCTAGAACTTTACTGAATCATCTTGTGTAGCCTTAGGCTAGGTCTATATAAGAAACTAACCAAAAATTGATGGAATTCTTGCTTTATAGTATGTAGCAAGTATCAATGGGTATAGCCTAGGTTCCTTTTTGGTAGGCTAGGCCTAAATGTTTTGCAGTTCATATTATTGACTTACAAATAAAGTGAGCATACCACTCAATGCCTTTTTTATTCTCTTTACTAATATAGGCCTAATAATTATTTTGTTGCAAATGAATTTTACCCCCACCCCTATGTATACCAATTCAGGGTATATATTTGCACATTGGGGGGATAGGGGTTAATTTTAAACTTACCTCTCATTTGCATCAGAAATAAACTTTACCCCTACCATAACCCTTCACCCCTAGCATAAAAAAGGCATCAAGTGGTAGCCTAGCCTATGTTTACTTTATTTGTAAGTCAATTATATAAAATGCAAAAAATTTACCTCCTCTTTTCCCCATTTTTATCTGTTTCTCAATCAGTTTTCATTTCCTTTAGCTTGCACAAACAGCATAACCTAGCCTATGCTGAATGGCCTATCCCTTTAAATTGCTCCAAGGTCAATTCCAGTATTTTGTTTTAAACTTAGAAATAGGTGACCGCCTACAATCAATACTTTGCATATCCGAATCAGTCAAAATTTATATCATACCTTTAGCTTAGAAATTCCCTGTTTCTAATGGCACTGGCAGTTGGATGATTTTCCATCAAATAACCTTGATTGTTTTTCCTGTACTGTACGATTCCACGACGTCCGCTAGCATGGCGTTGTCATAACTTTAGTATATTACTAAATAAAAGCTTGGCTTAACCTTCTACGCTAGGGTTGCCATCTGTCTCAGTAGACCGGGACGTGTAGACCAGTAAGTAAGCGAGCCCTGCTACCCGAACGCCACCCCACCACCAGCCACCTTCTCACTACCACTTGCTAGTCATTCACGTGCAATACTGCTTGCGGTTGTGTGAAGTAAATTGAACACAACCCTTTATCCTGATTAAAAAATTGCGATGAGACAGTCAACTGCGCAAACCAAAGCTACAGCAATAACAAAATCAAACATATTGGCAGCACATTCTGTGCGAAAGACGTTGTCTCAATTTTTCTTCATTATTTCTTAAAAAACAATTGTGTCCAGCTGAAATTGAAGTCAAACCTCTCGAAGGCATTGATTTTTTTTTACTCACAACCTACACCATACAACACTAACATCTGATGACGTACTTTCAGTTGGTGTGGAGTCTGAGGGACTCAAGATTAACAAATGTTTTACGATGTTTGAAGCACGCAATGAACGTTTGAAATCTTTTTGTGAGGCAGCAGATGCCACTTATGTTAATTTGCAATCCCACTCAAGAGCTAATTAGTTGTTTTTATTGCCGGTAATAGAACAAATTCTGAAACTGTGGGAACCATTGAGGTTTTTATAAGGCTGACACCAGACCACCCAAAGCGATAGTCAATTTTTTAACATTGTCACGAGTTTATTTTTTGTTTTTATATGGCCAATCGTTTTTTTAGAAACAGATAAAAAAAATAGAAATACCAAATACAACCATTTTTGAATTTATTGAGCTTATAAGCGGTCTTGAAAAAGCACTGTCAGAACAATTAGCAGCAAAATTTTTGGGGATTTAAACTGAAATTGACTATAATTAAACAGCAAAAATTCCTCAGCATTCAAATTTAATAAAGTCATACGACAAAGAAATTAATAACTACTACGCAAAGACTTTGGAATATTTACACAATGGAATTGTTCACTTACCATGTACGATATTTTCGAAGATGATTCTTGCTACTTCACAGCAACGGCAGGATGTTGCAAAAGCAGTACATTATTAACAAGGAAAGTAAATAGTTGGTATTGATCGCGCATTTGTAAAAATGTTATACCTCAAAGATTTTAAAGGACATAGAAAAGGTAATGAATCTTAGGACGAAAAAGACATGCACGCAAAATGGTTAAGTTGTTTATGAAGAGACGCGCATATTGGAAAGGAAACAGACTTTGATGTGTCCATGCTTATGCACCATCCGTGGTCATAGTGCCAATGTGGAACGCTATTTCCTTTTAGTATTTGCACGGCAGACTACACAACGTAGTCGCCTTCACGTAGACACGGTCAAAAGCATAATTCAATGCAAGTTTCACTGAAAAATGACATGTTCTGAATTACATGAGTATGAGCAAACCACACCTGCTAAAACAGGTGAGGAAATTTGAAAAATATAGCGAGTAATTGGTGTTTCATATGTAGAATCTACGTGTTAGATATTTAGTTTTTTTTATTATTTTAGTTTGATTTGTTAGTAAAATAAAGGAAAGATGTTAACAAATATGTTTATTTTTTCTTTTATATGGACATCTTCACTAATTTTCAGCTAATGTCCCGGTTTGTACTTAGGCTGCTAAAGCAACCCTATTCTACACGCACAAAAAGTATACAATATTTTATTATTTTACATCCTATATATATATATATATATATATATATATATATATATATATATATATATATATATATATATATATATATATATATATATATATATATATATATATTATATATATATATATATATATATATATATATATATATTATATATATATATATATATATATATATATATATATATATATATATATATATATATATATATATATATATATAAGCATTTTCACTGAGGGGTCGTCTTATAAAGAGAAAATATTGGAAACTCTTTCCCTGGCTCAGACTAAACCATACTAAGTAAAACTAAGCTATATAACCTCAAAATAATTGTAATTAAACCATCCTTCAAAAAGTGATAAATTCTTGCAAGTACAGCCTATGACCCTGAAACTGAATATTTGAGAAATTTATTTATTGCCTCCTCCGCCTCATTTTTTGTTATTACGTTACATAGCTACTAGCAGGGGACACGAACTCACAAAAATATGGGGGGGGGGGGGGCTCGCAAACACTGCCTTCAAGTTCTTTTTAATGAAGACACAAAAAGTAAATTTTCAAGATATAAGGGGGGATACTGCTTTTTTTAATTTTTCAAATGAAATTACTAAAAAAGGTATTTCTCCAAATTCATGGGTGCAATTGCTTTCCTTCCAATTGGTGACCCTAGTTTCTGATCTCTTCTTGCAAAAGAGATTTTACCACTCTAAGCCAAGCAGACCTATGTGTTTATCTAGGCTGTTTTGTCATTGCCAGAACAACTGATTATTCTCAAGTTCTTTAAGATATGGTGGCAAATACGGCAGATAAGGAGACTCCCTCTATTTATTAATTTGCCGATTGAGCCCAAATTTCTTTTAAAGCTTTCAAAAATTAACGGGTCTTAAAAATTTGGAACAACTGGAGTATTTTTTTTTTCATTTCTAGAACTGCTAACAACTAACTGCAGCACCAAGCCACTTGAGATCAACATGACTACGCATGCTCATCTTTCCCCTGAGTCTATTCAAATCTTCATTCTTTTATCCCCTCCTGTGAAGTTCTGATTTCCTTTAAATTCTACCTTATGACCTCTTTCAGCCGCATTCTGGGATAACCTACTTCATTTGGCCTTGGATAGGTGGTCAAAAAGCACAATATTTACCGATCTTTCATCATTTGTCAGTAAAGTTTGGCCTAGCCACCTTAACCTTTCTGTCATCACAAATCTGTAAAAAGGGATCGAGGTATATCTTTGTACAGCTTAATGTTTGGTATACGTTCAGTCTAACGAGCTTATGGGTGTATTTAACAAGTATTTTTCAGCACTTTAAAGTCCCCACGTTTCACAACTGACTTGACCATTGTCATTACCATGGAATCAAACATTCTAATATTAGTTAGGAGACATACGTTTATAATTTTTTTAATGTTTTTTTTTAACTATGAACAAACACCCTGTGCCTTTGCTATTCTACTTTTTATATCTTTGCTTTATGAGCCGTCTTCTTGGTAAATTTTCTGGATACCTAACTTCATCTCCTCGCTCTCGCTTGTCCCTAATCCAAGTGACTTAGTCTTCTTCACATGAGTTTTCATACCTATTCTTGCACCCTGAACTTTCAAAACTTCCAAAAAATCAATTCATTTCACTGACATTTTGTTTTTGATGTTCATCTCATCTGTAAAATCTAGTCGAAGGAAGTTTTTCCTTCCCATTTGATTCCGTGTTCTCCAATAGCAGCAATATTATTTTTGAACATAGCATTAATCACATTAATTTACTTATCTAGTATTACATAAAAGGATAGTACCATCAATAAAACTTTTCTAGTGGCCCCATTGCAACTGAGCCACCATGTAACTGAACCCCAATCAACTGAACCACTGTAACTAAACCACCGTGAAACTGAACCACCGTGCAACTGAACCACCATACAACTGAACCACCGTGCAACTGAACCCCCGTGCAACTGAATCCCCGTGTAACTGAACCTTCGTATGACTGACCCCTCGTGCAACTGAACCCCATTTAACTGAGCCCTCGTGCAACTCAACCCAGGTGCAACTCAACCCCATTTAACTAAACCCCCATTTAACTGAACCCCCGAGCAACTGATCCCCCGTGTAATTGAACCACCGTGCAACTGAACCCTCGTATAACTGAACTCTCGCGCAACTCATCCACCGTACTTTCATTGGGTAAAACACAAGTTAGAATCCTTACATGTTCAACCTTGTTGGAATGGTTTGCTTTTTAAAGTCATGATATAAATGACTGTTAAGATGATTAATAAAAAAAGCTGTGCTTTGTTGTCATAAAAACAAAGACAATCGGACGCCACAAACTCTTAAAGTCAGATTTATTTCTCCTTTTTTGTGTCTGTTAGTGGGGGTTCTCTTCGCCCTGTCACTGTCTACGGGTCTCTAGACGTTTACCACCCCCCTCTCCCATGGAAAAACCCTCCCCTGGAAAATATCTCGTCGCGGAAAATGTGGTTTTCCAAATTTGAATATTTTATTTGAGTTCTGTTATTTTTTAGTTTAGTTAAGAAATACTAAGGAAAGT
This sequence comes from Artemia sinica, assembly GCA_027921565.1. Taxonomy (NCBI): domain Eukaryota; kingdom Metazoa; phylum Arthropoda; class Branchiopoda; order Anostraca; family Artemiidae; genus Artemia; species Artemia sinica. Next base: position 29,214,496 of record CM051269.1, read on the forward strand.
GTAAAAGAGGAATTTATATGTAAGTCCCTCCCCCCTCCATGAAAAAAGTTCTTCTCATGAAAAATACTCTAAAAACTCTCGCTCCCCCTCCCCACCCTTCAGAAAAGTCCCACGCGAAAAATGTCCGTATGTTTCCCAATAACAAAACTATCTGAAAGCAATGGAGAAATTACAAAACTTGAACAGGGTCTTCTGCAGTGGGGTTCTCAGATTGTTTTGTAGCTAGGGAAAGAGGGAGATACCTCAAAGTGTGCATTTTAATGTCAAAACATCTCAGCTCTCATTGAGCCCTCTGATGAATACAGATTTAGCTCTAACTAGAGAGACGAGAGGAGGATGGAGGTAGAAATTTTTTTATAATCAAAAATAAAAAAGACTAGAACCATATAAAAAATGGTTCTAGTCTTTTTTATTAGTCGAAAGTAATTGGATACCAACCAACCACAAGGAACATTTTCCGGGGGGAGATTTTACACGGGGAGATATTTTCCAGGGAGGGGGGGGGGGTCTTTTTCGCGAGGTGGTATTTTCCGGAGGTGTTTTTCCCAGGGGTGTGGGCTGGTTTCCCTCCTAATAACAAAAAAAACACAGTCCTCGGGGCAAGGGCCGTAGGCTATTACAAATTACCCTTCGCTAAAATTTAAGGTTCTTATAAAAAAGATGGTCGTACAAACTTTGGAGAAGGCTCATTCGATTGGAAATTGAAATTTCGAGTTCAATTATGAAGAATCAAAGTTAATCAGAGGACAATTAGCCTCTCCCTCTTAACCGCCATCCCCTCCCCTCAAATGTGTCTGATCATTTTTTTTTTTTTAAATAGTCTAAAGGTTAAATAACCATGCCTCTGGGGTTAACAATCCCACCAGCAGCTCCTGGAGCAAGGGCTGTAAGTTAAGCTAGTTACTCAGTGTTAACACATAAGGTTCTTATGAAAAAGAATTTTGTATGAACTGGGGGGGGGCATTTGATTGGAAATCAAAAGTTTCAGTGCACTTTTTAAGAGTTAAAAGTGATCGAAGGGCTTCCGCTCCCGCCTTTTTTTCTCAAATACATCCGATCGATAATTTTAGATGACCATTTTATTTAAAACAGTTCAAAAGTTAAATAACTATGCCTCCAGGATTCGCAACCTATAGCCCTTAGTGCAAGGGCTGTAAGTTATGCAAGTTGCCTCTTGTTAACTCACAAGATGTTTTTTTTATCAAGAAAAGAGGGCATTTTCATCCTATAAATAAAAAAAGCGTGGAGAGTTAAAGTCAAACCTTAGGGAAATTTCAAGAAGAATGCAAGCACAATCGAAAAACATTTTTCATTTTATCCTTTATTGGTTGTGAAAACGAAATACCAGCAATATCTCAATGGCTGATGGTATCCGCCGTCACATAAGAGTGCAAAAAGTTGATTTGATTTAGGAGCAAGTTTAATTAACGCAAAACGTGGGTTAAATAAGTAAATTACACTACTTTAGACTATGTTAAGGGGCGCGCGCCCCCTCGCCCCTCTAAATCCGCCACTGCCGTCACATTGTTCGGAAAATGTTTAGGAACATTTTCAACTAAATCAAGAGGTACAGTTGTTTACAGAGGTCATGCAGTTTTACAAGATGACGTGTCAACAATGTGTCGAGAACAGCTGAGGATATAAACCTGAGGGTATGAAGTTTAAACTTTCAGGGCAAGTAGAAGGAATGTTGAAAAAAAGGCTGCAACCAGTCCCACTCCCATATCCTTTTTAGCTGTAATCTCCTCAAAGACATCTGATCAAAATTCGTTATCTAGATTCACAAAGGTCAAATATTTTCAACACATATGTTTATTACTTAACGTCAAGAAAGGTCTGATTCATCTGATAAAAAGATAGCTAAATCAGCTTTAATGGTTTGTGACATCGGATCACAGTTTATATAATTATCCAGTAAGCTTATCGCAGATCATTTCTGGTCTTCGTTCTCGGTGCGAACAAAAAACTCCTCCCACTTCTTCGTGCAGTTATGGATCAGTGTGTTTGCGTCTATCAATGAGAAATGGTTACTAAGCGCATTATTCGTAATAGCGGGTTTCCACTTGTTTCCGATTGTTTCGCGTCTGACTTGTCTGCCCGTGAAAAGATCTGATGCCGCCTATGTTTCTACGTTCTCTGGAGCACTCGCACCCCGGTCCGGTTTTTATAATGGGTGAGATAGGGAATGATCATACTGGATAATTATATAAACTGTGCATCGGATCTTCTTTTTTTTGTAAAAATAAAACAAAGAAGCTTTTTTTATGAATGATCTTGACAGGTGTTTATATCATGACTTTAACTAACAAACAATTCCAACAAGGTTGAACCTGGAAAAATTCTAACTTGTGTTTTACCCAATGATATTGCCTCATATTTTTAGAACACTGAAAAACTGACTTCAGGGGGTCAGTAGCACGAGGGTTCAGTTACACAAGGCTTCAGTTGCAAGATGGTTTAGTTGCACGGTGGTTCAGTTGTACGGTGGTTTTCAGTCGCACGGTGGTTCAGTTGCACGATGGTTCAGTTGCAAGGTGGTTCATTTTGCACGGGGGTTCAGTTATACAAGGGTTCGGTTGCACGGTGGTTCAATTACACGGTGGTTCCGTTGCTTGTGGTTCAGTTACACGGTGATTCAGTTACACGCAAACCTTTTTTAGCAGCTGATCAAATGCCTCTTCGTAATCTATAAACTGAAAACTAAAGAGTCTCATGACTCAGATAATTCTCAATTATTAATCTACGAATTAAAATTTTGTCGAAGCACCTCTCTGCCGCCCAAAACTGCAGTGATCTTCTTTTAAAACCTAATGTAAGGCATCTGTCGGCATCTATCAGTCTATTAAACATCATTAAACTATGTAATTTGTTTCCTACGGCAAATACCCCTGCAAAAACACTCAGTCACCCTTTCTACTCGAAAATGTTTTCCATATTTGAATCAATAACTTTGTGACAAAGGTGACAAAGTGACAAAAGACTTGATAGCCATGGCTAATTAGAGTAAAGCCAAGACAGATATTCTCTGGGGGAGGTATAGTCGGCTTAACTTTTTCAAAGTTGTACAAAATTGATTAAATTCACTTGTTGATGATAGCCAATCTTCCATCTTAGGGCAGAACCAAAGTAGATAGCCATAGAGTAGGAGTAATTAAAATAATCTATCAGTTCTGTGAGCCATTTGAAGGCAATTGGAGACCCAAAAATGACTGAAAGTTTTATGACCGACCATGTTCATAGGGGGCGACTGATATTTTTGGGTTGACTCATGACGGAAGATGTCCACTGTACTTGTAGAAACTTGTAGACACGTGGTCTATACTTCTGTAAATAAAGAAACTTTGATTTTCCACTTTCCTTTTAATGTATATTTTAAGCAGTGAGCTCTGCTAAAACCTTAAGTTTTCACATTAGGCATTGGAAAAAAAACTCGTTCTATGAGAGTTAGACTTTGGTAGATCAGTAAAGAAACTATTATAGAGAAACGAGGCGAATTTCAATGCATTGTCAATCCGTCAAGGTAGTATTTGACCCATTATTTTCTGGCTTTTCCTGGGTTGTGTGATCTGAAACTTCAGAAGAAAAACAGTCGTGTATATCAGTAGTAATGGGTCTCTACGACCAGCCACTGTGCAACCTAGCAACTAGATCTGGCCGCTGCGCGCCCAAGCAACCAAATCAAGCTGATTTACATAAATCAAGCGGTCCCTATGGCCATTGTGGGTACAAGCGCCGCGCCTTATTTACATATTCCCGTGAGAAGCAGGAATTCCAACGCGTGTTAACCAGCATTCAGCAACAATAATAGACAAAACGTATTTGTTCTATCTTTCCTACCTGCTACTTCCTATTTCGATGCGATAGTTAACGTCTTTCGATCATTTTCCTGTAGTGGCTGTGCTATGGTTCTACGTGCACAAAACTCAAAAATAAAAAAGACAAAAAAAAAACAACTGAAAAAGAGAATATTGAGAAATTTAGGCAAGAAATAAGTGTTGAATCGTGGCAAGATGTTTCACGATAAGTCTGAAAGTCCATCCGCAGTGTTTGATAAGCTTATAGGTATTCTTCGAACGATATTCAAGCCAAAATGTCCAATGAAAACTGCCAAGCTGAAGAAATCGACTCCAAGAAGACCATGGGTAGCCCAGGTACTTCTTCGACAAGTCGCGAAAACAAACGAATTATGCATGTTTTCTGAATTTAAGAATGTTCGTGAATTTAAGTTGCTTCCTGAATTTAAAACCACTCTCTGAATTTAAGAGTCTTATCTTGGGTTTTATCTTGATATGGAAACTGTATGCTTACCAATGTTTGAATTGATGTCCACCGGAGTATTTTCGGAAAATTCTTGTTTCCAACTCTTTATATCATTGTTATAAACGCAGAAATTCTTCGGGGATAGGTTTTGAGGCTCAAAGAACTAAACGCGGATCTTTGTTTCTGCGTTTTGCGTGACCACAATCATAAAATTCTCTCCCGAGGAGTATGTTGCTAACAGGGATTGTCAATCAGTTCAAGGTTAGGCTGAATTTATAAATCTTTTATTTATAAATTAGGCATGAATATATAGTGGTAGTAGGCTATGAAAATGGAAACAACCATCATATAAAACCCGACAGGTTTTCCTTGTGGCTGTTGAAAGAGGATGTATGTGTTGTTTTTGTTAAGAAATTATTTGTTTGGTTTGTCCAATACTTTAGCAGAAACCAATGCATAAGCAGTAAATTTGGTACGCAAATAACTTATTCAAGGTCAAAAACAGATTGTGTTTTCTTAGTTTATACTGGGCCTATTTGGCGAAGCTGTGAAAATGCAAAGTCAACGAATCTCGCTTTTTACCATATCCATTTCAGAAAATTCACTTGAATTTCGGAAATAAGAGAGGAATACGATACAAATTTTGTGCAAAATTCAGCCAAATCCTCAACTCTTTTTTCAAAGTTAGCTTTTGACAACATTTGACAACGAGGCATATTACTACGAGACCTTAAACTTAAAATTTATAAATCGTACTACTAAATTTTTGGCATTCGCAGCTGGATCTTGAATGGTTTGTATCGAAATCGGGTCCAAATTTCTAACTCTCTGAGATTCTGCTATAGCCACTCTATTTTTTTCTCGGATTCGGTGTAATTTTGGAATTTTGTTCCAACTTTCACCGAGTCTCAAATAGTTGAGGTTGTTGACCCCCCCCCTTCGCCTTCTGACGCCCTGACCGTTGTAATTGAGACGGAGAGTTGAATCAACTTTTAATTACATGCATTGAGGCATCTATTGCTCAAATATTGTCGCAGTTAAGGCTCCTATCTGGGTCTAATTTAAACGCTATAAGGTATTTGCAATAAGTAGTTGTCTGTTTCTTTTCTTCCTCTTTCCCCAAAAGAACTGAGGCCGAACTTCTTCTGTGTTCTGCTGGTTACAAAGAACAAAAGCTGCTTCATTATTGTGACACAAACTGGGTTGAAAGGTATGATATTGTGATCACTGGTTTCTATTGAATTCTGCAAAAAGTATCACGTTAACACAAGCACAGAGGGAAGTGATTGCTACCGTTTATTGAAAAACAATAGATTATGAGTCTGAAAAAAAAACTTTTGATCCCACAGGTTTGTTAGTTTTGTTGCTTGTGTCGCGTTTTTCTCGAATTTACATATATCAATATGTAGTGCGTGCCCTCAGAGTTCTAATGGGATTTAACAGACTTGTCTGTATAATTGGATTTGTACGTTATGTCACTCGGAGTTTTTTGAACAGATTTGGAACACCTACTTGATAAGAAGAATTTGCGCCAGCTGGCGGGGCGCTGGAATTTCCCCTCTACGAATCAGATATTCGCTGCCGAATAAAAACGGCCCGGCATCGGGTTCTAGTAAGTAAAATTCATTTAGAATCGTAACTCGTATCCATTTCTGATTTTCTACACATAACAGCAAGTAGGGTACATGTTCCTCCTCTCAAGAAAAAAAAAACTGTGGTTTATTAAGATTCTACGTATTCGTAGGTAGAATTTACTTACTTAGGTCCCGGCCATCCTCGTGGGACGTTTTGGGGCCACTCCTCTTGCTAGCTCATGCGTAAGGGCTCGGTACATTGCTCTATCTGGTGCGATACGTGATAACTGGGCTATCTTTACGTTGTCAAACTGGAAGTTCTCCATCCATCGTTTTCGTGGTCTGCCTCGTGGGCGAAGGCCATGGAGGGATCCTTCAAGGGCGATTTTCGGAAGGCGGCTCGGCTCCATTCGCTTGACGTGGCCGAACCAGCGCAGTTGTTGCTTCTTAATTTTATTGAGTATGGTTTCAGTAGACTGGAGCCTTTGAGGTACTTCCACATTTGTGATTCGGTCAGTGTATTTGATTCTAGAAATGCGACGGAGGCATCTCACCTCAAAAGCTAGAAGTTGTATTTCGTCTTCGGTTTTCAGAGTCCATGTTTCACATCCATAAATAACTATGAGGATTACTAAACTGTTGAATAGGCACATTTTGAGTTTGTTGGATAGGTGGTTACTTTTCCAGAGGTTAGCTAGTCTTCGGAAGCTAGAGCTAGCAAGTGCAAGTCGACGTTTCACGTCAGAGCTATGGCAATTATCTGAGGAGAGTAGGCTACCAAGGTACAGGAAGTGATCAACCGTTTCAACCTGTCTCCCGCCTATGGTGATAATGGGCGGGTTGTCTAGTTCACGTCTCGTAGTTACCATGACTTTGGTCTTGCTGGCATTGATTTCCATCCCGAAGGGCTTTGTGGTATCGTAGAGTTTATCAGCTTGTGCCTGCAATTCTTGTGTAGAGTTGGCTAGCTCATCAATATCATCAGCGTAGGCAAGATTCTCTATTAACACCCCTCCTATTGTTGCGCCATACTCCGACTGCATCATCGACAGAACGGCATTTAGAAAGAGGTTGAAGAGATGTGGTGATAAGATGCAACCCTGGAGTACTCCTGACGAAGTTGTAAACTCTTCTGACAACCCATCAACGGTTATTACTTGGCCTCGGAACTGGTCGTACAGACTCTTGATTATTTGGACTATCTCATAAGGGATACCATAGTGAAGGAGGATATGCCATAGTCCTTCGCGCCATATCAGGTCAAATGCCTGACGGAAATCAACGAATAGTTGGTAGAGTTCTTGGTTGAATTCGATGTGTCGTTCCATGAGTTGCCGAACGACAAATATCTGATCGATTGTTGATCTTCCAGGGCGGAAGCCGGCCTGGTATTCTCCAATGGCAAAGGCAGTTGTTGCTTGAATGTGACGGAGTGGGATTTTTGTCAGGACACGTGACTGATGGCTCGTGAGGCTGATCGGACGGTAGTTTCCGCACTCTTTCTTTGACCCCTTTTTGTGAATGGGTACAATGGCAGCCTTACACCACTGACGGGGTACGTGGCCGGTTTCCCACACCGCAGACACAATGGCATGGTACAGATCAGTTACATCATCCGATCCGACGTTAATGAGTTCAGCGGTGACTCCGTCTGGGCCAGGGGCTTTTCCTTGTTTGAGCGTCTTGATTGCTGACTCGGTTTCTGACTTGAGTGGGGGTGGTGGTCTGAGTTCTTGGTCGGGAATGGGGAAGCGGGTCAGTATTTTAGGATCCGCAGCTACTGGGGGATTCAGTTTATCCTTAGAATTTAGTAAGCTTTAAAATTACATATTCAGTTCGGAAGAAGACGGCTGATTAGCGAAGAAAGGATTCAAGGGCCAAAAATTTACGCCTTCAATTTGTTCTAATATTTACCTTGTTGCATCGTAATGGGATTGAAAGATGACGAATATGACTACCTATTTAAAGGTCTGTTTATGTGTCTGTCATCTAAGTAAAGCAGTTTTAAGCGATAAATACACTAACTATTGTGATTTAGCTAACTCTTGATCTAGAGGCTATTAGCCTAACTTGTGTTTCTGAGCAAAATTAAGATCCTTAAAGGATCATTGCCCAATCAATACCCTAGGTACTATCTAAGGATCTAGGTCATATTAGCAGCTTCTTACTAACTCAATTTAGGTAAACCATAGGCCTAAAGTAATCTTGAGAAATGAATATAGGCCTAGTCCAATTACAATCCAGGAAGATGTATAATAGCTCCTGTTGCTATTATGTTTGGTCAGTTACATACAAAATTCCATATATGTCAGACAGACAAGATGAATGCTCACTACTCAATTCTCTTATTATGTACTTTCCATAGGCTATATGATAGCCTAATCACTAGGCCTAATTAATTCACTTGCAAGTGTGTTATAAAAAAGTCAAGGGTAAATTTGGAGCAGTTCATATATTTGACCTACAAATAAAGTGAACATACCAAAAGATGTCATTTGTTTTATGCTCATTCTGAATATAATATGCCTAATGACTTTTCTCACATTTTTAATTTTAAGCCTTTTCTACCCCTTGAAAATGATAACTTCTCTTTGTGGTTTCTGGGTATAAAAAGGATGAAAACATTGGTTTCAAACTTACTATTTCATTTTAAAATCCATTTTGTTAAAGTTATATAATCCATAAGCATTGATTTGTCACAATTAAGTCAGGTAAAAAAAATTCAAAATGTTTTTTCCATTTTTCCATCCGCTATTCCTATTGAAATTTTGACCAAGCAACATTTTACCTTAGTTTTCAGTTATCAGTTTCTTTTTCTCTGACTTTAGTTCTGAAAATGCAATTAGCTTACTGTTACATTAGTAGAATTTTAAGCCATATCAATGGGTTTCTTCTAGCCTAGATTGAGCCAAGTTGTGAAGCTGAAAATAGTTTTCTTATACTTCATTTAAGCAGAAGATCTGTTTTGCAAGGTTTCACTTTCATAATTCAAAGATTTTTGAAGGTCATCAAAGGTTGCAGTCCTTTAGAAGGAATGGAGTTGGGTACTTCAAAATAACTTCCTGGGACATACTTTAGTCTGCAGACCAATCCCTGATACTCTCATTTTCCTAGTCTAACCCTTTTCCAAGATAGCAAAAACTAGCTAAACTAGAATTTTACCCCAAAAACTAGGCTATAGAAAGAAATGATTATTTTCAAAGAATGCTAGAACTGCAGCTAAGAATATTAGTGAAAAAGCTTTATGTTTAATAGAAAGGAGAAAGGATTTGGGTAAATTTTTACCAAATCATATTATTGACTTACAAATAAAGTGACTTATTGACTTATGAATAAAGTAAATATACCACTCAATGCCTTTTTTTATGCTCTTTCCAAATATAATAATCATTTTTGTTGGAAATGAATTTCACCCCCATCCCTATATACCAATTCAGGGTATATATTTGCACATTAGGGGGGGGGGTGGGGTAAAGTTTAAACTTACCTCCCATTTACATCAGAAATAAAATTTGCCCCCCCCCCCTAATGTACATATATATACCCTAAATTGGATATATAGGGGTGGGGTTAAATTTATTTCTGACAAAAAATGATTATTATATTTGGAAAAAGCATAAAAAAAGGCATTGAGTGGTATATTTACTTTATTCATAAGTCAATAATATGATTTGGTAAAAATTTACCAGGATTTATACAAGAATTATCTGAGTGATAGATCATATGAAAACAAAAGGAATGTAAAGAAAGTAGAGAAAGCATTAAAATATTAACTAAGGAGGTGTAAAGTGGAGGCCATGGATAAAATTGCCAAGGATCTGGAAGATGCAGCTAGATGGCATAATAGTAAAATATTGTACTGGCATGTTAACAAATTGAGAGGGAGTAGTCAATCACAGACTTGGCCCAGTTAAAGATAGGAATGAGGCCACAATTAGCAATAAGGAAAAAACTTAAGAGAGATGGGCCAAACATTTTGAGAATTTGCTTAACCAAAATAGAGTTGCAGGAAAAGATATAGAGGAAAATGAAAAAGTTTGTGATACCTTGGATGTGAAGGAAGATTTGTTTTGTGAGGAGGAATTAGCAACAGTACTAAAAGGATTAAAAAATAATAAGGCTCCAGGTGCTGATAGGGTGGTAAATGAGTTTCTTAAATATTGTGGCTCTAAGGTTAGAAATAAGTTACTGAAGATTATGAATATGATTTTTGAAAAAGTGCCTAGCAATTTTAGGAAAACCTTAATTAAGCCACTTTGTAAGAAAGGTGATAAAAGTGAGAGTGGTAATTATCAAGACATTAGTCTGCTATCTGTAGGTAGTTATTTACTTAGTAATATGATAGTTTTTAGACTGAGAGATACCATAGACAAAGTTTTAAGAGAAGAACAGTGTGGTTTTAAAAAAGGTAGAGGATGTGTTGACCAAATTTTCACTCTTAGGCTAATAATTGAGAAGTGCCTGAGTTTTCAAACACCTTTGGTCCTCAGTTTTATAGATTATGAGCAAGCATTTCATTCTGTTGATAGAAGAGCTTTAGTAAAGGTTTTATCCTTGTATAGTATGCCAGACAAATACATTAAAGTGATTAGGGCTATGTAGGAGAATAACACTGCTGCAGTTAAGGTAGGAAATGAGGTTAGCAGCTGGTTTTGTATTAAATCAGGAGTTAAGCAGGGTTGTGTTCTATCCCCCTTTATATAAATTATTTTGATGGACTTTTGTTTAAGGAGCACAGGAAAGGCAATGGGAGACCACATAATCAAATGGGGAGGAAAGTCTCCTGGACTTGAATTATGCTGATGATTTAAGCATCCTAGATGAAAGTTTGAGCAAAATGACTGAAGTTTTAGAGGTTTTGTGAGTTCAGGGGGCTAGAATTGGTTTGAAAATTAATGTTAGGAAGACTAAGTCAATAAGGTTAGGAATAAGTGAAGATGAAAAGGTGACATTGGGTAATGAAAAGATTGATCCAGTGGGCAGCTTCACTTACCTTGGTAGTATTATTAGTAAAGATGGTGGGAGCAGTGAAGATGTTAAAAGTAGAATAGTCAAGGCTCAGGGTGTTCATGGTTAAAAAAAGTTTGGAAGAATAGGAAGATAAGTCTACAAACCAAGATTAGAATATTAGAAGCTACAGTGATGACAGTGGTCAAATATGGCTCTGAAGCATGGATGCTCCAAAAAGCAGACGAATATTTGCTAGATGTTTTCCAAAGAAATTGCTTAACAATAGTTCTGGGTACCTGGCTGACTGACTGTATTTCAAACAATAGGCTGTATGAAAAATCTGGTTCAATACCACTTTCTAGGACTACAATGAAAGAAAGGTTGAGGTGGCAAGGGCACATTGTGGGGATGAAGGATGACAGATTGCCAAAGATTGTTCTTTTCAGCTAACCATCTAGGGCTAAATGGAAAGCAGGTCATCCCCATCTGGGGTGGGAGGATGTCATAAATAAAAATTTAAAGGAAATAGGAACTTTGTGGGCAGGTGTAAAAAGGGAGGCTTTGAATAGATTGGGGGGAGGAGGAGCATGCATAGCTGTGTTAGCCTCAGGCGGCTTGGTGCTGTTGTGAGTTGTTAGTAGTAGCAGTAGTAAAAGAGCTTAAAATTGAATTTTCAAGAAAAGCAATTATTATATTCAGATATAGCATAAAAATGGCATCAAGTGATATATTCACTTTATTCATAGGTCAATTTATGTGAACTGCTCCATATTTACCAAGTCAAGTAGTGTTTTCACCTTGTCCCTATCCCAGTTATGGATTCTTGTAGACTATAAATTGACCCCTTTGTCCTTATAGGTTTGGTAAAATTCCAGGTAGATAGATTAACTTAAAGACCCAGTGCCATTAAAGAATGCCTGTCTTGGATGGCTGCCAGTGTCTTGTTAGTTTGTTGTGGTTGTGTTTCTAGTCATGGGTATAAATTATTCTTTCAAGAAATGTTCAAATCTGTTTTTGAAGCTTTTAATTGTATTGGTTTTTACTACTGAATAATGAATGAGTTCTAATTATCCAGAACTTGGGTAATCCAAAAATCTGCTCTGGACCTTACATCACACTTGCCAGCAACAGGACAAATTTGTAGATGCTGGGGTCTCAGCTCATTAGGGGTATCACAAACTGTGTGCCAAGGGGTTGCACCATCCTCTATGAACAGCTGACTTAAGGCTTCAGTAATGAGGGGCATAAATCTTTGATGGCTGAATTATGAAACTGAACTTAGAAAAATTTGGTTTTCCTTTTACTAGTTTCCTAGGGGTCTATGACATAGGGGCAACTGAGTGGTTAAACAAAGGTGCACATTACACTTCAGGCACTTGACAAACATGTGGGCATGTTTTGCGCAGGACTTGCATCTTTGTCTTTCATCCACTATCTCAGGCCAGTGGGCCATGTTGTCAAAGCAAATGCTGGAACTGGGGATGCCGTCACTCCTAGTTTTCTTTTGTGGTCTGGTAGTAACTGGAGACTTGCTTGGTGGTCTACTTTTCCTTGTTGCAGGGATGACTGCACCTCTGAGCAGCCAGTCAGCAATATCTGCACAAAAGCAGACAAGAGATGGGGGCTTCTCAGCATCAGAGTGATGATTGCGCCTGTATAGTAACCAAGCATCGGCTACGCTGATGTCAAGGAGGTAATAGATTAGATGCATGGGCCACTTCTTCCCCTTGCTGTCAGTATGATATAACTCAATCAACATGTCACTCAAGTTCACCCCACCTATGAACTTGTTATACTCTGTAACAACATTAGGTCTGGCTACATTGATTCAAGCCTTCCCTTTTTTCCCACAATTTGCATTAGTCAAGTTAGTCAGGCCCAACATATGAAGAAATAAGATGGACTGGCTTATTGTCATACCATTTTGTCACAACTATTCCAGAATGTTGCTCAACCCGCCAATCAAACAATCCTCTTCTGGAGCTTTTCAGCTTGTTGTCAGCTTCCAAGGGTGGAAGTTTCATTTTCTGCATTATATATATTTGGACTGTGCCTACTGACTGGATTCCCATTTCCTGCAGCTTTTTTACTAGATGAAAACTGCTGTAAAAATTGTCAAAGAACACTTTGAAGTTCTGGTTTTTCAGGAGATATTTGACTAGGCAGAGCACCACATCAGCATCAACACCAAGGTCAAAACTGACAGCAGTTCCTTTACCACTGTAAATTTCAAAGTCATAAACTATTTCACTGGCTCCAGCTCTTGTAAATAATTTTAATCCCCACTTGTGTGGCTTGTCTTTGATGTACTGCTTGAACCCAAGCCGACCCTTAAACGGGACCTATTATTCATCCACAGATTGTCATTCTTCATTTGGGACTTCTTGCATATTCTTCCAAAGCCTATTGTACAAGGGTCAAACCTTAAAGAGGGGGTTGTATCCTGGATTCCCCTTTTTGATTGCTTTGAAGCCATCATTTGTGTGAAAGAACTGTCTTATTCTTTTCTAGTGGTTGTGTGCCATAGCATTAGCCACTGGAGGATAACATGTAATTGTTTCCAAGTACATAGACATGTAGGGAAGTTTCACAATTCCCATAAGCAAAATGATTCCAAGGAATTGTTCCATTTCTTTGATAGTACATTTCAGCTCCAAGCATTTCTCCTGCAGAGCATACTGATTTGTCTCTTCTACAAGGATCCTTATAATTTCTGAGTCAAAGAACTTTTGGAAGATTGTGACTGGAGTAACCAGATACGAGTTGGGACTTAGCATTTGCCCTTTACAATCCATGTCATTCTCTGGTGCAGGGGTTTTCTTCCAGATTTGTCTCTTTTCAGCCAAAGATTTAGGAACCACATCTACTTTGGCTTCATCATGGAGGGATTTTGCAGACTTTAGATGAGACTTTGCTCTTTGATGAGTGGTAGATTGTATTCATTGTTGCTGGATGGTGAGAGATCACCATCCAGCTCTAAGGCAGAGGAAAGAGCAGTGCTGAGGTCCACTCTTCTTAGTCATCCTTCATGTTGCCTCTTCAGTGCTTCCTGCAGACTTACTTTGATCCTTGCTATTGCCTCATTGACTAATGAAGAGGTTGAGGGCTCCATAGTCTCAATAGCTCTTCAGCTGCAGATAGTAGAAAGTAAACTGGCAAACTGGGCAGATAATGCATGGGTTATATATGGATGGCCTTATGGTTTTAAACAAATTCATTCATTTAAACTTTATATCCTTAATATTTTATGATCTTTAGCCCCCCCCCCCTTCCCTTTGTGGGCACCCATGAACTATACAGAACTTTTTGGCGGGTCGGTATTGTACTCCCTCCCCTAGGGAAGATGGGCCTTATAAGATACATACTTAAAAATCATCCTTGCTTGTGGATGAATAAAAATAATACAGATGGAACCGTCAGACACTAACAAACACCAAGATTTTTTTTTTCTTCACCATGCAACATAAACTTCAATGCTACCTGGGTCAGATTTATCTCATTCCACAAAATCCAAAAAATTTCTTTATGTCAAATTCAGTCCTGTGCAAACATTGTTAGATGACTGATAAAGGGGAAAGTAATATACCATTCAATAGCTCTTATTATCTTGTTTCTGGCTCTGCAGATAATTTCTCATTTCAACCAATCAGAAAGGAGCTATAGGCAAAAATCTTGGTGTGTCTTTTAATAGCCACCAGCCATCAAAAGGATAACTGTATTCTGGCTAAGTGGGTTCCATAGGCCTATCACATGGTTGGAGAAAATTTGTTTGGCAGTTGGTATTTGCTTGTTTCTGGTAGAGCTTCAGGGGATGCCTTCTAGTTCGTGAAGAACTATCTATCTGTAATTGACCTAGTTTTTGGGATGATATTAAGGTTGCAGATCAACTTGTATGTCATATTTAAATCTGTTTGTTCTAACACTTTAGGGGTGGCCTCTTGCGGTTTGAAGTTTTACAGGCCAAAAATACTTTTCAAAGGGGAGTTTTTTCAATTTATATGCTGCTTAATATATTTGTATTTGTTCCCCTTGTCTGAAACTAATTTAGGGAGGGTTGGTGTAGTTTTAGTAGTCTATCTGTGTAGTTCATCTCTTTAAATCTTGAAAGAAGTTTCATAGCATGCTGTTGGAGGTTATCTGTTTTGTACTGTGGTCCCCATATAATGTTACCATATTCAGTAGTAGGCCTAACAAGTCCTTTATGAAGCTTTAGAAATATCAACCTGTCAAGGTGTTTAAAACTCAATGAAAAAAGCTTTCCAAAAAGAAGTTTTTCAAAGAAAAGTAAAGGCCATATTAAAATCAGCCATATTAAGATCAGCAGAAATATAAACCTATAATAATTCAAATTCAAAACAACCATAAGTTACTATTAAAGAATAAATGAAACCCAAAACAAACATACAACAGGTACTCATATAAATGAATAAATTAATCTTAGAACAAGTAAAAGTTAAATTGAATATGCAAATCAAGCTTAAAACTAAACCAAAGTCACTACAAACAATAGTTTGGCTGCTGCCCTGGCAGTTAATGTCTAAATCCTAGTTTGTGTCATTGGTACTTTAATGAGAAATATGTGTCTTGAACAGTCTTGGAGAGAATTGATAAATTTAAACTGAATATTTGATATATAATTATATTAATTGTTGAAAGCTCATCAGTTCAAGATTTTATTTAACTTTAATTTTTATCTTCATTTTCAATGTGCAATAAGTATAAAAGAAAATCCTTCTTATATAATTTGTTTTCAGTAAAGCACCAGTGATGCAGTAGGCTTTAGACTTTTACAGGGAAGGGGGCAGTAGCCAAACTATTATTGATAGTGAGTTTTGTTGCTAGATGTTTGATGTTGCTGATTTTTGTTGCTTGTAGTGATGTTTTGCTTAATCATGACTTAAGGTTTTCAAAAAAAAACTTGATATAACTTGAATTTCTGCTGAAAAACAATCAGATGTTAAATAAATAAAACAAACTACAAGTTAGTTTTTTCAACTGCAAGTAAGGAGCAACACTAAAACTAAAAACAAACAGAAATAATTCCATATTAGAGGGTTGCCTCCTCTTCAAAACATCATTCTTTATACTAAAGTTCTCCTTCTTGTCATAAATCATTAAGGGGATGCTGTACAATAAAGACTTTCCCTATCTCATCCATTATACACGTTTTTAGTTTGTGTGGTCAAACTATTTAGAATTATATTGACAGGCTTGATATAACTTGTAGAACTTAGATAATAGATTTAAATAAACAAGAGAAAACTAAAAGATAACTCCAGATTTCCCAGATATATTAGAAAAACCATTTAATTTCTTTGAATTTGGGCCTGATATAGAGATTTTCAGTTTTGATGAGACTTACATCATCAGGAAGTATGAATTTGATTAGGCTAGCTAGATTAGTTTCTAGCTGAATTATATATATATATATATATATATATATATATATATATATATATATATATATATAATATATATATATATATATATATATATATATATATATATATATATATATATATATATATATATAAAATTACTCTATATTGAACCCAAATAAACATTTCTTAGTGGTTCTTTTCATCAAAATTCAGGTAAGGCTAAGACCCTGGTAGAGTTTTCGTCAGGGGCATAATTTTGTCAAATCCTGGGGGAGGGGGGCAAAGTTGGAGCCAATTTTCCTAACCAAGTAAAAATGACAGTAAAAACTACAAAATAAGTTGTTTGGCATCATAAAGGTACTGTTTAGTTCTTTAAAAGTACTATAAAGGTATATTATTGTACTGTAAAGGTAAATATGTACTAAAAACTGATTTGTTTCTGTTGATGCTTGAATTAGAGAGGTTTATCTTAGCTTTGACAAGATTTTGGAAGAGACTAAATTTCAGCTGGGGGGGGGGCACACTGGGGTCTTGAGGGGGAGGCAAACCAAGGTCTGGGAGGGGTAGTTGCCCCCTGCCCCATAACATACTACAGCCCTGGTTTCCTTCAAACTTACCATCCATTTGACATGTTTATATACTTATGGTGTCCCAGCTAATCCCTCACTTTATTTTTCAAACGTCATTAAAAATCTTAGAATGATTGTCAATAGGTAAAGCCAGAGAAAAAAACGTGGTTTTGAATTTGACTTTCAACAAAAATCTCTAAGTTGTTTACGTATTTATAGTTTCCAAATAATTCCCCACTCCCCTACCCAAAGAAAATATTTTGAATTTGACTCTCAATGATTTTTTTGTAGTTGTTTGTGCATTAACACTTTCTGGCTAATGTCCCTCTCAGATGATTCCCTCCGTAGATGGTTACCCCTCAAAAAATTATCCCTGCATATAAAATTTTGCTCATTTGATAAAAATTACTAGTTAAATCAAAATTCATTCTCTTGTATTTTTTTTTTCTTCCATCAAGAAGTGACGCATTTGTAAAAACAAACGTGCTTTCACTCATTCATTAACAAATGTCAACTTTTCTTACTTGGGATCCCCCAAATTCTTGATTGATTTTTATAACTAAGCCCCCAGAGAGGTCGCTAATTGAAGCTTTTTCCTTTGACAAATTATCCAACAAGAGAGCCTGAAAATCGAGCAATAGACTACCACAAAGGCACTAAAAAAGAAATTAAGTGTGAAGACTAAGGGATTGAGGAGGGGGCACCTTCCCTCATATATGGAATAATTTCTGTTTGTTTTAAGTTTAAATGTTGCTCCTTGCTTATGGTTGAAAAACTTGTTATTTTTTATATTTTATTTTCATTTAGGTTTGAGTCTACTTTTCTTTGACTCTAGGTTTTGAAAATATAATTCCAATGACTCAGGTAGGATTTAAACCATATTGTGGTTAGTTTTTTATTTAGATTTAAGACACTCCCAAAAAATCCTTCTGCATAATTGTCATAAGTGCATAAATGTCATAAGCACTAATTGTATAAATATCATGTCTTCACTAACCTAATTTGGGTGTGAGTCTAATTTTCTTTAAGTCTAGGTTCTCTAAATATAATACTAATGACTTTGGTAGGATAAACTATAATGGATTATTTTTTCAAATTTAAGACACTCCCAAATTCTTTCAAATCTTGTAAATCAGGATTTAGCTAAATCATGATGAGGGTTGTGGAGTTTGTCTGCTTACCACCAACTCTGACTCTTAACTCTTGAAACTTTAAACATAATTGCTCTGACTCCAGCTCCAATTTCTAACATTTTCTTCAAAGAAGTAAGAACTCTGGCTCCTAAATTCTCGCTAATTTACTGCATAAATTAATGATAGAAATTGATATTAATGAGATAAATGCAGAAAAGTAATATTGTAGGCTAATTATATTCTATAATTAGCACTACAAGATTAATTTTGTTTATTTTTGCCAATTCTTAGTAGTATTTAAGAGTATTTGGCTTGACTTCAGCCTTTGTGTATTTCCATAACTCTGACTCCAATGGGTCTTAAATTGTTTCAGTTACTCCATTCAGCCGAAATTTACTAAAAGTGTGACTCCATAGCCCTGGATATGACACTAAAAGAACTTTCCCTCCTGGTGCATACTGTAGATCCACTTCTGAAAGTGTTAAATTTAATCTATATAAGTTCAAGATTAGGGCCCTAAGAATTTGTTGATGTAGTTGCTTCAGCAGACCTTCCTTGAGCCTAGTTTAAGCTGTTGAAACATTTCTGAATGTCTCATTTACCTAACTGGACTAGTTTTACTGATAGCAAAAAAACCTAATCTCTAATTTTATGTAGGGTGTATCTCCAGGCTACAAATAATGTTTGGTGATCCTTGTGGCTTGCGTTATTTGTTGTACCTATTTCTGTTCAGAAGTTTGGTTGTAATAAAAATTAAATGTCCATTTCAAAAAAAGAACCCTTTAACTTCCCCCCCCCCCTGTTTGTACATAATTGATATAACATATTTATATATTTCATAACATATCATTTACATATCAATTTTTTGTTTTCAAAATCTGCATCGTTTTTATGGAGGGGGGGGGATTTTGAAAAAAATTTTGTTTTTGAAAAAGACATTGTTTGATGCACAAATAATGTATTTTATTATATATTAGCATGTTTTTTTATGCATAATAAGGTAATTGACTTTTGGCAGACTCAGTTATTATCCACCAGCCACTGTATTCTACAGAAGTAATTGTCTTTTTTGGCTCTTATTCCTTTGCAGAGGATCTGCAAATATACATTTATTTTGCTTAATTAAGAATTTATCAGTCTTCTTTCAGAAAATGATATAAATGCCAAGTGCTATCCATTATTAAATTAAATGCTGATAACATCTATTTCAGGGTAATTAAAGATAATATGAAGGCATTCTGAATTGAGAAGTTGAAAATTTCAAATATCCCAATGCATGAGCTTGGAAATTCCATATATTTCTTAAATTTTAGGGAACTGTAAGTTGGTCTATTCTTATATTAAGTCAAAACATGTTTTTTACTTCCCATTAACTTGTACTTTATGGAAATCAAATAAAAGACCAAAAATGGAGCTGTTAAATATTGTGTTTTGATGATCTAATGGGACCGTCAGTTAATTTTATATAAATAGTAATCAAAATGACAACAAAATATTGATAGCTGTACTAAAGCACATTTAGTTGGTGCCTATTAGACCCCTGGATAGAGGTCTGCTTATGCATTCCTAAGAAAACACGATCTGGCTTAAATGTAGGGAAATTCAGGAAGTAGATTTTTGAGAAATCTGCTTTACAAGACAAATTCATGAGAGTTTCTGCTTAAAGATTATTTTCTCTAGAAATTTACTTTATTAAGCAAAAGCAGTGCAATGCCATAGGGTATTTAGGTTTTATTTTTTATTTAATAAGGTTTTCCCTTTCCTTATTTAATCTTTTTTGATCATACTTCCCAAGATCTCAAAAGGCAGAGAAAAGAAGACCAAAACAAAGTTTAGGAGGCTTTTATCATTTTTTTTAGCGGTTTACATATCTATGAAGAAGGTAAATAGTTGTCAGTTTTTGGTGTTACCAAATTCTGAAGAAGGGTCAATTATGATTGTGGCCTTCTGCAAGGAGCAGCATGGCAATAAATTTATGGACCACAATGGTCAAAATGAATATTCAGGTTGACAAATAACTATTAGAAGACAGGCTGTAATGAGCAGACTGTTACAGGGGTTGTCAGTGTACATGTTGTGAAAAAAGAAATAAAGATATTGGTGTTTGATGATGGAATAGTTGTTCTTCTCTAAACCAATAAAATACAAAGGCCCAGTACTCTCACTTGTATTGATATGGCTGAAAGAAATATAAGTTATTGATGATGTCGGGATATGTCACTAGGACCCATAATTTTTTTTGTGTGTGTGCAACTATGTCTCCAAGGGACTGATCCAATATTCTAGGGTTATCAGATGACTTTGGGGGGGGGGGGGCTAAAAGGCAAAAAGTGCATTTTCATGTTGTCCTCTGTCCTGGAATGGGGGTCCTTGGACCATTGTAATAAGGAATCTTGCCATATCCGTACAACATTTGCGTATACAAATTTTGTTTGCATATAGCATTACAATATTAAATTAAGCCAGTAGTTTTTTCAGTTTTTAGTTAATTCTTCAATAGTTATTCTATTGAGTAGTTTTAAATGTAATTTGCTCTTAGCACAATATAATTAAGACTTAGACCACGGCGCCGCGCCGATGAGGGAAGACCGGTGGCGGCGGGGCCAAAAATAGCGCGCCACGCCGCGCCGCCGGTAAGAACTCGGTGGCGCGCCGCCGGTAAGATGTCGGTGGCGCGCTGCCGGCGCGACCAATGTTGACAGTAAACATTAATGTTTTGATCAGTCTTTCTCAAATCACAGCTTAAATTTACAATAGATTTGAGCTTCAAATACCGTGTCACAAAATTCGTCAGTTATCTGGGTAAAAACTTTGAATATAAGTTTGAACTTAGAAAATTAATTTTTTCATAATGCCCTTTGCCTATATCTGTTTTGTCACCTTTAAAACAGTTGAAATGGGCGACTTTGATATTGATTGTTTTTTTTTTTTTGTTTTTTTTTGTCTTCTGGATTCCTAAAAAGCCTTCTTGTATTAAAAACTGGTTTTTAATAACAATTTAAAAAAATGCATTTTAAAGTTTTTTTTGGCTTCTTTATAGAATATATGTCATGTAGGCTAAGGCTGAACTGCTGCTTTTTTACTGGTTTTGGCTGCTCTTTTGGATATTATTCATTTTTCTTTTGGGGATTATTCAAAATTATGAACTCATAAATATCTAATATCAGCTAAATTATAAACTGCATCTAAAAGGAGTAAATTTATCAAATTGAAAAAAAAAAGATGAACACTTCACATGAGAACATTTCAATTACAATGAAACAAAAAACACTTAATGGTTTATTCGGTATGAAGAAAAATGAAGTGCCAGCTATTTTCTTAGGTAAAAAATGAAAAGCTCATCCGTTTTAAATGTAATTAAATGAAATAATATGCAGACTGAAGTAGCTTCAGGAAGATGTTGTGATTTTAATCCTAGTTCGTCACTTTTAATCCAAGCAAAATGTTAGGATACTTAGTATCAGCTATTGAGTTTAAGCTTTGATTTCCAAATGCTCACAAAATTACCAAATTTAAGAAAGTCGCAACAATAAGTCACATGTGGTCAAAATACTCAAAGACTCCTCTTTGATCCCCATCCAGGCTCAAAGCTTCTGTTATGGTCATTTCCATGGAAATCTCCAAAGAGTTTCTTTTTAAAATAGCTTTTAAGCGTAGTTAGGGGTATTTAGCCTTTTTTGCTTTTCTTCAAAGCTTTGAAAAAAGTGTTATAATATTCCAAATGCTATATTTGTTATATTTGTGCATATTTTTGGTAATCATTTGTGGGGTGATTGAATTTTTTAAACCACTGTAGATACTCAAGAACGTTACAACATCTAGTACCCTGAGGTCATAAGACTGTCAAAGACTCCTCCTTGAACCTCCCAAATTGAAAGCTTTTATTATGACCTGGCCTTTTAATGTAACTTGGGCACTGGACAAAGGGCGCCATTGTCACTCGAGCGCAACGTTAGGTGGGGATGTCGATATCGCTTTCGTCACACCAATTCGTTTTAGTGTGAATCTGCCTGGTACTTATGAATGAATGTTTTCAAAGTAAACCCGTTTCATCAATAAGAAAAAAAACGGGTTGGACGCATATATCCCTTTCCCTTTGGACGATAAAACCATGCAAGTGCTGTAACTCACGACAATCTTGTTAATTTTTGTCAACTTTTCAACTTTTTGGCATCCCTGCTTTCAATAAAAAAAATCAAGGTGCTATCACTTAAATATAATAACTCCCTATGCCCCCCCCCTCTGGATACCATCTTGATAGGATACCGTCTCTGCTTTAAATAAAAAAAATAATTAACTTATTGGCACCCCTGCTTTCAAAAAAATCGAGGTATTATCATTTAAATATGATAGCTCACTACCCCCTCCCCCTGGGATACCACCTTGATAGGATGCCGTTTCTGCTTTAAATTAAAAAAAAATAACTTTGGGATCCCTGCTTTCAATAAAAAAATCGAGATATTATCATTTCAAGTAATACCTCCCTACCCCCCCCCCCCCCATCTGGATACCACCTTGATAGGATACCGTCTCAGCTTTCATTAGAAAAATAATTTACTTAATAATTAACTAGGTCACTGTATGGTTCAAACAAACACGCAAAATAACGTTCGACACCTTAGTGTTCCTTGAAAAAAAATTGAAGGTATGAGTAAAGAGGTACAAGAAACAACAAAAATGTCGAAATTATTTAGATATACCTCAAATTACTGAAAAACTGAGTCAGAGATTCGCGGTGGCATTCAATAAGATCCAAAGAATCTAATTAAAAGGGAGCACACACAAAAACCAAATTAGGCCAGTAGCCTATGAGAAATCGCAAAATAACCAAGACAATGAAAAAGTCCTAATGGGGGGCCCTGGGCCTATCAAAATATTTCAATGGTTTCTCAGGGAATTTGATATCATTTTCTTCTGTCTCCACTTTAAATGAAAAAAATAATTATCTTTTCGGCATCCCTGATTTCAATAAAAAAAATGAGGTATTATCATTTAAAAATGATAGCCCCCTATCCCCCCTATAGGCAATAATTTACAATTCATTTATGAAGCATATTTTTGGGTAACTTCCGGTTCAATCTTTAATTCCCCAACCTTGTACATAGCTTAGTCTATAGCTAAATTTTGTCTCAATAGAAGGCTTTTTTTGGGGGGGGGGGGGTAAAAATGTTTCAGAAAGAAGATTGTATTTTCTATCAGGCTTCAACAATTGAGTATTAAACATTAAGAAAATCTTATCTAAAAACAGCAAAAAAATTAAATCTGCAAATTTACAATTCAGCTGTAGAAACAATCTGTCGGCTGTCAATTTCAAAATCCAACTGAAGGCTGAAGCTGTATAGTAGTGAATGCGTTCTATAATTCTATTCAACTTGAAAATAAAATTCTTGACTACGAATGATGTAAGAAATAGCGATTAGGAAACTGCATTCGAAATGACTTACTCATTTCATAAAGACGATTCTTTTTTTTGTCAACATATGAAGAACTGTGTATATTACAATATTTGCAATTGCATATTGCATCTGTCTGGTTTTTATGCAAAGTAACAAAAGAGACGAAAATTAATGAACAAGAGAGTAGTGAAGAATTATGGTATGCAAAGTAATATTTGGCAGGGAAAGTCACTGGTGATAAATCGCTAGGGGTGGCGCAGTGATTGGGTGATTTTCGGGGATTCGGGGAACCAAATTTTTTTCGGGGTGACGCATAGTTTTTTGGGAAAATACCCGAAAATTCGGGGATAGTGCAAGCCCTGCTTGATTTCTAATCAGGCAAATCGAAACACTAAACCACACGAGAAGAAAAAGCTCCGACTTTGCGGTTGACGCAATAAAGAATTGCCGCAAAATTAATTTGAAGTCGACCAAACGCCGCCGCCTCTGCTGGCGGCGGCGCGCCTGCGACACGCCGGCGGCGGTACGACACTTCGGCGGCGTTCGACCGAGCCTCTCGTCGGCGGCGTTCGGTCGATCCTCCGGCGCGGCGCCGGGGTCTAATTAAGACTGGTTTTTTAGTTATTGGTAGTTCATTTTGGTATATTAGCCCTCTTATAGCTCATGCTTTTTCTGATGAATGATCATATTCATATTATTTTAGTTGTACTGATTGGAGATTCTGGAGTTGGAAAAAGTAATTTATTATCAAGATTCACTAGAAATGAATTTAATTTGGAATCAAAATCAACTATTGGAGTGGAATTTGCAACTAGGAGCATACAGGTATGTTTTAGTTTTATCAGAAATGTGATTAAAGCAAACATCTTGCAGTTTTCCCACTATTATATGTGTTTTCCCTTAAAAAAAAAAGGTTTCAGATTTTTAGGAGAGCTCCCAAAGATGCTATTTTTCTCTTTTCATGTGGAAAAATACTATCCTGATAGATGTTTGTGTCAAAACTCTGAGCAATGTATTTTTTTAATGACAACTTGAAAATTTCCATCTGAAACAGTGTCTCAATAGATGGAAATAGAAACAATAGAAACAGTGTCTCAAAGATCTATTGAGATTTAGAATCTGATGTCACAGCTTGTCAGTGGAAGATATTTGGCTTAGAACAGCAAATAGTTCTGATTGTTTGAAAATTAGGATATGAGTACCCATGTAACCTGTTACCTTCTTCTTAAGTGGTAGCTTTCATAAACAGATCAAATGACAGGATAGGATCCTTATTGTTTCTAGCATATTTCTTTGAGCTTTAGAAATAGAGTTGCTGCTGATGAAATGTGTAAGATACAAATGATTCACAGAAATGTATGAACTTGGTAGGGGAAAAAAATAGGATGATCAAATGTAAACAGACTAAAACAGCATTTAAGCATCATTATTGCTTTTCAGTGCAGGCCTTTAATCTTTAACTGAGAGCTAAATGGGTGTGATAGAATAGACCCTTCAATTATTAATCTAAGAAAGAAAATCAACAGACTGCACCATAAAATGATATTTTCTCTCTTTAAACTATATATAAAGAATTTAAGATCTTATATAGAATTTTGACATATTCAATATTTTTGTCTATAGATGGTATTGTACTAGCGGCAAAATCAGCTGATGAAATCCAGATACTTTTATATATCATTTTGGATTATGTTGGCCTCTGAAAGTTGAATTTAAATACTGGGCTATACAACAGAAACTGTTAGTGGCTGACAGAAAAAAGAAAATTAATGGAAAGAAATTGAAAGGTCTGAAGCTGAAAGGAAACTCTGAAAGACCCCAGGTGCTGTTTATTAATGAAGTAGATGGTTTCCTGCAAGAAATATTAATACTTAGTTTTTACGTTACCAATTGTCACCATTTCATCTTTATTTATTCCCAGCATTAGGGACCTAGTCTCATCATTAATTTCCAAACCTATTCTCGCGCCCTGAACTTGCAAAACCTGTAAAAGTTCATTCATTTTGCTAACACCTCCATATAGGATGTTTAAATCATTAGCAGGAAAGTTTTGCTTCCTCATCTGATTCCATGTTCTCCCATTGCCCTTGCTATGCTCCTTAACACTAAGTCCATCTGAATAATCATATAATTGGGGATAGAACACAACCCTGCCTAACTCCTGAATTAATACGAAACCAGCCAATAACCTCATTTCCTACCTTAACCACAGTAGTGTTATTCTTGTACATAGCATTAATCACTTTAATGTATTTGTCTGGTATACCATACAAGGATAAGACCTTTGCTAAAGCTCTTCTATCAACTCTAGAATTTGCTAAAGCTCTAGAATCGAACGCTTGCTCATAATTTATAAAACTGAAGACCAAAGGTGTTTGACAACTCAGGCACTTCTAAATTATTAATCTAAGAGTGAAAATTTGGTCAACGCATCCTCTACGTTCTCTAAAAACGCACTGCTCTTCTCTTAAAACTTTGTCTACAGATCTCTCAGTCTAAAAACTGTCATATTACAAAGTAATTTGCCACCTACAGAGACCAGACTAATGCCTCGATAACTACCACACTCACTCTTATCACTTTCTTATACAGTGGTTTCATTAAGGTTTTTACTAAAATCGTTTGGTTCTTCCCCTTTTCCAAAAATCATATTTATAATCTTCAGTAGCTTATTTATAACCTCAGAGCCACCATATTTAAGAAACTTATTTACCACACTATCAGCACATGGAGCCTTATTGTTTCTTATTCCTTTTATTACTGTCGCTAATTCTTCCTCACAAAACAGATCTTCCTTCACATCCAAGGTATCACAAACTTTTTTCATTTTCCTCTATATCTTTTCCTGTAGCTCTATCTTGGTTTAGCACTTTCTCAGCATATTCTGCCCACCTCTCTATAACTCTTTCCCTATCACTAATTGTGGCCCCGTTCCTGTCTTTAACTGGGACAAGTCCGGATTTACTACTCCCTCAGTCTTGATCTGGAGAGTGTGGTATTTAGATAAAATCCTGTTTTACATTGTGAGTGATTCCCCAGTGGACACTGAAAATTTTTATTTATAATCGGCATATCTTTTGTTTGGTTATTTTGACCACTGTGATTTCCCCTGGGAACAATTATTTTAGCTCATTGTTGCCGATTGGAGGTTGCCAATAGAAGATTTTTTCCGCCGAATCTTGTTAAAATTAGCCAAATTACCAGAATTCAGTCAGTTTGGAGCAAATTTCAACCTTTTCTTAAGGTGCTTCAACAGTACCGTGTGGATCGCTTGGGACCAAGCAGAAGAGGGGAGAGAACCTGCCGGAAGCGCTGTATAGATACCTGCCAGTTTTAATTAGCCTTAAATTGCAGGGGACAGGTGAGCAGGTCTCGACACTTCCCTTGCTCCCGGTGATCTCTGTACTGCTATTCAACCTTCTTTCTGACTAAGTGAGATACCTGTTGTATGTTGGTTTGCTACATACAATGCAGAGCCAGCAGCTTATATGGTCTCCAGTCTTGAACTTTTTATACCGTGCCCGGGTTGTGGGGAATGTTCACGTCGATATTGCGAAAACTGGTGCGGACTTTTTTAGCACTGATTCGCTAATGGAAGCAAAGAAAATATTGTGGAATTTTGCAAACTGCACGAATCGCCCAAGTGACCGACAGAAAGCTGCAGATAACTGTCTGGACATGCTTAAAATTTTTGAAAAGTGTGATGAAAAGCAAATACCTCTACCCTGTTTTGTGCTGTACGAGCCTGATGAAGTACCAGTTATCGCAGGGGAATCAAGTGCTACACTTGCTCGTAAAGTTAACGAACTATGTGTCAAATTCGATAATTACGTCCTGTCAAAGCGCAACCCGCTGCATTCTTTGTCTCAAGCCCCCACATAATCATCCAAACCCTCTTTTGCCGTTATGTTAAAGAATCCACCTAAAGAGCAGAATGACCCCAAGGACCGCAAAACTTTTATTGATAACTTGTGTGGTGACTCGAAGTCGGCGATAACTGAGCTTAGACTGGGGAAAGATACTTGGCGCCTCGTCGTAAGTGATAAAAATGAAGCTACTGCTGTAGCTGATGCTATTAAATCTAAGGATCCATCGCTAAGCCTACAGCTAAAAGTTTCAGTGTTTTATGGAATTGCCCGTTTTGTTCCTGACAGTGTTACTGACGGTCAGCTGCAGAACTTGATAACTAACTGTACTGAAGTCTTCCGTATTGGCAAAACTAGGTCCTACAAGCTTCGGTTTTCTCGTCAAGAAGACTTATTAGGAGACATTTGCTTGTCAGGGATAATCGAGTATGAGTGAATCCGCATTGATAAGTTTCTCCCTCTCCCTCGTCGCTGCTACAACTGCCAAGCTTACGGACATATTTCCCAGCACTGTAAAGCTCTTACTCGCTGTTTGCTTTGTGAGCAAACAGGACAATCGAACAAGCTGGAAACCCCCTGTCAAAATAAATGCAGTGTGCGCTGTGCAACCAAGCTGACCATCCTTGTTACAGCTACAAATGTCCTGTCGCACAGAAACTTATGAATCCTCTAAAATGAGCACTGATCTACACGTTACATCATGGAATATTAATGGAGGTGTCTCAGTGAAATTACCCATAATCCAAATCTATGTGACACGAACGACGTTCTCTGCCTACAATAGCACCTTAACACTGTCGTAAAAAGTCGTGCCGCTAGACACTCCGGGGCTGGTCGGCCGAGTGGAGGTACTGCTATTCTTGCTAGAAACGTCCTTATGCCCGAACACTTTCGCGACAGTGACTATTTTACGGCAGTTAAAATTCAGAATAATGTGGTGGTCTCGGTATATTTACCCACCGATTACCGTAATGCTACATGAGAAAGACGATTTGATCAAGCTTGCCGCCTAGTCAGTTCCCTCGTGTCTGATTGTGAAGTGCAAAACCTAGCAGTAATCCTTGCTGGTGATATGAACTTTAACCTTTTTGACAACAGCAGCAGTTGTGCAAATATTCTGAATAGTATGTGCCCTCAGCTGCTGGTGGCCAAGAATACCCAAGGTTTCACATATATCCATAATTCTGGTAGTACATCTTCTCTGGACTTCTTCATGTGTTCCCCGAATGTAAAACCAGACTCAGGATCCTCACTTATCTCCACTTTCCAAACCTCAGACCATATGCCTATCAGTAATATATTCCCTGTTCAACTTATTGCACCGAGTGGTCCAAGTCCAGACAATGATAGTAAATGGCATGAAACCACTGACTGGGCTTGTGTAGATATGTTTACGTTCCGGGCTGTTTGTGATTCAATTTTGAAGAAGATCGAAGTCCCGTTTCATCCACTCTCCCCAAAAAAAACTACTAACCTTTGCAGAGAAGCAAATATTGCTGAATATTTACTTTGCATAGATCGTTCACGCTCTATGCGCTGCCGAGCGCGCTAGTGTACCCATACGAAGAGTACGTCTTGGAACTGAGAAGCATGGTTTGTCAGGTAACCCTGACCTCGTTGGTTCTTGTGCTAAATCAAAATTCTGGTTTCATGTCTGGAAGGTGTGTGGTATGCCACAGCAAGGTTTGGTATTTGAAATTCGTCTGAAAAGAAAGCGACATTTTGCGAAAGTGCTTAGGCAACACCAGGCTAAATCAGTAGCTGAACTATCAAGTAAAGCGACAAGTGAACCTAATTTCGTATTGAAACTGCTCAAAAGATATAATTCAAAAGCCTATAATGCTTTCAAAACTACCACTGACCAGTGGTATGGTTACTTTAAAAGTGAATTTTCCGAGCCTGATCCATTATTGTCAAATCAATACGAAAGGGAGCTTGATGGTTGCTTAGGCCAATCAACTGATGAGATCAGTTTTATTGTTACTCGATCTGCGGTTACTGAGTGCATTTCTAAGCTACAAAAGAAAACTTCTCGTGGTGTTGATGGCCTCTGTGCAAAGCATCTAAGATGTGGGTCCCCTCTCCTGATTGAGCATCTGACCTTACTCTTTCAGATGATATTCTGTTGTGGTATAGTTCCTAATTTGTTCAATACTGGAGTAATAACCCCGGTATTAAAAAGGGGAACGCCCTCGGGCCAATATTCTTCTTTTAGACCAACTACGGTGTCACCGGTTTTGTGCAAAGTTTTTGAGTTACTAATTATTGACGAGATGTCTGACAAGTGTTATACACTGGATAACCAATTTGGTTTCAAGAAAGGAGTAGGCCATGATCATGCTCACCATTCTATTGCTAATTTACTTGTACCTGCTCATGAAAATAATGAGGTATTATATTTTGCAGGGTTAGACGTATCTAGAGCTTTCGAAACGGGTATACATCCACACATCTTATTGACTGCTTATAAGCGTGGAGTTAATATTTCTGTCATCAAATCGACACGTGATATGTATAAAAAGCTAAATGCCAGAGTTAAAGTTACCATCTCACCTGGTACGGTGGAACTCACTCCTTCAGTTCCAGTAAAAAAGGGTATTAGACAGGGCGCTGTTACTTCTCCGCCCCTGTTTAATAATACTGTCATTGTGCCACAACAGAACCTTCTAACCACATGTATATTTAATGGTATTGATGTTTCACTAGCTAACTATGCTGATGACATCCTTGATATTAGTAGAACAGCCTTTGGAATTGAGGAAAATTTTGGAATTCTCGATAAGGAGTATAAACTTATTGGTCTTCGATTTAATGAGAGTAAGACTGAGTTCCTGGTGTTCAATCGCCGTTCAGATTGCCCGACAAATGTTCAGTTAGGTGAACATGTTATTAAAGCACAAGATACACTGACATATCTTTGTGTACCAATTGGGTCAAATTTTCGCGCCACACGTCAACTTTTGAAAGATTTTTTTGCCAGGAAAGCTAGGAATGCGTACGGTATACTAGTTGCGTTAAAGTTTAAATTTAACCACCGTATCTTAGCTAGCGTTTATAATGTATTTGCTGTTCCGCATCTACTTGCCCTTGCACTATTTTGATCTCTTCTTACTGCTTCAGATAGTAAGGATATACGGAAGTTTTTCTACAAGTATGCGAAATATTTGCTAAGACTGCCTCTGGACTAATAACAGCTCACTATCCTCGCGGTATGGAGTTGCTAGTCCAGTGTCCGCGGTGCAGAAAAGAAACGAGAGATATCGGAGGCAGATCATTGGTGAAAGCACCTCTGAAATTGTCCGTCGCTGATGTGTTTGTTCTTACATATAATTGCCCTTATTTGTATTATTTGTTTCTTGTCAGTTCTTCTTTGTTTTGGTTTTTGTTTGTATTTGTCAGAACTTATTTGTTTCTTTCCATTTTCTTTCTGTATACTCCATCAGTGTTGTATTTTGCATTTATGATGGGCAATAAATTTATACATACATACTATATTTTACTATTATGCCATCTAGCTGCATCTTCCAGATCCTCGGCAATTTTATCCATGGCATCCACTTCACACCTCCTTAGTTCATATTTTAATGCTTTCTCCACTTTCTTTACATTCCTTTTGAATTCATATGATCTATCACTCAGATAAAACAAGCCCCTTCTCCTTTCTATTAAAAATAAAGTCTTTTCACTAATATCCCTAGCTGCAACCCCAACTTTAATTCTAAAGTTAAGTATTCCACTGTTCCTGGAGAGTTTCTCTTAAATTCTCATCATGGAGTCTACCGACATCATAACTTCCTGGGTGGTAGTTGCCCTTCCGAAATTTCAGCTTTAAATTAACCCTAGACACTACTAGATGGTGATCTTTACTTTTAACATCAATAACAGCACTCTACATACCCTTGTTTCTTGTATTGATCCTGTCAGTCTTTGGTTTACTATAACATAATCAATAAGGTTTGCTGTCTAACTATCATATGAATACCATGTTAATTTATGGGCCATTTTATGGCCAAACATCGTATTGGTTATAACCTAGATTGTTATACCTACAAAATTTTAAAAGCCTGTAGCCATTACTGTTTTATTTTTCCTACGACAAATTTACCTAGGCTAGGCCACCATCTATCCATATTTTTACCGATCTGGACGTTAAAATCTAGTAAAAAACACCATATTTCTACCCGAGACCCTGTCTATTTGCTCCTGCAACTGTAAGTAAAATTCATCTGAGTCACTAGTATCTCCGTCAGTCGGTTCTACAGGGGCATATACTACTATAACTGATACCCTGAACTTTTTAGTCATAAAATGACCAATTAGTATTCTATTATTAACACCTTCCCAGTCTAAACAAGACTTAGCAGCTTCCTTATTCGTCATGACCCCATACTCCCTGTCTATGTTATTTATTTTCTCTTGTTATTGATTTTATTTATCCTGTGATAGGGCAATGGGTTGATGCTCTGCTTGGCAATACAGGGTCATGGGTTGGATCCTTCCTCCAGCAAGTTTTGGCGACAGGCTTGCTATTAATCGCTGTAAAAAAAGACCTATAAACTGAAACGTTGATTTAACGCCCTATGTGCCAGTATAAGAGGAGCCTTGTCCTTTATCCATTTTTATCTAAGTATGTTCCTTTTAATTTCCTGTCGTTTAAATTAAACTAAAAATAAGATTTGTGTAAGCTTTATAAAATAATTACATTTAAAATTTCATGAACTAGTCCAATGACAGGCACTATGACACAAAATAGTCCATTGGCTCTATTTGTCTGAAGAAAAAAACGTATTTAAGGATGTGAAGGAATTATAAAGCGTACTTTCAAATCATCAATAATACAAAAAGTTAAGGGTTAATTGCAGTTAAAACAACTGTTTTTCTTTGAAAACGGATTCTTTCTTTCTTTTTCTTTTTTTTAAAGAAAATGGACAAGGTTATGTATTTATGTAATAGCTATTTTCTCTTGCTTTTTCAAAAGCAAAAAAAAATCGTTTTTTTGTTTTTAATAGTTTCAACACCGTCAAGATAACCTATTTTAAAATGATTAGGGTTGTATCAGTTGCAAATGCCTTATATAGGAACTGACTGAAAGAATTGTGATTGGGGAATATCGAATGTCAAATCCTCCTTTAGGGGATGTCTGAGTGACACATTCACCCTGACACTCAATAGGAAAATAACAAAGTGCACTACCTGAAAATGAAACACTTTTATGTTTAGACGGAAACCATATTTGACTCATAAACAGACGAGAAAACTTATCGCCATTGGTTTTCCCTTGATGACTCAGTAAAAGGTGCATTAAGTGCCATACATTTTGAACCAATTTTCACACTCGAATTAAAAATTAGGAAGTGTCTAAATGATTAAACGTCTTAGTCCTCAGTTTTATGAACAGGGATTTGATTCAGTTGTATTCAGGCTGGTATACCAGATAAGTACTTCCTTAAGACTTAGATTTGCAGGTGATTGGAATAACCAAAACAAAATTTTTAGCAAAATGAATGAATTTCTAATGTTTTTGGGAGTTCAGGCTGCAAGTGTAGGTTCAAAAATTACTGTTAAGTAGACTGAGTGGCTTAGATTAGGAATAAATGAGGAGGGAAAGGTGGTGTTTGGTAACAAAAAATGCAGTCAAGGGGGTAGCTTTAGTAACCGTAAAGATGGGGAATTTAGCAAGAAGAATAGGAAGATAAGTCTTTGAACTAATATTAAAAGGCTTGAAGCCACGGTAATTGTCTCCAAATAGGGTAAGAACAGGTGTTAAGAAAGGGTCTAAAGGACATTTAATGGGAACGGCTAAAGACAGAAGCTTTGAACATATATGGGCAGGGATGTGTGTGCAGCTGTGTTGGGTTCTGGGATCTATTGGCTGAAATGTAATTGTTAGTATTAATTTAAATCTGGTGCTGATTTTCTGGTTCTTTGCTAGTGCGTAACAGTGTCATGGTTGAGGATTGAATTTATCAAGACAAATCATGAAACACATGCCTGCACTCTTCTGCTGTGTGACTACTTTTTGTGTTTTATTAGCAAAAATATAAAATATCACCTATGCTTAATTGCAACTTACAGTCTATGCATATAGAGTGAAAATCTTGGGTTATCTATATTATCAAATTTTAAATTCTTCAATTTCATATCAAACTTTTCACTGGAAAAAGAATCAATGGATGATGCATGTATCAATTCAATACATCAGTAAACCAATGCATGAAAATAAGTAAATGAACTTGATATAAAATTAATTAGATATTAAATATTAATAATGTAGATCTATGAATGATTTTTCATTTTTACTGGTTTGAACCATCGACTTGCCAAACTTCCTGAGTGCTCAGTTCATTTTGTTCATTTAATATTGTAATTATTCATTTCAGGTTGATGGAAAAACTATAAAAGCTCAAATATGGGACACAGCTGGACAGGAGAGGTACAGAGCAATCACCTCAGCCTATTATCGTGGTGCTGTGGGAGCTTTACTTGTCTATGATATTGCCAAGCAACTAACCTATGAAAATGTAGAGAGGTGGTTGAAGGAATTACGTGACCATGCTGATCAAAATATAGTTATTATGCTTGTTGGTAATAAAAGTGATCTTAGACATTTGCGCAGTGTACCTACTGATGAGGCTAGAGCATTTGCAGAAGCCAATCGTTTATCCTTCATTGAAACATCGGCATTGGATTCAACAAATGTAGAATCTGCCTTCCAAAATATTCTGACAGGTATGGATATCTATTGTAAATAAGAGACTTCTTGGCTGTTCACAAAATCCTCCCATTTTGTAAAATGGTCACTCGTGTGCTCAACAAAAAGCTGTAAAATCAGTATGGGTATTCCTGAAAAAATCTAAAGGCTTTTGGGAAGGGAATTCAAGCTGCTAGGTAGAGTAGACTTGATTAAGGCCATCTCGACTTTTTTTTAGGCTGATTCTCTTTGTATTTTGTTTTCTTATTTAGCCTAGTGTTGCTTGCTTATAGCAAGACCAGGTCTTCATCTCACTTATCTGAAATTCAGATGTTTTGTTGGAATTTGTTTAACCATAAGCTCTCCAGACTCTGGTGCTATATTACCTAGTTTAATGGAGTCTCAAAAATCAGGATTGCCCTTGAAAAATTAGTAACCCTTGCGGGTTAATTTTGCAAAATTTCCCAATTTCCCTGCATTATTTGTATTTGCAAAAATTTTACGTTTTTTGACAAATAAATGACTAGCAAGTTCTTTTTTATTTGTAACAAAAAGAACATTTTTTTCCTAATTCCGTTCCTGGAAGCGTCATTTACCTGCCCTAGATCAAAAACTTTCCAAGACCTCAAAAGCCACTAAAGTAGGGTTTTGCCAAGATCTTCATATTTCTAAGGGCCCACACTCAAATCTCACCCTCCCTGCATAGATGCTATGTTTTGATTTTATAATGGTCATGTAAAACATACCTTTTTCACAATAGGACAATTCCCCCCCATCAAACCGAAATCTTCAGATATTTAAGAAAATTACAGAATAGTGAAAGAAAAACTAAATTTAAACTTGCTATCCAGCTATCAAACTATCCCTTTTTTTTAATAAACAAATTCAACTGAAAAAAATAATCAGGTTCAAATAAAATTGCTTATAAGGAAATCTTACCAACTATTCATGGTAACAAACACAAGTAAGGAGCAACTGGGGCCAATATTCACCAAAATTCTAAAAACTGAATTTTGATGACAATTGACGTATCAACAAAATTGGCTTTTCATTTTTATTCCAAGTTTATAAAATTCATTCAGTTTATTGTTACCCACCAATAGCTACAAATCTGAGAAAATTTGTCTGATCTTCAAAAAAAGGGGGGAAGCACCTCGGAATTAGCAAGCAATGATAACGAAAATTGCATCAGATAGCTTTTTTAGAAGAAAGATCTTGGATACATGTTTATTTATTTTGTTTTTCCCAAGGGTGACTGCATGAAACCGAATGTCTTAGAACATTGGGAGAGAGCTCATTTGAACTTAAAGTAAAAGTTCTCGGGCTCTTAAGTGACCATACAGATTGTGCTGTGTGAAAGTGTTGTTTTCTGCCATGTTATGCAACAAACTATAATTTTGTCCTAAAGAGGACGAATTTGCAATCAATAGAAAATTCTGACAAGCCAAATCAATTCAAAAGTATCAAAGAATTGTATCTTTTGCTTCCCAGTTGCAGAGGAAGTAATGCTGCATGGTGGAAGTACTGGATTTAATGTTTGTGGTAAATGGAAAGGGGTCATTCAGTCACAAATTGGAACTCATTGCCATTACTAAGGATCGAAACCTATTGGCAGAGAGTCAACCATGGATCCACAAACTTTTTTCAATTTTCTGTTATGCTTCCATGGTTTTCCTCTACTCTGCTCCCTTTGCTTTGGTTGCCTCATAATTGCTTTATATCCCTGGTTTCCAGGGGATTATGGCTCCCTTCCCCTCCCCATATTGAAACTTCCCCATTGAAATTTTGTATTTTAAAGCCAAATATATGGCCTTGAACACAGTAAAATAACATAAATGAAAGGCACAAATAACATAAACTTTGATCAGCAATGATCATAAAACACTTAAATGAAACACTACATTAACCTAATAATAGTACTTAATACTTGGAAAAATGGACATTGAAAAAAAAACACTTAAACGCTAGGAAAAAACACTTAAATGCAACATTACGTTTACTTTATATATTTTTTTTTTTTTTTTTTTTTTTTTTTTTTTTTTTTTTTTTTTTTTTTTTTTTTTTTTTTTTTTTTTTTTTTAGTTAGTTAGTTAGTTAGTTAACAAAATTTCCAGATACCTCGCTATTCTTCTGTAATTTTTTAGTGGCCATATACCTAGAAAGAATTGTTTTCTGACTTCAAGCTGTCCTATATATATATATATATATATATATATATATATATATATATATATATATATATATATATATATATATATATATATATATATATATATATATATATATATATATATATATATATCAGATCTTGTTAAAGCAAAGTTGGGATTTCCGCCACTTTGTGTTACAGAGCAGAACTTGTGGCCTAAATAAAGCAAGAATGTTTTTAAATGAAAATTCTTGTATAGCCTTTCAGCCTAGGGCTATTGAAAAGACGGTTTAAGGGTTTGGTACGTCGAGTGTGGTGTGCATGACCAGACTTATACTAACGTGAACTAAGGTACCATATCTTAAATAAAGTTAGTACCTACTGATCTACAGATCCAATAAATCTTAACACAAGAAAGAGAAGGGCTAAAGATTTGTT
This sequence comes from Artemia sinica, assembly GCA_027921565.1. NCBI lineage: Eukaryota > Metazoa > Arthropoda > Branchiopoda > Anostraca > Artemiidae > Artemia > Artemia sinica. The sequence continues at coordinate 29,250,903 of CM051269.1, forward strand.
GTATTTTTTTTATTTTTATTTTTTTGAACATTATTTTCGACATAGGACGAGTTGTCATTGATAAATTTTTAATCAGTAGACTTCCATCTACTCTAAAGTTAAATATCTAGAGATAATTTTTGGATTGAAAGATTAATTAAGCCAAGTTATACTAAAAAAGAAAAAATTGTAAATGAAATTTGTCTTAAAGCTAGTTGTATTATAAATTCTTTAATAGAAGTAGATTACCTAGTAGTAATAGAATATAGATTAAAGTAATTTTCACTTCGATTATTCTTCTTAAACCCTCCACACCAAAAGCTCAAAGCATATTAAAAAAATATGTACCAAAAGCCAGCCAAATTCTAAGTAAGCTGAGCATTTAATGTGTGGTAAAGTTTGTAGTAATAATAATAAACCTCCCGACTTACTTAAGGTAAACGGAGTTTAAGCTTCATAAAAGAAAATAATATGTTTGTTTTAATTCATCAAGTTGTTTAACTGGAGGCGATAAAAAATGAAAATTTTGTTGAAAGATCTTGACTGGTACCAGTTGTGTTTTATTTAAATTTTCTGAGAGAATGAAAAGGTTATGTTTCTCTCAAATATATCTTACTCTCTTAGTTTTGGAAGTGCTATACAAGAATGGCTCATTTTTGGCTAATTAAGAAGTTGAGGGTTGGATCTAATCAAAATCAAAGACTTTTGGTTAGATTTCTGTCAGTATCAGCTAAAATTAATTTTGAGGCTTTAACCGGTTTTCACTGGCCCTATTGCGTTGTAGATTATGCAGCAGAAAAAATCATTTTGTGACAGTTTAATTCCTGGGACATTTTAAAAATCTTTACTGTCAAAATTAGATCCCTGGTGGGTCCAAACAGCCATTGGGAGATAATAGTAGGTAAATATTCTTTCCCAAAAGAAATCAGAATCCGCATATCCAACTCATACATTATATAAATATCTTCCCACCCACTTATTTGAAATAATTAATAATAAAAAAACTTTCCACAAAATAGTTTTTCAAAGAGAAGTAAAGAACTCTATTAAACAAAAAATGAGCAAAAATAAAATCAAATAATCTACCAAGTGTGAAACTACCATAAATCAGCATCGATAAATAAATGAAACCCAAAACGAGCAGAAACTAACATAAGTTGGGCTCAAAACCCCTTTGCCTTCCCAAGGCCAGAACATAATTTGCACTTTACTGAAAAAAATATAAATGTTATTACATTTATAACTTTAATAAATCAAATAATATTAACATTTTGATTACTAAATATCAGTATATGTATATTAAACTGACAATGCACATTCATTTGTATTTTTTTCGGGCCTTGGGAAGGCATAGGGGTTTTGAGCCCAAATTATGTTAATTTCGGGGCTAGAGCAGCCCCGAAAGCTTGAACATAATACCCTCAGTCGTTCTTGGGATACTGCTGAGATGCCTTATTGGGAATTAGCATTAACACAGTGCATTTTGATTTAATCTTATGGCAACATTTAGTTTTTAAACATAAAGTCAAATGGGAGAGTGGGCGTGGGAGGGGGATTCGTTTCCCTCCAATCACTTTCGACTATTGAAAAGGGCATCAGCCCTTTCTATTTTCAATCGAATGAGCCCTTTTCGAAGTTCCTACGACAACTCCTTCGATACAAAGTGCCCTGGTCTAAACAACAACAAAAAAAATAATACATTATACCCACATCGATCTTTACTATAAAAATATCAAGCCTTCCAATCACTTTCGACTATTAAAAAGGGCACTAGGCCTTTCGATTTCCAATCGAATGAGCCCTTTTTTAGTTTCTACGATAACACTTCCTATAAACACCTTATATGCCCCCAGGGTATAAATTACAACCCTTGCCCTAAGGGCTGTGAGGGTGGTTGTCAAACTCTAAGACCTAATTTCCATAGCTTTCAACTACGTTGAATAAAAGGGCTATCTAAAAATTTTGATTAGATGTGTTAGGGGAAAAGGTGGGCGTGAGAGGGGGGTTAGTTGCCCTCAAATTACTTTCGTCTATTAAAAAGGGCACTAGCCCTTTGAAATTCCAATCGAATGAGCCCTTTTTCAAGTTTCTACGACAAAGATTTCAATAAAAACCTTATATGCCCCAAGGGCGTAACTTACTTTGGGGAGTGTCCTCCTCAAAGGTATAATTTCCTGAACTTTAAACTGAGTGGAACAAAATGGCTATCAAATAATTTTGATTGGATACGTTTGGGGAAATGGTGGGCATGGAAGGGGTGTTAGTTGCCTTCCAATCACTTTCAACTATTAAAAAGGGCACTAGCCATTTCAATTTTCAATCAAATGAGCCTTTTTTGAAGTTTCTACGACGATGCGTTCTATAAAATTTGCTCTATTTTTTATCTTCAAACTCAATTGAATCAGACCTCATGTCGAAAAACTTCTTTTGTCTCCTTATCTCACTCTCATTCTCTCCATCACCCTCTCTCTCACTCTTTCACACTTTTCTTAGTGTGTTGTTTTGTGTTTTGCGTGTGCATTATAAATTGATTTGTTTCACATTAAGATTTGCTTTTAATTCTACATAACACTTGCATAACATATATAAGGCGTTATAAATGTTTATTCGAAACATAAACGTTTCGTCTTTTCACAGTCAAATCTCACCAGCAAAGCTAATAGGCAATGAAAGTCACCAAGAAATTGCTTGCAACCATAGACCTGTTTACTAAGTTAAGATTCCAGCAAAAGTGGTCGTTGGAAAAGAAGTAATACAATGTACAATGGATCAAATCCAAGAAATTATTATAGCACATGGAAATATCTTCTAGGAAAGGATTTGCCAATTTAGTTATCTAGATTACCTTCAACGGATCTGAGTTAGTGTCATGCTGTATTTGGAAATGTAATATTTTGAAGGGATTGTCTTTTCGTTTTGTTCTTACAGTTAGCAGTGATTCTTGGACCAAATATTAAACTAGCTCATTAATGGTCGATTTGTTGATTGATACTTTAAATTGAAGGAATTTTTCTAACGTATCTTGTATTTATTTCAGAGATATATCGAATCGTATCCCAGAGACAAGTTGAAGAGCCGGATCCCCGTCAGGAATCGCGAATCAACCCAATTCATATCCAGCAGACCAATGATCATCAAAGTCCTCAGAGCAACTGCTGTAAATAGCCAAATGTGTTTCAGTTGTATATAGCGTACGGTGCTTTAACGGATGTTTCCTTTTCCCTTTTATCTTATTTTTTCTTTTTTTTGCCGGAATGTATCTTGAAGACAGTTTTTTCTTTTTTAAGTTCTTAGAAAATGCATTCCAGTGATATGATCTTTATTCTTTTTCAAAGGCGGAGGGGGTGATTTTACCATAATTGGCACATAACAGAGTAATTTATCAGAGTTGTAAGATTTTGGGCAAGTCATGACGTAGATTATAATGGTTCAAAGCAATATATAGAGGAAGAAAAGAGGAAACACTACCTACCAAAGGTATTAAGAAATTCTATGTCAATTCTAATTCTATTCTATATTCTATTCTAAGATATTCTAGAATATTCATCTAATTCTATTCAATTCTAATTCTATATAAAAAAAAGTTCTTTCTTTCTGGATTTGAAAAAAATTGTCAGTGGTCAAATAGGTCAAAAGTCATGACTGACTTTAACGTTTCATACATGTTTTGAATATTGTTTCTGTTGTATTAATAACAATTACTTTACAAGTTACGTAACTCTAGCGATTTTTGTTTCATATATAAAGTTTAGCCACAAATTTTGAGCAAATTAATGGAGCATAGTGACTGTTTTGAAAAATTTTGTACCACTTGCATGATAGCAATCTGAAAGGAAAATTGTATGCACTTTAAACTGATGGATGGGAGGCAACTGAACTAGAACAAAAACATGTGTTGGGTCTTACGTGTTGGCGTCGATCTTTCGTAAAAGCACAGCTGGAAAGAAAGCCCATATTCGAAAGTAGTTTCTCGATCCTCTGTGTGCTATTAGCACCTAACCTACTATATGTGTCAAAAGTCCTTGCACTTAACTAACGACCATAGATTCGTCATCTAATAGAATATATGTAAGTGCCCTGAAGAATAAGATTCAATTATTTATTGTTTTCTCTCCTAGGGGTGGGAACTTAAGAATGATGGTTTTGTATTCACTATGTCTATTTTTGTAATGGAACTGTCCTTCCTTTTTATTCGTAACGTTTTACCTGCCAAAAAAATGTCAGATTAAATTTCCCTTCATCATCTGTGGATTAACTTAATCGACAGGATCTGTACTTGATTTCGAAAAAAATGTCCACATCTGTTGAAGCGGACAGAAGTAAATCAACGGTTTTTTATGTAAAGGATAAATAACTAAGTTTTCATTTATTTCAGTGTTGATTTAAAAAGGAAGTTTGGACGCTCCTAAGAAGAGGGACCCTCCCTCCTGATTGCGCGTATGGTCAGCCCTTCCTGAAGAGTGGGAACGTGGTAGATCTAATTTTTATGACGTGGAAAAGTAGAGTATTTTCAGAAGTTAGATTACTATCCCCGTAAAAAATTGTTGTAGGTAAACGTTTATTTATGATATTATTTATATTTAAATTCAAATATCTGAATTTAACGACTTTGAATTCCGGTTATTTAGGAACTGGTCTTTTTTTCCTCTCATATTTGTTTGTTAACTTATTTGCACTAGGAGTTGCACCAATTGTATTTTTGTTTTTCACATTAAAAATAGAAGTGCTTCCGTGTTTATGTACTGGAAAATTTAAAGATTTCTAGATTCTGGAAATAGGTCATCCTCTAAAGAATTAATCAGCCAGTCAATACAGCGTTTTACAATTCAGGTTTTTTTTTTTTTATTTGATTTGAGCCAGATTCCAAATATCCCCCTTCACATTGTACTTGACTGTCATCGAAAATATTCTATTCTGAAAACGCCTGAAATTGAATCCTGAGTATGTTTACTTTCTTACTTAGAAGCTAACTCTTTGCCCTCAAAGTTTAGTCGAACACAAACTGGCGAGACAAGTTAAAGCTAAATATAGAATTCAATATTCAAAACGTCAGCCATATGAATACGGAGTCGTTAAGGTCTTTTGAATAATGGATTGTGTGTGTTATCAATTTGCAAGAAATTAAGCTTTAATTATCCTGCTGTGTAAATGAAAAATATGCATATATTTTTTTTACATTTTTATTAAGCTGTTCCACGACCATATCTGCTTCTAATGTAGTATCTATCGGATTTATAGAGTACAGTATATTTAAAGTACTTGAATTTTTGGAGCAAATTTGAACAATTCGACTTACTGGATGAGTAACAGTGTAGCCAGAATCACAGTTCAGACGAGTCAACCATGGAAAAGGCCTTTAATACCTACTATGTAATGGAAAAAAACATATTTTAGGTAGTAGTAGTATTTCTTATGACAGGCACTAGTAGTAGTATTTCTTATAGGACAGGCACTAGTAGTAGAATTTCTTAGAGGACAGGCACTACATATCCCAATGAGTGAGCTTTCTAAACTTAAATGCTTCCATGAATTAGGCGTTTGGAATTATTTGTTGGTGTTGTATCAGAAAAATATATATATATTGAACATCCAAGTGCGATAGTCACTATATCTCTCACTTTGTGCTTTAATTACGCTTACGGAATTTATATAGTGGCATGTCTTAGTTCATTGATCTTAAGGCCATTGACATGTGGGCTTTGCATGACTATCCAGCACCTCCCGTAATTCAAGGTCAGTTTGAAGAATTTTTCTGCATAAAATTGTGGCCTGGAAAGATGTTTTGATCCCCCTCTCGGAAAAAAACCTTTGATTATTCTTTTCTCAAGGCCCACATATGATTAGCTCTAAAATTACTGCCCTCTCTTAGAAAAGTGACGGACTTAGAAGGATTAGTTGGAGATAAACAACTAAGGCCTTCCCAGAGTATCATTTTCGAGAACGAAATTATGTTTCAGTTTCAAATTCGAAAGGAAAAATCATACGGTACCATCAATATGGCATTAGGTTTGTTTCATCAAATTTCTGGAAAAAAAAATCAGTATGCCATCCTCTTTGTAACTAAACATCAATATATTTGAGCCTTATTTATAGAAGTTAATGCATTATTTTTCAGTTAATTTATCTAGAGTATAATTTATTTTTGAGCAATAAGAAAGATTGCATAGAGTAGTATTCAACTTCTGCGTTTGTTAAGGTTTCTATCGGAGTATAGACTAGAAAATAGTTTGCAGAAAATGGCGTGTAATAATGTAAATATTTGAGTTCAACATACTTAAGCAGTGGATTATTTCAATGAGTTCTGTTTTGTGGTTTTTGTCTGTATTCCGTTTTCGAATTAATAAATGGATTGAAGAGGTTTTTCTGTTTTTATCTTGTTGCTAGGTGATTCATATGGTTTGTAAATTCTTTATGTAACAAAGATATGCTAAGGTCCAGTTATTGTTTTGTTGTTGATAAGAAAGAATGCTCAAAGATCATTGGGTTATTCAGTTCGCTAAAATTTTATATATTTACCCACAAGTTAAAGAAGATTATTGACTCTCCTTGGGTTTAATCGTACATTCATGGCCCTGCTTTTTCCTATCTCTTGGTGTATTGATGAATGTCTTCTATCAAATTTTTAGACTTCAAGGTTGGATTTACCAACCTTACTTTGAAAATTCGCCTTCAAAAGACCTATAATTTAACGAGATTAGTTTTCACTCAAGAAATCAAGTTGCAAATGACCTCTAGGTTCATTTGTTGTGCTTTAACCATTAGGGTATTGCAATTGAGCTTCTAGTTCCCCTGTAAGATAGTGTGTCTGACAAAATAGGGATAGAGGGGACATTGAAATCATACCCTAACACTTGCTTTCTTGATTAAAAAAGAAATAAAAAAAAACGCAGTGTGTTATTACTACTCGGATTTTCAAACCTTATGTGACATCAAATTAGTTATGTTATTTGTTAATTATGCTAACTTCAAATTAGATTTTCCCCTTTTATTACGCTTATTACTGTTTTGCTAAGGGTCTTTGTATAAGTGGAATTGTTTGAATCTAAATGAAAATTTTTCATCTGTCTATTCCAAAAGGACTGCATATGCTTTGATAATAGCGATAATAACGCCGTTAATCAGGCACCTAGTTGGAGAAAATGGGATTTGTGTCTCCTCCACTCCCAAAGGCAATTTTTTTTCGCCGTCCAATTGTTAACAAAAATTGTTAGCCAACAATTCACAGATATGCAATAAGTGGGCGGAAATTCAAGAAACACAAGGCTTGATAATTCCGAGGATTGTTTATCGCACAGTTTATAGAATTAGCAGTATGATCATTCTCTGTCTCTCCCATTATAAAAACCCGGACAGGGGTGCGAGTGCTCCGGAGAACGTTTTTGCAGATAGAAACATAGGCGTTATCAGATCTTTTCGCGGGTAGACAAGTCAGATTTCTCTTGGACACGAAACAAGTGGAAACCCGCTATTACGAATAATGCACTTGGTAACCATTTCTCAGTGATTGACGATAACAGACTAATCCACTAAGGCAGAAACAAGTGGGAGGAGCTTTTTGTTCGCACCGAAGACCAGAAATTATCTGCGATAAGCTTACTGTCTATAAACTGTGGTTTATCGGGACAATAAGGCCTGAAGACAGAAAAAAAAAAAATGATGAACGCCTTGATCAAGCAGAATAGCTGGAAATGTTTTTGCCTCTAATTCCCTGTACAAACTTTTGTTTTGAATTTCTCTCAAAAAATTGTCAAGAAATATCAAAACAAAGAAATAAATCTGGAAGGGACAAATGGTTCTATGGCCAGTATGAAGGAAAAGGAGCAACAATCAAAAGAATGTTTCGCCTGCATACAACAAGGCATCTTCAGGGTAGAAAGAAATAAAAAAAAACTCGTGGTTTAATGGACGTAGCTGGTAAGTGTATATGTGAGTGTTAACTGTATATATAATTAGTTCGGCTGTTTTAGTTTTATATATATATTTTTATTTATATTATTTTACTTTTAGATTTTTGTATATATTTTTTCTCTCGTTTTTTTTTTTCTACGCTGAAGACGCCTTATTGTATACGGGCGAAATACTCGTTTGATTGTTGTTCTCTTCTTAGCCTTCACACTGCCCATAGATCCGTTTGTCGTTTGCAGATTTATTTCTTTGTTTTGTCATGGTTGGTCAGTTCGGATTTAGATCTTTTATTCGTCAAGAAATATGAACTGTTCCCAATTGTCTATCAATGTTATAAGCACAGGAACTACTCATCCTGCGTTACTATTGTTCGATTTTTTTTAATATCGCGCTTCAAATTCTATATCGATGATTCGGTTTGTTAGAAAGGTTCTCTGAAATGTCAGTTAACAGTTTAGTTTTGACGGCGGGAAAAACCCTAAGATCCGTGCAAGTGCTCGCTGTCAATTTTAAAGGTGTATTCACTATAAATAATATACAGTAAGATCACGGCTTAGTGATTTTTGGCTACTACATTCTCGGCACGTACAAACATCTCCTCCCATTTAATCTGCCATCAGCGGTTCATGTGTATTACCCTGGAACGCGTATTGTCGCAGAAATTTTCTCAAAATGCCTTAGAAACCAACTCGAGACTTCGAAACCTACTTTGTTCATGAAGTTTGGACATTGGCCGATCATAGGGTTGCTGTTGGAGCAGCCAAAGCCCGAGTTTTATCAATTGCAACTACAGTTACCGAGAGATGAACAGAGCATCGGACCAAAACATTCACAAGTTACCCTACCAGCAGGAGTCTCCATTTTTCACACCACGAGGTATTTTCTGCCACTGAAATACTCTGTCACTATCAAATCAGCATAACAAGAATGAGCTCGATACTCAAATAATCGGTTGAGATGTGGCTTGATATTTGACTGACGTGTTGACAGCTTTTTTCTTATCTAGCCGAATCAAAAGGTACGCAAGGTACAAGAATTTCAGCGCTCATGAGGGGATAACGTATTTTTACCGCGATTCAGACAACAAAGCAATAAGTTACAAGCTGTTGTTAACCTGTACATTTGGCAATCAAGCCGCTTACGCTACCTATTAGGGGCGCATCCAGTTTTTTTCAGGGGGGAGGGGGGTATTTTTCGGGCGGGCTTTAAGATAAAAACTTAAAGACTCATAATATTTTAATGCATTTTTATTACGTTTTTACGTACAAACATTTCGGGAGGGAAGGTCAAATCCCCTGAATACAGCCTTGCTAACTAATGACTCAAGAATTTGGACAATTAGAACAGGGAGGGAGTCTTAAACAAGATATTAAAAGATCCCCCGCCTCCCCCAATGCGCTCCATAGAAGCATTTTAAAAGGTACAAGAGCTTGGAAGTTTTATTTTTTTTAAATTATTGGCTTCAATGTAATTGTTCTTTTGTAATTCTATATGATGTGTTTTCAAAATAACATTTTTGGAATTGACCTCTGCCTAATAGCAGGTCTGTTAGGCAAGTCACACAAGGAGCCTTGGCTACCCCCCGAAATCACTATAATTTTTCTAAAATTCCTGCAATTTTTCATAATTTAATTAAGTAATGATTCCATTTTTCAAACTTCCTCCCCACAATAAATTCCACCGTATATGCCTGTTCCCCCACATTACATGAACAAGAGTTGGCTATAATAAAAATTTAAGGCCATAGCCTGGAGTAAAGAGCCATAAGCCTTCAAAGTATTATCTGTTTATGTATTATTTGTATATATAGGCAGTGCAATAGCGCTGCCTAAGTAAAGGACGATGTCGGCACAATGTTATTTTCTTGTTTTGGCCAGGGCACTTCGTATCAAAGGAGTTGTCGTAGAAACTTCAAAAACGGCTCATTCGATTGGAAATTGGAATGGCTAGTGCGCTTTTTAATAGTCGAAAGTGATTTTAAGGCAACTAACACCCCTTCCACGCCCACCATTTCCCCAAACACATCCAATCAAAATTTTGAGATAGCCATTTTGTTTAGCGTAGTTGCTTTCCAGGTAGAAATTATGTTTTTGAGGAGGACATTCCCCCCACAGACCTCAAAACAAGGGTTGTGATTTATGCCATGGAGCATATAAGCTTTTTTTATAGAAAGTGTCGTCATAGAAACTTCAAAAAGGGCTCATTCGAATGGAAATTCAAAGGGCTAGTGCCCTGTTTAATAGCCGAAAGTGATTGGATGGCAACTAACCCCCCTCTCACCCCCAACTTTTCCGCCAGCACATCCAATCAAAATTTTGAGATAGCCAGTTTGTTTAACATAGTTGAAAGTTCTGGAAATTAGGTCTTTGAACATGGCAATCCCCCTCCCACAGCCCTCAGGGCAATGGTTGTAAGTTACGCCCTTGGGAAACATAAGGTTTTTATAGAAAGCGTTGTCGTAGAAAGTTCAAAAAGGGCTCATTCGATCGGAAATTGAAATGGCTAGTGCCCTTTTTAATAGTCGAAAGTGATTGGAAGGCAACTAACACCCCTTCCACGCCCACCATTTATCCAAACGCATCCAATCAAAATTTTGAGATAGCCATTTTGTTCAAAGTAGTTAAAAGGTCCGGAAATTATATCTTTGAGGATGACACTCCCCCCACAGCCCTCAGGGCAAGGGTTGTAAGTTATGCCCTAAGGTTTTTTTATTGAAAGCTTTGTCGTAGAAACTTGAAAAGGGGCTCATTCGATTGGAAATTCAAAGAGCTAGTGCCCTTTTTAATAGTCGAAAGTGATTGGAGGGCAACTAACCCCCTCTCACTCCCACCTTTTCCCCAAACACATCCACTCAAAATTTTCAAATAGCCATTTTGTTCAATATAGTTAAAAGTTTTGGAAATTAGGTCTTTGAGGATGATAACCCCCCTCAGGGCAAGGGTTGTAAGTTATGCCCTGGGGGGGGCATAGAAGGTTTTTATATATAGCGATGTTGTGGAAACTTCAAAAATGGCTGATTCGATTGGAAATTGAATGGGCTAGTGCCCTTTTTAATAGTAAAAATTGATTGAAGGGCAAATAACCCCCCTTTCACGCCCACCATTTCCCCAAACACATCCAATGAAAATTTTGAGATATTCATTTTGTTCAACGCAGTTGAAAGTTCGGAAATTATATCTTCGAGCAGGACACTCCCCCTACAGTCTTCATGGCAAGGGTTATAAGTTATGCCCTGGAGGCATCTAAGGTTTTTATTGAAAGCTTTATCGTAGAAACTTGAAAAAGGGATCATTCGATTGGAAATTGAAATGGCTAGTGCCCTTTTTAATCGTCGAAAGTGATTGGAAGGCAACTAACACCCAGGGTTGCCATCGGTGACACTTTAGTGTCACTTTTGACACTTTTTTTTTTTTAATGGCACTTTTTGGGACACCTGACACTATTAGGACACTTTTTAGCAAAAGTGGCACTTTTTTGCTAAGTAGCACTATTTTACAAAATCATTTTTCTTTCAGTTAAGATTCTTATCTTAACTCCGCGCGCGGCAATTATTGGATGCCAGAATCTTTCTGTGCGGTGAAAAACGTAAATGTGTTTGTCTCTATCTGTGTGTGAGAAATTTTTATATTCCTATTCTTATCACTAAAAAGCGAACTCAAGCGAAGATCACTCAGTGATCTTCGGTACGGAAATACTTGGCAATGAAGAGGACAGAGACAGACATTTAACTGCAATATGGTGGAGAAGCCTTCAAATATTTTTAGTTGTTCAGTTCAACTATTTTGTGTTGTTGCAATAATTTATAGGCTCATAGACGATAAGTCAGTCAAGGAGTTTGCAATTTTTAAGTGGGTCCGAATTTAATTCTTATGTTTTATTAGTTGATGGTTGACTACAATTCAAAGAAGAAAAGAGCAAGAACAGCTAAGATTGTATTTTTGCGACACTATGTTAATAGCTGTTACTATGTTAACCATTCACTGGGCCAGTGACTGCTTAACTTTACGCGTCTTTTCATCGATTTCTGTGACTGGAACTCTTGAAGCCCAGTGACTGAAAAGCTCACTTGTGACATCACAAAACGACTCAGCAGCGCAAAAACATCCGCTGAGCTCACTGGTGTCCCACAAGAATATCTAGTGACCTCTTCAGTGACTGGGCAAGTGAAGCAAAAATGCGCTTTATCATTTCCGTTCATATTTTTCATATTTTTTTTTTTGAACTCCTGGCAATAGACAAATGAATATTCATACATAACCATCATACTAAAAATAACATTGATACCAAAACTTCCATTATCTTAAATCCTATGCAATCATTAGCAAAATCACAATCTAATTTCACTTTTTATCTTACTTAAATTTATGTTACATCATTACATAAATTGAATTTGGACGCACTTCCTCATTTTAGTTATTTCATTCCCACTAATTTTTTATTGTAAATGTGCTTTCACGCTGATACTCTAAATGCTCGTTTTTTATTATAAAGGTGCTTTCGTATTGATACTTAAAATGCTAGTTGACTGTTCCTATGCCCTAGTCCATGGAGACATCGTAAAGAAAAATTTACTGGGAGTGGCGAGAGTTCTCGTGAAACTTGTTCTATTCCGGTTGTGATAAACAGACTAGATAATATAGCTGTATTATTGTTTTTCCTCTAGTTTTTGCCTAATAAATTATTTGAAAGAGTTAGTGTCGGACAAGGCCGTATCCAGGGGGGGGGGGTTACCCGGTTTGAACCCCCCCCCCCCCCCGAAATGTTTGACCGAGTCGAAAATAAGTCGAAAATTAGTCAAACCTAGGTAAAAATCAGTAAAATTAGTCGAAAACTGAGTAAAAAATTAGTAACCCCCCCCCCCCCCGGCAAAATCCTGGATCCACCCAGACACTGTCCGAACCACTATTCGTTGTGTTTATCATAGGGTCATCAATAGCTACGATCTATGTTCGTGGCATTCTCTTCAGTATTTTTGGAGAAAAGAAAAGTTTCAAGCACCTGAATGCACTGCAATAATCCAGATAGTCCATTTTATGGAAAAACTGGATGAAAAACTTTTAATGTAGACGAGTATTGCTGTCCCTTTTTTTCCGTTTTCTCAAAAGAAAAAAAAATGAAGGTTTTTCTTCTTTTCTTTTTCCGTTCCTTTTTCAAGCTATGAACAAAGCCTGCTCAGAAAAAAGAGAAGAAAGTACTCTTAGGGACGAGTTCTCATTTTATACAGTAAGCACCATTTGTATTTTAGCGGGTTTTTAGGAGGGAGCTGGAAAGTTGACAAGAGTGAAAGTGCTGCGCAAAGCCGGAAATCAGCACCGACTAAGTAAAATCAAAATTTCTTTTTTATAGTTGATTGATGGCGTTAGATCCGACATTTGATGTTGGAGAATTTAAAGTTGCGGGAAACCACGTGGGGGTGATCCCAAGTGGATTGGCCAATTTAAAAAGCTTGTTGATATGAGCGCGAGCGACGCGAAGCGTCACGAGCGGCAAATTTTTGGAAAATGACACTTTTTATTCAAAATTGACACTATTTTGCCACCCAAAGTGGCACCAAAAAAAACGGCTGAGTGGCAACCCTGCTAACACCTCTTTCACGCCCACCATTTCCCCAAACACATCCAATCAAAATTTCGAGATATTCATTTTGTTCAACGTAGTTGAAAATTCTGGAAATTAGGTCTTTGAGGATGATACCCCCCTTAGAGCCCTCAGGGCAAGTTTTGTAAGTTATGCCCTGGGGGCGTATAAGGTTTTTTATAGAAAGTTTTGTCGTAGAAACTTCAAAAGAGGCTCATTCAATTGGAAATTGGGAGGGCTAGTACCCTTTTTAATAGTCGAAAGTGATTAGAGGCTAACTAACCCCCCTCTCACGCCCACCATTTCCCCAAACACATCCAATCAAAATTTTGAGATTGCCATTTTGTTGATTGTTGTTGAAAGTTCTGGAAATTAGGTCTTTGAGGATGACAACCCCCCACAGCCCTCAAGGATAAGGTTGTAAGTTATGCCCTGGGGGCACATAATGTTTTTATAGAAAGCGCTGTCGTAAAAATTTCAAAAAGGGTTCATTCGATTGGAGATTGAAAGGGTTATTGCCCTTTCAATTTTTTATAGAAGGGATGGTTGGTTGACTTCAGAAGAGGCCCGGTCTTTCTCCCTGAAAAAGACTGCGTCAATATAAAATAAACGGAAGTTAATCATAAAAACTTGTTGCATAAAATAAGTTTTTGAAAAAAAAATTAAAGAACTCAATTAAACCATAAATGAACAAAAATAAAATCAAATAATTTACCAAGCATACATTTTTGAATAAATATCAGCATATGTATATTAAACTGACAATGCACTTTTTTCAGTAAATTCATTTGACTTTTTTTTCAGTAAAGTACAAATTATATTCTGGTTTTTAGAAAGCATAGGGTTTGGAACCCTACTCAGATTATTTTCTGCTCGTTTTGAGTTTGACTTATTTTAATTTCTGTTTGTTTTGGGTTTAATTTATTTATTGATACTGATTTGTGGTAGTTGAATGCTTGGTAAATTATTTGATTCTATTTGTGTTCATTAATGGTTTAATGAAGTTCTTTACTTTTTTTTGAAAAACTTACTTTGTGCAAAAAGTTTTTTTGATTAATTCCTAAAAACATCTAATAATAACATTGCACTACTAATTACCAATTTTTGTATATGTATTGGAATAAATTAATTTAAAATTAGATTCTTTAAAATGTAGTGTTACAAAGGTGAAGCCAAGTTTCGTGGTCAAGAGAAATCTGACGCGTCTGCCCGTGAAAAAAATATCGAATGTCGCTTATGTTTATACTTGTTTAAATGTTCTCCGGAGCACTTGCATTTCGACCCGGCTTTGTATCAAACAGTTCGTGGTAACGAACTGTAAGTAAGAAGCGACCAGGCTCAATGGTAACCGAAACTCTAAAAAACAGAATTTTGATACCAATAGATACATTAAAAGAATCAGATTTTAATTCTAATTTCAAAAATATAAGTTTCATCAAGTTTAATCTTACCCATCAAAAGTTACGCGCCTGAGAAAATGTGGCTGATTTTCGAAAAAAGGGGGAAAGACACCCTAAAATTTATAGAACCTTAATGAAAATCACACCATCATATTCAGCGTATCAGAGAATCCTACTGTAGAGGTTTCAAGCTCCTATCTACAAAAATGTGGAACTTTCCATTTTTTGCCAGAAGAAAGATCACGGATGCGTGTTTATTTGTTTTTTTTTCCCAGGGGTAATCGTATTGATCCAGTGGT
This sequence comes from Artemia sinica, assembly GCA_027921565.1. NCBI lineage: Eukaryota > Metazoa > Arthropoda > Branchiopoda > Anostraca > Artemiidae > Artemia > Artemia sinica. Next base: position 29,266,063 of record CM051269.1, read on the forward strand.
CGTAGAATATCTTAGGAGGACTCATTGGACCTTAGACCTTAGACCCTAGCTTCTCCTGTACCTCCAGAGGCACACAGGGCGTCCGTTAACAGCCTCCAATCATCCCGCAAATGAGCTGCGGCTTAAATGTCCTCCCACTCTGGGATTAAGGATGCGTGAAGGGCTCTCCTGTCCCGCTCATATGTCCTGTGAAGCGTGTTTTTGGGCCTTCCTCGCCGACGCGTGCCGTCTGGTTGCCACTGGAGGATCATATTCGGTAGTCTCGATCTTGGCATACGTATAACATGGCCAAGATAGCGCCATCTTCGTTGCCTGACTGCATCAGACAGCGGAAATTAAAAAACGGAAATCCTTGGAACGGAAAATGTAAAGTTCTAGTGCCCTTTTTAAGTGACCAAAAAAGGGAGGGCAACTAGGCCCCCTCCCACGCTCATTTTTTCTCAAAGTCACTCAATTAAAATTTTAAGATAGCCATTTTGTTCAGCATAGTCGAAAATCTAATAAATATGTCTTTTGGGATGACTTAATCCCCCACAGTTTCCAGGGGAAGGGCTGCAATTCCATTGCTTACATATTGTATTGGTTATTGGGAAGTATACAGACATTTTCAGGAAGGATTTTTTCTGGTGGGGGGTGGGGATGGAGGAGGAGGTTACTCGGGAGAATCTTTCCGTGGAGGATGTTTCTTTGGGGTAAGGGACATTTCTATGAAGGGGGTGCCGGATTTCCAAGCATTATTTAAAAAACGATCAGAAATTAAATTTAAAAACAACAAGTTTTTTCAACTGAAAGTAAGTAGCAACATTAGAACTTAAAACGAACAGAAATTATTACGTATATGAGGGGGTTCTCCCCCAAGTCAATACCTCGCTCTTTACGCTACAGTTTTTTTTAGTACTTTCAAAAGAGCTATCTATTCTAGTTAAACGGCTTTTGTGATTCAGGGGTTTGTGAATTAAAAAAATTTTAACTTAAGTTTAGTATTACTCATCAAAGGCTACGAGCCTGAGAAAATTTACCTGATTTTTTAAAGAGGGGGGAAACATCCCCTACAAGTGAAAGAATTTTAATGAAAATTACACCGTCAGATTCAGCGTATCAAAAAACCCTATTACATAGGTTTCAAGCTCATATCTGCAAAAATCTGCAACTTTGTATTTTTTGCCAGAAGAAAAATATACGAATATAGAAGCTCGTTACGTAAGTTAATTTGTAAATTACGTCAGAACCAAATTTAGAGACAGCCATTTAGCAAAAGAAAAGTAAATTTTTTATGCAAATTTTGTTTACTTATTCAATGACGGTGAGCCAAAATAAAAGCTGCATTAACTAAAACACGATCAGAAATTAAATAAAAAAAAAACAAGTTTTTTAAACTGAAAGTAAGGAGCGACATTAAAACCTAAAACGAACAGAAATTATTCCGTATATGAAAGGGGCTGTCCCCTCCTTAACGCCTCGCTCTTTACGCTAAAGTTTGACTCTGTCTCACAACTTTATTTTTTAAAACAATAAAAAACTTTAGCGTAAAGAGCGAGGCGTTAAGGAGGGGACAGCCCCTTTCATATACGGAATAATTACTGTTCGTTTTAAGTTTTAATGTCGCTCCTTACTTTCAGTTTAAAAAACTTGTTTTTTTGTATTTAAGGGGCGAAAGCTCGCTTGGTTATCTCTTCAATGTTAAAGAAATTGTGTTTGTTTAAAGAAACAGATATATTAGAGAACTTAAATTGTGGTTCACCTGATTTGGGAGACTAATGGCTATCATTTGGTCAGGTTCACTTTTTTTTCTTATGCTCCCTCTATTTTCTAAATGCATTTTTATACAAAAACTCTTTTGGCTTTGTTCAAGAAAACGATGTTCAACATCGTCTTTTGGCTTTGTTCAACAACTTTAATAAAATTCATACTAGCTTGTAAATATTTTGAATCCAAACTATTTGTTCAGACAGTTTATGTTGATTTTACTTAATTAAAGGTTTTTTTTATCCTTTGTTGTTTTTTTTTTCCCTGCAATCGATTTGGAGTTACAGGTTGAACAAGGGTTGTTTAATTTTTGGGTCAGTGTTTCAATTAACAGGCGCCGTGTCCTGTGTATGATACCACTGAACGTGGATACACATGCCGTATCCGCTGTATGCCGTTGTTCAAAACCAATCGAAATACGGGTATATCAAGGATTGAGCAAGTTCTATTCAAGAGATTTAAAAACTTTTTGAGTTATCGGAAAAAAGCGCAATAAAAGAGGACTTAATTTAATTAACGTGCAAAAGGGCAGGGAAAAGTTAAAACAAATATACATGAAACGTGGAAGACCAAGACTTCCAAAGTATTTGCTTGACTTGGAGGAAGTATCTATGCAAGAGGAAACCATTATAGAACCACCGAGACTAAAAACAATTACAGCTGGCCGCAATTTAACTTCTGAAATCTTGAAGACTGCTCGTTGGATAGTCAATGTGCCTTATTTTCTGAAAAGCTACGACGATCTTGCAATCAAACATATGTAAGTACGAACTTTTAATTTTAAAGAAAAATAATATGGTTTCCCAGCCTGACCCCAAAGATGGTTACATTAGCCCCCCCCCCTCCAAAAAAAAACAAAGAACTGTAGAGGTTCAGAATAATTTAACGGTACTTATTTAGAAAGCGGTAAGTACAAGAGAATTGTATTGCAAGAACAGATAGGCATTTTATCAGGTAATGCCTGGATGCTGTATAAACATAGGTTACGTATTTAATATATTCTATGCTTTACCACCCCTATCCCCTAATGTGCAAATATATAGCTCAAAGTTGTTTCTGAACTATTATATTTTCATCCTATTTTGTTTTATTTCATTAGCATTAACGAAACTTCACTTGTCTTGTACTTACCGCTTTCTTAACAAGTACCAATTTAACGCTTGTGCTGGAGTGCCATTTTATGGATATTTTCCGTACTAGATTTGAAACTACTGTTTTTTAGTATTTTTACTGAGAAAAAAAGAAAAAAAAAATCGGTACTTGTACGATATAACCCTGACAGTGGCGGATCCTGGGGGGAGGGGTGTGTGCCCCCCCCCACCCCTAGCGTAGTCTAAAGTAGTGTAATTTACTTAATTAACTCAAGTTGGCGTGAATTAAACTTGCTCATAACGCAAGTTTATCGGATCAACCTATTTTGCGCCCCCTCCCTAAAATATTGTTTTCGGATCAACCTATTTCTTCCCCCCTAAAAAAATCCTGGATCCGCCCCTGAACCCTGACCTGATATTCCTCGTCAAAGTTGAACCTGTTTCTCTGACGCTCAATCCAAATGAAATATACCTAAGTATGATAAAAATATAATACTTTAGAAACAAATTTGGGCTGTATATTTGCTTATTAGGGGGGGGGGGTAAAGCATAACGGGTCTGCAATCATAATGTGTTAGGTACAATTTTTTTCCATATTATGAATTAAGAATTGTTTTCTAACTTAACACTGTCCAAATACTTTACCAACACCCCTCCCCCCTTAGGTGCAAATATATTGCCCAAATTATATATTTCCCATCTATTCTGTCACTTCTCTTTGTCTTGTCTCATACTAAGCTGAAAGAAACGAGCGAAAAAAAACGATTCTATAATGTGTCAATGGATGAACCACTTGAGTGGTCACGGCTATACCATACAAGTAGCCTACCTAAAATTCTCTTAAATCTTGAAAAAAAATGTATGCGGGTATCTTATTTTCTTACTAAACAAGGAGTTGTCACCCTTTCCGATGTTTTCGAAAATTGGTGCCCCTGCACTTGTGTGCAATTTACTTTTATTTAATTATTAATTGTTGGATTTAAGTTTGATTTGTGTCAGAGTAAAATTCATAAATAAAGACTTGGACTCACGGATTCCTTGATTTGCTGCAATAAATTTGCTTGATTTTTAGGTGGAATCCCAGTATGTGACATGCTTTAGAGGCTCCCATTTGAGATATTCGCATGTTTTAACTAAGGGTGACCAAGATGCAGCTTGACAAAGGGATAGTTATCCGTACGAAACCAAAGGATCCATGTAATACTTCTTGGTTCCCGTAAATAAAATACAATATCGACTATGTACCGCAGTTCCTACCATTTGAAGCCAGGGATGATTGCAACGACCCAAAAATCGCATGAAAAAAGGCCTATACTAATTTCCGTTTTTACTGCTGTGACAAATTTAATCTCACCCCATGAATTCCCCCCCCCCCCAATGTCAAATTCTTAGCCAGTGTCTTGTTTCAGGTGCCAAGACATACAACTTATCGCAAATATGATGTTCGACAGAGAGTTCAGGGCTGGATTACGTTCACGTTTCATTTTCAAATGTGAATCGTGCAGTGAAGAGGTTACTTTACCAGCACCGAAAAAGACATCGAAACCATCTCGCCAATCACATAGTTTGGAATCAGATTTACAGTCAGAAGAAAAACTACTACTACTACTACTAACAACTCATCGCAGCACCAAGCCGCCTGAGGCCAACACAGCTACGCACGCTCCTCCTCCACCCCAATCTATTCAAAGCCTCCCTTTTTACACCCGCCCACGAAGTTCCCATTTCCTTTAAATCTTTCTTTATGACGTCCTCCCAACCCAGACGGGGACGACCTGCTTTCCGTTTAGCCCTAGATGGTTGGCCGAAAAGAACAATCTTCGGCAATCTGTCATCCTTCATCCGAACAACATGCCCTAACCACCTCAACCTTTCTTTCATTATAGACCTAGAAAGCGGTATTGAACCACATTTTTCGTATAGCCTATTGTTTGAAATACGGTCAGTCAGCCGGGTACCCAGAACAATCCTTAAGCAATTTCTCTGGAAAACATCTAGCAAATCTTCATCCGCTTTTCGGAGCGTCCATGCTTCAGAGCCATATTTGACCACTGTCATCACTGTAGCTTCTAAGATTCTAATCTTGGTTTGCAGACTTATCTTCCTATTCTTCCAGACTTTTTTTAACTGTGAAAAAACACCCTGAGCCTTGGCTATTCTATTTTTAACATCTTCACTGCTCCCACCATCTTTACTAATAATACTACCAAGGTAAGTGAAACTGCCCACCTGATCAATCTTTTCATTACCCAACGTCACCTTTTCATCTTCACTTATTCCTAGCCTTAGTGACTTGGTCTTCCTAACATTAATTTTCAAACCAATACTAGCACCCTGAACTCGCAAAACCTCTAAAACTTCATTCATTTTGCTCACACTTTCATCTAGGATGCTTAAATCATCAGCATAATCCAAGTCCAGGAGACTTTTTCCTCCCCATTTGATTCCGTGGTCTCCCATTGCCTTTCCTGTGCTCCTTAAAACAAAGTCCATCAAAATAATCCATATAAAGGGGGATAGAACACAACCCTGCTTAACTCCTGATTTAATACAAAACCAGCTGCTAACCTCATTTCCTACCTTAACCGCAGCAGTGTTATTCTCGTACATAGCACTAATCACTTTAATGTATTTGTCTGGTATACCATACAAGGATAAAACCTTTACTAAAGCTCCTCTATCAACAGAATCGAACGCTTGCTCATAATCTATAAAACTGAGGACCAAAGGTGTTTGAAAACTTAGGCACTTCTCAATTATTAACCTAAGAGTGAAAATTTGGTCAACACATCCTCTACCTTTTCTAAAACCGCACTGCTCTTCTCTTAAAACTTTGTCTACGGCATCTCTCAGTCTAAAAAGTATCATATTACTAAGCAATTTGCTACCTACAGAGACCAGACTAATGCCTCGATAATTACCACACTCACTTTTATCACCTTTCTTATAAAGTGGCTTAATTAAGGTTTTCCTAAAATCATTAGGTACTTCCCCTTTTTCAAAAATCATATTCATAATCTCCAATAACTTATTTCTAACCTCAGAGCCACCATATTTAAGAAACTCATTTACTACCCTATCAGCACCTGGAGCCTTATTATTCTTTAATCCTTTTAGTACTGTTTCTAATTCCTCCTCACAAAACAAATCTTCCTTCACATCCAAGGTATCACAAACTTTTTCATTTTCCTCTATATTTTTTCCTGCAACTCTATCTCGGTTAAGCAAATTCTCAAAATGTTCGGCCCATCTCGCTTTAGCTTTTGTCTTATCGCTAATTGCCACCCCATTCCTATCTTTAACTGGGACAAGTCCGGATTGACTACTACCTCTCAATTTGTTAACGTGCCAGTACAATATTTTACTATTATGCCGTCTAGCTGCATCTTCTAAATCCTCGGCAATTTTATCCATGGCCTCCACTTCACACCTCCTTAGTTCATATTTCAATGCTTTCTCCACTTTCTTTACATTTCTTTTGTTTTCATGTGATCTATCACTCAGATAATTCTTGTACAAGTCCTTTCTCCTTTCTATTAAACTTAAAGCTTTTTCACTAATATTCTTAGCTGCAGTTCTAGCTTTCTTCCCTAATACACCTTCAGCAACTTCACAAATTATTTTTCTAAAATTATTCCAACCATCTTCCACATTATCAAATTTTAAACTCTCAAGTTTAGTATTCAACTGTTCCTGGAAAGTTTCTCTCAAATTCTCATCCTGGAGTCTACTAACATCATAACTTCCCGGGAGGTAATTACCCTTCCGATATTTCAGCTTTAAATTAACCCTTGACACTACTAGATGGTGATCTTTACTTTTAACATCAATAACAGCACTCCTATATACCCTAGTATCTTGTATTGATCCTGCCAGTCTTCGATTTACTATAACATAATCAATAAGGTTTGCTGTCTTACCATCACGTGAATACCATGTTAGCTTATGAGCCATTTTATGACCAAACACCGTATTGGTTATAACTAGATTGTTATACCTACAAAATTGCAAAAGTCTGTATCCATTACTGTTTTCTTTTCCTACACCAAATTTACCTAAGCTGGGATACCATCTATCCTTATTTCTACCAACCTGGGCGTTAAAATCTCCCAGCAATAACATCATATTTCTACCTGGGACCTTGTCTATTTGCTCCTGTAACTGTAAGTAGAATTCATCTGAGTCACTAGTATCTCCATCAGTCGGTTCTACAGGGGCGTATACTACTATAACTGATACCTTGAACTTTCTAGTCATAAAATGAGCAATTAGTATTCTATTATTAATACCTTCCCAGCCTAAACAAGACTTAGCAGCTTCCTTATTCATCATGAGCCCTACTCCCTGTCTATGTAACCCATCCTTCCTGCCTGAGTAAACAAATTCTATATCACCTAATTTCATGCTTCCTACCCCTAGGATATGAGTTTCTGAAACTCCTAATAGATCCAGTTCGAATCGTCTGAATTCGTCAGTCAAAATGTCGATACGATAGTCATTTTTTAATGTCGTAACATTCCAAGTTCCAATTTTCATGTTCTTTAAATCATTGAAATTTTTTTCGCCTCAGGAAAAGCAATGATCCCGGATACCAGTGCAGGACGGGGATCACATATCTTCTCAAGTCTACACCGAAGTGCTTAAGCCGGCTTAGAACCGGACAGCAAGAAGTCCCTGGGACCTCCATGAATGGAGGCTTTGTGCAATCCTGGGCCCATCTTGGTCACAACATGGTTTTCAGCGCTTGGCGATGCTCTTCTATCAACAAGAGTCGAAATCCTGCACAGACAATCTCAAGCCTATTACCTCCGACTCATTATATATTCATGCCTACAAATATTATGCTACTACGGGGAGGCAACCCGTAATAGATAAATCAGCTAGGAAGAGGTTTTTCAGCCCAAAGACGCCCATCAAAACATACCAATCCCAGAAGAATTGTCCATTAGTCAGAATCCCGTACGAATGCTGTGTTGTTTACTAGGCTATAATTTCCTCGAGGGGCGCCACTCCTCAAGTGGGAATAGAGTTGACCGCAAGGTCCCCAGTCTTGCAGGTACCCCGAAAAGGTCGAGGCAGCCCTTTGCAGAGGCCGTTGTCCATAGATCTGGATCTTACGCCCTGCCACAGTTGTCCTCCTATAGAGGATCCTCCCGCGATGGTGTTCTGCATCACCATGCAATTTAACCCATTGCTGGGAGAAGGTTTGGATTGTGTTTTTTAAATGAGAAGTTTGTTTATTTATTTACTGTAACCCGTTTGTAAATAAATAAAAAAAATAAAACTTACTTAAATTTTGCCATAAGTTTAAATTGCGATCCTATCTTTTTGGTTTTCTACAAGATCGTATCCATGGGCTTAGGGTGTTTGAACCCCCCTCTCCGAAATGTTTGTCTGACTCGTAAAAACGTAACAAAAATGGATGTAAGCAAATTTTTATTCGTTTTTTGAGTTTATGTGTCCCCCTCCCCCGAAAAAAATCCTTGTGTAAAACAAACCCCGAAAAAAAAACAGGAAAAAACCCTGGTTCTCTATCAGAAAAAGTGTAAAAATCCTTAAAGGTATTCGTAAAATCAACTCATTATAAAACCTTACGAATTAAAAAACGAACAGAAACTAATTTATAAATTTTATAGAAACAAAATTCAAAGAAAAGTAAAGATCGTTTTCAAATACCCAAAATGGAAATTTAAAATTTAGATAACGGTATGATTTTAAAGGTTATTAAAAGAAGAAATAAAAATAATATAAATTATTTAGATATTGATACTGAACTATCCACTAAATATTAAACCATATTAAATTATTATATTTTATCAGTAGTATAGTAAGAAATACTTATCTCACAAGACTTGTTTTGATCTTAAAGCTCATGATAGAAAATTGTAAAAATGTTACTGATTTTCCTTTAAAATGATGTAAAATTGAATTGAAAGGAGGGGGGGGGGTATATTGATGGGTGATCTAGGTGGCGCCTAGAACCGATGTTCACATTGTGAAAAAGTGTAAAAATGAGACCAAATTTGATTTCCAAGGACCTGTTTTCATTTTGAATGTAGGGATGGAAAATGTTCAAAATGTACAATATTTGACGTTAAAATGATGTAAAATAGACTGAAAATGATGTAATTTGATGGGGTGGTCTAGGTGGGGCAGAACCGACAATTACTATACTACCTTTGCTCTTTATTGAAAACAAAACATATTTCAATTAGTTTTTACTTTATCAGACAGCATGGGACTAAAAAATAAAGGATTGAAAAATATTGCCGTAACGGATTAATTGCTTCGAATTGACCAATGTTTGTCCCAAAAGATGTATTTAAACCCCCATTTTCCAAACTTTTAAGTTAAATATAAACGACTGGAATTTTTTGACAAAAAACCACCTTTAGACAGCAACGTCTTATCAAGGTATAGTATAAAATCTACTTGAAAAAAAATATTGAGAAAAAATGAATATTGAGGTTACTGAACAATGGCAAGATTGAGCACAGAATGGCTATTAAAGCAGGCGAAAAAACCGACATGCATGGTTCAGTGGAGACTTGTGTTATAGTTGATGGTGGCTGGTGCACTAGAAGCTATGGCAATAGGTTTTCTGCGTTGTCTGGTTGTGGAGTCGTCATTGGTGTTTATTAAAAAAAGCTTCTACATGTTGGGATTAGAAATAAATACTGTTGCATTTGTATGAAGCATCGAAGGAATGAAAACACTTTGCTTCCCGACCATACGTGTTTTATGAACTGGCAGGTTTATGAACTGGCAGGGATCAATTTATGAACTGGCAGGGACCAAGCACAGGTATGGAATCTGATATTTCAGTCGAGGCATTTCGAATCGCTCCAACTGTGCACTCTTTAAAATATGTTAGATTTATCACTGATTGTGACTCTAGCACCCATACAGAGCTTACAGCCAAAGTACCGTACGGTGGATACATCGAAAAAATTGAGGGTGCCAACCATGCATGGAAGTACCTAAAAAAGAGGCTTTACATGAAGCAAAAAGAAAACCCCGAATGCAGGAGGCTTCTTAGTGGTTTAAAAATAAAGAAAATGTGTGACTTTGCAAAAAACGCAATTGCACGCACAACCAAAGAAGGGAAAGGGGTCAAAGACCTTGTAAATGAGCTGAAAGCGATACCATTGCATTTCTTTCGTGCTGATCATAGACAGTGCCCAGAATGCTGCAAAATGGCAGGAAAAATTGTTGAATTCAGCGAAGAAGGTGCCCCAAGCAATATTTTCCTCAGTCATGTGTATTCAGCCTTTGACACTTTAACTAGAAGAGCTCGATTTCTCATTGGAAACAGTACTAGCAACCTTGCAGAGTATTTTATGAGCATAGTTGCTAAGCTTATTGGGGGAAAAACATAATGGTGACAAAAAGAGCCCGATACACACCGCGTGTTACCGCTGCGGACATAAAATATTCTAAGGGACATTCTGCCCGTTTGCATATTTTTTCGCAGAAGTTTAGGAGCTACACCAAGTCCTTTGTTGAAGCGACTTGCTGAGCAGCGGGCCAGAAGGGCCATTAATAAGCAGACATGGAAAGCTAAAAGACGTCTGTTTGGAGAACCATTTACAAAAGAAAGTTTCGAAACCCGACAAAAACTACGGCCCCAATGCATGTGTTCCAGATTTAGATCTTGATTCTCTTGAAGATGCAAAAAGTGATTTTCTGAACCGTGTTCAGTGTACTGACTTAGGAATTCATGAAATAGAAGAAGCAACACGACTTCAGATAAATTGTATTGACAACAGATGGCTAGAATACAGAAAAAATAGGATAACTGCGTCAGTAGCTGGAATAATTTGTAAAAGACGGACAAAGACTGTTGCACCGTTAGTGCGCCAACTGCTTTATCCCAAAAACCGCCAGACTAAAGCAATGGAACATGGGCAAATGTACGAACAAATAGCTGTATCGGCTTTTGAGAAAAAGATGGACTGCAAACATAAGTAGAAAGGGGGGTGCTACTCCGGGACGAACCACGTGGTTTATGGTTTTCTCACTGAGAATGAAAAAACAGAATTTTTATCACTTGAAAAAACAGGATTTTTCTCACTTTTATGGATGTTTCTTGGACGGTTATGAGTGTTGGTCAATTTATTTGATATTTTTAATGGATGTCAACATCAATTTATGTCTGTTTTATGGTTTTTCTCACTGAAAATGGAAAAACAGGATTTTTCTCACTTTGATGGATGTTTTCTTGATTATTGAGTCTAACGGGGACAGAGTCAATGACCTCTTTTTCCCCTTTCGTGAATCTATAATTCCCCTTAGAAACAACAAATTAATTCCCCTTTCTTGACAAATCAATCAACCATGACATCATCTGTCAGACATTAAAAAACTTCGCCTTGGAAACAATTCTCCTGGTCGAACTCCAAAGATATTAATAAACTTCGCCCCGGAAACAATTCTCCAAGAAACTCCGGCGAATGTTTTGATCTTAGAGATGAAGAGATTAACGCGGGAAAGGGTTTCTTAGTAATTTGAAATGTGACAGCGAAGGGATGCCAAAAACAAAAGGAACACGCTCAAATTACGTTTAGGGGTTATTTGAGCGAAACCGTTTTAGACATTTTAGGGAATTATTTCGGCGAAACAGTTAGAGACATTTTAAAAGATGATTTTATAAGATGTTTTAGAAGAGTATTTTAGTGTGGTCGTTATAATACACAAGTTCCATTTGAACAGTGTCGTGAGGTCCCCTACCCCAACCCCAAAGGGCTCCGATCCCCCTACCCCAACCCCGAAGGAAGCCCCCGGCCCCCAAAGGTTCCCCCGGCCCCCAAAGGTTCCCCCGGGCTCCCAAATGGTCCCCCGGCCCCCCCAAAGGCCCCCGGCGCCCCAAAGGCCCCTGAGCCCCCATTTTTTAATACTTTTTTAAGGCTTTATTATATCTTTTCAGAACAAGTTATTTTCTTAATGTCCATCCTAAACCCATTTTACAAGTTGAAGTTCCCATCCTTCCTTTTCACCCACAACTTTACTATACTGCCTTTTTGGATACCTCAACACCAAGCATTACTTTTAAAAGACCATTTCAGAACAAGTTCTTTTCATAATGTCCATCCTAAACCCATTTTAGAAGTTGAAGCATCCATCCTTTTCACCCACAAATTTACATTACAGCTTTTTGGATACCTCAACACCAAGAAATACTTTTCAAAGGGCATTTCAGAGCAACTTTTTTTCTTAATGTCCCTTCTAAACCCATTTTACAAGTTGAAACATCCATCCTTTTCACCCACAACTATACTTTACAGCTTTATGGATACCTCAAAACCAAGAAATACTTTTCAAAAAGCATTTTAGAGCAAGTTCGTTTCTTAATGTCCCTTCTAAACCTATTTTCCAACTTGAAGTACCCATTCTTTTCACCCACAACTTTACATTACAGCTTTTTGGATACCTCAACACCAAGAAATACCTTTCAAAAGGCATTTCAGAGCAATTTCCTTTCTTAATGTCCATCCTACACCCATTTTACAACTTGAAGTACCCATCCATTTCACCAACAACTTTACTTTACAGCTTTTCAGATACCTCAACACCAAGAAATACTCTTCAAAAGGCATTTCAGACCAATTTCCTTTCTTAATGTCCCTTCTAAACCCATTTTCCAACTTGAAGCATCCATCCTTTTCACCCACAACTTTACTTTACAGCTTTTTGGATACCTCAACACCAAGAAATACCTTTCAAAAGGCATTTCAGAGCAACTTTTTTTCTTAATGTCCCTTCTAAACCCATTTTCCAACTTGAAGTACCCATCCGTTTCACCCCCAACTTTACTTTACAGCTTTTTGGATACCTCAACACCAAGCAATACTTTTCAAAGGCATTTCAGAACAAGTTCTTTTCTTAATGTCCTTCCTAAACCCATTTTCCAACTTGAAGTATTCATCTTTTCCCCCACAACTTTACTATACTGCCTTTTTGAATACCTCAACACCAAGCAATACTTTTCAAAGACCATTTCAGAACAAGTTCTTTTCATAATGTCCATCCTAAACCCATTTTACAAGTTGAAGCATCCATCCTTTTCACCCACAACTTTACTTTACAGCTTTTTTGAATGCCTCAACACCATGAAATACCTTTCAAAAGGCATTTCAGAGCAACTTTTTTTCTTAATGTCCCTTCTAAACCTATTTTCCAACTTGAAGTACCCATCCCTTTCACCCACAACTTTACATTACAGCTTTTTGGATACCTCAACACCAAGAAATACGTTTCAAAAGACATTTCAGAGCAAGTTCCTTTCTTAATGTCCCTTCTAAACCCATTTTACAAGTTGAAGCATCCATCCTTTTCACCCAAAACTATACTTTACAGCTTTTTGGATACCTCAACACCAAGATATACTTTTCAAAAGGCATTTCAGAGCAAATTCCTTTCTTAATGTCCCTTCTAAACCCATTTTCCAACTTGAAGTACCCATCCTTTTCACCCACAACTTTACTTTACAGCTTTTTGGATACCTCAACACCAAGAAATACCTTTCAAAAGGCATTTCAGAGCAAGTTCCTTTCTTAATGTCCCTTCTAAACCCATTTTACAACTTGAAGTACCCATCCTTTTCACCCACAACTTTACTTTACAGCTTTTCGGATACCTCAAAACCAAGAAATACTTTTCAAAGACCATTTCAGAACAAGTTCCTTTCTTAATGTCCCTCCTAAACCCATTTTCCAACTTGAAGCATCCATCCTTTTCACCCACAACTTTACTTTACAGCTTTTTGAATGCCTCAACACCATGAAATACCTTTCAAAAGGCATTTCAGAGCAACTTGTTTTCTTAATGTCCCTTCTAAACCTATTTTCCAACTTGAAGTACCCATCCTTTTCACCCACGACTCTCTTGATTTTCAACGTTCATTGCGGATTTCTTTCTTTGAAATGCAAGAGTTGGAATATTTCAGTAGTGTTTTGTTGTAGTTTACCTTGTCGCAGTTACATTTTCTTGATTTTTCAAAGTTTATTTTGAATTTCATTCGTTGAAATGCAAGAGTTGGAATATTTCAGTAGTGTTTTGTTGTGGTTTACCTTGTCACAGTTACATTCTCTTGATTTTTCTAAGTTCATTTTGAATTTCTTTCATTGAAATGCATGAGTTGGAACATTTCAGTAGTGTTTTGTCGTGGTTTACTTTGTCACAGTTACATTCTCGTGATTTTTCAAAGTTCATTTTGAATTTCTTTCGTTGAAATGCAAGAGTTGGAATATTTCAGTAGTGTTTTGTTATGGTTTATCGTGTCACAGTTACATTCTCATCATTTTTCAAAGTTCATTTTGATTTTTTTCATTGAAATGCAAGAGTTGGATTATTTCAGTAGTGTTTTGTTGTGGTTTACCTTGTCACAGTTACATTCTCTTGATTTTTCTAAGTTCATTTTGAATTTCTTTCATTGAAATGCATGAGTTGGAACATTTCAGTAGTGTTTTGTCGTGGTTTACCTTGTCACAGTTACATTCTCTTGATTTTTCAAAGTTCATTTGAATTTCTTTCATTGAAATGCAAGATTTGGAATATTTCAGTAGTGTTTTGTCGTGGTTTACCCTGTCACAGTTACATTTTCTTGATTTTTCAAAGTTCATTTGAATTTCTTTTATTGAAATGCAAGAGTTGGATTATTTCAGTAGTGTCTTGTTGTGGTTTACCTTGTCACAGTTACATTCTCTTAATTTTTCAAAGTTCATTTGAATTTCTTTTATTGAAATGCAAGAGTTGGAATATTTCAGTAGTGTTTTGTTGTGTTTTACATTGTCACAGTTACATTCTCTTAATTTTTCAAAGTTCATTTTGGTTTTCTTTCGTTGAAATGCAAGAGTTGGAATATTTCAATAGTGTTTTGTCGTGGTTTACCTTGTCACAGTTACATTCTCTTGATTTTTCAAAGTTCATTTGAATTTCTTTCATTGAAATGCAAGATTTGGAATATTTCAGTAGTGTTTTGTTGTGTTTTACATTGTCACAGTTACATTCTCTTGATTTTTCAAAGTTCATTGTGGATTTCTTTCATTGAAATACAAGAGTTGGAGTATTTCAGTAATGTTTTGTCATGGTTTACCTTGTCGCAGTTACATTCTCTTAATTTTCAACGTTCATTGCGGACTTCATTCATTGAAATGCAAGAGTTGGAATATTTCAGTAGTGTTTTGTTATGGTTTACCTAGTCACTGTTACATTCTCTTGATTTTTCAGAGTTCATTTCAGATTTCTTTCATTGAAATGCAAGACTTGGAATATTTCAGTAGTGTTTTGCCGTGGTTTACCTTGTCACAGTTACATTCTCTTGATTTTTCAAAGATAATTTTGGTTTTCTTTCGTTGAAATGCAAGAGTTGGAATATTTCAGTAGTGTTTTGTTGTGCTTTACCGTGACACAGTTACATTTTCTTGATTTTTGTTAGGTTAGGTTAGGCTAGGCTAGATCAAATTAGGTTAGGTTAAGTTAGGTTAGGTTAGCCTACGTACGCGCGTACGTTTAGGATGGACATTATGAAAAGAACTTGTTCTGAAATGGTCTTTGAAAAGTATTTCTTGGTTTTGAGGTATCCGAAAAGCTGTAAAGTAAAGTTGTGGGTGAAAAGGATGGGTACTTCAAGTTGTAAAATGGGTTTAGAAGGGACATTAAGAAAGGAACTTGCTCTGAAATGTCTTTTGAAAAGTATTTCTTGGTGTTGAGGTATCCAAAAAGCTGTAAAGTAAAGTTGTGGGTGAAAAGGATGGGTACTTCAAGTTGGAAAATGGGTTTAGAAGGGACATTAAGAAAGGAACTTGCTCTGAAATGTCTTTTGAAAAGTATTTCTTGGTGTTGAGGTATCCAAAAAGCTGTAAAGTATAGTTGTGGGTGAAAAGGTTGGATGCTTCAACTTGTAAAATGGGTTTAGAAGGGACATTAAGAAAGGAACTTGCTCTGAAATGTCTTTTGAAAAGTATTTCTTGGTGTTGAGGTATCCAAAAAGCTGTAATGTAAAGTTGTGGGTGAAAGGGATGGGTACTTCAAGTTGGAAAATAGGTTTAGAAGGGACATTAAGAAAAAAATTGCTCTGAAATGCCTTTTGAAAGGTATTTCATGGTGTTGAGGCATTCGAAAAAGCTGTAAAGTAAAGTGGTGGGTGAAAAGGATGGATGCTTCAACTTGTAAAATGGGTTTAGGATGGACATTATGAAAAGAACTTGTTCTAAAATGGTCTTTGAAAAGTATTGCTTGGTGTTGAGGTATTCAAAAAGGCAGTATAGTAAAGTTGTGGGGGAAAAGATGAGTACTTCAAGTTTGAAAATGGGTTTAGGAAGGACATTAAGAAAAGAACTTGTTCTGAAATGCCTTTGAAAAGTATTGCTTGGTGTTGAGGTATCCAAAAAGCTGTAAAGTAAAGTTGGGGGTGAAACGGATGGGTACTTCAAGTTGGAAAATGGGTTTAGAAGGGACATTAAGAAAAAAAGTTGCTCTGGAATGCCTTTTGAAAGGTATTTCTTGGTGTTGAGGTATCCAAAAAGCTGTAAAGTAAAGTTGTGGGTGAAAAGGATGGATGCTTCAACTTGTAAAATGGGTTTAGAAGGGACATTAAGAAAGGAAATTGCTCTGAAATGCCTTTTGAAAAGTATTTCTTGGTGTTGAGTTTTCTTTCTAATTTTGGTTTATAATTTTGGTTTTCATTGTGTAATGTAAAGTTGTGGGTGAAAGGGATGGGTACTTCAAGTTGGAAAATAGGTTTAGAAGGGACATTAAGAAAAAAAAGTTGCTCTGAAATGCCTTTTGAAAGGTATTTCATGGTGTTGAGGCATTCAAAAAAGCTGTAAAGTAAAGTCGTGGGTGAAAAGGATGGATGCTTCAACTTGTAAAATGGGTTTAGGATGGACATTTTGAAAAGAACTTGTTCTAAAATGGTCTTTGAAAAGTATTGCTTGGTGTTGAGGTATTCAAAAAGGCAGTATAGTAAAGTTGTGGGGGAAAAGATGAGTACTTCAAGTTGGAAAATGGGTTTAGGAAGGACATTAAGAAAAGAACTTGTTCTGAAATGCCTTTGAAAAGTATTGCTTGGTGTTGAGGTATCCAAAAAGCTGTAAAGTAAAGTTGGGGGTGAAACGGATGGGTACTTCAAGTTGGAAAATGGGTTTAGGATGGACATTAAGAAAAAAAGTTGCTCTGAAATGCCTTTTGAAAGGTATTTCTTGGTGTTGAGGTATCCAAAAAGCTGTAAAGTAAAGTTGTGGGTGAAAAGGATGGATGCTTCAAGTTGGAAAATAGGTTTAGAAGGGACATTAAGAAAGGAAATTGCTCTGAAATGCCTTTTGAAAAGTAGTTCTTGGTGTTGAGGTATCTGAAAAGCTGTAAAGTAAAGTTGTGGGTGAAATGGATGGGTACTTCAAGTTGTAAAATGGGTTTAGGATGGACATTAAGAAAGGAAATTGCTCTGAAATGCCTTTTAAAAGGTATTTCTTGGTGTTGAGGTATCCAAAAAGCTGTAATGTAAAGTTGTGGGTGAAAAGAATGGGTACTTCAAGTTGGAAAATAGGTTTAGAAGGGACATTAAGAAAGGAACTTGCTCTGAAATGCCTTTTGAAAAGTATTTCTTGGTGTTGAGGTATCCATAAAGCTGTAAAGTATAGTTGTGGGTGAAAAGGATGGATGCTTCAACTTGTAAAATAGGTTTAGAAGGGACATTAAGAAAAAAAGTTGCTCTGAAATGCCTTTTGAAAGGTATTTCTTGGTGTTGAGGTATCCAAAAAGCTGTAATGTAAAGTTGTGGGTGAAAAGGATGGATGCTTCAACTTGTAAAATGGGTTTAGAATGGACATTATGAAAAGAACGTGTTCTGAAATGGTCTTTGAAAAGTAATGCTTGGTGTTGAGGTATCCAAAAAGGCAGTATAGTAAAGTTGTGGGTTAAAAGGAAGGATGGGAACTTCAACTTGTAAAATGGGTTTAGGATGGACATTAAGAAAATAACTTGTTCTGAAAAGATATAATAAAGCCTTAAAAAAGTATTAAAAAATGGGGGCTCAGGGGCCTTTGGGGCGCCGGAGGCCCTTTGGGGGGCCCGGGGGACCCTTTGGGAGCCCGGGGGAACCTTTGGGGGCCGGGGGCTTCCTTCGGGGTTGGGGTAGGGGGATCGGAGCCCTTTGGGGTTGGGGTAGGGGACCTCACGACACTGTTCAAATGGAACTTGTGTATTATAGCGACCAAACTCAAATACTCTTCTAAAACATTTTCTAAAATCATCTTTTAAAATGTCTCTAACTGTTTCGCCGAAATAATTCCCTAAAATGTCTAAAACGGTTTCGCTCAAATAACCCCTAAACGTAATTTCAGCGTGTTCCTTTTGTTTTTGGCATCCCTGCGCTGTCACATTTCAAATTACTAAGAAACCCTTTCCCGCGTTAATCTCTTCATCTCTAAGATCAAAACATTCGCCGGAGTCTCTTGGAGAATTGTTTCCGGGGCAAAGTTTATTAATATCTTTGGAGTTCGACCAGGAGAATTGTTTCCAAGGCGAAGTTTTTTAATGTCTGACAGATGATGTCATGGTTGATTGATTTGTCAAGAAAGGGGAATTAATTTGTTGTTTCTAAGGGGAATTATTGATCCACGAAAGGGGAAAAAGAGGTCATTGACTCTGTCCCCGTTAGACTCAATAATCCAGAAAACATCCATCAAAGTGAGAAAAATCCTGTTTTTCCATTCTCAGTGAGAAAAACCATAAAACAGACATAAATTGATGTTGACATCCATGAAAAACATCAAATAAATTGACCAACACTCACAACCGTCCAAGAAAAATCCATAAAAGTGAGAAAATTCCTGTTTTTTCAAGTGAGAAAAATTCTGTTTTTTCATTCTCAGTGAGAAAACCATAAACCACGTGGTTCGTCCCGGAGTAGCACCCCCTTTTCTACTCACATAATTATTTCTACCAAATACAAATGCAATTAGAGTGTTGTAACATAGATTCTGGCTATTTTGTTATTTTTTTCGGCAAAGGCAATCCGTTTATTGAGAAAATCAATCGTGACAAAGAATTCTGACAGAAATAAAAGCTACCAAAATTACAAAAGTTTTATCTTGAAGCAATATTGCCAGATATAGTTGATGCAAGATTACCGAGAAATATGGAAATACGAGAGCCGTTTTTATAAAAAGAATTTGAACAACATTAACACTCATGACAGACAAATAATTGCTACTATATGAATTAAATTAAAAGAACAAAAAATAACAGCAAAACCAAGTAGATAATTGCGAATACTGACTTTCCTTGACGATAAATAAAAGTTCAAATAGGGATAAATCGTTTTAATAGACAGTAATAATAAACAAAAAATACTGGATATTTCTGTCACACTTACAGTGACTGTCATCAGCAGAAACACTCAATCTATTAAAAGAATTTATCCCTATTTGAACATTTATCTATCGTTTTTAACAGAAGTTTTTTCAAGGGAAATTAAGGAGCAACGTTAAAACTTACAACGGACAGAAATTCAACGTACACGAAGGGGGTCGCCCCCTCCTCAACACCTCGTTCTTCACCCTAAATGTTTTTAGCACTTAAAAAAAATATTTTTATTATTCTAATTAAATGACCCTTGTGTTTCATGAGTCGTTATTAACTTTATAATTAAAATTTCTAATTAAATAACCCTTGTGTTTTCGTGAGTCGTTATTAACTTTAGCGTAAAGAGCAAGATTTTGACGAGAGGGAAACCCCCCCTGTATATACGTAATAATTTCTGTTCCTTTTAAGCTTTATTGTTGCTGCTTACTTTCAGTTAAAAAATAATTTTATATAGTTTAATTTCTGGTGGTTTTTGAAATAGTGCCAAGAAATCCGGCTCCACCTCCACTGAAAATTTCCCCCCTCCCACAGATAGATCCTCTAGACAATTCAATCCTGGTGAAAAATTTACCCCGGACAATTGCCAATAACATCTCCATCCTTAAAATTTACTCGACAAAGGGAAAGTGAGACAATAAAAAGAATTTCGCATAGGAATTTTGGCAAATTTCCCCAGTATAAAATTTCCTCAGAAAATTTCACCTCCCTCCCCCTCAGAAAATTTTCTCCTCATGTAAAGTTTTCCCTGTGGAAAATCCCCCGAGCAGAAAATTCATCACCCCTCCCTCACCCGAAAAATTTATGCTAACTTCGCAATAAAAAATACTATACGTAAACAATGGGCAAATTTTATAACTTAAAGATGCATCCCCAGGGGCTATGGGGGCCATATTCTCTCCATGGTTAGGGCATTATATCTCACAATTTTGATCGAACGATTTAGGGAAAAAGGGGCGGTGAATGTCAGGGAGAGGGCTAATTGCGCTCCAATCTTTTTGGTCACTTTAAAAGGGCACTAGAACTTTTAATTTGCATCGGAATAAGTCCTTTTCCAATAATAAAGGTCTATTGGTTCGATACAATAACCCCTTGGGAAAACAAACAAAAAATAACAACAAATAAACACGTATCCGTGATCTTTCTTCTTGCAAAAAAAATACAAAATTTCACATGTTTGCAGAAGGGAGCTTGGAACTACTACAACAGGGTTCTCGGATACACAGAACGTGATAGTATGATTTTCATTAAGATCTCTTGACTTTTCGGGGGTGTTTCTCCCCCTTTTTTAGAAATCAGGCAAATTTTCTGAGGCTCGTAGCTTTTGATGGGTAACACTAACTATCAGTATAATAAGCCGATTCTTTTGATATAACTATTGACACAAGGATTCTGATTCTTTGGTTTCGGTAAAAATTAAGCAGCGTCGCTCATTACTTACAGTTCGTTACCACAAACTATTTGATTCAAGTTTAAATTAGACAAAAATCTATGAATAAGCCTTGCAATTTGTACTTAGCATTAGAAGCTTACAAAATAAGTCTCTGTAGTTAATTTGTGACGGAATTCATAATGTTTTAGACTTTTTTCCATGACATTTCAAGGAAAATTTCAACATTTCTTCGGATTCCGATTTGATCGTCGATTTATTAAAACTAAACTTTGTTGGATGTATGCTAGACTGAGTATTAAATTAGTTGCATCTTTCTTCTGCATTTATTTTTTGGGGTCATTGTCTTTTTTTGTAATACAGACAAATTGTTCAAGTTTGTACACTTCTTTTTATTTGTGCTTTTACGACATGTGCGAGCTACTTTTTTGCGATCGTAAGAACTTTTGATATTATGGAACAACATTTTAAAATGATTTATTTCGGTTTACGAGTGTTGAACAATTAGCCTATTTTCATCATTTGTGTTAGTTGAATAACAGCTTAATAAAGGTATGCTTCATGAAAAACTGTTGTAATTTGTATTAGTAAATCTGATGTGCATGTGTAATGTATCGTATGTCATAATTGGGTAAAATCGTTTTATGGCAAAAATTTATAGTTTTCTCAGTTTTTTTTATAATTTTTTTTTTCATAGTGCTACTTTTTTTTAATTGTGTTACAAGATTTTCATCAGATTTTTAGTGGATAGGTAATCTATTAAAATTGAATTTTTTGTAGGTTGAATGCAAAATTGTGCTGTCAGTTTCGATAATCCAACTTTCTTGTGCATTTTTTCTTCTTTTTTTTGCGCGCGCATTTTTTTGTGTTGCAGATCCATTTTTCAAGATTCTACTCTAGGTATTATCTATATTTTTTTCAAGATTCTGCTCTAGGTATTATCTATATTTTTGATAAATATAAGCCCTTTTTCTTAGTTCATATCAGATTTGTTTTCATTCTTTTAGAAACCATATATTTTAAGTGACTTGTTTAAGTTCACGGGGTCGAACTATAAGACTGGTTTTTAAAATGAGTTGTGCTTCATAATGGGATGCTTCACAAAATGCTGTAGTAAAGTTTTTCTTAATCAGCCTTATGTGCTGGTACACCCTCCAGAGGAGATAGGCAGACCATACTGTCAATATGATCTTATTCCTATAAATAAAAACTTGATTCCATATCATCATGTGGTGAAAACTTTTTTTTCAAAAGAAAATTCAAAAAATTACCCTAATCAGAGACAAATTTATGCAAATGAATCTGTCCATGGTAAGAGAGGCGGAGCAGCTTCATGCATTCCATTCCCGGACCTTAATCTTTATATTCTCCTTCCATTGGGATCCTTTATTTTGTCTGCTGAACTGCGTACCATCCACCTTGCTCTAGATCTTTTTATAGATTATTATTTAGAGTCTGAAAGTATTCTCTCTGTAACTGACTCCCAATCTGCAATACATTTTGCTATCAAGTTTAAACAGAATTGTTGATGATACGGGCACACTTCTTGTGTACGATCACTTAAGAAGTGTGATTTTTGTATCTTGAACAAGCCCCCTCCCCTCCTTTTTCATAGGTTAAAATTTTGTTTAGTGTCATATCGGTAAAACATAAATATTGGTTATTACAAGGTCTAAGAATTTAGTGTACTTGTGCATAATATGGTACCCACAAAAGAACGCAAGTTTGGTTAATGCTAATAAAAAAAAATCGGATGAATATATAATAGTTTAGAAACGAATTTGGGCTATATATTTGCACGTTGGGGGGGGGGGGGTGGTGGTAGAACATAGCATATATTAAATACGTAACCTAACCAAGGTACCTTTCCCCCTCCTAAACCCCAAAAAACAACAGTTTAAATATTTTAAACGCAATGGAAACCACGCTTTGCATTCCATTTCTCTATTGCAAATACCCGTTTGTCGGGTTTCGTGTCTGGTTTCCTTGATACAATTATAGCGGTGGGTACCAGACAGTGCACAAGTACCGAACTTAGCTTCAGAAATAGGGTAGGCCTACCATGGAGGCAGGCAAATGAAAAAAAGGTATTTGTTTGCGGTTTGAGAACTTCTTGTATTCGAGTTTTGTGTTTTATGTTTCAGCAATGGTAGCATAGGGGCTAGATCAAAATTATATATGGAAGCTTTATTACCCTAAAATCTGGACGGAAGAAGACCTCATAAAATGGCAATCCGAGAGCCATTTCTAAACGAGTTGACGGGTAAACAAAACTGCATACATGGCTTCAAAGATAATGTAATTCGGAATTAATGTTTATTTACTGCGTACACTAAAAAAAGTCTCAAACTTTGAAAACGAATGCATTTATACATATGTATGTTATTACTATATACTGGAAATAAATTTATACTTCTTAGCTGTCCTTGTCATTGAAATTATCCTGTCTAGATAATGCCAAAACCGTGGTAGGAGTTTCTTCAAAAAAAAAATCATCTATTTTGAAGGTCAGTCTGGGCCAAAAGATAAAAGGAAAGCCCCATCTTTATGAATTTTCTAACCCCTTCATGCATAGAACGAGGCACGATTTCGTAAGGAGTACAATTGCTTCTGTCACGAAAGAAGAAAATACAGACCAGGACTTAGTCAAGGCTCAAAAAGTAATTGTGGTGCTTAGAAGTACCGCAAATTACCAAAATCTGCAAGCCATTTCTTAACGGATCGAAGACAGGGGCCTAATTTGCTATGGGACAGGAGCGGCAACTGATCCCTCTATACCCAATTTTGCCCCCCCCCCCCCCCTAGACCTCAGTTTGCCCGCCCAGCTGAAATTTAGTTTCTGCAAAAAATCTTGTCACTAAGATAAGCCTGCAAAATACAAGTATCCAGAGAAACAGGCAGTTTTCTTTAGTGTATTTTTGTCTTTACGGTAATATATGGATCAATTCTCAGTTTTCACTGTCATTTTCATTTGATTTGGGAAAATTGGCTCCAACTTTGCCACCGCCCCCCAAGATTTTGACAAAATTACGTCACTGATCGAGGGCCAAATAAAATTGATTGCATAACTTCTAAGCTAGACAGTATCTGTTTGGTTTTCTTTTTTTTCGGGGGGGGGGGGGCAAAAAAACATCAAAATTTGTTTATATATATTTTGGTTGAGTTTTTACGAGTCTGACAAAAATTCCAGAGGGGTTAAACCACCTCTCAATACGGCCTTGCTTTTGAGAAAATGTTTCAGTTTTTAACGAATTGGGCAAACCTAATGAAAAATCAAGTTTCGAATTAGGATTTTAACGAAAGTTTATTGTAGCTACTCAAGTATTTATTGTGTCAGCTAATTCCCTCCTCAGACGGTTCCCCCTCAGAAAAATTCTCCCCACGCATAAAATTTTCCTCAATCAATATAACCTCATTTCTTAAAATTACCAGTTTATTTAAAATCACCTCTGACTCTATCTTTTTATTTTCCTCCGACAAGGTACAAGGCCTTTTGCATAGAAACTTTTGCTCCAATCTATTCATTTGAAAACTTCAACCAGTTCTTACTCCCTTCTTACTAGTCAAACCTCACATTCTTGATGACAACTAATCATCTGTAAGAGTTTGCTAAATGTTAGATTCTTGCTAAAATGTTACAGATTCTTGCCACTAGATTAAGTAATCTCTATGCTTTTTAATTTTCTGGAAAAAAAATTGAGAATCGGTAACCCGGAAATTATTCAGCGAAGTAACGACCCTTAATAGAGAGACATAAAAACACTGCCTTAATAAATGTACGTCATTCCTTTTAAAACCGGTTAATTTTCGAAGCCACCTATTATCCAAGTTGAATTGTATGCTTTCTGTGCGTCGACGCCGGTCACCCCTTAATAATGGTTTAGATAGGGAATGAGCATACTATATTATATTTATATACAGTGTTTGTATTATAAAAACTTGATTAATTGCGGCAATTTGGTTCGAATTGTTTCAGCTCCCGGGTATTAGCCGCGAACTATGACCGCATTCTTTACAGACAACAGCTCTAAATTGGTCATAGTTATTAGCTTTTTTCTTTTTTTTTGTCAGTAAAAACTGGGTTAGCCATGCCTGCCAAAAAAATGCATATTCTGTCTCACAGTTTATGGTTAGATATGCTGTAAATAATTATCGGTTCTTGTCTATCGATTGGTGACGTGGGTGAAGTTGCTAGATATTTCCGTCACTTGGCATTTAATCCAGTAGTTCAAGCTTCTAATTACTCAAAGCTTGTATTTCCTAGAGAATGGGATTTTGAACTAAATATGATTATGGATCAGCTTATTGGGATTTGAAGCTGTTAACATAAAGCAGAAAAAAACCGCTAATTCAGTACCATATTGGAAGTATAAAAATCAGAGTTTTGTTTTAACTCTGATAGAAATTTCTAAGTTTTTTTCCCGAGTGTTTCAAGTTTTTGGTGGTCCTCAAAGCAGGGATAAGATCCGCCCCTACCCCTTGCCTTCTGAGCGTTTGTAAAAGGATAAATAATTACTTACCGCCGTACTCTGGTGTGTGCTGATTGGCATGATTAAAATTAATCTATGGGTCATTCGCACTGACGACAGAAAAGAGGAATATATAGCAGAGGAAAAATAACTAACAAATACAAGACGGGATTAGAAGCGGATAGCTACAGTGTTTATATTGAAACTTACTATTTCTTTTTCAGGAGTATAATTTTATTTACACAAAATTTACAAAAAACAAACGCCAAGGAACCTTTCGGTTCGTTAGGCCAACTCCAACTTCCAACACATAATTCAATATAAATAAACAAAAACAAAACATTATCCCCCGCCGACGGGCTAACCAAACAACACAACTAAAAATTCCATTATGGCACTACTAAAAAAAAACAACAAAAAAAATCAAACAAATTGATAAATATTATTACAAAAATCCCTCAATTTTCCCCGGAAACTACTTCGGTCATGCTCACGCACAACCCCAATTGGTAAATGACTCCAGGAGCTCGGCAAAACATGCCGAGCAGAGAACTGTGACAGGGTTGTTTCACACTGCGGCCGCCGAAAAGCATCTGCATTTCTTGTATTACAATTGTGAAGATCCACACCAGTTATAAACATGCCATTAGAAGATTCTGAGGTAAAGTTATTAATAATATCAAACATTAGCATAGATCTATAAAAAAGGAATATACTGCTAGAGGAAGAATATTCAGTTTCAAATACACATTTCTCACTGAATCTCTCGGTCCATAATTTGCTAAAATCCTAATGGCAGAATTCTGCAAAGCTCTAAGTCGTTTCAGATGGGATTGAAAAGTTAAAGACCATACCGTACAACAATATAAAAGGTAACAATGGACAAGTGAAAAATACAAAAGTCTAAGGACAATTTTCGGACAAATATGTTTCAATTTCCTAATAATTCCAGCATTACGGGCAATTTTAGATGTTACACAATTTATATGATCTGAAAAACTAAGCGTCTCATCTACAATAATGCCTAAATACCTAGTCGACTGTACTCTATTAATAAATGAATTCCCACACCTCAAATTATCTACCCAAGGATAATACTTGTTAGAACGAGCAAACAACACAAAATTACACTTTTTAAAATTTATTTTCAGCTTGTTCAACCTAGTCCACTTTTCAATCAAACCTATATCATGTTCAACTGCTCGGATCAACTCTTTTTCAGTTCTCGCGCATATTGTTAAATTAGTATCATCAGCAAATAAAACTAACGCTTTTACAGGGATCACATTTGGGTTTTTTACTAATTACCTTCAAAAACCTAGATCAATGTTTACTTTTTGGCTAAATAATTATTGGGAAAGAAATGAGTTAAACAGTCGCAGCTGGTAATTAAAAAACGCAGCAGATACTTCAAAAGAAAACAATACACAACGTGAATGAGCCAGTATAACATTTATCACAAGTCCAACTTTTTTTTCAAAACTCATGGACCGGTTCACAATTGTATGTAGTTCAAACTAGCATTTAAAGTTAAAATTGATTTCAAACTGATCGAGACTGACTTGAAACAAGTTCAAAACTCGAACGATCTTCAGTTTTGGATTTAATGCTCAGTTTAATCGCGTCTTTATTACGGGATTTACTTTCAGATTTACGGAAGCCCAAAAAAACGTTGAAAATTTGCGACGCATAATAAGAATAAAAATATATAATATTATTTATGAAACAGATGTATTTCTTATACAACTATTATTACTAAGGATGAAGGTTCCACTGAATATAGAATAGTAGCAAGATTTTCGCTAATTTGGAGCGTATGGGAGACCAAAAGAATATGAAGGAAATCAGAACTAAAGATATTTAAAAAGGGAGTCGGAGACGACTAAAGAAGGATCACGGGGCCCTAACGTCAAGAAGACCCAGTGCCAGATTTTTCAGCACGAAAATTTTCTTTATAAATCTCAGTTTCTTTTTGTAATCTGTTATTAAAATATTCTTTATTCCGGGCTTTTTTATGACTTCCTTTCCTCCGATTAGAAACCATAAAAGTATTACAACCAGTCACATCAGATTTTTTTCATAATTTTTATGACATTTGCATAGTTAACCTGTATTTGTTGTCCGAATGAAGTTGGAATGAATTCGGAAAAATTCGTTCAGAAATCCCTTGAAGGGTCCATTAGCAACATTTAAGAGGTCTACAATCTGTAAACTAAAGTTCAAACATACAACTAACTGCATATTGTTGTACATGTCTAGTTAGAAACTGTTGAGTTCTATGACACAAACTCAAGAAAATAATGGGGGGGGGGTGTACAAAATATATTTTCAAAACCTAGTAGGGGGGATTTTTTAAGGAAAATACTAAAAAAGAGTGTTTTTCAATGCAAATACTAAAACCGGTATTTTCAAAGTCTGAGGGGGACAAATGCCACTCCCTCCACAATTGGAGCCCCTGGTAGACTTTTGAGATACTTTAAAAAACAAAAGTGGTCTACAATCAAAAACTTTGAGAGGCTCTACAGTACACAAACTAAGAATTTAATTGCCGGAGACGGCAAAAGGATTGTTATGTACTGTTCGTTGCATCTAATCGGAGTTATCACCTGCAATACCCAGAGCCAATGTTTGGAAATCCCATCTTCATTTGCATTCACCTTGCTAAGAAAGAACATAAAAACTGAAAAGGGGATGACGGAAAGAAATTTTTGTCACCTCTCAATTCTTTTGAAAGTACGTTTGTTTCTTGTTTTATTTTTAAAGTAAAGCGTAGCATTTATTGAAACAATTTTGTAGTTTCTGGTGGTGATGGAAAAAGGGGGCCTAATTCGATTTTTGATGATCGTCTCTATTTATGTAACTACAATAATATTACTATGAACATAATACACATTCCAATTGCTAATACAGAAAAAAATAGTAAATAATACTTTATCAATTTTTTACGATTCAAAGTCAAAATCAAGTATATTAGCTCGTTTCTCATGCAATACTGAATTAAAAAAAAAAAAAAAAAAAACTACAGAAGTTTCAGATTACTCAAGGAGAATAAATTACATCTATATAAAAAAACTGAAGTTTTGAACATTTAGATGAATCAACTTTTAGAGGTTTTGCGAGTTCAGGGTGCTAGAATAGGTTTAAAAACGACTGTTAAGAATACTAAGTCACTAAGGCTAGAAACAAGGGAAGATAAAAAGGTGAAGTTGGGTAACGAGAAGATTGATCAGGTGGACAGCTTCACTTACCTTGGTAGTATTATTAGTAAAGACGGTGGGAGCAGAGAAGATGTTAGAAGTAGAATTGTCATGGCTCAGGGTGTTTTTTCACTGTTAAAAAATGTTTTGAAGAATAGGAAGATAAGTCTGCAAACCAAGATTAGAATTTTGGAAGTTACGGTGATGACAGTGGTCAATTATGGCTCTGAAGCATGGGCACTCCGAAAAGCGGATGAAGATTTGCTAGATTTTTTTCGAGAGAAAATGCATACGGATTGTTCTGGGTACCCGGCTGACTGACCGTATTTCAAACAGTAGGCTTTACGAAAAGTGTGGTTCAACTCCGCTTTCTAGGGCTATAATGAGAGAAAGGTTGAGATGGCTAGGGCACCTTCTGCGGATGACAGACTGCCGAAGATTGTCCTTTTCGGGCAACCGTCTAGGGCTAAACGGAAAGCAGGACGTCCGTGGTTAGGATGGGAAGATGTCATAAAGAAAGATTTAAAGGAAATGGGAGCTTCCTAAGAGGGTGTAAAGAGGGAGGATTTGAATAGATTCGGATGGAGGAGGAGCGTGCGTAGCTGTGTTGGCCTCAAGCGGCTTGGTGCTGCGGTGAGTTGTTAGTAGAAGTAGCATTAAAAAAAACTATCAAGAAACTAACGTCAAACGTTTTTTTTACGAAACCCCTTTAGTGAGGTTCAAAAATCACTTCTCCGGTTGGGGTGATATAGATATCGTTTTTTTTTTCTTATCAAAGAAATGATAATAACTACGCATTGAGAATTAGATTATTGCAATTGCAATAACCTAATTTAGATTATTAGGCTCTTATACTCAATAATTTAGATTATTGGATTTGTAATATTGCATTTGCAATGCACATGGTCGTTATCTCTAGAGCCCAGTTGTAACTTAAACTGACTCGGTGTTTACACAAAATCGAACTGAAGCTCGGTTCAATGACAGTTAGCTTCAAGTTTTTCAAGCCGAACAATTCGCCTTGACTACCTTAGCTAGAAGCAGAATTTTTCCGCTCAGACCACTGTGGAAGATTTATGGGTAGCAAGGAAGCTAATTAAACAGTAGTGTGGTGTGCAACGTTAAAGAGGTTTCAAAAACAGTGTAGCGTTTACGTAAATGGTTTCATCTTGCGTCGCTCGTTTTCGACCTTGAAAGCTTTTTATTAAAAAAAGAGACTATTTACCTTTCATTAAAATTGCTTACATAATGATTGTTTCAAAAATTTCTGCAAAGACTTTGGAATCCAAAATTACAAACGCTTGATTAAATTATGCTTTTATATCGGCATCATTGTTCAAAGTTACTAAATAGTCACTTAAAACATATATCTCTAACTATTCTATTGGTAAAGCTTATTCAATGAATCAGGAGCGCTGAAAAGACTACCAAAATCTAGCAAGACTAGAACCTCAAGGGAGAGAAAAGAAATCAAACGCCGCCTAAGAGTTCTAAGTACTCATATGAGCCGCTTCTCAATTATACTTTTCCTGAGCAAAGACGAAAAGCATATTCCGTTATTGCTGGTGCGTCGTTTTGGCTGAGAAATTTGTACTCCGTTGCCCAAAAACTTACAAAACTACGGTATGCTCAGAAGAAATGAATGCACTTGATGATTGTCAACTAAACTATTTCCTAAAATAGACAACAAATCCTAATTTTGTGCTAGCATTCTGGTTTATTGGAAGTTTTCAATATGTGTTTTTCACATTTCAAGCATAAAACTCAGAAAAATACGAACCTTTTAAATCAAATATTGCTCAGCTCCACATTACTGCTGAAGATAAAAACGAGAAGTCAATAAGTATAAAATTATTTCACCAGGGCTTTTTGAATAATATGGTACACAGCTTTAAATAATACTTAACCAGCTGAAGCCAATTATCTGGATCTGGCACAGATGGTTTACAGGGTGGGGGGTCAACTAAGAGACGGATGAAAACTAATTAGCTGACACATAGACGAATATTAAAAACACGTAATTAAGGTCCAAGATACATAACCATAAAAAAACCTTGTCTGTTTAAATTTAGCTGAGAGTGAGCCCTAACTTAAAGTAAAAATATGCTTCATCCAAATTTATTAAAAAACATAGAAGTAATCAAAGAACCACATATCCCAAGATGTCTGAATTTCAAAACCTATAAAATTAGCAGGTTTTATGATTTCTTCTTTCTTTTCTTATCCTTTTTGGCTTCACCTGGAATCACATTCAAAGCTACGATTCCAAGAAGCAGAAGCAGAACTCCACCAACTGAAGATATAGCATAAATTGGGTTTTCTTTGAACCAAAAGACGCAGCGATCAACCAAAGCATCACTAAAATAAATAATTATTATAATGAACAAAAAAACTGAAATTCTAACATCTAAAGAAACGCCAAAATGAAGTTTGTCAGACAGCCGAGCCACTCAGATGGCTAATCAATTACCTCCAGGTAAGTTACCCTTAGATTTCTGCATCGAAATGCTTGATTGACTTTTACATCGATCGTTCAAAAAAACTCCCTAAATATGATGATCAACATTCATAAACACCCGGGCTGACACCCACATCCTTCTAGGCCCAAAAATTTTGACGAGCTTGAGATTAAGAGACTAAAATGCCTTTTTAGTTTTAATATCAACATTTTATCAGATAGGTAGGCCGTTCAGATGTCCAATCGATTAATTCTAATTAATTTTTCCACTTTTTAGTCTTAAAATTGTTGGTTTTAAAGTTTTCACCAAAGAAAGTTTTACTTCTGATTTGTATTATAATTCTTGTAACCAAAATAAAATCTGCTTAAGATGAAGTGAAATAGGGTTAACTTAAGACTTCATCAAATTGCAAAATAACGATAACCAAAAAAAGTTTTGACTAGATTTTTGCTTTTCTATCTTCACTTAATTATAACTTAATTACTACAAATTAAGTCTCTCAAAGATTTTTAAATCGATTAAAATAATTTAAAGAATAAAGAATTTCGAATTGTATTTCGCAGTTAAATAAAATGACGCACACACAACGTAACATAAAGCAACATAATACAAATAAATCTATATATTTCTAAGCCACCACAGACTTCGGTCTCACACATATCACCCACCATAGTTTTTCCAAAAAAAAATTATTACATATTTGTACATTATTATATACTAATTAATTCACCCCAGCACTCCAAGTTGTGCACGACAGAAAGCGACTTTTATGCTTTTATGCTCGTTTCAAATATATAAGTTTTAATAGGTTTAATATATATATATATATATATATATATATATATATATATATATATATATATATATATATATATATATATATATATATATATATATATATATATATATATATATATATATATATATATATATATATATATATATGTATATATATATATATATATATATATATATATATATATATATATATATATATATATATATATATATATATATATATACATATATATATATATATATATATATATATATATATATATATATATATATATATATATATATATATATATATATATATATATATATATATATATATATATATATATATATATATATATATATATATATATATATATATATATATATACATATATATATATATATATATAGAGAGAGAGAGAGAGAGAGAGAGAGAGAGAGAGAGAGAGAGAGAGAGAGAGAGAGAGAGAGAGAGAGAGATAAATATAGCATAAAAAAGAAAAGAAATACATATACTAAAATTTATGGGACAGAGTAGAAGATTGTGTGAAGTTTAACTACAAATGTTCGTTTTTGATGTGGTTGAGCTGTGTGAGACTTGTATCCAAAATCATCTCTCGATTTACTTTTTCAAAAAATTGTTTAATTTTTCCAACAAAGAAGGAAAGAATAAGAGAAAAAAAAAACTCACAATGGTGTTTGAGGAGTTGGTACAGTCTCGCTTGGAAAGTTCTTATAAAATCCAGTTGCAAATGCTGCAAACGACGATGCATCTTGATTTGGAAGTCCATATCGGTAGTATTTTCCCTGCCGGACCCTGACAAAAAAAGCAGAAAAGTATTAATTCATGTATTTAAATAAAATAAAATAGATTCAGGAAATTACTGATTCATATATTTAAATAGACAATAAAATACATTAAATCAGTTATTAGGCCACTTTTCTGTAGATAATGTTTTTTTTTTTTTTGGATCAGTTACCTTACCTAGTATGGTGAGAAGAAATAAGGATAATCCCTACAGGGCATATACCCGAAGGTGCCTTCTCTTCAGAAATCTGTAAAGTCTGTATAATACCTCCACATAATGTACTGTTTGCCAAACAAATACCACCCTCCCCTCGCCTGACAAATTCAAGCCTGCGTGTATAACCACCAACTCTAGCAATGCATCGTGTGTCAATTTCTGCAGAGAAGCGACTTTGGGCGGTGCAACATTGCCCAATTGAATCAAACAGTTCGTGGTAACGAACTGTAAGCAAGGAGCGACCCCGCTCAATAGTAACCGAAACTCTAAAAAACGGAATTTCAATACCAATAGATGTATAAGAAGAATCGGGGTTTTATGCTGGTTTCAAATATATAAGTTTCAATAGGTTTAATCTTACCCATCAAAGGTTACGAGCCAGAGAAAATGTTCCCGATTTTTTAAAAAAAGGGGGAGACACACCCTAAAATTCATAGAATCTTAATGAAAATCAAATCATCAGATTCAGCGAATTAGAATACCATACTGTAGAAGTTTCAAGCGCCTATCTGAAAAAATGTGAAATTTTGTATTTTCTGCCAGAAGAAAGATCACGAATGCTTGTGTTTTTTCTTCTTTTTTTTTCAGGGGTGATCGTATCGACCCAATGGTCCTAGACCATCGTGAAAGGGCTCATTCGAATGAAAAGTTCTAGTGCCCTTTTTAAGTGACCTAATAAAAATGGGACGGCAATAAGGCCCCCTCCCACGCCTTTTTTTCTCAAAATCGTCCGATCAAAATTTTGAGATAGCCATTTTGTTCAGCATAGTTGAAAGGCCGAATAACTATGCCTTTTGGGATATCATGAACCTCCCACAGCCCCTGGGGATAGGTCTTTAAGTTACAAAATTTGCCAATTGTTTACGTATAGTATTTGTTATTAGAAAGTATGCATACATTTTTCGGGGGAGGGGGAATTTTCTGATGGTGGGATTTTCCTCGGGGATAATTTTCTATTGGGTGAATTTTTCAGGGAAAATTTTACACTGGGGGAATTTGTCAGAGGTCCTATACGAAATCCTGCTTATGTCTTGCAACCTCTTTTCCGTCTCAATTTTACGCATCGAGATGTTAAGACTAATTGTCTGGAGTAAATTTTCACCAGGATTGAATTGTCTAGAGAATAAATCCTTGGGGAGGAGGGATTTTTCCGTGGAGAAGTAGCCAGATTTCCAGGCATTATTTAAAAATAAATCAGAAATAAAAAAAAAACAAGTTTTTTCAACTGAAAGTAAGGAGCAACATTAAAACTTAAAACGAACAGAAATTATTACGTATATGAAGGGGGATGTCTCCTCCTCAACACCCCGCTCTTTACGCTAAATTTGTTAGTACTTTTGAAAAAAGCTTCTTATTGTTCTGATTAAACAAACATAGTTTCAGAGGTCGTTTTAAAAGAATTGGGACAAAATTCAAACTTTAACGTAAAGAGCGAGGTGTTGATGAGGAGGCAACCCCCTTCATATAGGTAATAATTTCTGTTCGTTTTAAGTTTTAATGTTGCTCCTTACTTTCAGTTGAAAAAACTTGTTTTTTTATAAAAGAAAAGAAACAGAGCAAGAACCTTATTAAGTATGAAATTATGACCATAAAACAAATTGAAATGGTTTAATTTCATACAAAAGATACCTAAAACAGAAATTAGAAAAAAATCATTCCTGAGGCTCAAAAGAAGCATAAAGAGGTATATCAAAAACTCAAACCTTAATAAACGATTCTGCATTTGTGTTTTCCTATCACATAGCATTTGCGATAGCGGCTAAGATGCGACAGTGGCTAACTCACCAAGACAATATTTTCAGAAATTGTCAGTTAGCTTCTTAGGCAGAAAATAATTTATTAACACTAAATTTCAGATACCTAAGCTTTCCAATTTTCCAGACCCCTTCTGGGTACAAAAAAAAAACGATAAAACAGCCACAAAGGGCCTTCAAATATGAAGGGTTTAAAAATAATGCTCAAGTAAACGAAGCCCCCAGATTTTGTACGAAAAAAGAAAGACTTCGAAAATGCATCACAAACTACTTCCAGCCCATGAGTAAAACACATTTAAATAATCTTATGGATGCGCAGGGACGTACCCAGGATTTTTTTTTTGGGGGGGGGGGCACAAAAAAATTAAAAAACGCATCAAACCTCCTAACCCCCATGGATACGGCTTTGTGGATGCATACAACCGTTCATCATAAGGGGAGAAAAAAAATGTAAGCCATAAAACGTGTAAAGAAGAAACAATACAGCAAGGTTAGAGATGGCATAATTGGACCGACTGAACTCTCCTCTCCTGTGATAAGGCCTATTCATGAACACTCCGTTAATACAACAAGAGTAATCAACAAACCAGACAACCAAGTTCAGTTTCTAAGATTTGAAATCAGTGTTGGAACTTTCTAATAAAAAATCAATGAACCAAAATTGGAAATTTTCCCTTGCTCCTTCAAAATTGCATGCAAGTCCATCGCAGTAGTTAGACTCAAGAATTCTCGAGTTGTTCTCCAATTTTTTCCACTCACTTAAGCACGGTTACAATACATTCAAGACCAGATTAGGACCTTGCAAGATCCTACACTAATAGATTTTGAGCATTTTCAAAGACCACACTGCCTTTCTATGACAAACAAATAAAAGTTCAATAGGGATAAATCCTTTTACTAGACAGTGAAAACAGTTATAAAACCTCTGGATATTTCAATCACATACACAGTGATCGTCATTAGCAGATAAAAATCTTTGACTTTATAACTGTTTTCACTATCTAATAAAAGGATTTATCTTACTGGACGTGTATTTTTTCGTATTAGATTTAAAGTCCCTTCAGATAGACTCTATTTTATCTAAATCTAGGAGGATATAGCAGACGCCTAACTGAGCCCTTTCACATAAAATGTACGAGCTGTATATTAAGCTTAAAAGAATTATTCGGTAGAGCAAAGTTTCAAATTGTCTTAGTCATTCCTCAACCCAATTTAGTGCATTTTAATAACTAGGCTGCGGCATTTAATAGCCTATTAAGTAATACGGCCTAGAGTACATTCTAATCACAATTACACAATTGCTCAATCCAAATTACAGTAAAAGAACTGACAGTTACAACCCAAGGATTTCGAATCTCTTCTAATTCCCTTAAAAATAAATTTCAGGCAAATGGTCTCACAATCATTTAGCTCGTATATATCTATTCTGTCTAGCATAATCCTTCACTACTAATTGGTCTAACAACTCAGTAAACTTAAATAAGCGAAGGGAAAACATAGAACTGATGCATAATGCCCTGAATGCATCAAACACCAAGAAGCTTCAAGCTTATAGATCTGAATGCTTCAGAGCATTCAGAGCAAATAGTTATCGAAAAGTTGGCTATCAAAAAACACCTCGAGGACTAAGTAAACACAATCAGGGAAACGAAATCCGACTCGACTCGAAATCCGGCTTGACTCGAAATCTTTTTAATAAGACTTGAAATATTAATTTTGTGCTTTACATTCGTACACATCTCAAGCAGACATTACCATGATCAATGAAAATTCGTCATATGCAAATACTAGGATGGAAGATGGATTTAATTAGTTAGAGTAATTAGTTGTCAATACTTTAGCAAAACAGGGAATTGCCTCAACAAACAGAGGGTCACTTACAAAATGATTTCTGGGATATTGGAAACCTTGAATCTTGAGGCAGTTGAAATCCCACCATCTTCGACAATATCAACTCTAGCAACATTCATCTGTCCGTGCAGTCGGGCGGCCACTGCTTCCCACCTAGCTTCAAGTTTCTGACAATCTTCATTATCAGGACGACAACTAGGACAAAAAAATTAATTAGAGAAAATTTAAGTTCTTTAAATTATAGTTAATTAATAATTTAATAAAAATTCTTTTAACAATATTGAAAAAAGCATATCATTCTGGTTAAACAAATTTTCGTAAACAACTATTATGTAAATTTCCTAATTACCAGAGCGGATAATATGATACTGTGCAGCAGAAAACTGGCCGTTTTCCATAAATATAGCTATTTTGAAGTGTTATTTATTTGCAGACGTAGTAAATCATATTAGCCACTAGATAAGTTTGCTGAAATTAGTCCACGCCACAGCATAAATATATATACGAATAGTAGCGAAAATTTTCTTTAAAAATGAAATACATCATAGCGGGCTGAATGGGAAGTTCCCAATACGTCAGAGCAACAGTTTTAGTTGCTACTTGGCATTCGATCAGATCATTCCCGTCGTAATGCGCTAAACATTTGCCATTGCGCGTGTGTGAAGAGGCGGAGTCATGAAGAGATGTCTAGATTGATGTGTTCCAAATATCTTTAATGGAGAGTATAGGGCATTTTGCTACTGTTCGTATATATATATATATCTATAGGCCACTGTGGTCGAAGTGAAGAACTTGGATCGAACGTAAGTGTATTCCCTTTATAATACCCATTTAATTCTCATAATGCTCGACTTCGTTTATGCAGCACAGCTGCTATCTAGATACAACGGTGTGATACACTTTCCCGATCGCACTGGTGGCTTTTAAGTGGAAATAAATTTCCCTTTTTATTTTGTTGTAGAGTCTTAACACTAAATTTGACTTCCATCTGAGAAAAGAAATGTGTTTCATTTTGTGTTTCCAGAAATTTTCAACAAAGAAGTTAGAAAAAAGGCAAGATAACATAGCAAACATGTTGGCATCCGTAATCAATCACAGTAACTCACAAACTGCACACTAAATAATCATAAGGATACAAGCAAGAAAATCTGAAAAACAAGATGACTTGAAAACAAAATATTAAATAACTAGTTGAAAATCGTACAAAACTGGGGGGAAAGCTTATTCGAACGCGAAATTTTAGATCGAATGCTCTTTTCAAGTACCAAAGACATCACGCCATGTCAAAGTGCCGCCCTCCACAATTTTGTGGCACAAAACCAACTGATATCAGAAAATATTATGAGATAGCCAGTCAATAAAGAAACATCAAAAAGAGCTGTATGATATCCCATCCTACAAAACTGAACCCGCGAGGTCCAATCCTGCAAAGCACTACCCGGCAAAATTAAAACCCACGGAAAATTCAACCCGGCTGAACTCAACCCAATTGAAAGTCAAGATAAGCAAAATAAACACAAACAAAATCAACCAAACAAAACTTAATCAAAACAAAATGAATGATTGTGGTAGCACATGATGTCTCTAAGAATTTATACGAAATTCATCAAATAAAGATGCCCTTAAGTTACAATCTGAAGGCTTTACTTGAGTTGGCAGTGACTGGGAGTAAGATATAGTTGCACACAGGGATGAAAGAATCTC
This sequence comes from Artemia sinica, assembly GCA_027921565.1. Lineage (NCBI taxonomy): Eukaryota > Metazoa > Arthropoda > Branchiopoda > Anostraca > Artemiidae > Artemia > Artemia sinica. The sequence continues at coordinate 29,303,891 of CM051269.1, forward strand.
AATCCATTCCATAAATTAAAGACTAGAATAAAGAATTATAATGATAAATTAGAGCACAAGATGAGCTACTTAGACAGCAGACAACCGCAAATACTTTCTGGTTATCAGACCCTTCGTTTGCATTTCTTACGAGAAAACTACTAAAGTAAACCAGAGAATACGTACAATAGAACAAACCAGTCCCCGGTGGTGGCCCCGGATGAGGCTTGAGTTAAGTGCTCAAAAGTGTCATCATCCAAGTACTTCACACTGGTATCCCTTGCAGCAAGTAGAGCCTCAAGCAAAGCTTCTTCATTACTGGGGCCTATAGACAGAAGCACTTATTAAATTATTCTAAAAGAAACTGGCTTAACCATTTGAATTAGAAACTTAAACCTTGGCAAAAAAAGAAATTAATACATCTTAGCAAAACTAGTTTCTATTCCTGCGTTTTTAACAAGTCAATCTAGTCGGTGAATTTAAGTTATTCCCATAAAGTGAGATTGAATAAATGCTACTTGTCTAATACTGCTACAATACAAATCATCATAGTTAAAATGAATAGTAAAACTATTCTTATATTTTGAAAAAAAAGTTGCTCTCTTTGCAATACAAATTGAGCATTTCTACTAATTTATCGCCATCTTTTCCTTCTGACCGGAAAAATCGATTTCAGTGTCAGTTAGTACAGCCAAGCTTTGGCAAATCTTTTTGTTTTCATCATAGACTGGGGGTTTTGATATATGACACGAAATGACACATTATAACAATAAAAACTCATCAAGCATGAGAGAACCAGGAGAACCTTATAATAGGCTTGGGGAACCTCGGCTGTGCCCTCCAAGACGATTTCTTCTAGAAAAGAGAATACAAAAGAAACAATATAGAGACAAAAAAGTCTTTAAAAAAGCGTAAATTTGTACGTGCGCAGATACAATAATATATGTGGATGTAACATTTACAGAAGTTTTGGCCAATTTTGAAACTCGGCGGTGAAAAAAGTCCTTCTCTGTGTTAGATGGTAAAAGCCCCTAAAAAAACTCTGCAAAAGGTTTGAAAGACTTTGAAACAGAACGATAACAGATTATTGCACTATTTGTAAGCTGTTCTAATCCTAAAACCAGCATAAGAGAGAATGTGAAATTTCCCATAGCATGCCAAAAACAATTCCATGATTAGGCATGATTGGTCAAGGTTCAATCAACAAATCTAGTAGAGAGAGGAGGAAAATGGTGGAGGAACCCGTCCTGTCTATCTGGGTCCTATTCTCTAAATCCATACCCTACCAAATTTATACACTTCAATATTGTTTTTTGATGCAATAAACAATCGAGTTGTTTCATCATTTATTACGTTTCATTGCTTTCCCACTTTTTCTCTTTACATCTCCGTGCCTAAGTCAAGCTCCTAGAAGGGGGCGCTCAGCAAAGAGCCAAGTGGCTCAAGGTATTATTTTACATTAAAAAGGGCCTGATCTTGTGCAAAGCATAGCAAAGGATGCGAACATTAATATAGTGGGCTCCACTATCCTTTGCAACTCTTTGCAGAAACGTAGACCATATTCTAACGAATCCAGATTATAGATTCATCACATGCGTCCGTGCGTGGAATTCTCTACCAGAGAAATTGAGACGGAAGTCAACATTATGTTTATTTAAAACAAATTTTAATAAATTACTTGCAAAGAAAATGTAAAACAGGATTTTAACTAATTTTTTTTTTAGTTAAGTTCAGATTTCTATTATTATTATTATTAAATATTTATTTACCTTTAGTATTTTGTTTTATTTCTTTGGTATATTCTGGCGTTCCCTCAACAAGATTATTCTAGCGGCAAAGAAGAATAATTTTAATTGAGTTTCTCTCTTTTTTCTTATTTGATTGTGATTGATCTGTGTTTAGCTTTAAAATCAACTGAACTGAACAGAAATACATCGAAGAAATGAGAAAGTTAATACATGGCTGCTGTCAAAACTTGACTTCTAAAACCAAATTTATGTTGTTTTAACAACGCAAACAATAAGAATACTGCTTAAACGACTTTCAACAATCACGAGGAAAGGCTTGGAAAATAGAAAAACTTAAAAAGAAATAAAGAAAAACTACACTAAATGAGTAAAAAAGACATGAAAATTTTTCTTATTTATTTTTGTCTTTGTGCACATGATTATTTTTTTTTATGTTATTTCTTTGCTTATTTAGCCAATTTATCCAAGTTTTTTTCTGTTGATAAAGGCTTCTGGACGTGAGCCCAAAATAGAGGGATATTATTTAGTTTATTTTTCATTGCCTCAACTGAAAACTCCATTAGTTATTTACATATCTATATATTTTCATTTTATTTATGAAGATAGCAATTGGCATTAAAGTATTTTCACGAGTTATTACAATAGAAGCAGTGCTTTTTTTCTAATGTTATTTAAAAAGAGCTAAAGGGGAACATGAATCCAAGTAATTATTTTCAACTTCCTTCAGTACATTCTATTTAACAAAATGATGGACATGAGCTTCCTCTTCTGTAAACTTCTCCCAAAAGAAATCTCCTGAAACCACTCACCAAGATAGCTCCAAAGTGACTCTAAGCTGACAGAACCCTGACAACTATTAAAGTTGCCAGTACCTTTAGCTGGTCAGCAATGAGTGGTCGACTTTTCAGTGATATGAATAATTATTATTATTGACATTGACAACTTCATTTTGAATTATTGATCTGCCTCTGAAAATGCACATAGTGGGTAAAGATCCCGTAGATGGGCTCTTTGGAGGATATTAGCTCTTTTTTGAAAAGTAACTTTTCTTACCTCATCACGGAAGGAGGGGGAGGGATAGAGCTTTGAGACTGAGAATTGACTTTAGCGCGGGGCTTTGAAAATACTTTTTATTCAAATTCAGTATAGAGACGTCAATTTACGAAAATGTGGGGGAGGAGAAATGTTTTTTTTCAAAATCTGAGGGGGAGGCTTTATTATTTTCAATGAAAACATCAAAATGGCGAATTTTCAATTTCAATTGCAAAAAAGGTGTTTTTCAAAATCTAGGAAGGGAGGGGAAATGCGTACCCTCCTAAATTGACGCCACTGATTCAACGGTTCTTGTGCTTGAGCAGGCATTCTCAAATAATTGGGACAATTATACCAACTTTAGCGTGAAGAGCGGAAGTTTGAGGAGGGAGCAGCCCCCCTATATTTGGAATAATTTATGTTAGTTTCAAGTTGCAATGTCACAAGTGGTCTCCTTGAAAACCTGTCTGAAATCCCCTCTGTGATTCACAAAATTTTACATTTGTACGTCCTCTAGTTTTGGGCCCAATGACAGAAGAGGTCAATAGAACTTGGTTCTTACCTTCATATAGCAGGGGCTTTGAATTCCTGAAATAAACAATTGCTGGTTCACCTTTTGGACAGTATTTTTTAGTGATATCAGATGTTGTAACAATTTTAACAACCCAAGCATTTAGATTATCAACCAAATCTTCTCTTATGGCTGCTAATTCATCTTCCAGTACAGCACATTCCTCACAATCTGGTGCACCTACGATTAAAAATAATAAATAAGTTTAAATTAATAATGCAGTACATAAAATTAATAAGCAAGAGACACTGGAACTTGCTTCCTGTGAGTCTCAGCCCATGCTTCCACAAAACATACATCTTGTTTCTGAAGGATAAGGTTACTTCAATTACTGCAGAAGTAATCACAATCTGGTGCACCTACGAATAAAAGGAATAAACAAGTTTAAATTAATAATGCCATACATCAAATTAATAAGTAAAAGACACTGAATTTTGCTTCCTGTGAGCCTGAGCCCATGCTTCCACAAAACATATATCTTGTTTCTGAAGGATAAGGTTACTTCAATTACTGCAGAAGTAATCACAATCTGGTGCACCTACGAATAAAAGGAATAAACAAGTTTAAATTAATAATGCCATAGCCTACATCAAATTAATATGTAAGAGACACTGAAACTTGCTTCCTCTGAGCCTAGGCTCATGCTTCCACAAAACATATATCTTGTTTCTGAAGGATAAGGTTACTTCAATTACTGCAGAAGTAATAAAGAATAAGTAGAACAACAGGGATTTTTTTTATACAAGACAGTGGAACGCAACTTTAAATGAATATTTCGACCCTATATCCAAGGGCCGTCCTCAGTAAAACAAACGAAGAAGAAAACAATATAAAAGTAATAATCTAGTAAGAATCAGTAAGAATCTAGCTCCTGTACTGTGAAGATCAATATATGAAGTAAATAGCTATCGTAATTACATTTGAGTAAAAAAAAGGATTATAATTTTGAAACGTTTGGATTATAAAGGATTATTAAACATTACGTTTTTTGAATTTTCAAGGGTTAGTCAAACACCCCCCTGCAAGTAAGCCTCGTTTAATGTTTAGAGTTTATCACTATGCTCTTGCCCGAGTAACAGCATAGTTCACACGAGGGTGCCATTATTGAGGCCTACCTGTCCTGGCTACATTTTTAGCAGTGCCAGTGATTTAAGGCAAAGCGAACAGCACGTTAAGATCAAAGAGGATAAATAAATAATTGATCTTATTTGAGGTAGGTGAAGTCTGTTTACTTTAATTGGTATGGGTCTTAATCGCATACGTAATCGTCCCGCTGAGGACTCAGAAAACCCGTTGAATTCTACAGTGACTAGTACCAGAAGTTCTATCACCCAAATTACCGTGGAAACTTTATCACAGAATTTTAACAAAGTACTTGAAGCTGTCCAAGAAAATGGTAGAAAACTTGACATGGTGAACTATAAATTAAAAACACTAGACGATCGTGTTTCCAAATTAGAGGTGACCCAGTTAGACCAGTGTTCTCAAGTTGCTATTCACGATAGTAAAATCGAAGTTCTAACAAATGAGAATACATCCTTGAAATCGCAATTTTTCAGTTCTTGTTGATGAAGCTAAGGCCCAGGTAATGCAGTTTTGGAAATGTCGGATAGGATTATTAAACTTGAAATTGAACAGAGGGATAAAAACATAATTGTTTGGAATGCAGGTTGCGAAAGTGAAAATGTTGCTGTTGCTTTGTTCCAGGATATTGTTAAAGTGGGTTTAGAACAGCCTACAGTACCACCATTCAAAATTATTCAGTGCAAGAAGGATACCAAATTTTTCAAAGTTGAACTGAGTGACAAGGAAACAAAAATTGGCCTATTACGCAGTGCAAAAAAAAAAAAACTAAAGAATAAGAATATTGGCCCATTCAAGGAATTGTTTCTTAGTGATGACGCTACGCCTGAGTTACGTCGGGCCAGAAAATTTTATTTAATAAGCGAGCCCAGTTACGAGATGCAGGTTTCTAAATCTTTCCCACCTTGTGTTCAATTCGAACGCTCTGACGGATCGATCGCTAAGTATTTTCAGAATGATGTAATTACTGAACTTGTTAGACCGGTTATTAGCCATGACTATGGAGGGCGTAGTCAAAGAGGTCGATTCGGAAAGCAGAAGTGAATGTTTTGCTTGTTTGTAGTTAATTGAGAAAGAGTTATATTTTTTCTTATAGTTTGTGAAGTAGAGTTAAGTAATTTTAATTGGCTGTTAGAGTTTAGATTGGATATCCTCGTGTGTGATTGTATTGTACTCTTTGGTGATTAATAATGATTGGTTTCTTCGTTTGCCTTTATTTAGAATTTTTTGCCTTATTTATTTTTGTGCTTTTTTTCATTTTTTTATTTGATTATTTTTGTTTCATGGTTTGTTGTGAGAATTGAGAGATTATTTTTAATAGTGATTGGTACATGCCCTATTCGTCACTACATGCCATTTGGATTTTTAATAGATAGTGGTTAGAGATCTTGTTCTACCTCTGGGGGTTCGTAATATAATTGATTTAGAAAATCAGAAGGTAAATTTTTATAATTATTTTATTGAATATATTAATAGAAATTTGGACTTTGTGGTTCCAGCTTCTGACCCCCCTGAGGATTCTAAATTTGTTTTTAGTTATGATTTTCAGGATGCTGAGTGTTGGCATGGTGGATCGGGAGATTTTGGGACTTTTCATTTGAATTGTCAGGGCCTAAATATGACATTTGATTTTTTAGCGAATTTAGCTAAACTTAATCTTTTCCATGTGCTTGCTTTGACGGAGACCTGGTTGAGGGACCAAAATTCTGCTCTTTTAGATATACCTGGCTATGCTTTCTTTACTCGGAACTGGGAGGCACGTCAACACGGGGGTCTTGCGGCTTATGTTCGTGAAGATCTCCATGCGAGAGTCCGAGACGACCTAAGTGAATATAAGGAAATGGTGTGTGAAACACTAGTATTACAAGCCAAATTGAATAATGTTGATACATATTTAGTAATTGTATACAGGCCTCCTTCTGATTCTATTCAAGAATTTTTTGAGAATTTTCATGAACAGCTGGAAAAAGTACAAATTAGTAATAACCCTTGTTTCGTTCTAGGTGACTTCAATATTAACATGCTGGATATGGAGTCTTTAGTGACATCCCAGTTATTAAATTTGTGTATGTCTTATGGTCTGTTCCCAACGATTAACATCCCAACTAGAGTTTCTAGGACGCCTGCAAAGCTTTTGGATAATATTTTTTCCAATGCACCTTTTAGATCGCCAGGAGTTCTTGTAAATGTGGAATCTGACCACTTTGGTTTTTTTGCAGAATTTGAGGTATCTATCCCTAAGCGAGAAACTAATGAACAGAGTAAAAGAGTTGTAGTTTTTGATCATAGTGCCCTGTTGAAACAAAAAAATAATTTGGATCATATTGATTGGGTATCTCTGTTTGGAAATGAGAGTGATGTAAATATTAAATTTACACTCTTTTATGGTAAGCTTTTAGAAATGGTTAAGGAAATGGGAGCAGTGAAGAATTCGAAAGGTCGAAAACATTATGGGAGGATGCCATGGATAACGCATGATCTTCTTCGAAAAATAAATGTAAGAGGTAGACTGTTTAAGTCACAAGCTTTAAAACCTACTGATGAGAATAACACAAGCTTATGAGAATAGTCACAAGCTTTTGCAATTTGCAATAAATGGTTTTTTCGCAATGAAGGTAACCACTTGAAAACTTGGCAAATAATCCATAATGTTATAGGTCAGCGGTCTAATATTTTACCAACTGAAGTGACTGTTAATGAGGTTATAATTGCAGATGGTACTGGGATATGTAATGAGTTTCTAAATCATTTTTCTTCAATAGGCCTACAAATAGCCGAGATGATTTCCTCATCTCCAGAAGACCCACCCTTTGGATCTACTCTACCATCTCCAGCAAATGTACCACTACATCTAAAGATGAGATTACACTTGATAAGTTAAGGGATATTATCTATAGTATGAAAAATAGTTCGTCCGGTAGTGACCTGGTGAGCCTAAAAATTCTGAAATGTATTTTCCCTTCTATATCTGGTGTTTTGACATCACTGATTAATGATGGCTTCCGTCAAGGAAGGTTTTCAGATTCTTTAAAAAAAAGCAAGAATGACACCGGTTTATAAGGGTGGTGATAGAAATGATTTGGGTAATTATCGCCCAATATCAGTCTTGCCAGTTATTTCTCGTCTTATTGAAAAAATTTATTAGTAATCGGTTGATCCATTTTTTAGAGAAGTTTAATTTGTTGAATAATAATCAGTTCGGTTTCAGAAAAGATAGGAAGACAGAGGATGCATTGATATTTTTGACAAGTACAATTAACATAGCTTTAGATGAAGGATTTAAGGTTGGTGCACTGTTTCTAGACCTACAGAAGGCTTTCGATACAGTTGACCATGGCCTACTCCTGGAAAAATGCGAGGTCTATGGGATCCGAGGTAAAGCTCATGACCTTATACGGAGTTTCCTTAGTAACCGGTATCAGTTTGTAGAAATGACTTGTATACAATCAGGAACCCGCCCAGTGGTTTGTGGTATCCCGCAAGGATCAGTTCTTGGTCCGATTCTTTTTTTATTATTCATTAATGATATGCCTAATCTTATCCCAAGTTGTTGTTTTAATGTTAGTGATATGGCTAAAAAACCCCGGAATGAGACGGTACCATTATTTGCTGACGACACAGTTGCTGTTAGTACCACGAAGACAGAAGAATTGCTTCAGACATCGATGAAAGATACTGTTGAAAGGTTAAATTCCTGGTTGAGGGTAAATAGGTTAAAGATTAATCTGGGTAAGACTAATTTTGTTATTTTTTCCCGTTCATCATATTTTTATCCATGGATTAAGGATATTGTAACACAGTATGGAACTTTAAAGCGGGAGCGTTCTTATAAGTACCTGAGGGTTTATATTGATGAAGTTTTATCATTCAAGTGCCATGTACAGTATGTTTGTAAAACTGTGTCTCGTAACCTGGGTATAATGAGAAAACTTGAGCATTTTTTTCCTCATTTTGTTATGTGCCTTCTTTATTTTTCCCTTATCCATCCATATATATTGTATTGTAGTAGTGTTTGGCTTGGAACATTTCCTTCTATTGTTCGGCAAGTAGGAGTTCTACAAAACAACGCTGTTCGGCTGTTAAATGGCCTACAATCCCAGGATTCGGTACGAAACGCGTATGAGCGCGTAAAGATATTGCAAGATTCCGGATTACGGGAGTTGTATACACTTTTATTCATTTTTAGGATTCAGAGGGTTATAAACCTCCCGTGTTTTGATAGCTTAGCAAACCTGAGATCTTCCGTCCATGATTATGATACTAGGTCATCTGTAGAGATTAATTTTCCGCTGGTTGTTTCGGCCCGATCGATGTTTTCTTTGCTTCATAGGGGGATCAGAAGTTGGAATCATCTTGATCAAAATATAAAAAATATAGGTGATATTTCTTTGTTTAAGATAGTAATTAAAGGAATGCTTTTTAGTAAGTATGAATTTTAGTGTTTTTTTTTAATATATTGGTAATTATTCATGGCTCCTGGAGGTGATGATTATGATTATGAATATGATATTAAATTTAATGAAATTGTTAAGGTGTAAGGTTTGTGGTGCTGTGATATAGATAGGTTTTTTTTTATTGTTTTGTTATGTTATTGTGTTTTTGCCACCCCCTTGGACAAGTTTTTACTTCTTGGGGTGGCCGATAAACTGATGTTAAATTGTTTGTTTGTTTAGAATAAATCTCTCTCTAAAAAAAAAGAAACTTACATTAAAATTCGATCATTAAAACTGAAAAAAAGTTTTTTAAAATTTCAAAACAGCCCTAATATTATTACTTCAAGGAAAAAGAACAATTCATTCAAATGGAATAAAAAATACTTACAGACAAGCTCTTAAAGCTAATCTCACCTTCTTGGCAGCCAGCCTAGAAAGTCTATCCGCAACAGGCTGGCTGCCAAGAAGGCGAGATTAGCTTTAAGAGCTTGTCTGAAAGTACTTTTTATTCCATCTGAATCAATTGTTCTGTTTCCCCTTTGCTTGGTGTACCAGTCCTGGTTGAACTTCCTAGAAGTAACGATATTAGGGCTGTTTTGAAAATCTTAAAAAACTTTTTTCAGTTTTAATGATCGAATTTTAATGTCAGCTTCTTTTATATTATTTTTTTCTTCGTTTGTTTTGCTGAGGACGGCCCTTGGATATAGGGTCGAAATATTCATTTAAAGTTGCGTTCCACTGTCTTGTATAAAAATTTCCCTGTTGTTCTACTTGTTGTTTATGATGAAAAGACAGTGTCGTTTTCGTCGCTACTTATGCAGATGTAATCATTAAAATATGGTACAACTTCAAACACAAGAATCGCCTACCATATGTGAAATTTACTTTTTAATTTATAAAATCAGTTCAGTTTATCCCCAAGTTTTAGATTAGTTTTGTCCTCAAAACACTGCTAGACCTTTTCCAAATTACGACGTAGACCCTCCAGATTAGCTGACCTCTTGTGGCATCGCATTAGCCTTTCAATTGAATTAAATTAAGACAAAAAATCTTCAATGTAAAGCAAAGAGTAAATGAAAACTTTAAAAAAGAAGAAATTCCTAGGAACTAAGAAATGAACCCCGAAACAAGCTAAATTGCAAGGAACAGTGAAACCAAGTTAAAATAAAGGGAAATCAACACAAAACAGGATTTTTGGATATGTATCCACAAATTCTTTCTAAGTAGATTTTGTGTCATCTTATTTTTGGTTTAAATTACATATTGGATGCTGAAATGGTTACCAAGCCCTTAATATGATATTTTTAGAAACCCAGAAAGCCTAAAAAGTATTGTTGTCCATTAGATATTTAAAGCATTCAATTTGTTCTGTCATCAGCTATGGCATTACCTTACCAAGCTTCAAGTAAATTCGTGTGCAATATTCGTTTTAGTTTTTTGGCATGCTAATTCCTATATTTGACTACAATCAAGAGATGCCTTTTAAGGTAATATTTCAATTTGGTCTGGAGCTATGTAAGGGAGGAGGGTTATCATCGCATCTTTTTGATACATGTCTTTTTCTAATTTTACCACATATTATTCCGTTGCGTTTCTTAGGCTTAACTAATTTGCCTTACTTGTATGCTGATGACTTGCTATTTTTAAATTAGCTTAGTTAAGTCGTTTCAGCATGTTTCTGCTTTGTCTGGCCTTAATTCAAATACCAAGAAATGTGAATATTTGTGTTTAACTCAAATCACTAGACTAGTGATCTTAACTGTGGCTCCTTCTCAGTCAAGTTGGTTCCTATACCATGGTGGCTTGGCAATAATATATGTTGTTCTGTATCAACTCCTGGTTATCCTGTGCTTGCTGATGTTGAGAATAGACTAACAGTTGGCTTTTGTAAAACTATCCAGAATCCTGGCTGATATTCCTATAAGGTCTTAGGGAGATTTTATTCAACTCATTGCGACAACTCACTGTCACAACAATCTTATGATCTCACTGATCTTAACTGTGGTTCCTTCTTAGTTAGGTTGGTTCCTATACCGTGGTGGCTTGGCAATAATATTTGCTGTTCTTTATCAGCTCCTTTTTAACCTGTTCTTACTGATGTTAAGAATAGACTAACAGTTGGCTATGGTAAGATTGTCCTGAATCCTAGCTGATATTCCTGTAAGGCCTTAGCAAGATTTTATTCAATGCATTGCAACAGCTCAATTCCTTTTCTATCAGATGTTTGAACTCATTGTTTAATATTCAACATGTATAAGACAAGTTCGGCACTTTCCTTTTTGCAAGAATTTATGCTCACAAGTTTGGTGCTACTGACATACTGAAGTCTAAAAAAAGTCACATTCAAAATTAAAAGAAGAAGATTTGCAGTTATTTCTTTATTATCCCTCTTTTCAATTGCTTTGATACTTTTGCTTTTGAAGTTTTGTTGAGGGAATTTTTATATATTCATTTGTTTTATATGTTATTTTTCCTTGTGTTAGTTCACTTCTCCTATTATATAACAGGTTATGAGTAATTTGTTCCTATTAAACTTTTAGGGTGTTGCTGCCCCTCAAACCACCCAAAACCTAGAGTTTCACTTGCACTTTAGAGACTGACAACTTAAATTGAATCTTAAATTGAGAGTTTTATGTGGCTAATTGCCATAAAACATACATTTGAAAGAAATGGCTTAATAGGAAGAAAACACTGATAAAAATTTATTACACATTAGAAACTAATATGAATTTTATTATCACAAACATTCTGCTAAAAACAGAACTAATTATAGTATGAGCAATATTTAATTCTTACATGCTACAATGAAAAAAAAATATTCAAAATTAATTTTATTTTCATTAAAGAATAAATGACACTCTAGCTTTTGGACTGGTTTGAAGGGCAGCAACGCGACCCTCTGTTTGGGAAATTTATGTTTTTTTGTGTTTAGCTTAATCGTTCATTGTAAATTCTGGTCTTTTTTAAGTTCATCTGATCAAAATTTCAGATGGCTATTATGCAAAATAATCAAGAGGTCCCATAAATATGTTTATGGGGACAACACGACCCCCATACCCCCTGGGACAAGGGGAGTAAATTATAGAAATTACCACTTGTTTAAACAGTTTTAAATGGAAAATGGGGATTGTTTAATGTTGGGCGTGCAATTGTTTTGAAACTTCCAGCAATCTTTCTGTGGGTCAAAAGGACTGAATATTTTGTTGGCAGGGGGAGGAGGGGGTAAGTTGTCCAAACCATTTTGTCCCTGATCAGTTTGAAACTTGCAGTCTTAAGTCCTTGGGCTAATACAAACACAATATACACAAAAAAATTTAGGGGCATGCCCCCCCCCCCCAATAAGAACAAATGAGCCCATTTCGGGGTCCTGAAGAGGACCAAAAAACTTTTTCCCTAGCCAATTTTTCATTGAAGAGTGGTCATAGAAATTTGACAGGGGACTCGTTCAATTAGAAACTGAATGTTCTAATGCTATTTTTAAGGGTCAAAGTGACCTGAGGGCAACCAGCCTCCCTCCTCTACCCATTCCTTTTACCAGTTGTTTCATAAGTCTACATTATATTTAATCTAAGTTTTTGGAATATTTATACATATTTTGACTTATTCTGTTTGTAAGCATCAAAATGTCCAACAAGTAGCCCATACCTCTGGGGTCAACCAAACCCCCGCATCCCAATGAAAAATGGCCCTAAAGTACATAAATTACTCATTGTTTACATATAGCTTTTAGTAGAAAAAATCCTAGGGATCATTCAAAAAAGCAATTATGCAACACAGTAAATAAAAAGACACTATCTGTTGCAGATTATCAAAATGACATATAAAAGACTTAAAGCCAAACTCACCAACCCTGACAAAACAAAGACAGAAATTTTGCAAAAAAGAAAGCCAAATAGAAGGAAAAAGAAAAGAAACAATAATCTAAACGTTTTGCCTGTATCAAACATAATGTCCCAGCATTGAGAAGACAGAATTTAAAACTAAACTACATAAAAAAGGTAGAATTCAGTACACCAGCACCAGCACCAGCAACACTTTAAGAAATTTACAAATAAATATCTTGTGAATCATTTGTCTCGATTTATCAGTAGTTGTACCGAACCAATCGTGCTCAAAATCCTCCTCAGGGCCATACTGTGGTGTTTCTTTTGTGGATGGTGAAGTTTTCCCCACAGTAAAAGTGCAGACAGTCTGGTATCATAGTAATATCCTTTCTTGTTTAGCTTAAAGCTTATTCCAATAGGCAATGCAAAGAACTCCCCCTAAAATAAAGTCCCTCCGGATCCCACCCCAAATACTAATGAAATTGATCCATTTATGCCCTATCTTGGCTGGTCAAGCTCACTATCACAAAGCTCACATGATAGCTCAAATTCTGAGAATAGGACAATTATCAGTGTTGGGGCTAATGTCACAATAGATGATAATGGGTTTCAAGGGGTCCTTTCTAGGAGCTCCAAAAAAAGGAAAAAACATCTCCAATAAAAAGTACTCCCCTCCCCCTGTCCAAGATTCTCCTTCCCAAAACTTAGGAATTTACCTCAAAATTTCTCCTAATACCCCCTTTGAAATAACAAAGATTAATACAATAGGAGTTGCAATTTTCAAATTGTTAAAATCAACATTCTCCCTTAACATTCACCGTGACGGATCTTTGCTAATAGCTGTCCAAGATCAGAAATCAGCAGATATAATAATTAATCTAAAATCACTTCTGAATACCCCATTTAATTCACCTAAATGGAACCCAAAACAATCCCAAACAAAAATAGTAGTACATAATGTTCCCCAAGAAATACATATTCAGGAGTTAAAAGAAGGGCTCTCAGATAGGGCTGGTAACACAATCCCTGTTGAAGATGTCACCCAACTGGGTAAACCCAACTCTAATGGCCTAAAAACAAGCAGATCTTTCTTATTTACACTGAAGGAAAAAATTAGTATCCCAGAAAAGTTATTCCTATTTGGGCAAATCAAACTGCACAAGGAATACAAGCCAAAGCCTATCCAGTGTCAGAAGTGTCTGAAACTGGGACACATAACAAATAAATGCATTGAAATTCTCCTTGCCTGTAGTAATTGTAAAAGCTCCCATCCTAAAGAGTTGACAACTTGCAACAACACTCAGCCTACATGTATCAATTGTAAAGGCCCACATGAATCTACCAATAAATCACTGTGCCCTGCATATAAGAAAAGAGCACTAACACTCCAAATAGCAACAGAGAAGGCCATTCCATACCCTTTTGCAGCTATGGAAGCAAATGCTGCCTAACCACACCAAATAAAACCCATAATGAAATCAACCAAAACTCCCAAGTCAAACATTCCCAATGCATCAAGTACCCCTTACAAAACACCATCCTTTAATCCCCCTAGCTCACATCCCTGTCAGAAAGAATCACCAAGCCAACAAGCCTCCTCGTCTAGTGAGATGAGGTCGGCCTGACCCCCCTCCCAAGAAGAAACAAACCAGAAACACTATCAGGAATTAATCCCTTAACTGACAAACCGGATGCACAACCAAACATGCAAACCCCAAATATATGATTATTCATTCTAAACTGGAATGCAGTTCAGGCCATGAATATACAACAACAACAGAAAACAAAAATCATTGCTGAATTGGCAAAAATCTACATCCCTAATCATATGCTCATTCAAGCAAAAAAAGATCTTGCTTTACTTTAAACAAAGCTGAACATTGATACACAGTCATATGAAAAATAAGTCAACAACACAACACATATCAATACTTCAGTGGAACGTAACATCACTTACAGAAAATAAGTTAAATGTACTAATATCTTTTATGAATCATAATTCCATTGAATTGCTTGCCTCCGGGAAACTCATTTAATCCAAAATCAACAAATTAAGTCTCTGGGATATACTATCCTGAGAATGGATAGATCATCAGAGAGAAAGGAAGTGGAGTAGCTTTAATAATTAATAATAATACAATATTCTGTGGCATCAACTTTCCAGATTTTGTAAATGATTTTGATGCAATTGGTATCAGTGTTTGGCTGAATAATACAAAAACTTACATAATAAGCTTTTATAACCCTAATGGCCAAACTACAGATGCCATGGATTTCTTCAGTTATATAAATAATTCTAATATGTTGAAAAATATCATCATTTGTGGAGACTTTAATGCCCACAGCCTTTGGTGGGGGAATAAACCAGCAAATAAAGCTGGTAAGTTCATTGAGCGTACGACTTCAAATAATATTGAATTAGCTGTTGCTACCCCTCCAAACCTGAATACATATTTCAACCTCAAAAGTGGCAGTTTCTCTACAATTGACCAACAAATTGTGTCGTTAAATATTTTGAATAAAATTTATATAAATAAAATTCATAGTCTATGTACTGACCACTTTGCCAAAGTTTGCTCCCTAAATGAACCTGCTGAATATGTATTACATACCTCCAAATATATTAACACTAAAGCAAATTGACCTATGTTCCAAAATAAGCTAAATGATGAAATTACGAGTTTCACCCAAAATTCATGCATTTCAAACACAACAGTTGACACACGTGCTGAAGTTTTGGCATCTTTACTAATTAATACAACTAATCATGCTATCCCCAGGACAACACCCAGGAAAACCTTCCCTAAACACATTCCCAAAGCATGGTGGATGAATGAGTGCCAAAATAATTGGAGAATAAAAAAGGTAGCTAGGAGAACATTCCTAAAAAAAAACATCACCTACTACATATTTAAAAAAATTACAAGCAGAATCTAATCTAAAAAGGACTATAATAAATGCTAAATATAACTACTGGAATAATTTGCAAATAATCTCTCCAGAGAAACACATGAGCCAATTACACATAAAGTCATAAGCCACATCTGTGGGAAAAAGACTTCCCCCAACCCACTCCTGTATGAGCTTATATATAATAATTCCCATTATGACAATGATAATGAAAAAGCTAAGCTATTTGCCACTCTTTTTGTTAATAAGCTAACATCAAATAATTGCAGCAAAACCTCACCAATTCCTAGGAACCTAAGTTACCAACCTCTCCCAGGATCCGAGTAAATAACCAGCCCATTTTCAATCCAGGAAATGAATAATGCAATACATCATATTAGGACCAAACTAGCAGCAGCTATTATAATATACACCCTACATGGATAAAGAATCTCACCCCTTCATACAAACAGGAACTTCTAAATTGTTATAATCATGCTTGGGCCTCATCTATGTTCCCCAATATCTGGAAATGTTCATCCCTCCTACCAATCCTAAAGAAAAATAACCCAAAAATAACCCTGAGTCTTATAGACCTATAATGATTACTCCTGTGATGGGAAAATAATGAAGAAAATGGTCTTATTATCAACTCTTCTGGTTTGTTGAAAAAAATAATATGATCCCTCACACTCAAACTGGTTTACTTCTACGAAAAAATTGGTATCTTTGACAGAAAACTTGCTAGTTCGAACAGAAAAAGTGTTATCACTGACGAAAAATATTATTTCTAAGAGAAATTTGTGTGTGTTCAGTAAAAGTATGTTAGTATTAAGGTAAAATATCGTTACTTTAATGAGAAGGTTTGTTAGTGTTAAGCAAAACTTGCTACTTCTGACAGAAAAGTTGTTATCACAATCAAAAAATGTTACTTCTATGAAAAAATTTGGTATCTTTGGTAGAAAACTTGCTAGTTCGAACAGAAAAAGTGTTATCACTGACGAAAAATATTATTTCTAAGAGAAATTTGTGTGTGTTCAGTAAAAGTATGTTAGTATTAAAGTAAAATATCGTTACTTTGATGAGAATGTTTGTTAGTGTTAAGCAAAACTTGCTACTTCTGACAGAAAAGTTGTTATCACAATCAAAAAATGTTACTTCTATGAAAAAATTTGGTATCTTTGACAGAAAACTTGCTAGTTCGAACAGAAAAAGTGTTATCACTGACGAAAAATATTATTTCTAAGAGAAATTTGTGTGTGTTCAGTAAAAGTATGTTAGTATTAAGGTAAAATATCGTTACTTTGATGAGAATGTTTGTTAGTGTTAAGCAAAACTTGCTACTTCTGACAGAAAAGTTGTTATCGCAATCAAAAAATGTTACTTGTAAGAAAAAATTTAATATCTTTGGTAGAAAACTTGCTAGTTCGAACAGAAAAAGCGTTATCACTGACGAAAAATATTATTTCTAAGAGAACTTTGTGTGTGTGTTCAGTAAAAGTATGTTAGTATTAAGGTAAAATGTCGTTACTTTGATGAGAATGTTTGTTAGTGTTAAGCAAAACTTGCTACTTCTGACAGAAAAGTTGTTATCACAATAAAAAAATGTTACTTCTAAGAAAAAATTTGGTATCTTTGGTAGAAAACTTGCTAGTTCGAACAGAAAGTGTTATCACTGTCGAAAAATATTATTTCTAAGAGAAATTTGTGTGTGTTCAGTAAAAATTTAATAAAAAAGCCATTTGAAAGTATTGCTTGGTGATGGGATATTCGAAAAGCCATAAAGTAAAGTTGTGGGTGAAAAGGATGAGTACTTCAAGTTGTAAAATTGGTTTAGGAGGGACATTAAATGAAGAACTTGTTCTGAAATGCCTTTTGAAAAGTATTGCTTTATGTTTTGGGTATGCAAAAAGTCGTAAAGTAAAGTTGTGGTGAAAAGGATGAGTACTTCAACTTGTAAAATTGGTTTAGAAGGGGCATTACATATAGAACTTGTTATGAAAAATATAATAAAGCCTTTGAAATGTATTGCTTGATATTGTGGTATTCAAAAAGTCGTAAAGTAAAGTTGTGGTGAAAAGGATGAGTACTTCAAATTGTAAAATTGGTTTAGGTGGGACATTAAATGAAGAACTTGTTCTGAAATGCCTTTTGAAAAGTATTGCTTGATGTTGTGGTATTCAAAAATTCGTAAAGTAAAGTTGTGGTGAAAGGGGTGAGTACTTCAAATTGTAAAATGGTTTAGAAGGGGCATTAAGTGAAGAACTTGTTCTGAAATGCCTTTTGAAAAGTAATGCTTGAAGTTTTGAGTATGCAAAAATTCGTAAAGTAAAGTTGTGGCTGAAAAGGATGAGTACTTCAAGTTGTAAAATTGGTTTAGAAGGGGCATTACATAAAGAACTTGTTCTGAAAAATATAATAAAGCTTTTGAAATGTATTGCTTGATGTTTTGAGTATGCAAAAAGTCGTAAAGTAAAGTTGTGGTGAAAAGGATGAGTACTTCAAATTGTAAAATTGGCTTAGAAGGGGCATTACATAAAGAACTTGTTTTAAAAAATATAATAAAGCCTTTTGAAAAGTATTGCTTGATGTTGTGGTATTCAAAAATTCGTAAAGTAAAGTTGTGGTGAAAAGGATGAGTACTTCAACTTGTAAAATTGGTTTAGAAGGGGGATTACATAAAGAACTTGTTCTGAAAAATATAATAAAACCTTTGAAAAGTATTGCTTGATGTTTTGAGTATGCAAAAAGTTGTAAAGTAAAGTTGTGGCTGAAAAGGATGAGTACTTCAAGTTGTAAAATTGGTTTAGGAGGGACATTAAATGAAGAACTTGTTCCGAAATGCCTTTTGAAAAGTATTGCTTTGGGTTGTGGTATCCAAAAAGCTGTAAAGCAAAGTTGTGGATGAAAAGGAGGGATGCTTCAACTTGTAAAATGGGTTTAGGAGGGACATTAAGAAAGGAACTTGCTCTGAAATGTCTTTTGAAAAGTATTTCTTGGTGTTGAGGTATCCAAAAAGCTGTAAAGTAAAGTTTTGGGTGAAAAGAATGGGTACTTCAAGTTGGAAAATAGGTTTAGAAGGGACATTAAGAAAGGAACTTGCTCTGAAATGTCTTTTGAAAAGTATTGCATGATGTTTTGGGTATGCATTGTTAACAAATGCAATAAATGAATCATTTTCAAAAAATAATGTCCTAGTTGCAGCTTTCCTAGATTTTGAAGGGGCATATGACAATGTGAACCACTAAATCCTTTTAAATAATCTTGCAAACCTCGGACTACCCCCCAAGCTAGTATCTTTTATAAAATCTTTCATAGAATTGCAAAGTTTCATTGTTTGTGTAGGTTCAGCCTCTTCACCCCAAAAGACAATAACCAAAGGCCTTCCTCAGGGAGCAGTCCTCAGCTGCCTCCTCATGTGCAAAGACCCAGATGCAAAAAATTGAAACAATACAAAATGATATAATACGTCTCATATTTGGTCTTAGGAAACCAACAAGCACCAAGTTTCTGCTTATGGAGAGTGGATTAACAACAATAAGGGAGAGACATAGCTTTCTCTTGATAAAACACCTTACAAAAATTGAATCAAATAGCTCACACACCCTACATAATTGGTTAAGAAATCCAGCCTTGTATAGAGGCATTGCAGATGAGTATGCCAATATTCAGAAGAAGTTCCCTGTACCCGCAAAGTCTATTGCACCTACTTTCCCCAATCCCCTCCATAGAATTGGTCAATCCCCATAATAAATACTGATTTCTCAAAGTGGACTAGATTTAACCCCCATTGCTTTTGTCCAGAAAAAATTTGCTGAACTTAATGCAATTACTTATAAAAACCATTTCCAAATTTTTGTTGATGGGTCCAAACTGAATGAGAAGGTAGCAAGTGGTGCTTTCCTTCCTCACCTGAATATTGCAATGGGTGAGAGATTGTATAATAATGTATCTATAATAGCTGCAGAGTTAAATGCTGTAATCATGGCATTAGAACACCTTATGGAAAACCAACCTTTGATTGCTAATTCAAATAATACTATAGTTTATTCTGACTCTTTGTCAAGCCTTGAGTTGCTGTCTTCAGCTCCTCAGTATAAGTTGGATATTGACACTTATCATTGTCTTAGTGTTATAGATAATCTTGCTTCAAGTGGCATAAGAACCTATCTTCAGTATATTCCTAGCCACTCTGGTATAAGTGGTAATCATCAGGTTGATGAAATAGCCAAAAATGCTAAAAATATTGACCAGCCAAGTGGGAGACCAATCCCCATTAGAGATATTTACTGATGGAGACTATCAGATATTATGTTTAGTAAGAATAATCCTATTCTTTCCCCCTTTCCCTATAAGCATTTTTCTAAAATTTATCATAGAATTCGTTCTGGAACAAATGGACTAAATTTTCTTGCATTCTCCTATCAGTTTCTTAATTCAAGTGGTTCAGTTCCCCTGTCCCCTCTTTGCAGGTATTGTAATATGAGAAATGAAACAATTGACCACTGCCTATTTGAATGTAATACCCTAACGTCTGCAAAGCATACCTTGCATTGTAAACTGTTAAAGTGCATCAAACACCAGAAAAATCTCACTATCAGCCAAGAGCCTAGCCAACTATACCTGCACACAGAGACCAGAAATCGATATCTATATCTAATAAATAAGAGGCAACCAAGCCAGTAGCTCTGTAGCCCACAGAGTGAAGCAAAAGGAAAAGGGCTAAATAGTATCAACTGAAAAGCCTGCCTGTTGTGAAATAGAAGAAGAAGGTAGAAAATATAAAACAAAAGACAAATAAAAAGAAATCAATCAAACTAGAAATAAACAATTGCTATATTCATCCACGTTAACAAAATAGAGTAGGCTATATGCAATATCTCAAGAATGACTGGAAAGATATACCTGAAACTTTCAGAAGCTTTTGTGCAGTCATGTGCACCTCAAATTTTGATCATACCTGCAATATCTTAGGAGCAGTTCACAATTTCAAGAACTGTGTGCATTTCAAGGGGATTTTAAATTTTATGTTTGGGGAGGGAGGGGCTGAAATTTGTGTCTCCAATCCATCTAAACATGAGCACTAGAAGTCACCATGAAAATTATATTTTTTTTCTGTCTAAGTAGCAAGGTAAATTGAAGGAAACAATATGCTACAAGGTTATCAAAATAGCATATGTGCAGTAACTCTGGAATGGCTTTAGACATCAAGTTTAAACTTCAAAGGAGTGTTCTGGAGGCTAGGTGAGCCTCAATTTTAGACTTTGGGGGAGGGATGGGATGCCCAGAAACACATTTTCTATAATCTACCTAAATATTTTTACACAATAATCTTCTATAAGACCCATTATCTATTTAAAGTTAAGCAGCAGGATAAGTCAAAAGACAAAATGTGTTACCAAGTGATGAAAATAGAGGATTTGGTAACTAGGTACCTGGTTATCAAAATAGCATACCTCCATTATCACAAGAATAGCTTGGACAATTGAGTTGAAATTTTCGGTTTTTTGGTAAGGAGGGGTTGAAATTTCACTTGGGGGAAGGGCAGAGGTAAATCAAAAGAAAATATGTGTGTTAGGTCTTCCAAATGACATATCTGTGACATCTTGATAATGACAGGTGGGGATTGATCCAAAACTTTTGGAGTGTTGGGGAAATACAGGAGGCAAGGAGCCTTCATGTTTTGTGTTTAGATGGAGGAGATGTAGGGGCATAGAAATTTATGTCTCCAATCTGCCTAAAATTTTCTGAACTATTAGTTCAATTGGAACTTTGAATCTATTCCAGACCAGAACTCTTAATCTAAAGACCAGAACATAATTGGCACTTTACTGAAAACAATCCTCATTTAGAGCTGGGTGTCTCTATCTCTTATAGTATAAAAAAAAAATCACCATTGCAACAAAGATTACTGAAAAAACAAATGAATATGGATAGATAATTTAGCATATACATATACTGATATTCATTCCTGAAAGTCTTGATAATATTGGATTTATCAAAATTAAAAAAGAGACAACATTTAAAATGTGTTTTGTTTCAGTAAAGTACAAATTATGTTCTGATCTTTAGGAGGCATGGAGAGCATCAGCTTTACTCCTCTTAGTTTCTACTTATTTTGAGTTTAACTTGATCATTTATTGTAATTATCTGTTTGGGTTTTATTTATTTCTAGATGTTGAATTTTGGTAGTTTTATGTTAGTAAAATTATTTGGTTTTATTTCTGCTCTTCTCTGGTTGATGTTACTGTTTATTTTTCTTTGAGAAACTTCTTTTGTGGAAAAATTTTGTAAAGCTATTTTCTAATTGTTTTGATTGACATAGTCTTTTTTGTTGTAAATGAAAGAATTTTTTAAATATTTTTGGTTTTTCTCTATAAGAACCCATATTTTGGCTTACAATTTATATTCAATTTTTTTTTTACTAATTTTGAATAATGTATGCCATTTTGAAAATATGGATATGCATGGTATCTTTTGATTTAGTTTTACACCTCCTCAGCTTTCCCTGGAAAATAAAACTTAATGCCCTATTCTGTTCCTAACACATTTTATCTATTCTATTTTGAAAACCTGGATGCACTTGTATACTTTTATTTAGTTCATTAGTAAAAGCAGAAGTGGTAACAGTAGTAGCCCTGAGAATTTCAATTTTGCACCCTCAGTCATTCTTGAGATATTGCTGAAATTTGGAATGAGCATAAGAGAGACACCAATTTGTTTGTTCACCTGCTACATAGCAAAGTAATGTAAAAACTGTAAATTTGCTTAATTGTATCCTAGCCCTAGGCAATGTAAAGTTTGTTTTCTCTTTTTTTTTTAAATTGGTTTTATAAACTGACTGTTGATCAGAAATAGCCACAAAATCTAATGGCAAAACCAGAAAATCAGCCAAATTTGGTATACAACTGGGTCCATTAGTTTGGGGTGGGTGGGGGGGGGGGAGGAGTGGACAAAATTGTGATGGCATTAATTATTATAGCCCACTTGGAAAGAGCACTGAATAGAAAATTTACTCATAGGCTACATTTGTTTTCCTACCTGATTTCTTCCCTTAAACTGATGGAATAATTTCACCAAAATCCTGGAGGGGGGGGGGGGGGGGGGAGTTGGAGCTGATTTTCCCTAGTCAAGTAATTTTAACCTTGAAAAATGAGCCATTTAGTACCATAAAGTTAAAAGTATACTAAAAACACTGAGCTGGGTGAATATTTTGCTGCTCATATTATTGACTTACAAATAAAGTGAACATACCTGGGCACCCTTTTTATGCTCTTTCTGAAAAAATAATTGCTTTTCACACAAAATTCAATTATAAGCCTTTTTGAATCCTTGAAAATAATGATATCATTCTGTATTTTTTGGATATAAGCCTACAGAGGCAGATCCAGTATTTTTTAGGGGGGGGGGGGGGTGCAAAATAGGTTGATCTGATAAAAAAAATTTAAGGGGGGGGCACAAAATAAGTTGATCCAATAAACTTTGCAAACTTCAGTTAATTAAGTATATTACACTACTTTAGACTACACTAGGGGGGGCCTTGCACCCCCTGGATCCGCCACTGTAGGCCTAAAAATGGGTTATAATGTTTGTTTCAAACTTGCTATTTCATTGTACATCCATTTTGTAAAAGTTGTATAATTCACAAACATTGATTTGTCAAGATTGAGTTGAATAAAAAAAAAACACTCTAAACAAATCTGACTTGTTTTCTTCTTATTCTGTTAGGCTGCTTAAAACCTGCTGTTTTATATGTACATAAATAATTATCAATCCCAACAGAAGATGGATGGACAGAAAAATGGAGAAAACAGTTTTAAATCATTATAAATCAATGCTTTTGGATTATATAGATTTTAAAAAATAGATTTATAATCAAATAGCCTAGTAAGTTGGAAACCAATGTTTTAGGCCTTTTTTATACACAAAAACTAGAAATTTTCTGGACATTTTCAAGGGTTCAAAACAGGCTTAAACTTGAACTTGCAAGAGAAACAATTATTGGTAAATTACCAATTCATATTATTGACTTACAAATAAAGTGAATATACCACCTAATGCCTTTTTTATGCTCTTTTCCAAATATAATAATCATTTTTGTTGGAAATGAATGTTACCCCCACCCCTATATACACCAATTCAGGGTATGTATTTGCACATTAGGGCAGGGGGCAAATTTTATTTCTGATGTAAATGGGAGGTAGGTTTAAACCTTACCCCTACCCTCTTAATGTGCAAATATATAGCCTACCCTGAATTGGTATATAGGGGTGGGGCTAAAATTCATTTCTGACAGAAATGATTATTATATTTGGAAAGAGCATAAAAAAAGGCAGTAAATTTCTACCAAATCATATTATTGACTTACAAATAAAGTGAATATACCACTCGATGCCTTTTTTTATGCTGATTATGAATATAATAATCATTTCTATTGAAAATGAATTTCAGCCCCCCCCCCTATATATGCCAATTCAGGGTATATATTTCTACATTAGGGGGGGGGGGGGGCTGGGGGCAAATTTTGTTTCTGATGCAAATGGGAGGTAAGTTTAAACTTTACCCCCCCCCCCTAATGTAGAAATATATACCCAGAATTGGCATATAGCCTATAGGGGGGGGGGGGGCTGAAATTCATTTCCTATAGAAATGATTATTATATTTGTAATCAGCATAAAAAAGGGCATTGAATGGTGTATTCACTTTATTCCTAACTCAATAATATGATTTGGTAGAAATTTACCAAAAAGGCATTGAGTGGTATATTCACTTTATTTGTAAGTCAATAATATGATTTGGTAAAAAAATTACCAAATTATTATATTCAAAAAGAGCACAAAAAAATGGCATCTAGTGGTAGGTCTAAGCTATATTAACTTTATTTGTAGCCTATGCCAATAATATGAACAACAAAATATTTCCCCTGAACCTTTTCTGTGGATTCTTGAATTATGTAGGCCTATCCTAGGGTCAATATATACAAAATCATATTATTGAGTTAGGACCAAAGTGAATACACCATTTGATGCCTTTTTTTATGCTGATTACGAATATAATAAGCATTTCTATTGGAAATGAATTTCAGCCCCCCCCCCCCTATATAGGCTATACCTAACCTAACCCTTAATTGGCATATATAGGGGGGGGGGGGGCTGAAATTCATTTCCGATAGAAATGCTTATTATATTCGTAATCAGCATAAAAAAAGGCATCAAATGGTGTATTCACTTTAGTCCTAACTCAATAATATGATTTTGTATATATTGACCTATCCTAGTTTTTACAAAATATTTGGAGCCACAAAATTTCAGCAGGGGGGGGGCAACTGCCCCCTGGTCCAGAGCAAATTACACCCCTGCCTAAAGTTTCAATCAAAAATACCTAAGATACAGGTTCTTAACAGTTTTTTTTTTCAATTAAAAAGAACAATGATTTCTAAATACAACAGCAAATGAACTTCATAAGTTGGGTGGGTGCAGGAAAGCCCAAGCCTGGTGCATTTCACGTATATTGAAAACCTTACTAAACAGAACTATCACGTTTTTCTCATTTTCTGTTAAATTAGAAAGTTCTTTCTCTGTGATAGTTTCCAGTGGGATATTTGCAGAAACAGCAACTAAGAAACTGGCTAAAACAAGTCTTGGCAGCATTTTTACTTTTTAGATCCTTTGCTGAATAATCTAAGAAATGATGAAAATGTGTTTGTAGATGGGATTATAATTCAGAATTTTCAAACTTGAATCAAGGTGGGTTTTTTTACTCCTCTTAGTTCTGAAGAATTAACAAAAAAGACGATAAAGTTGAAAGCAAAATTGTTCTAATTAATCCATCAAAAGAGCCAAAATTTAACTTTTGTATTCATGTTAGAGGTATTTTTTCCTATCAAGGATAGTAGTTGAGGTAGGCTAGTTGAATAAGGTTTTCATAAGAATCCAGACCTGAATTGTAGCCTACCCTGAGAGTAGGCAGTTATTACAGTAGTGTGTATTGCTTTTTTATTATTTTAGGCCTAATTATTTACAAACAGACTCAAACCAAAACTAAGGAAAAGAGCTTATTTTTCTTGTCTTAGATGTAATTTTCCAGGATTCAGAAATAGGAGAAGAGTAAATTTAAGAGTACAAAAGTGCCATCCCTGCATAATTTATGCTCTAAGTCCATTCTTGAAAGTCTTATTCACTTAACTATGTTAGAAAAACAATTGATTCATAGAAATGATTAGTTCACTGTTTAAATAAAATTAGTTGTGCTAAGTTTATAAAAGCTTTTCAGGATTTGATATTTGTGCCAGTAGCATCAATGGGAAGAGGGTATTTGTATCCTCTTAATATTTATGCTGCCTCCTGCTCCAGGTTGTAAAATATTGTTTTTTGGTATTTTCATTGAAAGATTCACTTTCTTTTTACATATTTTCATTCATGGGGGGTGGGGGCTCCAGCCCCCCCCTGGCTGAATGATGCTGCCCTATATTTTGTATTTTGTTTGACATTTCTATTATACATCACTAAAATTCAGCTTATGGGCACCAATTTTTCATTTCAAAAAATAAAAAGACAACAAAATTGACCTTAGATTTTAGAAAGATATATTTTGACCATCCTAATTTTCATGACTGTTCTAATTTTCAAAGTATGTTAATTAGGATTATTATTAATTGTTTAACACAATAATACATTATACTGATGGCTTGGAATTTGATAGGAAATTGGAGACAGGAGTAGTATTATATCAGAATACTCCTGATGTGGACAAGGAGGTAATCAGTTATCACCTGGGAAAATTTGCTACAGTTTTCAGGCTGAAAGGTTTAGAATAGAACAGGTAGCTGAATAGACTGTTGGAAATGGGAAGTACAGTAAAAGATAAATGTTATGGACAATCAAGCATGCCTAAAGGCTCTTCAGAATGTAAAGAGCTGGCAAAATAGAGAATTGAAATGTTATGAAGCCCCAAATAGCTTGGAATCCACAGGAAACCAAATTAGCCTGATGTGGGTCCCAGAGCACTCTTGAATAATGGGTAATGAGATGGCAGATGAAGCAGCTAAGTCTGGGACATCACTGAGATATTATGGTCCAGAACCTTTTAGCCCAATTTCTCACAGTTGCTGGAAGGTGGCAGTGAGTGATTAGAGCAATGAGAGAGAAGAACAAATTAGCCTAGGAAGCTGGGTGTAAGGAAACAAAGGAATTACTCCCAAAGTTCAACCCCACCCTGACTAAACATTTGCCATGACTAAAAAGGTCCAAGACAAGAATGGTTACCAAAGCCATAACAGAAGTTGGGAAATTTTGGGAAAGATCTTTCCTGAATAAGGAGGGGTGAATTCCTATTATGCCAAAAATTTGAGAGGAGCCTGATGGAAACAAGAAGGCATATGATAGAAGAATGTCTAGCTAGGATTAGGCACCAGCTTGAGATATTTCATAATGTTATTGTTAAGCTGGAGGACATAGTAAGGGAAGGAGAAGTCTGACAGCTGGCAAGATATATGGTAAAGGTGGGGAGGCCAAGCCCATCATTGGTCCACCCAACCATAAATAAAGCTTAGTTTTTGGGGTATAGAGGCAATGGGCCTTCTGAGCCTCAACCCACAGGTAATAGGTCCACCCCTCCTAACAATAATAATAGCTGGTTTTCATCAAGTTAGTTTCCAGCTTTCACCTTGCAGAAAGTCAGGACTTATTTTTTAGCAAGTTTCCAGGGACCTCCTTTTGCCATCCATTCCTACCAATTGAAATTCCTTGCATGATTCTAGTTTGAACAAGATGCATTGTTTTGTAAATGCATGGCAGTAGAGGGGAGATATGTTGTTGAAGGATTACTGTAAATGGTACAATTTTAGCCTCACAAGCTTAAGCTATTTCCATTATTCCAGTTTCAACAAGGTGCAACATGCCCACTTTTTATGCTACAATGTTCTTGGGAAGAATATGCCATTTGCATAATTATGGCCCTGATCCTTGGGCTGAAGGGGTCATGTCCCCTGGAGCTGCATTTCTGGATCTACTTACCATTCCAAGGAAAATAGCTGTTTCAAAATTTCTATTTAATGCTTTGGGCAAAATGCCTGGTAGGAGGAAGTTGCCCTCTGAGAAACTTTTCCCCTTAAAAGGTCATTAAAATTCAGTTTTCAATCAAAATAGTCTTTCCTTAACTGTTGAAAAGGATCCATCTATATGATGACCCTTAAGGAAATAGTCCAAGTTATTGTAAGGAACTTTGCAGCATTGCTGAAGACTGTATTGGTATGCTAACAACCCAAGTGCTGAATTTTGCAGCATTGCTGTAAAATGACCCAGGGCAAGAACAAGCTGATTTGTAATTCAGTACAAAAACAAGCATCAAAGTTTTGACTTGGTACAAGCAGGAGCTAGATACTGACTGAAAAATTTTGATTCTGTGCTCAAATCTTATGTCAGTTTTAAGTTGTGATCAAATAGTTTTGGTCTTAAGCAAAAATATAAAAAAAAAAACACACATTCTAAATATTCCTTTGACCAATGTGTATCAAAACCAAAAGAAGGCTTTTGAAAGAAAAGTAAAGAGTAAAATTAAAACCAAAGACAAGTTGAAATAAAATCACAAAATAAGTAAAATTTAAATTAAATTGAAGCTAATGTATAAATGGATGAAATGATACCTAAGACAAGCATAAACTAAAATAACTAATTGAAAAAATTCTACAAAAGATAAAGGCATTAACATCATTTGTTCAAAAATTATCAGTTGAAACTTTTGTTTAGGAGTCAATTTTTTATGCTTTCAAATGGAATGGATTTAAAAGAAGATATTTTATTGTTTCCTGTGAACTTGATTAGTATTTTGATTTAGTTTTTTTTTATGGTTATGAAAAAGGACATCTGTCCAAATATTTAGTTTCAGTAAAGCAGAAAATGATTTCTCTTTAGAAGGATTTGAGGGAGTAGTAGTATAGATTTTGTTTGTGGCAATATCTGTTTTGTTGTAAGTTGTATTGGATTATTCATTTTAATTTATGTTTCTTTTAGGTTTCTATCAGCAAGTCCAAATCCAGTTATATTATGGTCCATTTATATATATTTTCATAATATCTAGGAATTCTTCAGTTGCTATGTCACCAGAGTTTGAAAAGGAGATTTCACTTGTCATAGAAAAGGCTTATAACTATTACTCAAAAGCTTGTAGTGATTCCTGTGTGAATCCTGTGATATGCATTCATGAAAGCATGCCTTTAGTCCAAAATGGACCTCAGTGTGGACTTGTGGCTTTATCTACAGCTGTAGCAATATTAGATCTAAAGCAGAAAGTTAGAGTACAAGAATGGTTTGATGAAGCAAAGGCTAAAGGTTATACAAAGCAAGGAGAACTCTTTTCCTCCCAGTATATTGTTGATCTTGTTAATCATAAGATTGGGAAGCATGCAAAATTATTTAAGATACACAATTTGTTAGAGAAAGCAGATAATTTAAAAAATAGTCTAAATCTATCTGAAAAAGTTGACACAATTTTGAGTTCCTTACTCAAGAAAGAAATTATTCTTATGCCATACGACTGTGACTACAATCATGAACCTGCTTTGAAAAAAGGTCACAAGTCTCACTGGGCTGTAATAGTTGGATTTGTGATTTTTTCTGACCATGTGTCTCAACTAGCTTTAAAAGAAAAGACGAAAATAACTCATCCCTCTGGTATTGTGATTACAGTAGTGGATTCAGTTGATGATCTTTCAAGTATATCCAAGGAATATATATATGTTGTATGTAGACAAGGAAAAAGTAAACATTTGGGGGTTTGGCCTTTGCTGAGCTTATTAGCAAGTAATTCGAATTTAGTGGAATATCCACCTTCCCTTTTGGAAGACGGTAATTATATCTTACCCAGTGAAGGTATAGACATAGCTCTGAAAGACACATTTGTAGTTATAAGCAAAGAAATTGTGGGCTAGATATATTTTAATATTAAAACTTATTTTTTATTGCTAATATTTGTTAATAAGAAAAGAAATTACAACTTGTTATTCATACGATTGGAAAGTATGCAAAATTATTTAAGATGCACAATCTGTTAGAGAAAGCAGGTAATTTGAAAAATAGTCTAAATCTATCTGAAAAAGTTGACACAATTTTGAGTTCCTTACTCAATAAAGAAATTATTCTTATGCCATAAGACTGTGACTACAATCATAAACCTGCTTTGAAAAAAAGGTCACAAGTCTCACTGGGCTGTAATAATTGGATTTGTGATTTTTTTTTCTGACCATGTGTCTCCCTTAGCTTTAAAAGAAAAGACAAAAATGACTGATCCCTCTGGTATTGTGATCACAGTAGTGGATTCAATTAATGATCTTTCATTGATGATAATGGCTTGTTGACTTTTGCTGTTATGATTCTGGAAAATAAAGTGACTCCATTATAGAAAATCTTATCAATGCGTTGTTTTTTTTAAGGCTGAACAGAAAAAAATGAGTACTTTTAAAAATGATTGGCATCGGCATCATGTGCTTTGAGGCAGGCCCAGATTTACTAGGTGCGGCGCCTGATTGGAAGTTTTTCTGCGGGACTCTCTCTATAGTGAGTGTGTGTGTATGTGAGTTTATAGTACCGGGGGGCCGAACGCTACGCGGCAGGCATTTTTGTTTGTCTTCTATCCAAGCCTGTTGACCCAGTAAAGCAACAGGTTGCTTTAAATCATCCTCCACTTCTTGCATTTTCATGTAACCTTTAGTATAGTTATTTTTGTATTGAAATATTTCTTACTAGAGATCCATTGGGTTACGAGAGATCCCATTATTTAAAGGATGTGCAAGGTGTTCTTTAAGAGCTTCATTGGGGTCTAAAAAGTACATTTGGCTATTTTAGTGTGATTCAAAATCACCTTCAGGAGTCTGTGATGGATGTGCTGCTAAACTGATTTTGTGATAAATTCGTCCAACTACTTTGAAGCTGAAAACATTACGACTATTACTGGCTCAATCATCGCTTTCGTTGAATGAAGCTAACGCAAGACATCAGTTCAGGTTTTGCATTTTAAGAAGAAGTATTTGTTTTTGGAACTCTTTGGAGAGCAAGCGATATCCTATAACTGGCCAAACCAATTCATTTGGAAATTGTGGAGGTGGCAATGCAATTCGACAAAGCAGGCAGTAACCTCCAAATAAATCACATTTGTTGACCACTCTTTCCTTGGAACATCGGAGGACTCCACAGTGAATACATACAATGTTGAAGATCCCAATGACTTGTAATTAACACTAGCGAAGTTGACGGCGTCTTTGAAGGTTTTAACTGGGCTTTGCGTCACAGTTTATTGGCATCGAAGATCACGATGGCATTGTTCTTATAATGTAATATTTCTTTCTTCTTCCCTTTCATTTTTGACTTGTTCTGATTCTCGCTGTCGCTTGTCTTCGAACAGCATAATTCTTTGTTCTTCACTGTCATTTTTGACACGTTCTGATACTCGCTTTCGTGTGTCTATTAACCCTACGAATCTCTGTTCTTCTTTTTCATTTTTGACATGTTCTGGATTCCCGCTGTTGCTCGTGATTCTTGCTGCCGCTTATCTTCTAACTGCATGTTTCTTTGTTCTCGCTGTCGTATATCTTCTAACCCATACTTTTTTTTGTTCTTTATTTGAAATTTTGATTCGTTCTGATCCTCTTTGTCACATATGTTTTTGTTCTTCATTTTCATTTTTGATTTGTTGTAATTCTTGCTGATGCTTATCTTTCAACCGCATAATTCTTTGTTCTTCAACTTCGTTTTTGACTCGTTGTAATTGTCGTGTTCGCAAGTATTCTAACTACATATTTCTTTGTTCTTCATTTTCGTTTATCATTGCTTCAGACATTTTTTCAATGCCCTTTCCCTTAGCTGTTTGGACTGGTCTTGTCACTTTTGATGGTCTAGGTTGTTCATTTTCATCCGTTTCACACATCTATATTTCTCAGGTTGTTCTCTTGATCTTGTCTCATTTGATGGTCCAGTTTGTTCATTTTGAGCTTACGTTTTTGTCCTCTTTTGTAATTTTTTGTCCTCGTTTTGAGCTTACGTTAATTATGTCTTTGTCCTTTAGATATTATGAATCTGCTGAAAATACCTTTTGAAATTTATATTACCGAATATGAATACATGAGTTTTCATATTTCTAAGTTTTTGTCTGTAAATTCTTATAAAACTGATTGAAATCTAATTTCCTCAAGTTTTCACTTTCAATCAACATAATTGCTAGATTAATGAATCTGTCATGATTCACTGTAGATATCAGATAATTTTTATCGCTTTTAGCCTGAAAAATGATCTTTCTCCAACAGCAACGATTATTGGAATTGGTAAGAATATTTCACAATTTCAAAAAATTGTCCATTTTGATGGCAGAACAGGGCTGATTTGACCCAATCGTTCCAATCGCCCTTTATCAGGCCCTACTATGAGGAACATATATTAGAAAGTCTGATGTTCATTCTTCTGTGAATCCTTGTCAAATTACATTTCTTTTCTTTATTCAAACGAGTTTCAGTAGAGGCTTTTATTATTTGTTTCTTCTCCTTGTGCTGTTTTAGTTGGTCAATGATATCAAGTAGCTCAAGGTTTCTCAAGTTCTCATTTTTCCTTGCTTTCCATAAGATGCCTACCCTATCGAAAAGTTTTAACTTGAAGAAACGCGTTCTTTGATCACTAAAAAAAACGTAACCAAGCAGCTAGAAATAAAGGTCTTGATCTTGAATCAAGCTAAGCAGCTAGTTTAAGACAAGCTGGCTTTATGGAGGGACACTAAAAGTGTCTTTTTTTTGCTCATTTTGAGACTTTGGCCGCAAAAAATTTGGCAACCCTGTATGGGTTTACATTTCTGACTCTTGGGTGGGGAGAATGGAGTTAGTACATGAATGAAGACTTTTACCCAGTTTTCTTCTGTTTATACTAACGCTTTCGTTTTCCATAACGTAAGGGTTTTACCTAGCAATGGTTCCACTGGTACCTTGTTACATAGAGGTACTATTCTGCTATATGCATTACTTTATTGATTTTAGAGAGTACCTTAACTATCCCGCAGACATCCCCTTTCTTGACCAGGTAATCTCTTGCGATCTACACTACTTTATTGATTATTCTGAGCACTAAAATAGCTATTTGCATCCTCGATTCTGTGTAGTTTTAAATTTCTTGGGTACCAAAATCAGCAAAATGCTGACATGACATTAGATTCAAAAACTAATCCAGGCACCAAAGAACCGACTTTGACTTTCGTGGCAATCCGTTTAGCTTGCTGGAGCCAGGGGCGGATCCAGGATTTTATTTTTAGCGGGGGCGCATAATAGGTTGCTTCATTAAACTTGTAAACAAAGAAATACCAGCAATTTAAAGGGAACTTCGACAATTGTCTGTCGTAGGTAGATAGTGGAAATGGTCGGCAATTTACTCTAAAATCTGGTGAGGGTTAAAGTTCTAATAAATCTGTTGAAATTAAAATGGTATAAATATACTGATACAAAAAATAGTAAGTTAGAAAAAACACCCCGCCTTAAAAGAAAAGTTGTTCACCATCTAAAAAAAATTATGATATTTAATATTGTCTGCATCATTTTTCGCCTTTGCACTTCTGACCACTATAGCGAGTGAGTTAAGCTTTGTATTGTCAAAAAAAAAAAAAAAAAAAAAAAAAAAAAAAAAAAAAAAAAAAAATTGGTCTTGAACCATCTTTTGGGATCATGCATTCTTTGTAAATATTTGTATAGGTCGAACCATTTAGCATGTCATCTAACTTTGTGACATCGCTTAGTAATTATGATAGCAATGAAGAGTAGGAAATGAGGATTAAGATACAACTTGTATATTCGTAAAAGATGTATTAAACATTAAATACCAGTTCTTTTAGGGGTGTAACAAGAAAAAGAACAAAGAGATAGAAATACATAGAAGACATTTAAAACGAGACTTTTAAGTATAGGCAATAACGCATTAACTAATCAATATTTCTTTTTAAAAATAGTGTTGTTGCGTATCTTTCCATTTTTTAAAGTTTGATATATTTTGCTTAAATTACAGAATTCACAATTTTATAAGAAAAAGTGTATTTCTTTATTTATTTTCCCACCATATCTATTTATTACACGGTCAATGTCTACCTCAATATTTCATTGAACGTTTATAATGGCTAGTCCTGTCAGTCTAGAGTCCTGTCAGTTTAGAGCTCTTCGTTAGTATTTCCTCTTCTACTCATCCTAAAGTATTCGAATAAAGACCAAAACCGTCAGAAAAAATATGAACTCTAACAGAGATGTATGTAGTTACGTGCTTCAAATAAAGTATATGAGTCGAAATACTCCTCAAAACACAAATTATTATGTGTTTGTTATTCTTGTATTTGATAGGTATTGTAGCGATAAAAAAAATTTATAGCGATAAAAGAAAGGACTGAGACAATTGCGGTAATGAAAATTGACCGGGTCAAGTCTAAAATTGTACTTTGAAGCTGTGAACTTACGCCTTATAAGTTCTTCGATAGCGCCACTTATAGCGCCAAGGACTGTGCCGTATGTAATATTATGATTTAAAGCGGTGTACCGATCGCACCAGTTCTTCCGGGGTGATTTTTCTTGGGCTACTTAAAAGGCTAGGCAGGCTATAAAAATAATGAGAAAATTAAGTTTATGATCGTGCCACAGCAATGGGGAGTAAAGTAAATTTATTACCGCGCCACCCTCAATTATTGAGAGAAAATAAGATGTGTAGCTATATAAGTGTAACCTCTTTTCCTCGAGCTATCTGGAGATCAGATCCCTGGGAACTTACCTTGGAGATATGCGAACTAGCTACCTGTCGTGCGACTAGATACAGACATATGAAATATAATGAACGCAAATAGAAAGATAATAGTTTTATTATGACTTACATATTTAGGTGTACAGTAATGCTCGCTTCAATTGACGGCAAATAATAACCAAGTCTCTACAATGACTGCATAATAATTTGAATCGCAATGCCTGAACGCCAATATAATTCTCCTCTTAATGATTCTGAATCTGATTTACGAATCTTTTCAAAAAGCACTTTTACCCCACTATCAAACGTAGGTTTGTCCTGCGCTCTAATTGACGACTCAAAATTGGCCCAAGTCCTGAGGCGGGCCAAACCCTCCGTCCAATAAACAGTCTTAAATATTTCTGATGATTCAAACGTTCACACGGCTCTTATAATTTAAACTTCCTGAGAAACATTGTGTGTGTAGCATCTTTTTTATTGCCCACTATCTTAGCGAAATCCAAAGCTGGATAGCGCCGTTCTTGTCTGAGGCCAAACTGCAATTTTTCTCTTTGCTGATTAAGGACTTTTCTTTTTTTGAAACTAGATTTAAACTTAATTAGAGGAAGTCGGAATTATCTTTAGAAAGAAGGAACTTTATTTTTTGTATTTTAAATATATCGCATTTTACTCACGGTACATATTACCCTTCCCATTAATTATTGCCGTCCCGTCATTAGGACTTGCTTGCCTTTGGGCTTTTGAAATGTTCGCAATTTATTAACTATTTATTCTACATAATTTTGATTGACATTGTATTATTTCATATTTATATTTTGGCTTACTCAGGAGTGCTAAAAATTTTCTCTATTACTTTTCTTATTTTACTCTACATCCCTATCTAAAATTCATCTACCGGACTAAGATTATTCATGGTTCTAGGCTAGCTACTATACTAAAGATTTTTTTTCTACATCTAACACTGATTACTTTTACATTTCAAACAAGGTTGGGGCTATTCTACCTTTATATAAGATTTTTTTTTGCTGTCTATAGGGCACACTGCTTTCTATCTACGCTACATTAAATGAATAGCTCGACAACGCTACACATAACTCTATCTGGACATCTAACACTACATACAAGAATGATTTAAAACACACAATATTGGGTTTACCATGTTCACTGGTAACATTAAAACACTTTCACTGGGGATGTTTGCTATGTAATATTAATGATAGAATATTGGAATTTTTGAGTTATCAAAGTTATTAAGAAGTAACATATGTAAATTCACACCTATTTCATCACCTTCGAGTCTCTAAATTATTGTCCTTCACTCTTTTCGTCTTGGCAAAATTTTTAAAGCACTTACGTTATGGTTTCTTCATGGAACAGTTCAAGCGCGATTGTGTCCACACGACAAGCTTTCTCTAATTGTCAACTGGGAAATGATGCTTCCAATTACAGGTGTGGGAATATGCTATCAGAGTTCATTCTCACCTGCTTTTTGACAGTTCATAGGGTGCCTTATCATCAAGGGGTCGAACACTGGGAGTGCGTTTATTTTCTTCTCAGCATATCATTTTTGGGATATTTTGAGGCACAGAGAATGTATTCTCGTATAACATTGTTCATTTGTGTCTCTTATAAAATTGTTAGCTCATGGCTTGCGTCTACTAACCTTTGCGGTGATTCCTAGGTTAATCACGGGGGAATTGAAGTTTGGATTTGGAACAGGTCGACATCAAACTATACTGACTCCTTCAACATATTGTCTTTAACTTGTGGGAGGGGTATATTGTCACTGATGGGTTGGTCACTGGGGTTAATTTTGGTTTCCAGGTCCATTTTTCAGAAATTATCTCGTAACATTTATGGGATAACAGAGATATGAACTTTCCACACAGAAGGGATAGGATGGATTCCGAGAGATGGTTGAAAGGGATTCGACGCGTGAGTCTGTGACACATAAATAGTTTTTGGGGTCATCAAATATCATAACTATACGGTCATATGGTATATGGGTCCATAATGATTATCAAAGGCGATATTTATGTACTTATATCTTGTAATGTTCTCAGAATTTATGTGATTATATCGTTCGATAATGCACTGGATACTGAGATTCAAATATAATGTTACATGATACGTAATATGGTTCATGGTCGAGGGAACAACGATCAAAAGGTAACTGTAATTTTCGTAGACGTAGCTGGGATGAAAATTGGCTGGAGTCTATGGTGAGTACTCTTCGTTGGTTGAGGTATGATGAAAATAGATGCTACTAGGTTGTATCTGCGCTGGACTACCGATTGTAATAATCGATTTCCAATATGTCAATCCACTTCCTGTAATAAAAACAACGAGGCAGAATCACACGCTCTTTAAAACAAATAGTCATAATATATAATAGACAATAAAAGTAGGTGCATTTCAGGGTGAAGATCACCCTACAAGACAATATAAAGATACACTGATATTACTACATAAAACGACATTATTATCATGTTGTTTTCGTACACGTACAATTCCCATTGGGAAATCTAAAATAGAGATGTCTTCAAAATTGTTTTGAGAAAGGAAGCAACGATAAAAGGCTTATTTAATTCTTCAATACATATTTGATTCTCCCTTAAATTTAAAACAATCCTTTAAACATAGGTTACTCTACATTATTAAGTTTGAGGTCTAATTTTACAACATATTTCAGGCCTGCATTGTTCACGCACATCCGTGCTGTTTAAGAAACGCATGTTGCAGCGTCATAACCACACGGTTTTACGTAAACAACCTTACAATGAGGGAACAAGACATAGCAAGGACGACTGGAGACCTCTATACCCACTCGTTTTCTAATGTCTTCCCTTTTTCTTGGCTTAGACGTTCTCATGGGGTTCCGGGTTTAACCTCTGCATTTCAGCTGTTTCCCCGTGTTCTTCTCTTGGTTTTCGCCTTCTTAGTCTCAGGATTTTTCCATAATCAAAAGTCAATAAGGTTCTCATGGTCAGGGAAATCGCGAATACGAAACATACGGTCAATAGTATGTTCCACCAAAAATTGGTTGAGAATAATCCGTATCTATCATCCACATACGTTAATCTCTGGTCTTCATTCGTAAACAGGGGGATCTGGGAGTCTAATGCTTCTCTTATTTTGGTAAGTTTTAGTGTCCCTTTATTCTTTTCTATTTTGGACCATATCGAGGTTTTTATTTCCTCGTTTTCTATATTGGGAACAGTGTACGACAGGTTAATTGCTTTGAAATTGATTATTTTGGGACTTATTATCTTCGTGCTCGTGGTAATTAACGGCGTTCGAACAGTTAAGTCTTTAGTTATAAGTCGACATCCTTGTTTTATGGTTATCGTACCCACATCTTGTAACAGTAATTCTGTTTTGTAACTTGGGTCTAATCTTTCTGTATTATTCCAAGACATA
The DNA here is from genome assembly GCA_027921565.1 of Artemia sinica. Lineage (NCBI taxonomy): Eukaryota > Metazoa > Arthropoda > Branchiopoda > Anostraca > Artemiidae > Artemia > Artemia sinica. Next base: position 29,341,613 of record CM051269.1, read on the forward strand.
GTTCCAACAGTTTCTTTTGGAACAGAAAATAACCAAAGATCATTTCTAAGGTGTATGAATATTTCTCGCTTAGTACTTCCTATCACGGCTTCTTTCAGTTGGACTGGATACATCGTACTGGAATGGTACGGGTAGACTTTTTATATTAAAGGAAATTATTCGAATTAATTATATGCAATGTGACTTTTTAATTAGAATTTGTTTTCGGGAACTGATATATGTTGAACAGACGGTATCAGACGGTTTTGATTCATGCGAAGCCATGATATACGTTGAACAAAATTTTTCTATAGCATTTTTTATAATTGTATGATTTTTACTTGTGAGCTAAAAGTTTTTTAAATTATTATTCCTTTATGACGCCTATCCATAAAAATCTTTTTTTTTTGTATTTTTATGGATATTTTAATCTGTCCGGTTTCTTAACCGTTCTACCTGACTGTATCTTTACTTTTTCTTCTGTTTCTTGCGGTTTTTTCTTTTTCGGTTTTTCTAGCGACATAAGATCAAACTTTTTGTATTGTTTTTTCAAAAATTCTTGCCCTTTTAATTTTGTTTCCTTCGCGTGTGCGGCTGCTGAAGTCGGTCTTGATTTCCCTATTTCTTTTATTACTATATGGTCTGATTCGCCGTCAGACTCTTCGGAACTGGTTTCCGATGATTCCGCATTAGAACTTTTAGAGGTTGCGCCTCGCGTTTTTGAGATATCACCTCCCCTTGCTTCGTAAATTTCTACTCCTCTGGAAGTAGAAGGTTTATTCTCTAAATCCTCGCCTTGAGTTTTCAACTCGGGAGATTTGAAAAATTCTTGAGAGCTTTGAGAGGAATCAAGAGTTTTTGCGGGGTTCCTCCACTGTTTAAATGCCATGTCTTCAGGGGGATGGGGTATTCTTTGCACTAGTGTTTCCCTCCATGAAGTCCATTGATTAGGTTTGACCTTGGACACAGTTATACCATGATATTGTCCTTGCTGGTCATCCTTGGGTTTTATTCTCGGGCAATGTACTTTGACTCGTTTTTATGGGGAAATTTATTAAATCCCTAGCTTCTCGCAGATTTGTTTTAGTTGAATCTTTGGGAGGAGTTTTCTTTACAGTAATACCGCGGGTTTCTACAGCTCTGTTTAATTCCTCCTGTAAAGACAAGGGCCTTGCTATTGGTGTTGCAGGGAAACCATATCGTCTGGAAATCTTTTGGGGGGACAAGGGGTCGAAATTCTATCGGGGAAAAATTGGGTTTTTAGAGATATTGTATAATCCAATTCTCCCGCGCTCTCTGATGATGAAATTTTTGAATCTTTTGACGTTTTTACTCTCTCTGGTAGTAGAGATTTTCCTTTAGGAATAACTAAATTTTTCATAGCTAAAAATTCTTCAAAATTTTTCTCATCGCTCTCATCCTCGAAATAGTCTTGCTTGAAATTAAAGGGTTTTAGCTCTGCCAATCTTTTTCTAGGGGGCTCATTTTCTGCATCTGACGAATCAGTAGAGGAGGGACGCGGTACCCATCTTTCCGGAAATTTGGCTCCTTTTATTCGGCTAACATGTGCCTTGTAAGTTCTTCCGCTATCGGGGTTCACCATTTTAAAAGTATAACCGTTATCGTACTTTTTGACTATTCTGTACGGTTCAGAATATTTGTTGGAACGTTTTTTGCCTCGTTCTTTAGGTAGACGCAGTCTCCTACTTTGAAATCTATACTCCCCTTGACTTTGGGTTGGTTTCTTAGCTCTTGGTTTATTTTACATTTTTCCAACTCTTGCCTAACTATTTTATAGGTTTTCCTCATTCTATTTATGAATTCTTGTTTGTAATCCTCCGAGTTATTATAATACTGCCGAGATTCAATAATCTCATTATACGGGATTCTAAAATCACGACCAAAAAGTAAATAAAATGGATTGTCTTTAGTTGTTTCTGAATGAGCAGTATTGATTACATTAGTTAAATAAGGTAAGCATTGATCCCAATCGTTCCTATTGTCTTTTGTATAAATGCTTAATACGTTCGAAATTATTTTATGCCTATTTTCTATTTTACCATTAGCTTGTGGGTGATACGGAGATGTCACCATTTTGTTTATATTAAGAAAACTCATTAAGTCTTTTGAAACAAAATTGCTTCCGTTGTCACTTAAAACTTTATTTGGAACGCCAAATTGTAAAAATAATTTCGCTAACGCCTTACTGGTTGCGTAAGCACATCCCCAGGACGCCGTCCGATATAAAAACGGAAAATTTTTATCATTATCATTAATCTTAATATTAAATTTTTTAAAAAGTGTATCCTCTATTCCATTCAATAGACTATTATTAACATCTTGAACCTTTTTATATGTATTTGTTGTACTAAGCTCCTTTGTTAAATCACAATATAGCTTCTGACAAATTGTTGCAAAATTATTATTCGCTTTATCAATGGGTACAATTATAAATCCCTTCTTTATATTAGCAATCGCTTGTTTTATCTTAGAATTATAAAAAACGACCTCATTATTATGTTTATTTGTCCTCTTATATATCTTATTTCTAACCTTATTAATAATCAAATTTTTCCAATTCTGAAAACTATTTTTATTAATTTTCTCTTTTTTGTACCAATTACCGATAAATATTTCTAGATTATTATTTGACCCACTAAGCAGATTCGAGGGTTTTAGATGATTTGAAAGACGGAATTTAGCCCCCATTTTTATTATATTCTGCAAATCCATTTGCTTTATTATTGCTAAATCACCTGTAATAATATGTTCGTAAGCTGGATTAACAAATGATAACAATTGGTCACACTTACAAATAGGTTTCCAATTACTATCCGTGTAAAAATTCTTAAATATTAAATTATACTTAAAAATCATTTGTCCTATCGTTTTTGAAAACTTATATGTTATAATCAGATTGTTCCTATAATTTAAATTACTAGGAAGGGCCTGTTTCACGTCAGCCTGGCTGGTATACAATGTAGCCGTTAATTTAATGAATAATCTGTCAATAATATGGGCTTAAAAAATATTCAAGGTTCTTTTAATAAAAAAAGCTCTCATAATTTTGGCCTAAGCCATAACTAAATTACGGTATTTTTTTACAACGTCAGGTTCATGAATTACGAACGATTAAAAGCACTGGTGAAAAAGGAATTTGTAAAACGGTTGGTACGGCATCTCGACGGTTCGATTTATTATTCAAGCTTTGGGTAGGCAGACGCTTTGCGCAAGAAGTTGGCGACAACAAACGATGCTTCTAACTGGCGAGTAGTGAGGGTCCAGATTTGAAGATAAATTCTTATCTGCGCTCACGGACAGAGGGTATTTTTAGCAAATAGAGAGCAGACTCTAAAACAAATAATTTGTACCGAGTATGATTTTAGTAGCATGTATATTGGGGTTCGACCCCTGTTTCTTTTCTTTTCAGATAAATGACCTGTTTTTGTTCCGTAATTACATTTGCGTAGATTTGCCCACAGTATAATTTTCAATGACAATTTAATGTCTCGTTGCTACAGTGGTTTTGCAATAATTAAGCTTTGAACTAAATTCTATTTTGGACTTTCTGGTGAGTCATTGAAAGATAAAGCTAAGGAAGTAGAATGGGTTTGAATTGGGATGGAGAGGATTAGCTGGGCCAAGCGAAAGTCCACCCCTATGAACAGTTGCTGTAAAGAATATTTTTTTGAGTTAGTCTGCATTTAGACCCCGTTCAGGGAGGCATATTTTTTTGGTTGTTATATGTGACCGTTTGGAAGAATACAAATAAGGTATTTTATATAAATTGTGTACTAGTTTTTACGGAACCCAGACAGGGTAGGAGCAGAGTTACGAAATACCGTCATTATTATATTGACAGGGGGGTTTGTTACCTCCAAGGAGAGAGTTAGAGATTTTCAGTGGTAACCCAGGGCGGGTACACTTGGCCTTAGAAAGTGGTCATATGACCACTCGTTCACGTTATCTAAAGCTGGGACAGGGTATACTGTAAATAGGGCAGTACCAAACCTGATATTTGCAGAACCGGTGTGGTAGACGTGGGCATCACATTATAATTTGGGGCCGGGGCTTTCCCCTCCAATAAGTGGTGACACCCGTACATTGCCACGCCAATATTGGGGCATTGTATCTTATCACTATAACACTGGTGGCATCGTGGCCTACCGGTATAATATTGGTGACTATCAACACTAACATTGGTGGCCGCAAGAAAAGGTCCTATCAGTAAACCTGATAGTAAAAGAATTCCACGTTTTCGAAGAGGCAAGTTGAGTTAGCCTACATAGTAGCCTATTGTGGTTACATAAAAAAAATCGCACAGAGTTATTTTTTTATCCGGGCTGTACCTAGTTAGATAATAATAAGTAATAAAATTTACGAATCAATATTCCAAACGAATAATTAACTTGTGAGACAAGGGAGGCTGCGCCGCGCACGTAGAATCGGCAAATTAAAACACAACAATTTTTCCCTAAAAGATAAAAGAGACAATGGTAAAAGGATTTTCATTTGGACGGAAGACGTTAAGTAAACCTTGAAATAATGGTGGAAAAGGGAGAATTCAGACAAGATCTATCGCGGTAAAACAACACTCGAATTCAGACATGCAATTGTATGCGACTCCCGCTGGAAATACCCTAAGAAAAATACCATCAGATAGAACCCTATATCACTCAGGGGGTGAGATACACATTTCTGAGACGTGTGGAGGGGAAATATTCAAAACAAAATCAGTAATTGAGCAATCTCCGGTACAAACCATGGAAGAAGAAAAGAGTTTAAGGAAGACTCAGAAAAAAATTATTACCAGATAGAGAAACCCAGACAAAAGAAACAGTGGCGATAATACATGAAGAAAAATCATTACATGAAAGTACGGGTAAAACAAAACCAACTCACCCTTCAGAGGAGGTACAAAAAGTAGGGGAATTGCGGGTAAGAGAAGATACTATAGAACGAGCAGACTCAGAAAACGAATTAAGAGAATATTAAGACAGTGAGAATCATAGTATGCCAAGTAGCAGGAGTAGTAGAAGCTCAATTTCAAGCAGGAGCTCGCGAAAAAGTACTCAAATAGAGATGACACATCGACTATTAAATTTCATGGAGAAGGACAGATTATTTAGAGAACGAAAGGAGGAGAAAGATAGATTAGCCAGAGAACGAAAAGAGGAGGAAGATAGAAAAGAAAGAGAGAAAGAGGGGATAGCTAAAGAGCAGAGAGAAGAGAATATTAGAATAGATAGAGAACGGAAGAAAGAGGCTAATAGGATAGCCAGAGAACGAAAAGAGGAGGAAGATACAAAAGAAAGAGAGAAAGAGAGAACAGCTAGAAGAGAGAATTTGCATATCTATAAAACCTTATAAATTGGGATTAAGCGAAGTTGTGAAGCTGAAAACAATTTTTTTGTACTTCAGTTAAGCAGAAGAACTATTTTGCAAGGTTTCACTTCTGTAACTCACAGATTTTTAAAGGTCATCTAAAGGTCAGGACACTCTAGAGGGAGAAGGAGTGGGGGTAGGTACTTCAGAATACCTTCCCAGGACATACTTTGGTAAATTTTTTCTGTTCATATTATTGACTAATGAATAAAGTAGACATACCACTTGATACATTTTCTGTGCTTTTCCCAAATATGATTATCATTTTTGTCAGAAATGAATTTTACCCCAACCCCTATATATACCAATTCAGGGTATATATTTGTACATTAGGGGGAGGGGTGGGAGGAAACTTTAGTTACCTCTCATTTACATCAGAAATCAAATTACCCCCACCCCCTTAGTGTGCAAATATATAACCTGAATTAATATATATATAGGGGTATAGGGGTGGGGTAAAATTTGTTTCTGACAAAAACAATTATTATATTTGGAAAGACCATAAAAAAGACAGTAAAATTCTACTTTCGCTACTTTTGGCTATCTTGGAGTGGGATTAAGTTAGGAAAATGAAACTTTCAGGGATGGGTCTACAGGCCAAAGTATGTCATCGGAAGGTATTTTGAATTACCTACCTCCACTCCTTCTCCCTCAAGAGAGTCCTGAAATTAGCCTACATGACAGGTATACCCATTGAAATTTTGACAAAACAACATTTTACCTTAATTTTCAGTTATCAGTTTCTTTGTCTCTGGCTTTAGCTCTGAAAATGCAATTTCAGTTATCTGAGCAGAATTTTAAGCCATATCAAAGTTTTATTTTCAAAATTTAGGAAATGTATTTGTATAATAAAACCTTACAAATAGGAATTGAGCAAAGTTGTGAAGCTGAAAACAATTTTGTTGTACTTCATTTAAGCAGAAGATCTATTTTGCAAAGTTTCACTTCTATAACTTATAGATTTTTAAAGGTCAGGACCCTCTAGAGAGGAGAGTGGTGGTAGATAATTCTCAGTACCTTCCCATGGCATATTTTAGCCTGTAGACTCCTTAAAATTACCTTAAATCGCAGCTTGGAGCGAAATTAAGGATTTTTATCCTTGTAATGCTCTGTTATGACTTCAATGGGTTTGAGGTTGAGGACCAAATTTTGGTTGAGGACTCAGCAACTTCCCAGTCGTACAGGAACTCTTGCTGTAGCCATTCTTTGTCCAAATTTTTCTTGAATGCACTGTTGAATCAGCAGCCACTGCATTTTCAGAGAGTAGGTTCCACAAGTTTATTACTTGTTGGCTGAAAAAATGGCTTCTTTCTCGAACTAAGGAGCATTGCTTGAAGATTTTTTGGAATGACCTCTAGTGACAAAATGTTCTGGGGAAGGGGTAAGGAGACGAAAGAGAACATTTTTGGAAATAATTTTGTGGGTCATTATCATGTCACCATGTTTCCTCCTGTATGCAAGAGTAAGAAGTTTCGAATGACATAAACGCTCTTTGTATGGCATTTGTTTGAGACCTCCGACCAATTTGGTTGCTCTTTGATGAACTCTTTCTACAATTTCTTTGTCCTTCTTGAAATAGGGTGATGCCAGCGACATTCCAACCTCTAGGCACGGGCGAACTAGTCCCTTGTAGAGCTTCATAAACATGCTTGGGCGTCAGCTAGAGATAGTTCTTTTGATCATTCCGAGAGATTGGAGGGCAGACAATGATACGGATTTAGCATGGGTGCTGAACTTTAGTTGATGATCAACAATGACTCCAAGATCTCTTTCTTCAGAGACTGCAGAAAGGGGGATACCTTGGAGATGGTATTGCTGATATGTATTGAACGAGAGGAGCCATGTATCAGCCCAAGTCCCAAGAATATTAAAGTCATTTTGAATAGATTACCAGTCAGAAGTTGTGGCTGCTTTGCCAACAAGTTTTGAATAATCAGCATAAAGAGTGAGGAGGTTAGAGAGGAGATTGGGTGCATCATTTATATATAAGTTGAAGAGACTTGGCCCAAGAATGGTCACCTGGGGAATGCTGCTTAAAACAGTTGTAGACAAGGAGCAATGAGAGACACCTTGAGAGTCGTGAACTCTTACAACTTGTGTTCGTTCTGAAAGGAAACTCTGTATCCACTAGACAATAACGTCACCAACAGCTGCTGCTTTTAGTTTGGTAATGAGGAATTCATGGCAAACCCTGTCAAATGCTTTTGAAAGGTCCATGCTTTAGAATCTTCTTTTGATCATTCCGAGAGATTGGAGGGCAGACAATGATACAGAGTTAGCATCAACTTTAGTTGATGATCAACAATGGATCCAAGATCTCTTTCTTCAGAGACAGCAGAAAGGGGGTTACCTTGGAGATGGTATTGCTGATGTGTGTTATGATTACCAAAGTGGATTACGCGGCATTTGTCAATATTGAACGAGAGGAGCGATGTATCAGCTCAAATCCCAAGAATATTAAGGTCATTTTGAATAGATTGCCAGTCAGAAGTCGTGGTTGCTTTACCAACAAGCTTTGAATAATCAGTATAAAGAGCGAAGAGGTTTGATAGGAGATTGGGTGCATCATTTATATATAATTTGAAGAGAGTTGGCCCAAGAACGGTCCCCTGGGGAATGCTGCTTAAAACAGTTGTAGACAAGGAGCAATGAGGGACACCTTGACAGTCGTGAACTCTTAAAACTTATGTTCGTTCTGAAAGGAAACTCTGTATCCACTGGACAATAACGTCATCAACAGCTGCTGCTTTTAGTTTGGTAATGAGGAATTCATGGCAAACCCTGTCAAAGGATTTTGAAAGGTCCAGGACCACCATATCAAAAGGTACATCATTGTCCAATAATGACGTAACATACTCGTATGTGTGTATAAGATTAGTGTCAACAGATCTTAAAGATCTGAAGCCATGTTGATTGGAAGTGAGGATGTTGTTAGTTTCCAAATGCTGAATTAGAGCTCTATTAACAAATCTCTCAAGCACCTTTGCAACTGCAGAAGTGATGCTAATAGGACAGTAATTTTCTGCATTATCCTTGGGGCCTTTTTTTGTGGATCGGTGTTATGTAGGACTTTTTCCAATCTGACGGTAGTTCCCCATTTTGTAGGGACAGCTGGAAGAGTTCACACAAGGGAGAACTGAGAACAATTCGGCATTCCTTAAGAACCCTCGGGTGTGTTCCATCTGATCTTTTGGATTTATTAAAATCAAGTTTTTCAAGCTATTTAAGACCATATCTTCGGTAATTGATAGTTTTGGCATTGGATGACATATTAAGTTTGACAGTGCTACAGGAATAGTTGAACAAGGTTGGATGTTGAAAGCAGAGGCAAACTGGGTATTTAATACATTGACCTTATCTATTGGCAATGAGTGGGTTATGCCATTATGTCTGAGGTCAGGAATGATGTGACCGTTCGGATTTTTGGCAGAAACATGTCTCCAGAAAGATTTGGGGTTTGTCTTGATTTCTGTGGCAAGCTTTTCCTCATACTGACTTCAATTCCTTAACTGCATTAGAGGCAAGATGCCGAGCCTTTGTACCTCTTCCAGGCTCTGGCTTTTCTGTTTATTGTTCTTTTTCCATCCTTTGTGAGGAATGGAAGCGTTCTTGGCTGTTTTTGGTAGATGATACGGGAGTGCTTTTTTTCAATTGATAAGAGGGCTTCTTTAAAATTTCTCCATGATATATTAATATCAGAAATAATTAGTTTTGACCAATTTATTGATGCTAGTTCCTTTTATATTGCTTGGTAGTCAATAACATTTTGAGGACAAAGATTTGTTTGCAGACGTATGTTCAAGGATAACACAGAGAGGATAACTGAGTCGTAGCTGTTGCTGACTGGAGGAAGAAATTCATTTCTGATAAGGGAATCTGGATTGTTGTTACTGACTGGTTGCTGTTGCTGTACTGGTTGCTGTTGCTGAGTGGTTGCTGTTGCTGACTGGAAGAAGAAATTCATTTCTGATACGGAAATCGTGATTGCTCAAAATTACAAGGAGCCTTGCCTTCCGTCTTTGCTCTATAGCCTCCAGTGAATAATTTGTTAGCCAAGATTTCTTCGAAAACCCTCTCTTGCCAAGCACCAATTGTGTTGCTTCGCTTGTCTGCGATTCAAAATACTTCCAGGCGTCTTCACTGCTGCTAAGTGTGTCAAGGAGCTCGAAGCGATTTGACACCTCAATACTGATTATCAAGCGAGTTAATGTTTTACTTCAGGGGAGTATTTGGCTCCTGAAGTTTCCCAATATCTGCAGTAACTAGCATTGTTTCTGATCGTTGTACTTGAAAGCGGAGATGGACTTCTGCACACACAAGCCTGTGGTCTGCGTTCCCAAGCTCAGCTAATCTGAGTTCTGTAGTTCTTCAGCGATGATCTCCAGCGTTTAGATATAATGACCTATTCGATCATCTTCTTTGTGCAACTGTTATTACTGTACCATATGTACTGGTGGATTGTTTTCCGTTGAAAATAAGTGTTTGCGATGACTAGGTCATGGGATTGGCATAGTTCAAGCAGGTGAAGGCCATTGTCGTTAAGTGGGTCGGGAGAAACAGGACCAATTGTGCTTCGCCAAACGCCCGTATTATCACGTGCTGTTGCGTTGAACTCACTAAGAAGTACAGTTATATGTGGAGAGAAACTGTCGTGAGGCATCTGGTCAGAGCAGAGTAGAACTCTTCCTTGATTTTGTTGTCAGAATCGTTGGTCGGGGCATAGCATACGACAATAGTCATTTTACCATGTTTGTGTCCAAAACGGGCCTTTAATAGTCTATCTGTTACGGCTTCATGCAAGAGTAATACCTTTCTTACGAGACTATTTAGCGCAAGACCAACTCATTCCTTCTCGTGCTACCTCCAGATCAATTAAACATCAAGCTTTTCACTAATATTCCTAGCTGCAGTCCTAACTTTCTTCCCTAAGACACAGTCAGCAAATTCACAAATTGTTTTTCCAAAATTAATCCAACCATCTGTCACATGGTCAAATTTTAAACTCTCGAGTTTAGTATTCAACTGTTCCTGGAAAGTTTCTCTCAAATTTTCATCCTGGAGTAATTTCCTGGGAAGTAGTTACCGTTCTGAAATTTTAGCTTTAAATTAACCCTAGACACTACTAGATGGTGATCTTTTCTTTTAACATCAATAACAGCATCCTATATACCCTTGTATCCTGTATTGGTCCTGCCAGTCATCGGTTTTTTATAACATAATCAATAAGATTTGTTGTCTTACCATCGCACGAATACCATGCTAACTTATGGGTTATTTTATGACCAAACACCGTATTGGTTATAACTAGATTTTCATACCTACAAAATTGCAAAAGTCTGTAGCCATTTCTGTTTTCTTTTCCTACACCAAATTTACCTAAGCTAGGATAATATCTATTCCTATTTTTACTGACCTGGGTGTTGAAATATCTAATTTAGAATATCATATTTCTACCTGGGACCCTATCTATTTTCTCCTTTAACTGCAAGTAAAACTTATCCAAGTCACTAGTATCTCCGTCAGTCGGCTCTACAGGGACATATGCTACTATAACTGATACTATTAACTATTTAGTCATAAAATGAGCAATTAATATTCTATTATTAATGCCTTCCCAGCATAAACAAGACTTAGCAGCTTTCTTATTCATCATGAGCCCTACTCCCTGTCTATGTACCCCGTTTGCACTTTACTGAAAAAAAAATAAGATGCTGCACTTTTTTTACTTTAATAAATAAGAAAGTATTAATACATTAAGGAATTAATATCTGTATATGCATTCCATGTTAATTTTCTTTTTTAAAGTAAAATGCAAATTATGTTCTGGTCTTGAGAAGGTATTGGGATTGTCAACCCTACTCATGTTAATTTCTGTTTATCTTGGGTTTTACATATTTATTGATGGTGATTTGTAGTAGTTTTAAGCTTGGAAGATTTTTTGACTCTGCTCATTTTAGGTTTAATGGAGCTCTTTACTTTTCTTAGAAACAATTATTTTGTGATTTTGGCAAGGACATTGGAAGAGGGAATCAAAGCTATTTCATAAGTATTAGTACAAGTTGAAAACTGGGCGACTGATATTGATCTCAAATTTTCAACACATAAAACAAAAGCCATTTTAATAACTCGGAAGAAAATGGAAGTTACCCCAATAATTAGATTTTATGGCCAGCAGATTGAGTTTGTGAGTGAAAAAAAGTTCTTGGGTGTGAATATAGAGAAAAATTGGAATTGGAAACCACATATTTAAATGACCTGGGCTGCTTGCTTTAAAAGGCTGAATCTTATGAAGATGCTTACAACTGTTAGCTGGGGGCAAAAACCCAGTTTTATAATGGAGTTTTCTATAAAATATATTAGGTCTAACATAGAATATGATTCCGTGATTTATTCCTCAGGCAGTGACACAACCCTAGCAAAGTTGGATTCCGTACAGAATGCAGCTATACGCATTGCCTTTTCAGCCAGAAAGACTACCCCTATTGTGTTTTTAATCTCAGAGTCAGGACTTGAAAGCCTGGAAACCATGATAAAGGTAAATGTCCTGAAATATATCAAAAAATTATGGACAACAGATAATACAAACCCAGTTAGATCAAGAATAATTAAACCAGGAAAAATTGTTACATCAAATAAGTTTAAAAAGAGAAACCAGGAAAATATCTTTGAAATGTCTTCTCGTATCAGTGAACAGTTTGGAGTGGGATACCACCAGATGGCTAATTTGACAGTGTATATATTTATACAAATCTTTAAATTAGCCAACCGGCCAACCAGTATTTTAAGCAGAATAATCCTAGTTAACACATTTTGCAGGGGGAGAGCCTTTATTTTCACTTCTTTCCTTGTTTTTCTAAGAAATTCATGAATTTCTTAGGACCTATATATTCATAGAATATATACCCCGCCCCCTAATGTGCAAATATATACCTAGAATTGCATCCTCAATCTCAATTTAACATCTATTTGCACCACAAATGAACTTTACTCCCATATTAGTCATGTGGTGGATGTCCGTTCGCAGTGACACTAAAAATGACAGATATGTTAAAAGTTCCAGAAATTGCATTATCTGCTCCTTGGGAGACAATTAAGCTACAGTGCAATCATGATTCCAGGATAAAATTTAAATTAATGATGGCAGAGAAATACAGGGGATTCCTTGATATATATACAGACGGATCTAAGAAAAGTAACCCAATCTCTGCAGTAGGGGCAGCCTTTGTCATTCAATTGATATAAGTGTCAAAGTCATTTAAACTGCATTCAGAGGCAACAATCTTCCAGGCTGAAGTAATAGCCATAAAGGAAGCAATTGTATTTGCTAAAGAAAATCTTAGCAACCAAAGAAACATTGTATTGTTGTCAGATTCAAAAAGTGCAATGGAGGCACTCGCCAATTTTGATCATAATGGGAAAATTTCAAGAGAAGTTGTATTGTGCTACATGGAAATAGTATCATTTATGTCAACAGCAAACATATGTCTTCAGTGGATTCTAGCCCATGTTCAGATTGAGGGGAATGAGAGTGCCGACACAGCTGCTAAAATGGCATGCGAAACAATAAATGTATTAACTAGTGGTTCAAATCCTAGATCTGCAATACAATTAGATCAATTGATATAATCAGTAAGAACGTATGATTTTGAGGATAGCAGAAATCAATCCGGTAATTGGTTTGTTACCCGAAAAGTAGCAAGAAAGTTTGAGACATGTGTACCAAGGATTAAGTAGGAAAGAGGGAAGATTAGCATTTCGTCTTAGATCAGGCCATGCAGATACAAAATTATACAGGGCAAAGTTTTATGGAGAGTCAAGTAACTGTGAGTTTTGTGACAAAGAAGAAAGTCTGGTACATCTTGTTATAGATTGTGATAAGTAGACTCTCCAAAGACAGCATATCAACGCCTTTTTCCATGAAAGAAGAAAACAGTTGAGTGTAAATTTGATTTTGAGAGGACTATATACAGATCCTAAAGCTGGTTGTACAGTTTATAACTACCATTGGGAGAGATAGGACAATGTGATGGGAAGAATAATTATGATTAATTAATGTGACAGAGCAGATTATTGATGATTGACTAACTAAAGTGGGATCCAGATTTAAGGGGTTTTTCCGCCGTCCAACAAAAAATATTAAATCAAGATTGCTGATCAACAAGGTGTTTCCGTGCGTTTTGTTGATCGATCTTTTCATCAGCAAAGCGTTTCCGCGGTTCAACAAAAACCTGTTGATCAACAATTACTGGTCAAACCGACTCGCAAAAGTAAAAGCTAGAGGTCGGTTTTGCTGGTGAAATTTGGCGGTCAAATTCAAACCGAAAGCCTTGTAATCAGAGAGACTGCTATTTTTATCATTAAATTATGATGAGAAGACAGCACTGATGTCACATAGTAAGTACTTTGGATTTTTTACACATGAAGCTGATGTCGATAACACTGTTTGGGCTGTCCAGCCACTCAACTATCAAATGGTACACCCGCACAAGGTATATTGCCGTGCTACTGCCTCGTATACAGCCATATTGGTAAGTGTCTATTGAGGGTGGTATCTGCTGTAATAGGACACGGTGGATAAAACCTTCGGCCGCTTTGGCCAAGTTGGGAGTTATGGATATAGGTCTCAGCTGATCGCAGAACTGGGGTGCCTTTACTTTCGGAATGACCCGCACAAAGGCAGCTTTCCACAATTTTGGGATCGATTGTTCTGAGAAACGCTGATTTATGATTGATGCCATGGGTTTGGCTAGAAAAGGTGAGTACTCTTTCAGTAGCTTCACAGGGAGTTCACCTGGGTATGTGGTACAGTTGTTACGTAGTCGTTCGATTTCACGGAAGACTGATATTTCGGACACTTCTACAATATCATCGGCACTACAACTGTTGATGATATTGTTCATCTGTTCGTCACTTATGGTGGGGCAAGAAGTGCAAATTTGTGTAAAAAACTTGTTGACATCCGAGGCTCTGGTTAGACTCCCGTCTATGTTGCTGATTCGTACTTCAGTCCCTTTCTGTTTTCCAGTAAGACTTTTTACCGCGTCGTGCCACTTGTGGGAATCTGACTTGAGGAGTGGAGCTACTTTTTGCCGTATATACCTTTTCCTAGATACGCGGAGGACTGAAACGACTTTGTTTCTCAACTTGTTCCCCTCCGATACTTCTCCCACGGCATGGAGATTGCATTGTTTTTTATCATTATTTTCAGCTCTGAGTTTAGCCACGGCTTATCTGTTTCACAGACCAAGCGCATTTTGACAGGAAAGAATTTGCTTTATTTTTGTTGCAGAGTCGAATATAGTGTCTCGACCTTTTCATCGATGTCCCTTATAGCACAGATTGCAGCAAAATTGAAGTTCGCAATCCATCTGCCAAAGGCTTGAATGGAGCTTTCACTCAGTGGTCTGTACAGTATTCTAGTCTTTTTTGGTTTAGGTATACGGTCTCTGTTCTTCGACTTCCAGCATAAAATGTTGTGATCAGATTTTGCATGTGGTCCTAAGGAAAATGGCTGTTCATAGTACGCTTTGAGATTTGTCAGTATGAGGTCCAGTATGCTTCCACTTTCATGAGTGGGAACATCGACAACTTGTTTAAGGTCTAACAAACGTGAAATCCATTTTTTGTCGGTTAAGTTGAAGTCTCCTGCTATAATAAATGTTGGATTGCTGTACTTTTTCCGAAAACTGTCAACTTGATATTGCATATACGTCACTAATTCTCGCCTATTACGCACACCTTCTGGATAGGATATTGCTGCTATTATGATGCATGAGTAAGTCCTTGGTAGCCCCTTCGGCTTGCACCAGAGCCAAATTGTCTCGTGGCACGAATCTGAGGGGATACCAAGTTGTTTACACGGTAGGTCTTCGCGGTAATAAATTCCTACGCCACCTCCACGTCGGTTGTCCTCTCTATCGTGCCTGGTATTAAAAAAGTTCAGATATTCTTTGATTGCACCCGTTTCGGTTGTCATATCCCAGCATTCAGTAATTACTGCTAATGGTGCTAAGTTTATGCGAAAGACAAGTTCTAATTCATCAACCTTGTTGGTTAGGGACAGGGCGTTGCAAAGAATTAGGTTTGGAAGATATGTATTGGCATTCAGCGTTACAGGTTTTAGAAAGGGAGGGGAGCTATTCGAGGGGAGATGGCCCACAGGATTATCAGGAGAGTAAGGTCTTAGGGTTGGCATAGGTGCTGAATACCTTGCAGTTACTACACGTGTCAAATATCGGTTATTTCTTGACCTTTTGATTCTGTTGTTGTTTTGAACTATGGATATCACTGGTATACAGTGGTCACCACCTTGAAGTACACAGCGCGCTCTATGTCACTGACGACGTGGGTTGGGATAGCGTTGACCAGCAGCTAAAGGGTCGGCATCCGGTCGGTTGTCAGAGGACTGTGATCTCTTTGCATGGTGTCTAGCAGCTTGTTCAGTTCTTTGCATTGGCCTGAGATCTGGATTCACATAGATGTATTGTCGGACATGGTTGTCAGTGGATCTTCGCAGATTTGGTGCACCCTTCAAGATTTTTGATCCCTTTGTTCGGGTTTCTTCACAGTCCTTGCGCAGTTTCACGAGTAGGCGCCTTTGGCCTTGCACGTTATCCGAGTCTAAGAGGGGGTGGCCCAGTCTTGCAGTTTCTAGGATGGCTGTCAGTTGTAGTTGAGCACCAAGGTCATTGCTAGAGACAAGCCGCACAACTTTCTTAGCATCAGGCTCTTTGTCGGATTTTAGATTGCCGGATATTACAATGTTCATACTTTTCTCCTCTCGTAGTTTCCTTATCTTTTTCGGCTTGCATTAGACCGCTAACTGTGACGACGCTTGACTTTGACTTCTGTTAGTTGCTGGTGCCTGAGATGGGATGATGTTGATGTCGGTAATTGGTTGCATTTCTGGCTGCTGCTGTTACTGCCGTAAAGGTGCCATGCTTCGGTTAGTTTGTGTCATTTGAAGTACTGCCAATTGAAGTTTGGCTATGCTTCGCTTACTACAGCAAACACATTCATTTTTGAGTAGTAGTGAGCTCTTATCATGGGCTTTCAGCGCTGGGAATAAGTCTAGATGCATTCTTCAGCAAGAAAGATGTTCATAGTCGCTGCAGAAGAAGCACTTGAGTGCAGTTGAGTCTTCAGCTGCCAGCTGGCAGTAGCTGCATAAGCTACCGGTAGAGCCTTCTTGTGATCTGGATGATCCAGGAGTCTCTGAAGACTGGAATTTTTCTGGATCCAGAGCTTGCGGACAGGGAGACTGTTTTGTCTCCAGTGAGCTGCTCGCAATGGTCTTCTTCGAGTCACCTTTCGATCTTGATTGTGGTAGTGGTAGTGGAGAAGGGGCAGAGCAGCTCCCGCACTTCCAGTTTGCTGCAATTATTTTGGCATCATTTGCTGTTATCTTGAGGTATTTCAGGTGTGACTGCTTGTTGCAAATCTTGCAGGAAAGAGCGTCATTTGGCTTTGTAGTCTGTTTTCAAATGTTACAGTTCATTCTGGTTTGAAGTGTGACTTAGTTAGGTTAGCGGAGATAACTATGGAAGTGTAAAGCCCTGTTTGCTTCTCCCCTGCAATTTAAGAGATTGCTCTCGGCAGATACCACTCGAGTACTTGCCACAGGTACTTTCCCCTCTTCTGCTTGCTTTTCCTCTCCTGGCGCTCAAATGAAAGTATTGTATCTCGTCGATGCTCAGAACGCTAAATTTATTGCCTTGACAATTCTCGAGGTAGACAGAATGTGGGAAGTGCAATACTCAAATCACCTATTCCCAGCCGTTTAAGTATTGAAAATCCCGCTGGTACCAACTCGGCCTCTTGTTTGTTTGCTATTGCTCCCTTCTGCACAAATTATCACCAAAAGTACGCAGAAACGGACGAACCAACGTAATCTGTGGCGTTTTTAATAATTAGCGTTTGGCAACTGCGACCTGCTGCTGATTGCAAATTCAGAAGAAGAAGAAGCTTGGCTTTTATTTACAAACAGCCACAGCTCTGTGTTGCCAGATGGGCTTATTTTCCGCCCCGTGGGCTTATTTTAGCCGTCAGGGACGGGCTGAATTTTGGAGTGGGCGTGGGGGTTCGTGGGGCGGGAAAGTGGGCTTTTTGTACAAAAATGGGCTTATTTTGACTGAAAGTTTGGAACCAGACAAAACTCCAAAATAACGGTGGCTCAGCCGTGGTTTTACACCGAAAAGACAAAAGTTCTCCTTTAGCGCGTAGAACGTTGTCTATTCTAAACAGCGTTAGATGGCTCTGCGTTAGGAGTCTTACAAGTTACAAGGAATTTTATTGCTGCTCCGAATAAGGCGAAACTTGAATTTTATGCTGATATATCCTTTTTTTGTATATTTGACAGATCTGGCTTAATCTTTTTGTGGCCTAGGCTTAGTCTAGAATTGGGACTGTTGCTAAAAAATCATGTCAAGAAAACAATTTATACTTTGTAATATGCATATTTCCCTACTTGTAAAGGTATATACCTAGAGAAGGAAACATGTTAAGAAAACAATTCATACTTGATAATTAATATGCAGTAATAGTTGTTACAACAAAGCGGTTTAAAAAAAACAGCTTTATTTAAAAAAAAAACAATATGGCTTAAAATTCTACTCAAATTACAGGAATTTCTTTTTTAGAACTGGGACCAGAGAAAAATAAAGTGAAAACTGAAAATTATGTAACCTGATCTTTGGTCAAAATTTCAATAGGTCAAGTAGGAAAATTTCTAAGACATAATTCATTAAGACAAATTCATTACTGAAAACATTCCTAACCTAACCACTGTCCAAGACAGGAAAAAGTAGCTAAACTAGAATCTTATCTTTTTGGCAACTATGAACTGTTGCATTTTGATGTCTCATTGAGGGCTCAAAATGGAATTTGTCCCAGAAACAATTATTGAACTATATAAGAGCATAAGAAAAGGCATTTAAGTGATGCATTCACTTTCATCCTAACTAAAATATGTTGTAAACTACAAATACAGCAATGTTTGTAACCTAGTTCAGAAGAGGGTAGGCTATTGACAGGATTGTAATCAAACAAAATAAGAGTTAGTGAAGATTTTTAGTTCATTTCTCAAATTTCTTATATTCACTTTATTTCCCATACTTACAAGCATGGTTCTTTCTGTCCATTTTAATTTGGTAGTTTGTAGATACTTTTAAGTTTCAGTTTTATATAATAATTTCTTTTGTTCTGAAAATTCAGCTCAAAAATCCAACATTTTCACTGGATTTTTGGTTAGCTAAAGTCGCTAGATTATCCAGCCAATTATCCTAGTCCGAATGAAAAATCTAACGAAAATCCAGCGATTTATCCAAGAAATATCCAGTTTTGAGCTTTTAAGCTTTCGAACACAGCCCTAATGTATAAGACAAATTATGAAGATTTTGAGCCTTTGTACAGGGAAGACAATGGAACTGTGATTTTTCAAAGACATTAAAATAATTTGTATAAAAAAAATTGATTAGCCTATTAAATTTCAAGAATTAGCATAGTGTTCTCTGCTAGGCCTTCCTTCAAAAGCTTGATTATTCAAATTTCATAAGGTCTTCAGGTTTTGTTCTAGGGAACTTTTAAGTAAATTTCTGCAACTATTGAGCAGTGGCTAGTCTATTCAAGGATTATGGTAGGCTAGCCTAATTTGGTGAATTGCTGGTAAATATTAAGCAGTTCATATTATTGACCTACAAATAAAGTAAATATACCACTAGATGCCATTTGTTATGCTCCTTCTGAACATAATAATTGATTTTCTTGTAAGTTCAGTTTTAAGCCTTTTTTGGACCCTTCAAAATGATAATTGATTTCTGTGTTTTTTGGTTTAAAAAGAATAAAAACATTGGTTTCAAACTTACTTTTTCAGTATAAATCCATTTTGTTAAAGTTATACTTTTGGCAAGCAATGATTTGTCTCAATTAAGTAGGCTAGCCTAATTTGGTGAATTGCTGGTAAATATTAAGCAGTTCACATTATTGACCTACAAATAAAGTAAATATGGTAAAGTTCTACGAAATCATATTATTGAGTTAGGACTAAAGTGAATACACCATTCGATACCTTTTTTATGCTGATTACAAATATAATAAGCATTTCTATCGGAAATGAATTTCAGCCCCCCCCCTATATAGGCCAATTCAGGGTTAGGTTAGGTTGAGTTAGGTATAGCCTATATAGGGGGGGGGGGCTGAAATTCATTTCCGATAGAAATACTTATTATATTTGTAATCAGCATAAAAAAAGGCATCGAATGGTGTATTCACTTTATTCCTAACTCAATAATATTATTTCGTAGAACTTTACCGTAAATATACCACTAGATGCCATTTGTTATGCCCCTTCTGAACATAATAATTGATTTTCTTGTAAGTTCAGTTTTAAGCCTTTTTTGGACCCTTCAAAATAATAATTGATTTCTGTTTTTTTTTTTTGTTTAAAAATAAGAAAAACATTTAATTCAAACTTACTTTTTCAGTATAAATCCATTTTGTTAAAGTTATACTTTTGGCAAGCAATGATGTCTCAATTAAGTTGGATAAAAAATTCAAAACAATTTCTTCATTTTTCAACCTGCCATGTTTCTTCTGTCAGCTTTGATACTTTATTACATATAGGTGAAACAGCATTTTTTAAGTGGCCTAACAGAATAAGATGAAAATATGGGTGATTTGTTTTGATTTTTTTTTTTATTCAACTTAATCTTGACAAATCAATGTTTTTGAATTATACAACTTTAACAAAATGGATTTGTAATGCGAACAAATAAACTTTCAAATGGGGATAAATCCATTTATTTAGACAGTGAAAAAACAGGTACAAAAGTCCAGATATTTCGGTCACATATACAGCGATCGTCTTCAGTAGAAATACTAAAATAATAAAATTGAAACTAGCATATTTATATGCAATAAAATAAATAACTTTTCGAGTCATTCACAAAATAATGAACTTCCGGATTATTCACTGGATTATTTTCAGAGAGAGTTCATTGACAAAGTTCATTCAAACTTCTTGATGTAAATTTTTCTTCTTTAATCATGCCCAAATGTAGAACAAATTTCCAATAAAAGTGGTAAAGCCTTCCGTGTCTTCTAATTGCAAACCAAATGATGAGTTTATAGATGTTTACTGGGTTGGTCTCATTTCCCCATATATACGACGTATTTTCGACGTAACACCTTTATATTAGGTGTTGTTTTCTTAGACCACACTGCCGTTCTAAGAAGACGGTCGCTGTATATGTGACCGAAATATCTGGACTTTTGTACCTGTTTTTTCACTGTCTAAATATATGGATTTATCCCCATTTGAAAGTTTATTTGTTCGTCTTAGAACGGCAGTGTGGTCTAAGAAAACAACACCTAATATAAAGGTGTTACGTCGAAAATACGTCGTATATATGGGGAAATGAGACCAACCCAGTAAACATCTATAAACTCAACATTTGGTTTGCAATTAGAAGACACGGAAGGCTTTACCACTTTCATTGGAAATTTGTTCTACATTTGGGCATGATTAAAGAAGAAAAATTTACATCAAGAACTTTGAATGAACTTTGTCAATGAACTCTCTCTGAAAATAATCCAGTGAATAATCAGGAAGTTCATTATTTTGTGAATGACCCGAAAAGTTATTTATTTTATTGCATATAAATATGCTAGTTTCAATTTTATTATTTTAGTATTTCTACTGAAGACGGTCGCTGTATATGTGACCGAAATATCTGGACTTTTGTACCTGTTTTTTCACTGTCTAAATAAATGGATTTATCCCCATTTGAAAGTTTATTTGTTCGTCTTAGAACGGCAGTGTGGTCTAAGAAAACAACACCTAATATAAAGGTGTTACGTCGAAAATAGGATTTGTAATGAAATAGTAAGTTTGAAACAAATACTACTACTACTACTACTAACAACTCATTGCAGCACCAAGCCGCCTGAGGCCAACACAGCTACGCACGCTCCTCCTCCACCCCAATCTATTCAAAGCCTCCCTTTTTACACCCGCCCACGAAGTTCTCATTTCCTTTAAATCTTTCTTTATGACGTCCTCCCACCCCAGACGGGGACGACCTGCTTTCCGTTTAGCCCTAGATGGTTGGCCGAAAAGAACAATCTTTGGCAATCTGTCATCCTTCATCCGCACAACATGCCCTAACCACCTCAACCTTTCTTTCATTATAGACCTAGAAAGCGGTATTGAACCACATTTTTCGTATAGCCTATTGTTTGAAATACGGTCAGTCAGCCGGGTACCCAAAACAATCCTTAAGCAATTTCTCTGGAAAACATCTAGCAAATCTTCATCCGCTTTTCGGAGCGTCCATGCTTCAGAGCCATATTTGACCACTGTCATCACTGTAGCTTCTAAGATTCTAATCTTGGTTTGCAGACTTATCTTCCTATTCTTCCAGACTGTTTTTAACTGTGAAAAAAGACCCTGAGCCTTGGCTATTCTATTTTTAACATCTTCACTGCTCCCACCATCTTTACTAATAATACTACCAAGGTAAGTGAAGCTGCCCACCTGATCAATCTTTTCATTACCCAACGTCACCTTTTCATCTTCACTTATTCCTAGCCTTAGTGACTTAGTCTTCCTAACATTAATTTTCAAACCAATACTAGCACCCTGAACTCGCAAAACCTCTAAAACTTCATTCATTTTGCTCACACTTTCATCTAGAATGCTTAAATCATCAGCATAATCCAAGTCTAGGAGACTTTTTCCTCCCCATTTGGTTCCGTGGTCTCCCATTGCCTTTCCTGTGCTCCTTAAAACAAAGTCCATCAAAATAATCCATATAAAGGGGGATAGAACACAACCCTGCTTAACTCCTGATTTAATACAAAACCAGCTGCTAACCTCATTTCCTACCTTAAGCGCAGCAGTGTTATTCTCGTACATAGCACTAATCACTTTAATGTATTTGTCTGGTATACCATACAAGGATAAAACCTTTACTAAAGCTCCTCTATTAACAGAATCGAACGCTTGCTCATAATCTATAAAACTGAGGACCAAAGGTGTTTGAAAACTTATGCACTTCTCAATTATTAACCTAAGAGTGAAAATTTGGTCAACACATCCTCTACCTTTTCTAAAACCGCACTGCTCTTCTCTTAAAACTTTGTCTACAGCATCTCTCAGTCTAAAAAGTATCATATTACTAAGCAATTTGCTACCTACAGAGACCAGACTAATGCCTCGATAATTCCCCCACTCACTTTTATCACCTTTCTTATAAAGTGGCTTAATTAAGGTTTTCCTAAAATCGTTAGGTACTTCCCCTTTTTCAAAAATCGTATTCATAATCTTCAATAACTTATTTCTAACCTCAGAGCCACCATATTTAAGAAACTCATTTACTACCCTATCAGCACATGGAGCCTTATTATTCCTTAATCCTTTTAGTACTGTTGCTAATTCCTCCTCACAAAACAAATCTTCCTTCACATCCAAGGTATCACAAATTTTTTCATTTTCCTCTATATTTTTTCCTGCAACTCTATCTCGGTTAAGCAAGTTCTCAAAATGTTTGGCCCATCTCGCTTTAGCTTTTTCCTTATCGCTAATTGCTACCCCATCCCTATCTTTAACTGGGACAAGTCCAGATTGACTACTACCTCTCAATTTGTTAACGTGCCAGTACATTATTTTACTATTATGCCGTCTAGCTGCATCTTCTAAATCCTCGGCAATTTTATCCATGGCCTCCACTTCACACCTCCTTAGTTCATATTTCAATGCTTTCTCCACTTTCTTTACATTTCTTTTGTTTTCATGCGATCTATCACTCAGATAATTCTTGTACAAGTCCTTTCTCTTTTCTATTAAACATAAAGCTTTTTCACTAATATTCTTAGCTGCAGTTCTAGCTTTCTTCCCTAATACACCTTCAGCAACTTCACAAATTATTTTTCTAAAATTATTCCAACCATCTTCCATATTATCAAATTTTAAACTCTCAAGTTTAGTATTCAACTGTTCCTGGAAAGTTTCTCTCAAATTCTCATCCTGGAGTCTACTAACGTCATAACTTCCCGGGAGGTAATTACCCTTCCGATATTTCAGCTTTAAATTAACCCTTGACACTACTAGATGGTGATCTTTACTTTTAACATCAATAACAGCACTCCTATATACCCTAGTATCTTGTATTGATCCTGCCAGTCTTCGGTTTACTATAACATATTCAACAAGGTTTGCTGTCTTACCATCACGTGAATACCATGTTAGCTTATGAGCCATTTTATGACCAAACACCGTATTGGTTATAACTAGATTGTTATACCTACAAAATTGCAAAAGTCTGTATCCCTTACTGTTTTCTTTTCCTACACCAAATTTACCTAAGCTGGGATACCATCTATCCTTATTTCTACCAACCTGGGCGTTAAAATCTCCCAGTAATAACATCATATTTCTACCTGGGACCTTGTCTGTTTGCTCCTGTAACTGTAAGTAAAATTCATCTGAGTCACTAGTATCTCCATCAGTCGGTTCTACAGGGGCGTATATTACTATAACTGATACCCTGAACTTTCTAGTCATAAAATGAGCAATTAGTATTCTATTATTAATACCTTCCCAGCCTAAACAAGACTTAGCAGCTTCCTTATTCATCATGAGCCCTACTCCCTGTCTATGTACCCCATCCTTCCTGCCTGAGTAAACAAATTCTATATCACCTAATTTCATGCTTCCTACCCCTGGGATATGAGTTTCTGAATTTCCTAATAAATCCAGTTCGAATCGTCTGAATTCGTCAGTCAAAATGTCGATACGATAGTCATTTTTTAATGTCGTAAAATTCCAAGTTCCAATTTTCTTTAAATCATTGAAATTTTTTTCGCCTCAGGAAAAGCAATGATCCCGGATACCAGTGCAGGACGGGGATCACATATATTCTCAAGTATACACCGAAGTGCTTAAGCCGGCTTAGAACCGGACAGCAAGAAGTCCCTGGGACCTCCATGAATGGAGGCTTTGTGCAATCCTGGGCCCATCTTGGTCACAACATGGTTTTCAGCACTTGGCGATGCTCTTCTATCAACAAGAGTCGAAATCCTGCACAGACAATCTCAAGCCTATTACCTCCGACTCATTATATATTCATGCCTACAAATATTATGCTACTACGGGGAGGCAACCCGTAATAGATAAATTAGCTAGGAAGAGGTTTTTCAGCCCAAAGACGCCCATCAAAACATACCAATCCCAGAAGAATTGTCCATTAGTCAGAATCCCGTGCGAATGCTGTGTCGTTTACTAGGCTATAATTTCCTCGAGGGGCGCCACTCCTCAAGTGGGAATAGAGTTGACCGCAAGGTCCCCAGTCTTGCAGGTACCCCGAAAAGGTCGAGGCAGCCCTTTGCAGAGGCCGTTGTCCATAGATCTGGATCTTACGCCCTGCCACAGTTGTCCTCCTATAGAGGATCCTCCCGCGATGGTGTTCTGCATCACCATGCAATTTAACCCATTGCTGGGAGAAGGTTTGCAACTCACGGAACTTGTGGACAAACCAGTGGGCCCTTTTGAGTGTACATTTGAGGGGCCTTCTTCCTCCTCCGCCTGTATTTATGACCCCGGGCAAGGGTGCCCCAGATTCTACTATGGACCCCCAGGGACAAGGTCCCCCCTTGGTCCGTGCCTCCTATAGAGGTACCCTACATATCTGTAGAGCGTTCCCCTATCGCCACCTGGGGACACACTGAATGGCCTGGGGGAGGCCAGATAAACGGATCACTTTTGTTTTGCAAAGGCCATAACTCAGTGACATATTTAACCTACTACTTATAAATATACATAACTCACTGACTAGGCCTATATAAGTTATATACAGAAATATATAACTCAGTGACATACTTAACCTACTATTTATAAATATGTGTAACTCACTGACTAGACCTATATAAGTTATATACAGAAATATATAACTGAGTGACATATTTAGCCTACTACTTATAAATATGTGTAACTCACTGACTAGGCATATAAGTTATATACAGAAATATATAACTCAGTGACATATTTAGCCTACTACTTAAAATATGTGTAACTCACTGACTAGGCCTATATAAGTTATATACAGAAATATATAACTCAGTGACATATTTAACCTACTATTTATAAATATGTGTAACTCACTGACTAGACCTATATAAGTTATATACAGAAATATATAACTGAGTGACATATTTAACCTACTACTTATAAATATGTGTAACTCACTGACTAGGCCTGTAAACCATTTTTATTTCCAAGCAATATAGAATGAAATTATTATTTTCAAGGCTCCTAAAAGGGCTTGAAATTGAATTCGGAAGAAAATCAGTTATTGTATTCAGAAAGAATATAAAAATGTATATAAAAATCTACTGTGACAGAGGGAATCTTGCAAATGAACACAGATGCCAATAAGCATCACAAGCAATGTATTTTGCAGCAGGAGATAGCATTAAAAAAAAAACACTGCACTTGAATTGAAGATAATTTCTTAAACCACATTGGCCTGGCATCACAAAAAGAAAGAAAAAACGAGCAAAAATGCGGTTTTTATAGGCCAAATGAAAATACTTAAAAAACAAAGCGAATATTTCGAGAGGACAACCGCCTCTCTTCTTCAGCGCGAAACGAAACGATGTATCCAAGGAAAGTACCGAAGAGAAAAAAACAACAACAAAAAACAAACGCGGAAAGTCAATGTGAAAAGAACCAAAAAACCAAAGATAAAAACCAAAAACTTAAAAGATGAATAAAATTCAATAAAAGCCAAAAATTAAAAGAATTAAAACCAAATACCTAACAACCATAAAAGCGAGTTATTCGCCAATATCCGCGATTTGCACAAAATCCAAAAAAATATGAACTGCCATCGACGGATACTAGCGAACAACTGACAAAGAAAAGGAACCAATTCATTCACTCAAAAAACAAAACGAACCAGCAATTAAATAAGTTGGAGAACTATGCCATTTGATTTCGGATTTTAATTAATGCATTTCTTGCAGACACGCTTTGAGACCTATGGGGTTGTTCACGTGTTTGATTAGATGACTGGGAAAGTGGTTCAAGGTTTATTTCAGGGATTACTAAAGTATCGGCTTCTCTTTCGAGAAAACCGAAATATGACTCGTTTATTCTTAAATCACCCGAATCTCTGTTTAAAGCTAGACCTAAATGTTGGTATTTATAAATTTCAACAGCTTCTCTGTAGTGCTGGACAATACCTTTGTCATGCGAAATAAGACTAGCTTGATTAAACAAAATAGTATGGTCTGGTTTTTCAAAAATGTGCTCTGCAAGGGCAGAGTCAAAATTTTCTGGTTTTTTCCGCTTTTTAAGTGTATTATTAATTGAACTAGAGTGCTGAGTTAATCTATCCGTTAGTCGCTGATCAATTCTTCCGATATACCAAAGACCACACGAACAAGGAATTCTGTAGACACCGGAGTTTTCACCTATCGGGATAGGGTCTTTACCTTGATAAATTTGGGACCTGATAGTTTTTCTGGGTCTATAATAAGTGTAAATGTTATTTTTCCTTAGATTTTTTGAAATGTGGTCTGAAACCCCTTTAACGTATGGGAGACCAAGATTAACTGAATTTTCCCTTTGATTTGTGTTTTCTGTGGAACTATCTGATAATCTTTTAATGCTTTTTGCAATCACAGAATTTATTAAACTAATTGGATAACCATTCCCAAATAAAATATCTCTAAGGTGGTTGAGCTCTAAATCCAAGAAACGTGTTGAACAAACTTTCAATGCTCTATCAACTAGAGAAGTGACAACTCCTCTTTTCACAGCAGGAGAATGATTAGAGGAATAACTTAAGTAACGGTCATTATGTGTGGGTTTTCTATAGACACTAAACTCGTAACATGAATCATTTCGGTGCACCAGAACATCTAAGAAAGGAAGACGCCTCTCTATCTCTGATTCCTGAGTAAATTTCAGTTTTGGATCCAAGGAGTTGAGCAAGTGAAGGATACAACCCAGAGACTCGTCACCATGCTCCCATAAATAAAAAATATCATCTTTAAAAAGAACCCAAAATTCAGGTTTACAAGAACTTTGCAAAATAGCCCTTTCTTCAAGGTCTTCCATGAAGATATCAGCCTGTATTGGAGAAAGGGGGGCACCCATGGAGAGCCCATATTTCTGTCTATAAAAAATGCCTCTATAATGGAAGTAAAAAGAAATTCTGTTACAAAGGGCTGTAAGCGAAAGAAGTATCTGATTCAAAAGAGTAGATTTTTCTGATATAGATGGGTTAGAATTAAGTTTTTGCTCCAAAATCAGTTCGGCCTTTTGTGGATCACAATTGGTATACATTGAATCTGCATCAAAACTGCCAATTCTTGTATTTGGTTTAACCGAAAATTGCTTTACCTTGGAAACAAAATCAGCGGAATTTTTAATATAGTATTTTTGAGCCTGAATTAGTGGGCGAAATATAACTGATGAATTTCCCTATTTTGGCTGTAGAAGAATTAAAAGAAGAAACAATGGGTCCAAGTGGATTACCGGGCTTATGAACTTTAGGAAGACCATAAAAGCGAGGGGACGTGCATCCGCGTGGGTAAAACCTTTTGTACAACTGATCTGTAATTTCACCTTTTCCTTTTAGATAAGAAAGCTCTTTTCGGACTTCCTGTACAAATTTTTCTGTGGGATCGGTAGCTAATTGTTCATATGTGTTAGAATCATTTAAAATTTCTCTGACTTTTTTGTCGCAATCCTCTGAATCTAATACAACAACAGTATTGCCTTTATCGGCTTTCGTAATAATCCTGGAATGATCTTTATGTAGTGCGTGTAAGACCAAGTGTTCATTTTTACTAAAATATTTTAAATTTCGATTATTAACAGAAGGCGAATCCAACAAAGTTTCAACAAATTGTGCTCTAACCTCAGCAATCTCTCCAATATCCGCACGAGAGGTGCACCGAAATGATTCATGTTTCGAGTTTAGTGTCTATAGAAAACCCACACATAATGACCGTTACTTAAGTTATTCCTCTAATCATTCTCCTGCTGTGAAAAGAGATGTCACTTCTCTAGTTGATAGAGCATTGAAAGTTTGTTCAACACGTTTCTTGGATTTAGAGCTCAACCACCTTAGAGATGTTTTATTTGGGAATGGTTATCCAATTAGTTTAATAAATTCTGTGATTGCAAAACGCATTAAAAGATTATCAGATAGTTCCACAGAAAACACAAATCAAAGGGAAAATTCAGTTTATCTTGGTCTCCCATACGTTTAAGCGGTTTCAGACCACATTTCAAAAAATCTAAGGAAAAATAACATTTACACTTATTATAGACCCAAAAAACTATCAAGTCCCAAATTTATCAAGGTAAAGACCCTATCCCGATAGGTGAAAACTCCGGTGTCTACAGAATTCCTTGTTCGTGTGGTCTTTGGTATATCGGAAGAACTGATCAGCGACTAACGGATAGATTAACTCATTACTCTAGTTCAATTAATAATACACTTAAAAAGCGGAAAAAACCAGAAAATTTTGACTCTGCCCTTGCAGAGCACATTTTTGAAAAACCAGACCATACTATTTTGTTCAATCAAACTAGTCTTATTTCGCATGACAAAGGTATTGTCCAGCACTACAGAGAAGCTGTTGAAATTTATAAATACCAACATTTAGGTCTAGCTTTAAACAGAGATTCGAGTGATTTAAGAATAAACGAGTCATATTTCGGTTTTCTCAAAAGAGAAGCCGATACTTTAGTAATCCCTGAAATAAACCTTGAACCACTTTCCCAGTCATCTAATCAAACACGTGAACAATCCCTTAGGTCTCAAAGGGTGTCTGCAAGAAATGCATTAATTAAAATCTGAAATCAAATGGCATAGTTCTCCAACTTATTTAATTGCTGGTTCGTTTTTTTTGAGTGAATGAATTGGTTCCTTTTCTCTGTCAGTTGTTTGCTAGTATCCGTCGATGGCAGTTCATATTTTTTTGGATTTTGTGCAAATCGCGGATATTGGCGAATAACTCGCTTTTATGGTTGTTAGGTATTTGGTTTTAATTCTTTTAATTTTTGGCTTTTATTGAATTTTATTCATCTTTTAAGTTTTTGGTTTTTTCTTTGGTTTTTTGGTTCTTTTCACATTGACTTCCCGCGTTTGTTTTTTGTTGTTGTTTTTTTCTCTTCGGCAGTTTCCTTGGATGCATCGTTTCGTTTCGCGCTGAAGAAGAGATGCGTTTGTCCTCTCGAAATATTCGCTTTGTTTTTTAAGTATTTTCATTTGGCCTATAAAAACCCCATTTTTGCTCGTTTTTTCTTTCTTTAGGCACTTGAATTGCTTCAAAAGCTCATTGAAAAATTTTAATTAGTTATTTTAGTTTTTGCTTACTGAACATAAAGAATAAAGGAACTTAAACAGATTAAAATTTTCAATATTATCTGAACAGGGAATAGTAAACAATCACAGCATAGGAATTTTATTTGATTTTTTTTTATATTATATTCCCGGGACAGCAAAAACAAAATCTAACTGTTACTGTTAGTGTTAGAAAATAAAATCTTACTGTTAGTGTACTGTTACTGTTAAAGTAAAAAGGACAGCCGAAACAAAATCTTAATGTTGTTGTTAAAGTAACAAGGACAGTGAGAACAAAATCTAATACAACAACAGTATTGCCTTTATCGGCTTTCGTAATAATCCTGGAATGATCTTTATGTAGTGCGTGTAAGACCAAGTGTTCATTTTTACTAAAATATTTTAAATTTCGATTATTAACAGAAGGCGAATCCAACAAAGTTTCAACAAATTGTGCTCTAACCTCAGCAATCTCTCCAATATCCGCACGAGAATACTACACAATTACAAGGAATACTACACAAAGTAGTACAAAATTCCAGAATTTTCCACCGCTTAACGGCAGAAATGCTGTTTTCAAACCATTTCCTCGCCTCAAAAAGAAGTTTTCCCGCTTCGATTTTTATTAATTGTTCACACAATTTTGGTTTCGTTTACACTATACTGTACTGTTCTGTTGTTTCTTCTGGTTTAAGTCATTTTAGTGAGATTCTAAGCCCACCATGGACATATTGCTGTCACAAATGATTTTGCTCAAATGAGCCGGTGGAATACAAATATAAAATATAAATTTTCTTCTTGATTATTTCAAGACTAGAATATCACAAAGCTAAACATTTACAGTGTTTGATTGTATCTTAAGTAAATACAATCCCTGATGGAGTTTTGTTGATACCTGTCTTAAAATTAATTTATTTAAATTAAATATATAGTTTGTTGGATAGTAGTGAAAATGGCAGCAACTGAGATTTGAGTTGTTGTTTTTTCAATATTTTCTTTTTTCAAATAATTGTTTTTCTCTGGTCACATTGGGGTCAGTCGAAAACAGGATCAGCCGCTTTGTGGCATGTTTGAAACAGGTTTTTGTGTGGCATGGCCGCATAGAAACAAAAATGAATTCTTGTCGAAAAGGGGCATGTTTAAGAGCTGACGTCACAAGACTTGTTTTGTTTCTTAAGCTAATACGAAGGTGATGATATGCCAATTCTAAACCAAAAATTACTCTATGGAAATGCGGCACGTTTAGGCATTACGTAAAAAACTGGTTTCTGTCACAAAATTTGAATGTCTCTTGTTTTGGCTTTTGCCAAGGATACAAAGACATATCCATCGTATATATGGGTCTGCTAATTACGAGTTATGGAGTTTGTACTTTGAATAGAAGATGGCATATGAGACGCAAATCTCTTATTTTTAAGTGCTATTTTGAAGTCTAATTTTGGATGTGTCAAACGTTCACAGATCTAGATAAATATTTGCAGGTACTGCAGATTATCCCATATACAGGTTTTAATGTGTCCTTCGCAGTGAAAATCAGTGACCGGTAGCACTAATTTATGAAAAGTTTGGCGGGGGATATTTTCCACTGTTTGTGTTGTTCCAATAAAATACCAAAACAGGTTGTTTCAATAAGAATTCTTGCAAACGGTATTTTTATTAATCTAAAGGGTTGGTTAAAAAGTAGTTCTTAATTAAAAATTTGAATAAACTTGCCCTGAAAATCTCTAATGCTTAGCAAACTTTCACATGTCAAACACTATTAACTGGGAAATTTGATTCAGGAGGCCCTTTTTAAGACTTAGGAAAAAAGGTTTAACTTTACCGTAAAGAGCAGGGTATTGAGGAGGAGGCACCGCACAAATATATTAATTTCTGTTTTTTTCTTAAGTTTTAGTGCTGCTCCGTGCTTTCAGTTGAAAAATAGTTTTTCTTAAAATTTAATTTCTGATCTTTTTTCGAATAATAGCGAGACACACACCTCCCCATTCATGGCAATTTCCCAAAGGAAAACTCCCCCAAGGAGAGTTCCCACGCGCAAGATAGTACCCCCATGAATTTTACCTCGTAAAAGTTCATGCTTACTGCAAATGCCCATCCCCCCCCCAAAAAAAAAAATCTTGTTCACTATTCTGGACGAAAAATTCTTCTGAACATAATCTAACTCGAAAAAATACTTGTTTTTAACTTTATTTATGATCTTTTTTTAATTCATACCAAAAATCACCTCTATGTTGAAAATTTTTCAAAGGTCCTTCCCCTCCAACAGGAAGTTTCTTGTGTGGAAAATTTTACAGCAGAGAATTATTACTGATGATAGTTCTTCATGGATTACTTCTCATGAGGTAAATGAGTAAATTTTGCTTATGAATTCAGGCAAACTTCCCCCCGTGTAAAATTTTTGTTGAAGTCAACCATCCCCCCCACGATTTTCTGGCGTCCTCTTTCCCTGTTTTTTTTTCACTCTTCCTTTAGAATAAACTTGTATATTTGGTCAATTATTGGCCCCTTTGTCAAATTGCCCCCCCCCCCAAAGATTTTGCTCATTGGCGCTTTTGTCACATTGCCCCACCCCTCCCACCAATATTTTGCTATCGATCCGTCCCTGGACTAGAGCTCTCAATTGCTGATCTAATCAGCATCCTCCAGAGTATCAGTGATCACAAGGTGGAGTTGCAGATGACGAAGGGCAGTCCCCCTTCCATATGTAATAGATCCCTGCTTATTTTGGGATTTAATGATACTCTAATTTCATTTCATGATAACAGCGTAGACCAGAAATATTCCCAGAATGCAGACCAAAAAGTAATCCAGATACATTTTTTAAAGTTTCTTTTGTCCCCTCCTCAAACAATACATATCCCCCAAAAAATAAAAATTCTGGTTATGGCCCTGGTGATTATACATCGTTTTTTACTCCCGCAATGCCCTTGTCTCTCACTTAGAACTAATTCTGTATTTATCTGATGGTTCCATTAGAACTGTGATGTTTTGGCATTAAAATACACCATTTGAGATATCCCCCTCCCTCCCAAACTGCAGAATACTCACAGGATTCTATTGTAGAAGTTGAAGGGCCTTTTTAAGTTTGTAATTTGTCCACTGCTTACAGATAGGATTTGTTATTGGAAAACTTTGAAGATATTTTGTGCAACCTGCAAATCCCAAATTTTAACTGTCAGCTGTCAAGTTCGTGCTTTCTTTTTCATAAGAAACAACGGTACTTGTTTAGAATCTAGGTACACACGCGAGAAGTGGAGTGTCATTAATTCTAATGAAATAAAACAAAAAAATTGGAGGGCAACTTGGCCCCCTCCCACGCTCATTTTTTTTCCGAAGTCACCCAATTAAAATTCTGAGATAGCCATTTTGTTCAACATAGTCGAAAATCTAATAAATATGTCTTTTAGGATGACTTAATCCCCCACAGTCCCCAGGGGAAGGGCTGCAATTTATGAACTTTGCCCATTGTTTACATATTGTATTGGTTATTATGAAGTTTACAGACATTTTCATGAAGGATTTTTTTCTGGTGGGGGGGGGCAGGAGGAGGGGTTACTCGGGAAAATCTTTCCGTGGAGGATGTTTCCTTGGGGTAAGGGACATTTCTATGAAGGGGGCGCCAGATTTCCCAGCATTATTTAAAAACGATCAGAAATTAAATTAAAAAAAACAAGTTTTTTCAACTGAAAGTAAGAAGCAACATAAGAACTTAAAACGAACAGAAATTATTACGTATATGAGTGGGATCACCCCCAAGTCAATACCTCGCTCTTTACGCTATAGTTTTTTTTAGTGCTTTCAAAAGAGCTATTTATTCTAATTAAACAGCCTTTGTGATTCAGGGATTTGTGATTTAAACAAATTTTTAACTTTAGCGTAAAGAACGTGGTATTGACTAAGGGGAGAACCCCCTCATATACGTAATAACATATACGTAATAAAAAAAAAACAATAAAAAAAACAAGCGATACGGCTCAATAGTAATCAAAACTTTTAAAAACTTTTTTTAATGCTAATTCTAAATATATAAATTTTATTAAGTTTAGTATTACTCATAAAAGGCTACGAGCCTGAGAAAATTTGCCTGAATTTTGAAAGAGAGGGGAAACATCCCCTACAAGTGAAATAATTTTAATGAAAATCACACCGTCAGATTCAGCGTATCAGAAAGCCCTATTACATATGTTTCAAGCTCATATCTGCAAAAATCTGCAACTTTGTATTTTTTGCCAGAAGAAAGATCACGGAGGCGTGTTTATTTTTTTTTCAGGGGTAATCGTACCGACCCATTGGCCCTAGAACATCAAGAGAGAGCTCATTCGAACGGAAATTAAAAGTTAAAGTGCCCTTTTCAGTGACCAAAAATGCTGGAGGGCAACTTGGCCCCCTCCCACGCCCTTTTTTTCCCAATTTCGTCTGATCAAAATTTTGAGATAGCCATTCTGTCCAGCATATTTGAATAACCCAAAAAATATATAAAACAGTTCGTGGTAACGAACAGTAAGTAAGGAGCGACCCGGCTCAATGGTAACCGAAACTCTAAAAAACGGATTTTTGATACCAATAGATACATCAAAAGAATCAAATTTTAATTCTTTTTTTAAAGTTTCTTTTGTCCCCTCCTCAAACAAAACATATCCCCCAAAAAATAAAAATTCTGGTTATGGCCCTGGTGATTATACATCGTTTTTTACTCCCGCAATGCCCTTGTCTCTCACTTAGAACTAATTCTGTATTTATCTGATGGTTCAATTAGAACTGTGATGTTTTGGCATTAAAATACACCATTTCAGATATCCCCCTCCCTCCCAAACTGCAGAATACTCACAGGATTCTATTGTAGAAGTTGAAGGGCCTTTTTAAGTTAATAGTTTGTCCACTGCTTACAGATAGGATTTGTTATTGGAAAACTTTGAAGATATTTTGTGCAACCTGCAAATCCCAAATTTTAACTGTCAGCTGTCAAGTTCGTGCTTTCTTTTTCATAAGAAACAACGGTACTTGTTTAGAATCTAGGTACACACGCGAGAAGTGGAGTGTCATTAATTCTAATGAAATAAAACAAAAAAATTGGAGGGCAACTTGGCCCCCTCCCACGCTCATTTTTTTTCCGAAGTCACCCAATTAAAATTCTGAGATAGCCATTTTGTTCAACATAGTCGAAAATCGGGCACAGCCCCTTTCATATACGGAATAATTTCTGTTCGTTTTAAGTTTTAATGTCGCTCCTTACTTTCAGTTTAAAAAACTTGTTTTTTTTATTTAATTTCTGATCGTTTTTTAGTTAGTGCAGCTTTTATTTTGGCTCGCCGGCATTGAATAAGTAAGCAAAATTTGCATAAAAAATTTACTTTTCTTTTGCTAAATGGCTCTCTAAATTTGGTTCTGACGTAATTTACAAATTAATTTACGTAACGAACTTCTATATTCGTATATTTTTCTTCTGGCAAAAAATACACAGTTGCAGATTTTTGCAGATATGAGCTTGAAATCTATGTTATAGGGTTTTCTGATACGCTGAATCTGACGGTGTGATTTTCATTAAATTTTTTTCACTTTTAGGGGATGTTTCCCCCCTCTTTGAAAAATCAGGTAAATTTTCTCAGGCTCGTAGCCTTTGATGAGTAATACTAAACTTAATAAAATTCATATATTTAGAATCAGCATTATAAGCCCATTCTTTTGATACATTTATTGACATCAAAGTTCCGTTTTTAAAAGTTTCGATTACTATTGAGCCGTATCGCTTGTTTTTTTTTATTGTTTTTTTTTTTATTACGTATATGATGGGGTTCTCCCCTTAGTCAATACCACGCTCTTTACGTTAAAAGTTAAAAAATTTTTAATTCACAAACCCCTGAATCACAAAGGCCGTTTAATTAGAATAGATAGCCCCTCCTCCAGCCCCCCCCCCACCAGAAAAAAATTCTTCCTGAAAATGTCTGTATACTTCCCAATAACCAATACAATATGTAAGCAATGGGCAAAGTTCATAACTTGCAGCCCTTCCCCTGGGAACTGTGGGGGATTAAGTCATCGTAAAAGACATATTTATTAGATTTTCGACTATGCTGGACAAAATGGCTATCTCAAAATTTTAATTGGGTGACTTTGAGAAAAAAAATGAGCGTGGGAGGGGGCCTAGCTGCCCTCCCATTTTTTTTGGTCGCTTAAAAAGGGGACTAGAACTTTTAATTTCCATTCCAATGAGCCCTCTTACGATATTCTAGGACCACTGGGTCAATACGATTACCCCTGGGAAAAAAAAAACAAATAAACACGCACCCGTGATCTTTCTTCTGGAAAAAAATGCAAAATTCCACATTTTTGTAGATAGGAGCTTGAAACCTCTACAGCAGGGTTTTCTGATACGCTAAATATGATGGTGTGAATTTCATTAAGGTTCAATTACTTTTAGGGGGTCTTTCCCCCTTTTTTCGAAAACCAGCCAAATTTTCTCAGGCGCGTAACTTTTGATGAGTAATATTAAACTTGATGAAACTTATATATTTGAAATCAGAATTAAAATCTGATTCTTTTGATGTATCTATTGGTACCAAATTCCGTTTTTTAGAGTTTCGGTTACCATTGAGCCGGGTCGCTCCTTACTTACAGTTCGTTACCACGAACTGTTTGAAAAGCAAGTTATTTAAAAATACTTCAAATTCAACAGCCCTTGTGTTCTATGACTCATTCTTAAAGGAACGAGTCATAGAACGATAACAAAAACTGACTAGCTTAAAGAGCAAGGGTTGAGAAAGGAGCCGCTCCACTCATATTTAAAATGGCTCTTGTTTCTCTTAAGCTTAAAACTTGGGTTTAAATTTTGGAATTTCTGATTGTTTTTCAAATTTTGACAAGAAATCCTTTCCTGCTTTCTGTGTAAAATTTGGCTCAGAAATTTCCCTGAATCTTACCATGAAAAATTATTCCCCCGGAAGGGCTTTATACCACTCAAGGACCCCCTTCCCACCAAAAAATACCACTTCCCATTATAATTTTTCTCCTATTCTGCAATGAGAAATACTATATGTGAACGGTGGGCAAACTGCGTAACTTGTAGTTCCTTCTTCTTGGACTATAAGGGATCATTTCCTCCCCAAAGATAAATTATTGGACCTTTCTACTGTTTAAATCAAATTAATAATGCCAAATTTTGATATGTCATTATATGGGTAAAAAGAGGCGTGGAACAATTGCTAGCTACCCTCCAATCTTTGGTTATTCTCAAAGGTCAGTAATATTTGTGATTCACGATCAAATAAGCCCTCTTCTAATCTTCTAGGTTTGGTTTGCTACAATTGGGCATGGGGAAAGAAACATATAAAACCGTATCTCTTCAAGGAAAAAGTACAAAATTCAAGATTTTAGATAGAAAATAGGAGTTAAAACTTCTACACTTAGGCTCTCTAATCAGAAAATAATAAAATGAAAAATAAAATCAAAACAGGTGAGAAAACAAGGATTTTGTCAGCCAGTGGCAAACCATGATGACGAAGAAACAAGCAAATATTTCTACAAGGACCTCCCTCAAGCTGTCCTCAGTGCTAAACAAAAAAGAAAGAAGAAAAAAAAACAACGAAAATTTAACCTTTCGAAGTTTACCCGACAACGACAAAACAGACACTCAAAGTGTCTATGGATTTGACAGTGGAAGAAGACACAACCATGTATTTTATAAAATAATCTCTTATTTAAAATAAAGTATTTATCGATTCAACGTTTCTTGTAATTTTTTTTCTATATGAATGAATACTAGATAGGAATGACACAAAAGGCTAAGTAGAAACAGAGTTGAAGGTACAGAGTGAAAGGATATAAGGATAAAACAATAGCTCCAGAGGGAGCTATTTAGAGGGTTAGAATCACCCTTTTCCAGTGAACATGGCCATTTAAATCCGTTTTAACAAGAGTCCCACTTGATATGAAACCAGTGATAAACAAAATTTCTTATTTGAACGAAAACCATCAAAAATTTTTAACTAAATGTTTTATACAATCTCCTTCCAAAAAATATAATTTATGCATAAAGGAAACAAATATATTTACAAATAAAATGTCTACTTTTATTTTTGTACATTCTACACCTTAGAAGTAGGTATTTATAAATCCTAAGTTGAAAAGACATCCATTTTTTAAAAAGGGGTTTATCTCTCACTGCCATCTTTATTTCAAAGTACTTACTCTACCACTGAATTCCAGCAAACTCTTAATTATTCAATGCAAATGAACTTTTGGCATTGGTTTCATATTAGCTTATAGAACAAAAACCAGTTTTTTGACATGATGCCTATACGTGCCACATTTCGATAGAGTCGTTTTTGGTTTAGAATTGGCATGTCATCACCTTCGTATTAGCTTAAGAAACAAAACAAGTCTTGTGACGTCAGCTCTTAAACATGCCCCTTTTCGACAAGAATTCACTTTTGTTTCTATGCGGCCATGCCACACAAAAACCTGTTTCAAACATGCCACAAAGCGGCTGATCCTGTTTTCGACCGACCCGTCACATTGGTGGTCCTGGCAAGTGGTTGACACTCTGGGTTGGGAATCGTTTGTCCAAGGGGCACAGGTTTAATTCCTGGCACTGCTAGTTTATTTGGTTTGGGATAGGGATCAGGTATGTGGCTCTGTAAGCTCAGCCAGAGTTGGCCCGGCTTTAAGAGGCAATTACAAGGAATACTACACAAAGTAGTACAAAATTCCAGAATTTTCCACCGCTTAACGGCAGAAATGCTGTTTTCAAACCATTTCCTCGCCTCAAAAAGAAGTTTTCCCGCTTCGATTTTTATTAATTGTTCACACAATTTTGGTTTCGTTTACACTATACTATACTGTTCTGTTGTTTCTTCTGGTTTAAGTCATTTTAGTGAGATTCTAAGCCCACCATGGACATATTGCTGTCACAAATGATTTTGCTCAAATGAGCTGGTGGAATACAAATATAAAATATAAATTTTCTTCTTGATTATTTCAAGACTAGAATATCACAAAGCTAAACATTTACAGTGTTTGATTGTATCTTAAGTAAATACAATCCCTGATGGAGTTTTGTTGATACCTGTCTTAAAATTAATTTATCTAAATTAAATATATAGTTTGTTGGATAGTAGTGAAAATGGCAGCAACTGAGATTTGAGTTGTTGTTTTTTCAATATTTTCTTTTTTCAAATAATTGTTGTTCTCTGGTCACATTGGTGGTCCTGGCAAGTGGTTGACACTCTGGGTTGGGAATCGTTTGTCCAAGGGGCACAGGTTTAATTCCTGGCACTGCTAGTTTATTTGGTTTGGGATAGGGATCAGGTATGTGGCTCTGTAAGCTCAGCCAGAGTTGGCCCGGCTTTAAGAGGCAATTACTAGGAATACTACACAAAGTAGTACAAAATTCCAGAATTTTCCACCGCTTAACGGCAGAAATGCTGTTTTCAAACCATTTCCTCGCCTCAAAAAGAAGTTTTCCCGCTTCGATTTTTATTAATTGTTCACACAATTTTGGTTTCGTTTACACTATACTGTTCTGTTGTTTCTTCTGGTTTAAGTCATTTTAGTGAGATTCTAAGCCCACCATGGACATATTGCTGTCACAAATGATTTTGCTCAAATGAGCTGGTGGAATACAAATATAAAATATAAATTTTCTTCTTGATTATTTCAAGACTAGAATATCACAAAGCTAAACATTTACAGTGTTTGATTGTATCTTAAGTAAATACAATCCCTGATGGAGTTTTGTTGATACCTGTCTTAAAATTAATTTATCTAAATTAAATATATAGTTTGTTGGATAGTAGTGAAAATGGCAGCAACTGAGATTTGAGTTGTTGTTTTTTCAATATTTTCTTTTTTCAAATAATTGTTGTTCTCTGGTCACATTGGTGGTCCTGGCAAGTGGTTGACACTCTGGGTTGGGAATCGTTTGTCCAAGGGGCACAGGTTTAATTCCTGGCACTGCTAGTTTATTTGGTTTGGGGTAGGGATCAGGTATGTGGCTCTGTAAGCTCAGCCAGAGTTGGCCCGGCTTTAAGAGGCAATTACAAGGAATACTACACAAAGTAGTACAAAATTCCAGAATTTTCCACCGCTTAACGGCAGAAATGCTGTTTTCAAACCATTTCCTCGCCTCAAAAAGAAGTTTTCCCGCTTCGATTTTTATTAATTGTTCACACAATTTTGGTTTCGTTTACACTATACTGTACTGTTCTGTTGTTTCTTCTGGTTTAAGTCCTTTTAGTGAGATTCTAAGCCCACCATGGACATATTGCTGTCACAAATGATTTTGCTCAAATGAGCTGGTGGAATACAAATATAAAATATAAATTTTCTTCTTGATTATTTCAAGACTAGAATATCACAAAGCTAAACATTTACAGTGTTTGATTGTATCTT
The DNA here is from genome assembly GCA_027921565.1 of Artemia sinica. Lineage (NCBI taxonomy): Eukaryota > Metazoa > Arthropoda > Branchiopoda > Anostraca > Artemiidae > Artemia > Artemia sinica. The sequence continues at coordinate 29,381,719 of CM051269.1, forward strand.
AAGTAAATACAATCCCTGATGGAGTTTTGTTGATACCTGTCTTAAAATTAATTTATCTAAATTAAATATATAGTTTGTTGGATAGTAGTGAAAATGGCAGCAACTGAGATTTGAGTTGTTGTTTTTTCAATATTTTCTTTTTTCAAAATTTGTTGTTCTCTGGTCACATTGGTGGTCCTGGCAAGTGGTTGACACTCTGGGTTGGGAATCGTTTGTCCAAGGGGCACAGGTTTAATTCCTGGCACTGCTAGTTTATTTGGTTTGGGATGGGGATCAGGTATGTGGCTCTGTAAGCTCAGCCAGAGTTGGCCCGGCTTTAAGAGGCAATTACATGGAATACTACACAAAGTAGTACAAAATTCCAGAATTTTCCACCGCTTAACGGCAGAAATGCTGTTTTCAAACCATTTCCTCGCCTCAAAAAGAAGTTTTCCCGCTTCGATTTTTATTAATTGTTCACACAATTTTGGTTTCGTTTACACTATACTGTACTGTTCTGTTGTTTCTTCTGGTTTAAGTCATTTTAGTGAGATTCTAAGCCCACCATGGACATATTGCTGTCACAAATGATTTTGCTCAAATGAGCTGGTGGAATACAAATATAAAATATAAATTTTCTTCTTGATTATTTCAAGACTAGAATATCACAAAGCTAAACATTTACAGTGTTTGATTGTATCTTAAGTAAATACAATCCCTGATGGAGTTTTTTTTTATACCTGTCTTAAAATTAATTTATCTAAATTAAATATATAGTTTGTTGGATAGTAGTGAAAATGGCAGCAACTGAGATTTGAGTTGTTGTTTTTTCAATATTTTCTTTTTTCAAATAATTGTTGTTCTCTGGTCACATTGGTGGTCCTGGCAAGTGGTTGACACTCTAGGTTGGGAATCGTTTGTCCAAGGGGCACAGGTTTAATTCCTGGCACTGCTAGTTTATTTGGTTTGGGATAGGGATCAGGTATGTGGCTCTGTAAGCTCAGCCAGAGTTGGCCCGGCTTTAAGAGGCAATTACAAAGAATACTACACAAAGTAGTATAAAATTCCAGAATTTTCCACCGCTTAACAGCAGAAATGCTGTTTTCAAACCATTTCCTCGCCTCAAAAAGAAGTTTTCCCGCTTCGATTTTTATTAATTGTTCACACAATTTTGGTTTCGTTTACACTATACTGTACTGTTCTGTTGTTTCTTCTGGTTTAAGTCATTTTAGTGAGATTCTAAGCCCACCATGGACATATTGCTGTCACAAATGATTTTGCTCAAATGAGCTGGTGGAATACAAATATAAAATATAAATTTTCTTCTTGATTATTTCAAGACTAGAATATCACAAAGCTAAACATTTACAGTGTTTGATTGTATCTTAAGTAAATACAATCCCTGATGGAGTTTTGTTGATACCTGTCTTAAAATTAATTTATCTAAATTAAATATATAGTTTGTTGGATAGTAGTGAAAATGGCAGCAACTGAGATTTGAGTTGTTGTTTTTTCAATATTTTCTTTTTTCAAATAATTGTTGTTCTCTGGTCACATTGGTGGTCCTGGCAAATGGTTGACACTCTGGGCTGGGAATCGTTTGTCCAAGGGGCACAGGTTTAATTCCTGGCACTGCTAGTTTATTTGGTTTGGGATAGGGATCAGGTATGTGGCTCTGTAAGCTCAGCCAGAGTTGACCCGGCTTTAAGAGGCAATTACAAGGAATACTACACAAAGTAGTAAAAAATTCCAGAATTATCCACCGCTTAACGGCAGAAATGCTGTTTTCAAACCATTTCCTCGCCTCAAAAAGAAGTTTTCCCGCTTCGATTTTTATTAATTGTTCACACAATTTTGGTTTCGTTTACACTATACTGTACTGTTCTGTTGTTTCTTCTGGTTTAAGTCATTTTAGTGAGATTGTAAGCCCACCATGGACATATTGCTGTCACAAATGATTTTGCTCAAATGAGCTGGTGGAATACAAATATAAAATATAAATTTTCTTCTTGATTATTTCAAGACTAGAATATCACAAAGCTAAACATTTACAGTGTTTGATTGTATCTTAAGTAAATACAATCCCTGATGGAGTTTTGTTTATACCTGTCTTAAAATTAATTTATCTAAATTAAATATATAGTTTGTTGGATAGTAGTGAAAATGGCAGCAACTGAGATTTGAGTTGTTGTTTTTTCAATATTTTCTTTTTTCAAATAATTGTTGTTCTCTGGTCACATTGGTGGTCCTGGCAAGTGGTTGACACTCTGGGTTGGGAATCGTTTGTCCAAGGGGCACAGGTTTAATTCCTGGCACTGCTAGTTTATTTGGTTTGGGATAGGGATCAGGTATGTGGCTCTGTAAGCTCAGCCAGAGTTGGCCCGGCTTTAAGAGGCAATTACAAGGAATACTACACAAAGTAGTACAAAATTCCAGAATTTTCCACCGCTTAACGGCAGAAATGCTGTTTTCAAACCATTTCCTCGCCTCAAAAAGAAGTTTTCCCGCTTCGATTTTTATTAATTGTTCACACAATTTTGGTTTCGTTTACACTATACTGTACTGTTCTGTTGTTTCTTCTGGTTTAAGTCATTTTAGTGAGATTCTAAGCCCACCATGGACATATTGCTGTCACAATTGATTTTGCTCAAATGAGCTGGTGGAGTACAAATATAAAATATAAATTTTCTTCTTGATTATTTCAAGACTAGAATATCACAAAGCTAAACATTTACAGTGTTTGATTGTATCTTAAGTAAATACAATCCCTGATGGAGTTTTGTTGATACCTGTCTTAAAATTAATTTATCTAAATTAAATATATAGTTTGTTGGATAGTAGTGAAAATGGCAGCAACTGAGATTTGAGTTGTTGTTTTTTCAATATTTTCTTTTTTCAAATAATTGTTGTTCTCTGGTCACATTGGTGGTCCTGGCAAGTGGTTGACACTCTGGGTTGGGAATCGTTTGTCCAAGGGGCACAGGTTTAATTCCTGGCACTGCTAGTTTATTTGGTTTGGGATAGGGATCAGGTATGTGGCTCTGTAAGCTCAGCCAGAGTTGGCCCGGCTTTAAGAGGCAATTACAAGGAATACTACACAAATTAGTACAAAATTCCAGAATTTTCCACCGCTTAACGGCAGAAATGCTGTTTTCAAACCATTTCCTCGCCTCAAAAAGAAGTTTTCCCGCTTCGATTTTTGTTAATTGTTCACACAATTTTGGTTTCGTCGGCACTTATATTCTTGTCATTCCTCCCTCCCCCCCAAGAAAGAAGGGGCGGTAATGCCTCTTCCTGTGCTACATGGCATGATAGAATTATCGACATCAGCATTGCAGCAAAACTAAGCGGAGTTGACTTTAAGACTCATTATTTACTTTAATATAAAATACTGTTTGAGACAATCACTTAGTTCTTGTGTCTGCAAATAAATAAAAACAAAATGACATTTGCTAGCTTTCATTTTTTAAATGACTTAGACCCTTTGCAGCACAATATTAACTTTTGAGGTTGTTTGCTTCTCTAAAATCAGTATTAAAGGCAAAGATAAGGAATAATACACTGTTTAGTGATAACTTTATAAAATTTCTGGGGCTTCGCGGCAGAAAATGCTATTTCTGCCTGAAGATCAGTACTGAATGAGAAAGGAAGGTGCGCCATTTCGGAGCAACGGCGCTTTTTGTCGGCATATTATAGACCTTTGCCCCTTCCTAAAAATCGGCCATTTACGCGACTGCTTATCATACTTAGGTTTCTAGAATCAAGTTGAGGCCGCCTCTCCCCCCCCCTCCGAAACAAAATGGAATATACGCTACTGCTATTGGCTATCATAACTGACGAAATAATTGCATCATTAAAAAAATGCAGTAAAGGAGAATCCATTTTAACAATCTTATTCTTTCTAGGTAATGACTTCACTGGTGAAGTTCATCTGGTGACTGAATCCAACTATACACAGTATGGATTGACAGAAGTTGACTTCCTACATCTATTAGCATCAATGTCACCAGCACCAAATCAAAGTTGCAATCAGTCGGCTGTACCTCAGCTAGACGCTGGTGTGACAAGTGTAATCTCGAACAATAAGAGGGACAAAGGTTCAGAAAAAAGATGTTGAAGCCCGTGATGCCTTTTGCAGTTGCTAGGGAGTGAGAGCTATAAAGCTAAACTTAAAAGCAAATTAATAACAAAGAAAAAAGTATATTTCGACCTGTCCAAAGAGCTGAGGGAGAGGGGATTCTGTTTGCCAGACGATGAAAACTTGGCCAGTGGTAAAGTGTGGGCACTAGCCAGATTTTTAGAAGGCACGTATAAAAAATTCAAAGATGCTACCAAGCAAACCGGCTCAGAAGCCAAAAAGAAACCAAAATTCTTTGAGGAGATGGATAAGATCTGGGGTTACAAACACTCCATTTCCCCAAGCTCCATAACTGATACAATGGGTGAAAGTTCAGTTGAACCAGATCCCATAGAGGTTGATGAAAGGGGGCCCTCTACATCTACAGAGAAGGAACCAGCCAAAGGTCGAAAAAGAAAAAACTCAAATTTTGGACCAGCAGAGCAGATGCTTAATGAAATAAAACTACTTCGGTAGGAGAAGCGCCTCAAAGCCCAAAAGGATGAAGACGCAAGACAATAAAGGCACAAAGACAAGATGGAAATTCTGAAGGCGCCACTGTCTGCAATTACCCCACGGCCAAAAACTTCATGACGCAGTGGAAAATCTAATCCCCAGAGAGGATCCTAAAAGGGGGGTTAGGATTGTATTTGAAGTTTTTTACAAGTTTTTACTTTAACAACAAAAATATATATGTTACTCAATGGAAGAAAGTACTTAGATTTGTGTATCTGGGTAATGAATTTAAAGATGATAGATTATGTAACTAAATTACTCTTTATGTTTCAGGGCTGAGAGTACTTCCAGCGGTTTGAAATAAATCCAAAGTTATGGTGGAACAATAGCTTCTTCAACTTAATCAAAATACTTTTATTTTCAATTCTGCTTACTACAGACGGTATCTCACTCTTTACCAATCACTAGGATGGTACCTTTGCTTAATATTAAATTGCACTTCATATGAATATTTGCCATTAATTTGGTCCATTTAAAGGATTGCTGGTTCACTCCTAGCATCTCTAATTTAGTTTTCTTACAGTTCTAAACCAAATAACCCATATTGAAATTACTGCATATTCCAATTAGATAAGTGTATTAATACAAAATGAGGGGAAAACACTTGATAGTTGAAAATTTGGGACAAACATTTATGAAACAATTTTAAGCTAACATATTGATCAATCTGCTTCTTTTAGCTCGTCCAGCAGAATAGCAAGAGTAAACATTTCCAGAGCCACTCACTGATGGGCTATCACTTCTAATGTCAGACTCTTGATTGAGAGTATCGTCACGCTCTCCACCCTCAAAAAGTGAAGAATCAATTTGCTGAATACAGAATTGTGCAGGCAGCATGCTGCTACCACAATCTTAACAGAACGATCTACCTTAAATCGCACTTGCCTTAAATCGCACTTGCCAGCGATGACGACGAATCCTGTAGACGCCGGTCAATGATGATGATGGTGACTCTGGTCATCGGGCGCATCCCAAACTGTGCGCCATGACTTGCTGCACCAATCTCTGTCAACAGCTGACTTGAAGGCTTCGGTATTAGGGAACGTGAATGCATTCTGGCTAAGGGAATTCCATAGGCCAACCACACGTTTGGAAAAAAATTTGTTTCGCAACATTGTATTAGCACGTTTTTGGTATAGCTTCAGGGGGTGCCCTCTTGTTCTTGACAAACTATCTATCTGGAATAAGTCAGGTATGATATCGTGGTTGCAGATCAATTTCTATGTCATCAATACATCCCCTCGCTTATGTCGGTATGTGAGAGATGGTATATTGAGCCTCTGGAGTCTGGTAGAATATGGCAAATTTTGAAAACCCCTTATGCATTTTGTTGCTCGCCGCTGCACCGATTCCAGAATTAATTGGTCAAGCTTGTTAACTGGTGTGGCAATGGACATCCCAAATTCTAATTTTGGTCGGATCACGCCCTTTAGGAGCTTAGTAATCACTGCTGAAGATCTACTGTAGTACGTTCTCTTTATTATACCGAGAGTTTGGTTGGCTTTGGCTACTGCCAACTGCGTGTGTAAGTTGAATTTGAGCTTGTTATCAACCAAGACTCCCAGATCTTTTTCACAGTAATTGGTTGTAAGTGGTATGACCTTGCATTTCTGGATATTAAATTCTAGTTGTCAGGTTTTTGCCCACGTTGAGAGTGCGTCGAGATCTGTTTGGATGTCTTTGGTACTTTGGGGGTCATAAATCGGACTGATTATTTTGGAATCATCAGCATATAAGCAAATCTTATTCTTTATGATTGAAGATGCATCATTAATATAGATGTTGAATAGAGTTGGGCCCAAAACCTTGCCTTGGGGTACTCCGCTTTCTACATACGCTGATTCTGAGAAGAAAATTGATCCACCATCCCCAAATGCTCTTACCGCCTGCTTCCCGTTGGTAAGAAATTGCATCGTCCAATATATGACTTCATGGTGGAGGCCTATTGCATGGAGTTTAAGATATAGAGAGATATTTATTTCGAGAAATTACTATCACAATCCCTGAAGAGCTGAATTCGAATTTCGAAGTCCATAAAAAACAAACAAGCAAGAAAATCATAAAAAAAGCACAACAACTAAAAATTGGCAACCAATGCAAAAAAATAAAAATAAATAAATAACTAAGATAAGACTGAAAGTCGAAGTGAACACGAACTAGGGGAGGGGGGGGGTCGTGAATACTTTCGGCGTCGCCCTAAAAAACGTTGGGTTTTAAACCTGCGCTCCAATCCTGAAGATGCATGAGCAAAAGTACACGACTTATCAATACAATATAAAACAGAACACAGATCAACATGGTCAAATATACAAGTATCAGACACACAAACTCCCGAAATAAAATGACGACAAATATGTAGAAACTTGCATTGTTTGCGAAACTTGCAGAAACCACTATCAAAATGCTTGCAGATCACATTTTCCTTTCTGCTTATTTTTAAATTTGTTTCCCTTTTATCCATCACTTTCGTAATTTTTTCAAAAATAATAACAATGTCATCGTCTGGTAGTGACTTCTCCATAACCTTTGTAATCCTTTTGTTTAGTTCATTATCACCTGATAATTTATGTGAAAAACCGGAAGTCACTGGACTATTCCCGAACTCAAGGGCGTCATCAGTAGTCATACTACACGTAGGTATTTGTTTGCTCTCATGGGATACTTTGCAATTAATGCTGGATTTGCTGAACTCTGATAATTGATCCCCTAGTGTAGTAATAATTGCTTCGTTGTTTTTTAAGTCCTCTTGTAATTTGGTGATTTTCGATTTAAGGGTCACTTGATTGTTTTCTAGATTGTAGAGTTCATCTTCCATAAGAAGGCGGTGGGAATTATGGGAATTGATATTTTCACTTAATTTTTTAATTTCCAGATCGCGTTCATGGAGTATATCGTTACCAATTTTTTGGTCATTGAGAAACATGTCAACTTGTTTTTTCAAGTTTTCTATGGCTACTTCATGGTCTGAATTCTTCTCTAACTGGGAATTGTATTTAGCTCGGAGATCAGCCAGCTGTTTGATGTGTTTAGCACAGTCAACACAAGGGGGGACTTGGGAAGCTTGATTTTTTTTTAACTGATTTTGGGGTTGTAGGTTTTGTGGCAGACTTGGGTGTAGAGCGTGGTTTAGAGCCAGGGGGTAGAGAAAGTGGTGTTAAAGGTGGTTCAGGGTCATCATTCAAAGAAAGGGGGGACTGGCAGTTTAAACATAACCACTCACCACATTGTTTTCTCTCCTCAATAGAAATGCCTGCACACTTTGGATGAAACCACTGTTGACACCGACTGCACTGTACTGTTCCACTAGCGGCACGAAGTCTGCACTCTGGGCATGTGAATTTCATGGGCCTTGACATAATAGTGAAACAATAAATCCAGTTAATATAGCTCGAAACTGGTCAATGACTGAAATTTGGATTATAATAACTTCCAAACGGGGTTTCAAAAATTTAACCCAGCATAGGTGTTAACAGGTCAAATGCCCGAAAGAGTCTCCTGACTCTTAGAATTTAGAATTTGGTCTCCTGTGACATACTTTATCGAACGCTTTCGCTAAGTCTAATAATGTCATATCAACGTGGGATCCCATGTCCATAAGTTCTGTGACATGCTCACGAGCATCAATGAGGTTAGTCTCAACTGATCGACTGGGGCGGAAGCCATATTGGCTAGGAGATAGTAGCTTATTCTCATTTAGGTGTTCAATAATGGCTGAGTTAACTATGCCTTCAAGAAGTTTTCCCACTCCTGAGGTGAGACTGATTGGTCGATAGTTGCTGGCTTCATCTCTGCTGCTTCCTTTATGGACAGGTGTAATGTAAGCTTCCTTCCAATCTTGTGGGATAGATTTAGTATTTAGAGGCTTTTGGAATAGTAGGGTGAGAGGATGTGATAGTACTGCATACGTCTCCTTTAAAAGCCGAGGGGACACTCCGTCAGGTCCTGTTGATTTATTTGGGTTAATTTTCTTTAGTCGAGTCTCTACATCTACTTTAGTAATATTGATGGGCGGCATACTTTTTTGAAATTCGTACTGTAGGGGGTCTGGAAGTGGGTATTATCTGCAACTGTGAATACTGAAATGAACTGCTTATTTAATGCATTAGCTATCTCCCTTGGGTCGCAGATTTTTAATCCATCTTGTACAAGTTGAGTCACAGAATGCCTTCCCGGCTTACCTGATGACACATACCTCCAAAATCTCTTAGGGTTAGTTTTTGTTGCAGCTGCCACTGATTCCTCATACTTCTCGGTGGTATTTCTGGTGAGACTTCTCAGCTGGTTACGCGCCTGTTTATATTTTGTGTAGTAGTCAGTCTGGTTTTGATTCTTTGTGTACAGCTTCCAGTATTTCTTTTTTCTGTTCCTAGCCTTTTTAGTTTCTTTTGTAATATACGGGAGGATTTTTGGTTTCCTTTTCCATTTTGTAGAAGAGTGATTTTCAATAGCCTTCAATAATATTCTTTTCATAGTTGTCCATGACTCTTCCACATCTGTATTCTCAATGAAAGACCAATCGCATTGAGTCAGTTCCTGACGAATTAGACTGTAATCAGTGTACACGTGTTTTTTAAATTCTAGTCTTTGGGGATACAGTCTAAATTTGCAACTTATGACAATGTGGTCACTAGCTCCAAATAGTGCTAGGGGCTCGATGCTTATTATAGACTCTTGGTCTTTTGCTAGTAGAAGATGAAGTAGCGAAGGATTCTGACCATTTCTATATCTTGTCGGGAAGTTAACTGCCTGGTACAAGAATGATTAAATAGGCACTCCAGGAACGGTCTTATTAAACTATTTTCGGAAAACCGAATCCGTTGACCCAGTGAATATTTGGGAGATTAAAATCACCAACAATAATTATGTTTCCTGGTAGCTTCATTTTAATATCAATTGAAGTACTCTTAGCAAGTAGGGAGGATTCAAGGCTAGGGGAACTGGGGCTTCTTTACATGTAACCAATGTAAAAAGGCCCACAAGGTAGGAGGACAGATATCCACACTTGTTCAATATATAGCTCATAATCAGAATTAGTATCTTTGCTTCCTACCTTTAGAGAGCTTCGGATGTACACGGCTATTCCCCTTCCTCCTTCTCTAGATAAGTTGGTGACCAAGGTATAATCGGGTATCTGGATCCAGGTATCTCCAAGAGGAGTATTGGTCCATTTAGGTTTAATCTCGCAGAAAGCGTAAACATCTGCTTTTTCAGTCGAAACGGCATATCTTATCTCATGGAGCTTTGACGTTAAACAATCTACGTTACTGAAGACGACTTTCAGACCATTGTTCATCCAATGCGTGCAACTTTTATTTGGGCTGTGTGCGTTGTTATCAAGATCATTACATTCCCCAGACTCTATGCTGCTGTGGTCTGAACCATCACTCATGAAAACAGTCTGCTCGGAAAGAATACAGCTTACTGATCTCGCACAGCAAAAAGATTCACTTGATTCGTCAATAGTACTTATTTCAACATTAGAAGACACAGGGCTATTTACACTACTATGTATATTTCTTTGAGAATCATCTAGTTCGCCTCCATTGCAGCTGGCGCTGCGGAGGCGGGCACGTTTTTGGGACAATTCTGTTGCCTCGAATGACTAGGTTCTCTTCACCATTAGCTCGTCGTGCATGAAGTACTTCATACAGGTTTGTCCTCTTTATACGGTCGGCTTTTGAAACATCATTTCTAAACTGAATTTGGCTGGTCCCTTTTCTCTCATATGACTTTTGCAGGATCACTTTCTTAATTTTTAATCCATCAACCGAAAAAATAATGGGGCTTGCCTTACGCAAATCATTTTCATTCCTGGAGTTATTGGGACTGGCGAGGCGGCAAATGTTTTTTACAGCTATCCGTAATAGGCCGTATTCATTACGTAAGAAGTCACGAATGAATGTCTCATCATTGGGCTGCGGCAATACTCCGAATGCTAGGATATTTAATTTGCGTCTTTGTTTGTCTCTGTCTTCAGCAATTAATATTCTCATGCGGCTCTTGAATTGCTGGTTCATTTCATCTTTAAGAGATTCTACTTGAGATTTGATTAGCTTTTGTAACAGATCAGGACTACTAGCAGTCCCCGGAGCTTGCTCGAGAGAAGCAATGCGAGTCTCCACGTCCTTGAACTTGGCATCAATGCCTTTCTTGAACTCTTCTTTGAATTCACTAAATGACTGTTTAAATGCATTCTTGATTTTAATATTTAGGACCTGTACAGCAGTTATTGCAGGTTCAAGTGGTTAAAGCGTTTTGTTAACTATGGCTTGTATTTCAGCTGCACTAGCGCCACTACGGGCGTTACCTTTACAAACAGGACACTTCAATTTGCCACCTAATCTCCTTGTCATTTTTGTCAGAAGGTTATACTCGGGTTTGCTAATTTCAAGGCAATCGATGCAAAGCCATTGTTTACAAATGTCACAGTTCATTGCACTAGATTCTTCATCCAGATTTTTGTCACAAGCAGCGCAAATGTCTTTGCCTGTTTTTGGGCTTTCTCGAGGCCTTTTTGGTGGCATTCTGCAACTTTCAGGCACTGATATCAAGGCAACACCAAATAAAACGCAACTCAGGAAATAGGTAACAAAACGCAACTTGGATAACAGAACGTAACCGGGAACAAGAGAATGCAGCGCCGCTAATTAGCGTTAGTGTAAACTTCAAACTTTAGGATAAATTCTAGGGAAAAACCCAGCTAAGTCTATAAGAATCACACTATTCCAGATTGATACACGTATTTTTCTCTTATTAGTTCAATATTATCACACCAGTTAATCACTTGTAGCCACAGTTTTCACAATTTTTTTCACAGACAAGCTAAACTAGGTGTATCTTATCCAGATAGAAAATCACCATTGAAAAATCATCTACATTGGCATATATAAATCGTAGAATTCTCCATCTGTTTAGGAGGTCCCCAAAGGTATTTTCAACCACAACACGGGTTTTTGAAAGTTTTGTATTAAACCTCCTAAACCTGAGGAGTATTTGTCTCTGTTTCTTTAAAGGCTGGGACTAATCATGTAAATGGAGGAAAAGCACTATCACCAAGAATGTGATGATCCTGAGAGGGAAAGAGAGATACGTTGTTCTGTGTTGCTTTCAAATATAAACCCGAGTTTTTTAGATCTCTATAATCATGAGCACTTCCAGGAAATCCAGAGCAAATATAGGAAAATTCTTTGTTTTGTAAGCAAACTGCTAAAAGTATGATCGAATGGAATGATTTCCTATTCAAATAAGATACTTGCTGTGCAGCTGGTGCAACTATCCTTATATGACACCCATCAATTGCTCCTATGATTCCTGGAAAACCACTTCTTGCAGCAAATGCAGGAGTCACCCTGTCCATTTCAGCTTGAACTGGCCATTTATTGAACTGTTTTGCTTCCTTTTGAAAATATGTTATGACTGACTGGATAATGAACCAGACATATTTGATAGACCGATTGAATTAGTGAACAAGCATGATTAGCAAGGTACCATAAAGTGATGTATAACATTTCCCTGGATTCAAGTGGTTTGTTTCCTCCACATTAGTTCTGTATAGGCAAGTTTATATAGTGTATCAGGCATTCAAAAGTTTTTTTTTATCCATTCTGAAATATTTTCCCAAGTCCTCATTAACGTATTTTGGTATGACATCACTAACATAGTTTTGCTGACTGTGATTTGATTCAAAGCCACAGAAGCAGAAGTTCATAGACAAAGTTAATAAAAGTTCAGTATCACTGTCATTTGATTCATCAGATGAACTTTCTAGAAGCTCAGTGACAAGTGTAGTTATAGCTGGAAAGATTGATTCCATGGTTTGACCTAAAAAAAAATGTATATATATATATATATATATATATATATATATATATATATATATATATATATATATATATATATATATATATATATATATATATATATATATATATATATATATATATATATATATATATATATATATATATATATATATATATATATATATATATATATATATATATCTATCTATCTATATATATATATATATATATATATATATATATATTATATATATATATATATATATATATATATATATATATATATATATATATATATATATATATATATATATATATATATATATATATATATATATATAATATATATATATATATATATATATATATATATATATATATATATATATATATATATATATATATATATAACTTGATGTTAACCAGATAGGGGAACAGGGTTCCTGCTGTGCTACTGGTTCAGATAAACATTTCAAAATGGGCTGAATTATTTGAATTACTTTAAGCAGGCCTGAAATAAACATGAATAACTTTGCTTTAACCTGGACATGTTTTTTAGTTAGAGGTGCTTTTCTTTGTCGGCCTAATTCTTTGTTCACTGCTCCTGAAAATCTAATTTCAATAGAGTGCTGGGCCTGGACATTCCCATTGGTCAATGCATCCTTACTGGCTGCTGGTGATCCACTGCTCATGATAACCGGTTTCCTAGGGTAAGTGTAAAAGACAATGATAGCTGTTAACTACATATTGTTTATTTTCAGAGCTTTTGAATCTAAATGCAACCATCATTATTTATTTTCTGCAGATATAACCCTATTTCTGTCTGACCTGCCTTAAGAAATTGGCCAAATTGTGAGGGAGGTTAAAGCCCCATTTAAGTTGCTCATGTAAGTAGTCTCGTCAGTTTATTTCTGTTCAAGGTAAAGGTGCAAATTAGTTCCCCCGTAATGTAGGGTGCAGAGACCCAACCAATAAAACCAGGATATACAGTAAGAAGTAATTTGTTTATATCCTGCTTTTACTGGACAGTATATGTGCAACTTTACAGTCCAATTGACTGAATAACAGTAAGAAATAAGTCATTTTTATCAGGGGGAACTAATCTGCACCTTTACCCTGTTTGATCTACTTGCATCCACAATGCAACTGTGACGAGAGCAGTCATGTTCGGAACTTGATCACCAGTCAACTTTCATCGTAGTTTGCTTGATAAGCTTTATTCTGTTTGGTTTACGTATAGACAAAAACCAGAGCTAGGCCTAAATTGAACCCAAATAATTTCTGACAAGACTGAAAATTATGACAAAAGTGAGACAAGACTGATGCAAATTGAATGAGGCTCAAGTCTGGGTTAAGTTAAGCAAAGAAAGACAACAAGATGATTCAGGAAGAGGGGAGATGTAATAATGTATTATCATAGTATTAGTAAGCTGTATATTTTCTTCTCAAATAGGCTATGCCTATCTTCCAAGGATTAAGGAACCCCTTAGTGTGTTACTCTAATCCACCTTTGTAGGCATTACTTCATAATATCCCTATATCTGAGACTATTATAAAAAAACATTCACACCAAATGGAACAACCATAAATATAACTGATCAGAGAGAATTTAGGAGTTTTATCTTATAAAGAATTAGCAATGCCAAAAGTAGAAGGAATTATAATTGATATGTCGTCGAATTAAGGTCCTCTCTGCTTCTTCTTGAGCATCAGGACCTTCTCCTCTTGATCTATGACTTCCTTACAATTGATACAGGAGTCGTGTATGTCATAATTTGAAATTTCTGCTTAGTATTTGATCCAAGAGGCCGTTTCCGCGATTTTCGGCTTCACAAAAACTGTCGATCAACAAAAAGTGTTTCCGCGATGCAGCAAAATTTTGCCATTCGCAATCTTGACTCGCAAAAGGGACCGCGGAAAAAACCCTTAAAGGGTTTTTTCCGCGGTGCCTTTTTGAAAACAGACCCAAGTGACTGAGCAGTCAAGAGGGGGGTCTTTAATTCGTTCATCATCATCATCACGTGAGTAAATGGTTAAACTGCACGTGGTTTTGTAGTGAGTAACTGGTTAAACCATAGTTCTACCACGTAAATATATCAAAATAGTCATATTTTTCTGGTGATTTTAATTATATTGTTCAGTTTTAAGCATCAAAAGTTACAATCCCGAGAAAAAATGATTGTTTTCGAAAAAAAGAGCAAAAACACCTTAAAAGTCATTGAATCTTAAGGAAAATCACACCGTCAGGTTCAGCGTATCAGAGAACATAACTAAAAAGGTTTCCAGCTCTTATCTGCAAAAACGTAGAATTATGAATTTTTTGCCAGAAGAAAGATTATGGATCCGTGTTTATTTTTTTTCCAGGGGTGATCAAATAGATTCAGTGGTCCTAGAATGTCGCGAGAGGGGTCATTCGAACGGAAATTAAAAGTGTTCAATGTGTAGAAATTAAAAGGGCATTTGTTGATTAAAAACAAAATTTTTTAAAAATACAATCACTTTTTACAAAATATGCGTTGCAGCGGTAGCTAGTAAGAGACGATTACGTCAAATGTTAAGAAATTTAATAGCATTTAACTCCTGAAAATACAGTCAGATCAAAACAAAAAGCCTACTATTAGAGCCGCTTAGTCCGAAACCCCTATATAGGAAACTTTCTGTCCCTTGGCCTGAACAATAAGGGAAATATATTGGCTTGAAAATTAAAAAAAGTGGCAACTAATACAGCATTCTGCCTAAACAGCATCTTTTTTCTTTTATTTTTATTTTGCACAGATAGCTTGGCCCTAGAACATTGTAGAGAGTTGTTCAATAGCTCATTTTAAAGGAAATTAATGGAGTTAAAAACCTTTTGTAATTAAAACAAATTAATTTTAAAATAGAATCATTTTTTTACGAAACACTGCATATTTCATTTTAAAGATTGATCAATAAAATGATAATCATAGGCTGTAGCCAAGTCATTTCTTACCATTCGAATTAAGAAAAGCCAAAGACTTTTTCTTGTTTGTAATTGCACATCAAACAAACAACAGATCAGATCAGACCGAGAACAGATCAGATAAGACCGACAATTGTAGAAAAAGCCAAGACAGATAGTCAGAGTGATTGAGAGGTAAATCTGGGATAAGCCCTTTTAAAGGATTGTACATTACATGTTTAGAATCAAAACACATGAACCGTAGAAAGCTGAAAGTGGGTCTTACATAAAGGATCGATATAGTTCATCATAATATATTAAAGAAAGATATATAGCCTATAGTAATTGAATTACAAAACACTCCACTAGACTAACATGAATTGTCAGTCTAGTTAATTATATCTGGGTGGCAGCAGTAGCTAGCAACCTAGTAAGAGTTTAAATTATAATACAAAATTAAATAAAGGATGGGTCTAGTTGATTTTAAATCAGAGGCAACAATATAGTGTTGCTTATAGTTAAGGTCATATGGCTCCAATGTTTTATTATTATTATTAATTTAAAAAACTTTTTCCACAAAATAAGTTTTTCAAATAAAAGTAAAGAAGTCCATTAAAACAAAAATGAGCAAAAATAAAATCAAATAATCTACCAAGCGCGAAACTACCACAAATAAGCATCGATAAATAAATGAAACCCAAACGAACAGAAATTACAATAAATAACCGAGTCAAACTCAAAACGAGCAGAAATTAACACGAGTAGGGCTCAAAACCCCTATGGCTTCCCAAGGCTAGAACATAATTTTACTTTATTGAAAAAAATATTAATGTTTTTACTTTTATTTATAACTTTAATAAATGAAATAATATTAACATTTTGATTACTAAAAATCAGTATATGTATATTAAACAGACAATGCACATTCATTTGTATTTTTTTCACTAAAGTACAAATTATGTTCTGGCCTTGGGAAGGCATAGGGGTTTTGAGCCCTACTCATGTTAATTTCTGCTCGTTTTGAGTTTGACTCGGTAATTTATTGTAATTTCTATTTGTTTTGAGTTTACGTATCGATGCTGATTTTTGGTAGTTTCACGCTTGGTTCGTGGTAGTCTCATCCCTGTTCGTTTTATATTGACATAGTCTTTTCGGGGAAAAAGAAATTAATACTTTAAATCTTTTCGTTTATATTTAAGACTTTATAGTTTGGACTGCTACTTGTATGATGGAGAAAAATTTTCAACAATTTTTAACAACATATACCCCTTTAAAAATCTAGACACAAAAAGTAGTGTTTAATTTAGTTTCATACCTCCTCTAGTTCACCTGAAATAGAAAACTTGATACCATTCGCAAAAAAAATCTGTTTACTTTCTTTGATAGCTTGGATAAACTTCCGCTATTTTAATTTTGTTAAATTTTAAGAGCAGAAGCAGCCCCTAAAGTTTGAACATAATACCCTCAGTCGCTCTTGGGATATTGCTGAGATGCCTTATTGGAAATTAGCATTAACACAGTGAATTTTGATTTAGTCTTATGGCAACATTTAGTTTTTAAACATAATGGGCAAATGGGAGGGTGGGCATGGGATGGGGACTAGTTGCACCCCCCCAATCCCTTTCAAATATTAAAAAGGGCATTAGCCTTTTCTATTTACAATCGAATGAGCCTTTTCGAAGTTCCTACGACAACTCCTTCGATACGATTTGCCCTGGTCTAAACAAAAAAAAAAATAATACATTACACCTAGATCGTTCTTAACTATATAAAGGTCATGCCTTCTAATCACTTTCGACCATTAAGAAGGACACTAGCCCTTTCAATTTCCAATCAAAGGAGCCTTTTTTGAGTTTCTACGAAAACGCTTTCTATAAAAGCTGAGATGCCCCCAGGGCATAAATTACATTCCTTGCCCTAAGGGTTGTAAGGCGTTTGTCATCCTCAAAGATTTAATTTCCAGAACTTTCAACTAAGTTAAACAAAACGGCTATCTTGAAATTTTGATTGGATGTGCTTAGGGAAATGGTGGGCATGAGAGAGGCGTTAGTTGCTCTCCAATCACTTTCAACTATTAAAAAAGGCACTAGCCCTTTCAATTTCCAATCCAATGAGCCCTTTTGAAGTTTCTACCATAACACTTTCAATAAAAACCTTGTATGCCCCCAGGGAATAACCCACAACATTTGCCCTGAGGGCTAGGGGGGGGGGGTTGTTATCCTCAAAGATCTAATTTCCAGAACTTTCAACTCTGTTGAAGAATTGTTATCTCAAAATTTTGATTGGATGTGTTTCGGGAAACGGTGGGTGTGCAAGGGGGGGTTAGTTGCCTTCCAATCACTTCCGAATTTTAAAAAGGGCACTAGCCCTTTCAATTTCCAAGCGTATGAGCCCTTTTTGAAGTTTCTACGACAACGCTTTCTATAAAAACCTTATATGCCCCAGGACATAACTTACAACCCTTGCCCTGAGGGCTCTGAGGGGGTCGTCATCCTTAAAGACATAATTTCCAGACCTTTCGACTACGTTGAAAAAATGGTTATCTCAAAATTTTGACTGAATGTGTTTGGGGAAATAGTGGGCGTGCAAAGTGGCAAGGGGCGCAAAAAACACTGTGCGATTTTTATCTTAACAAAAACTAGACAGATGTGATCTACTGTCAAAGTGACAGGTGCACTGTGCTGCTGCACTTTCTATTCAAATAAAAGTGATTTTAAAACAACGCAGGAATTTCGTAGCTGCTTATAAACTGTCAGATGTATCTCAGGAATGGCACTTGAGAGCTCGGTTTTACCTCCTTTTGTATTACTTTTGGTTTATCACTCATCAGTTGCCATCTGTTCAGGGCTTCCACTATTCCCATATTTTTGGCAATTTCTCCTCAAATTGTTTAGACCTAGGGATGCCAAAAACCCTTGGGCGGAAAGGCAAATCTTCATCCGCTTTTCGGAGCGCCCATGCTTCAGAGCCATACTTTATCACTCTCATCACTGTAGCTTGTAATATTCTAATCTTGGTTTGCAAACTTATCTTCCTATTCTTCGAAACTTTTTTTTAATTGTGAAAAAAAAACTTGAGCCTTGGCTATTCTGCTTTTAAGATCTTCATTACTCCCACCATCTTTACTAATAATACTACCAAGGTAAGTGAAGCTGCCCACCTGATCAATCTTTTCGGTACTCAACGTCACCTTTTCATCTTCACTTATTTCGAGCCTTAGTGTTAGTCTTCTTAACATTAATTTTCAAACCTATTCGAGCACCCTGAACTTGCCAAACCTCTAAAAGCTCATTCATTTTGCTCACACTTTCATCAAGGATACTTAAATCATGAGTAAAATCTAAGTCAAGAAACTTTTTCCTCTCCATTTGATTCCATGGTGTCCCATTGCCTTTCCCGTGCTCCTTGACAACGTCCATTAAAATGATCCAAATAAAGAGGGATAGAACATAATCATGCTTAACTCCTGATTTAATATAAAACCAGCTGCTAACCTCATTTCCTACCTTAACCGCAGCAGTGTTATTCTCGTACATAGCACTAATCACTTTAATGTATTTGTCTAGTATACCATACAAGGGTAAGACCTTTTCCAAAGATCTTCTATCAACAGAATCAAACGCTTTCTCAGATTCTATAAAACTGAGGGCCAAAGGTGTTTGACAACTAAGGTACTTCTCAATTATTAACTTAAGAGTGGAAATTTGATTGACACATCCTCTACCTTTTCTAAAACTGCACTGTTCTTTTCTTAAAAATCTGTTTACATCATCTCTCAGTCTAAAAAGGTTTCCTAAAATCGTTAGGTACTTCCTCTTTTTCAAAAATCATATTCATAATCTTCAGTAACTTATTTCTAACCTCATACTCACCATATTTAAGAAACTCATTTACCACACTATCAGCACCTGGAGCCTTATTGTTTTTCAATCCTTTTATTACTGTCACTAATCCTTCCTCACAAAACAAATCTTCCTTCACATTCAAGGTATCAAAAGGTTTTTCATTTTCCTCTATATCTATTCCTGCAACTCTTTCTTGGTTTAGCACACTTTTAAAATATTCTGTCCATCCCTCCTAACTCTTTCCTTATCACTAACTGTGGTCCCCTTCCTTCTTTAACTGTGACAAGTCCTGATTGACTACTCCCTCTCAATTTATTGCTGGCTAGTACAATATTTGACTCTAATGTCATCTAGCTGAATCTTCCAGATCCTCGACAATTTTGTCTATGGCCTCCACTTCGCACCTCCTTAGTTCATATTTTAATGCTCTCTCCACTTTCTTTACACTACTTTTGTTTTCATATTTTCTTTCACTTGGATGATTCTTGTACAAACCCCTGTTCCTCTCAATTAAACATAAAGCTTTTTCACTAATATTCCTAGCTGCAGTCCTAACTTTCTTCCCTAAGACACAGTCAGCAAATTCACAAATTGTTTTTTCTAAAATTAATCCAACCATCTTCCACATGGTCAAATTTTAAACTCTCGAGTTTATCATTCAACTGTTCCTGGAAAGTTTCTCTCAAATTTTGACCCTTGAGTAATTTCCCGGGAAGTAGTTACCGTTCCAAAATTTTAGCTTTAAATTAACCCTAGACACTACTAGATGGTGATCTTTTCTTTTAACATCAATAACAGCACTCCTATATACCTTAGTATCCTATATTGGTCCTACCAGTGTTCGTTTTTTTATAACATAATCAATAAGGTTTGTTGTCTTACCATCACATGAATACCATGTTAACTTATGGGTTATTTCATGATCAAACACCGTATTGGTTATAACTAGATTTTTATACCTACAAAATTGCAAAAGTCTGTAGCCATTTCTGTTTTATTTTCCTACACCAAATTTACCTAAGCTAGGATACTATCTATTCGTATTTCTACCGACCTGGGCGTTGAAATATCTTATCTAAAACATCATATTTCTACCTGGTACCCCATCTATTTTCTCCTGTAACTGCAAGTAAAATTTATCCAAGTAACTAGCATCTCCGTCAGTCGGTTCTACAGATACATATGCTGCTATAACTGATACTATGAACTATTTAGTCATAAAATGAGCAATTAATATTCTATTATTAATGCCTTCCCAGCATAAACAAGACGTAGGATCTTTCTTATTCATCATGAGCCCTACTCCTTGTTTATGTACGCCATTTGCACTTTACTGAAAAAATATAAGATGTTGTACTTTTTTTACTTTAATAAATAAGAAAATATAAATACTTTAAGGAATTAATATCTGTATATGCATTCCATGTTAATTTACTTTTTTAAAGCAAAATCCAAATTATGTTCTGGTCTTGAGAAGGTATTCTGGTTGTCAACCCTACTCATGTTAATTTCTGTTTATCTTAGGTTTTACATATTTATTGATGGTGATTGTAGTAGTTTTAAGCTGGGAAGATTTTTTGAATCTGCTCATTTTAGGTTTAATGAAGCTCTTTACTTTTCTTAGAAACAATTATTTTGTGAAAAAAGTTGTTTATAATGTAAACAATGTATTGCGTTAACATATAATGTAAACAACGCATTGCATAATATAAAAAACGTATTAGATTTGTTTCGTCTGTGGTAGCACCCACGTAGCCCTCTTATTCAGAAAAATAGCACGACTTTAAAGAAAGACGACAGCACCGGCAATCTGTGGTGATTTAAAAACTCTTGATAGTTCTAACAATTGATTAACTTTTTAAAATGGAAGGTTTAATCAGCGTTTGAGTGAGTATTTTCTTCATCTATGTTGTTTTCGATTGAATGAAAGCGATAAAATGTAATGGCCCAGAATTCTGGGCAATGGGACACATCTTCATTGCATGGTTTAGCCTAGGCCACCTGGCCAGGCCCTATTATTACTTTTCCTAGGACATTTTGTAAGGCAAGTTTTTTTCTTTACCTTAATTCACACTTTGCTAATAAAAACAAGCATAACTAAAAAAAAGGATGTTTCTCTTGAGAGCAATACAGTTTTTAACTAATTTTGGGGAAGGTGCCCAATGGATATTCTTTGAAAAATTACATTCTATAGAGTGTACAAATAATATCCAGCTACACTCTGTATCAAGATAAAATATCATGCTAGACAGATAATAACAATTTTAAGACTCTTACACCTTTACCTCAGGGTGACCAGACATCCCACATTAGGCCCATTTTTTAGCACTAAGATCTTACATCTTTCTGCAAAGATTATCGTTTTTCAACTCATCTTTGTTCTAAGATCTTACAACTTGCTGATGTTGACAAAATATGTGAAAGATGCCATCTTTCTGCCATAAAGAACAATGATGAGAGAACTTTGATGATCTACTCATCATTGTTCTCAGACCACTGATCAGAGCAGAATGATGAAAGATGTTTGCACAAAAATGACCAAAGATGTAAGATCTTTGTTCAAAGATTTCACTTTTAAGTGTTTTCTGACAAAAGATGTAAGATCTTAGCACATTGATGAGCAAAAAAACAGGCCTATTGTGTGGGACAGTCCCAGATTCCAAAACCTTGCCCTGCATTCAAAAACATTCTGCAAAATGTCCTTCTTTTTAAAAACAATTCAAAAAGATTCAAACATTTTTAGATTAAAAAAAAAAAAATAGAATTACTTTCATAAGTTAAATTTTTTTTCCATATATTCATAAATATGTTTTAATCTCAATGAAAATGTTTTGATAAAAGCAGACACAGGATTTGCCCTATTGCTATTAAGTGTGATTTATTGTACTATAAGGTAAACCCCTAGCCAAGATGCTTGTGGCAGCTTGCCTTGGTTGCCCTCCCTGCCCTTGAATGGCTCTGAATTCAAAGTAGGCAATGTTTATGCCATAATGAAAAAGGGATTCAAAAGAGATTCAGTTGGAGTTGGATGTTCTGCTGACGTCGCCAACAATTCTCTTCAAAATTCCTGTGACTTATTGCCAGTTATTTGAACCACTCAAAAACTATTTCATCAGTAACAAAAGTCCAGCAGCCTTAGTAACATTTTTTACAGATCCTACATCTGAAATTTATCTACTCTTCATTCACAATCAAGCTGCAATTTTTCAATCCACTATTAAAAACATGGAACACAATAAAACAACAATAATGGAAGTGGGAAAAGAGTTGAAAAATTTACTTTTGAAATTCAATTTGAGAGCTGAGATGAAATTTATTCCAACTATCTTAGGAAAAATGATCAGCAATGTTTGTGAAACAAGTGGAAATCAATGGACCACTGAATTGTTTACAAAAACATTTGTAATTTCTATGAAAACATTGTTAATTACTTGGAAAAGTATTTAGCATACCTCATTGAGTTCAATTGCTCCCAATGGATTTTAATGAAAGCACCACTGGAATGGTCAGACATTGGTGATTCCATTGACTTGTACCACAAATACACAAATGACATGACACTTGATGAGTCCAAGATGTTCAATGAGTTCATTTACACCCAGAATTTCTGTAATGCAACCAAAATGGAAACATGGTCTGAGGAAGAAATGCTGATTGATTTGATTTGGGTGGAAATATTTGCATTTTGAAAAGGAATCCATTCCATTCAACAATTTAGTCTTACTTGTAGAGTTTTTTCATTAGTCTGCTTGGCACAAATGCAGCTTTAGAAAGAGTTTTTTCTTTGATAAATAACTTTTGGACTGATGAAAAATCACAATTGCAACTGGACACACTGAAATCTTGTGTGTTTGTCAAGTTTAATGGAAAGAAACTGTGTGATGAGTTTAAGAAGGAAATCAAAAACAATGTTGTATTACTAAAAAAGGTGCATTCATCAGCCAGGTATGATTAAAATAAAAATATAATGACATGAGAGAATAAAAGTTTAAGAAACATTTTTGAGTGTTTTTATGAAACCAAACACACTTCCTACTCCTTCCAGCACTCTTCAAATTTTGGTATGTCCTGCATTGGGTCTGAGAAAATCTGGTCACCCTACTTACCTACCTAGCTGAATATTTGACTGTCTATGCAATATACAGAATATCTACCTAGTTGGATAATAACATGGCTTAGTATTCAGGATGCATATCCAAATAGGCAGATAAGAAGATTCTCTAAGCAGTTTGGGGTTAATATCCAACTAGCCAGATAATTCATTTCTCTTAGGCACAGCATGAACATCTAACTAGGTGGATAATAGCAAGTCTTAACACTCCTGATATATATCCAGCTAGGAGGATAAGTAACTTCTGGAATACCACCAGATGGCTAATTTGACAGTGTATATATATACAAATCTTTAATTTAGCCAACCAGTATTTTAAAATGTGTAGAATAATCCTAGTTATCACATTTTGAAAGGGGAGAGACTTTATCTTCACTTCTTTCCTTGTTTTTCCAGTTTTTCTAAGAAATTCATGGATTTCTTAGGACCTATATATTCACAGAATATATACCCCCACCCCTCCTAATGTGCAAATATATACCTAGAGTTGCATCCTCAATCTAAATATAACATCCATTTGCATCAAAAATGAACTTTACTTCCATATTAGCCATATGGTTGATGTCTGTAAATTCCATTATATAGTTTTGGGATAATATCCAACTAGCCAGATAAATTGTTTCTCTTAGGCACAGCAAGAATATCTAACTAGGTGGATAATAATGTAGCTTAGTGTTTCTTAATATATCCAACTAGGCAGATAAGAAGATTTTCTAATCAGTTTGGGGTTAATATCCAACTAGCCTGATAAATTGTTTCTCTTAGGCAGAGAGAATATCTACCTAGTCGGATAATAATGTTGCTTAGTGTTTCTGATATATATCCAACTAGGAGGATAAGTAAATTCCATTATACAGTTTTGGCATAATATCCAACTAGCCAGATAAATTGTTTCTCTTAGGCACAGCAAGAATATCTAACTAAGTGGATAATAATGTAGCTTAGTGTTTCTGATATATATCCAACTAGGCAGATAAGAAGATTCTCTAAGCAGTTTGGGGTTAATATCCAACTAGCCAGATAAATTGTTTCTCTTAGGCAGAGAGAATATTTACCTAGTTGGATAATAATGTTGCTTAGTGTTTCTGACATATATCCAACTAGGCAGATAAGAAGATTTTATAAGCAGTTTGGGGTTAATATCCAACTAGCCAGATAATTCATTTCTTGTAGGTACAGCATGAACATCTAACTAGGTGGATAATACCAAGTCTTAACACTCCTGATATATATCCAACTAGGAGGATAAGTAAATTTTGTTGGGCTATGCAGTTTTGGGATAATATCCAAGTAGCCAGCTAAATTGTTTCTCTTAGGCACAGCAAGAATATCTAACTAGGTGGATAATGCTGAGTCTTAGATCTTCTGATATATATTTAACTAGGCAGGAAGTTTTTTAACCACCTAGTTGGATTAATATCAGAAGGGCTAGGACGAAGTGTTATCCACAAAGTTAGATGCTCATGCTATGTCTAGGAGAAAAAATTGTCTGACTAGTTGGATATGAAGAATTTACTTACCTGTCTAGGATATATATATATATATATATATATATATATATATATATATATATATATATATATATATATATATATATATATATATATATATATATATATATATATATATTATATATATATATATATATATATATATATATATATATATATATATATATATATATATATATATATATATTATATATATATATATATATATATATATATATATATATATATATATATATATATATATATATATATATATATATATATATATATATATATATAGTATTTTTCTTTTAAATTTTAATTATTTTCCTAGTTGGATAATTTTGGCAATAACTAAGTATGGTTGGATATTATTTTTACATTCTATAGAATAGAAAATTTTAGATATTATTCATTGGGTATACTCCCCTAATTTTGACCTTATACCAGTGTTTTAGCTCAACATAATCCAAAAACAAGTAGGAGAGGTAAAAAATAAAGTATATTGGATATAGATATGGTTTTGAAATAACTATAAATAAGTAGCTATATCAAATAATTCTTTAAATTAAAAATGCACATGGAAGCCACAAACTACTTCTTCTAAAGTTTTGTCATTGCTCAAATCTCAGATGTGGTTATTGTAGCATTATGTGATGCCTTGCTCTTATGCTTCTGATTGTGCACAAGCTTGCTATTATATGCTTATGCTTATTTGCCTTGATACGCTTATGCTTGATTTGCTTATAGTGTTCTTTACTTTAGGTGCCTGGGTTTTAAATAAAGATTTATCTGGAGTGAAATAAGGTCCATGCTGGAACTGTTCTGCTTGGCATCAGTGATGGTAATTTGAAACATCACTGTGTTATGGGCCCAGTGAGACTGTCCCACTTATATTTTCATGGCTTGTTGTTCCATTCTTATCAAGTTTCGACTTAAAGAAGGCACTAGTGGGTGTGGTGATGGTTTCATCTTGAAGGTTGTTCCAGTTGTTGGAAACATGCTTGGTAAATTTTTTTTGGCACATCCTGGTCTTCACTCTTTGCTTTGCTAGCTTCTTCAAGTGTCCTCTAGTGTTGTGTTGGCCTCTATGTTTTGCAAGGAGGGTGTTGTTTGGTTGACTATTATTTTTGTAGGTCAGCATCATATCACACCTTCAACATCTGAAGACCAGTGTTGGTAGTTTTAGGTGCTTCAGTCTCTTACCATACTGCATATTTTGCAGACCTGTGATGCATTTGCTGGCACATCTTTGAACTCCTTCAGTTTTTCTGGTGTCATGCTTGTAGGAGGTGGAGGTTCCAAAATCCAAAAACAGCCTAACATTAGCCTCCTAAAGTCTCTGGAAGACAGTACAGGAGCAGCTGGAGATAGTGCATTTCAGCAGGCCTAGACTTGAGTTAGCTTTTGACACTGCTTGTTGCCAATGCCTTTGGAACTTCAGTTGCTGATCAAAAAGTGCTTCCAAGTCTTGGTCTTCATGACTGGTTTGTAGCTGAATATCAGACTGCAACTTCTTGTCATGCATGGTAAACTGGTGGTGAGGATTGTTGTTGCCAAATTGGAGGACACTGCATTTATTGATATTGAACTCTAGCAGCCATTTGTTTGTCCACTTCTGGATTCTCGGGAGGTCTGATTACAGGCTTTGTTGAACAGCTGGTCCATAAGTTTGGAGTCCTCAGCATAAAGTGTGATGTTATTTGTGGCTTCCTTTGTCATATCATTTATGTAAATGAGGACAAGGGTGGGGCCTAGGATAGTACCCTGAGGAACTCCACTGACAATGTCACATGGTTTGGAGAATACTTTATCACCATTATTGGTGAAAAGTTGGACCTGCTGCACTCAGTCTGTCAAGAAATTCATCACCCACTCTACTACAACAGTATGGATGCCAACTGTCAATAATTTGGTCCTAAGGTGTCCGTGGGGCACCTTGTTGAATGCTTTGGCAAGGTCAAGCAAATTAAGGTCAACAGGGACTCCCCTCACAAGAAGGTCAGTAATGATATTGTAAGTTTCAAGTAAGTTTGTCTCCACTGAATTCCCCAGAAGGAAGCTGTGCTGGTCTGGTGACAGTATACTGTTGGACAGAAGATGTGTCAGAATTTTGGCATTCACAATGTATTCCAGCGTTTTTGCTACAGCTGAGGTAAAGCTGATTGGCCAATAATTCTCTGCATTTGTCTTGTCACCTTTCTTGAATATTGGTGTAATGTGAGATCTTCCAATCCAAAGGTACAGTCTTTGAGTCAAGGGACTTCTGAACTATTTGACATAGTGGAATTGAGATCTCATTAGCCAGTTCTTTTAGGAGCCTTGGATGGCTGTTATCCAGCCCTGCTGACTTGTTAACATCTAGTGCTTCAAGTCACTTTGTGATGGACCTCATAAAAATCTTGATAGGTGGCATAAGGTTTGGTAAACTCTACACTGGACTGCTGGGGAGAGGACTGTCAGGTTCATTGGTAAACACTGATGCAAATTTCTTGTTGAGTAAGTTAGCAATTTCTTGCATTTCAGTAACTTCCATGCCACCAGATTTGTTAAGCTTCTTTATTGAATGTCTAATATGATGTTTGCTAGATATGTAGTTCCAGAACCTTTTGAGGTTTCTCTTGCTATTGTCTGCAAGATTAGACTCAAAGTTTGAATAGAGTTGTTTAGTGAGATTTGTAGTTTGTTTTGAGCCTTTGCAAACTTCTCATAGTGATCATCTTTCCCCATTTTGTGGTTCTTTCATTTGCTTTGTTAAGGAAGATTGCTTTTCTAAGATAAAATTCTAGTTTAGCTACTTTTGGCTATTTTGCAAAGGGGTTAGGTTATAAAAATGAAACTCAGTGACTAAACTCAGTGATCCACAGACTAAACTATGGTCTGGGAAGGTATTTTGAAGTACCTATTTTGTTTTAATCTTAGGACTCCAGCTATACATAAGGAAACATGTTAAGAAAACAATCCATGCTTCATAATATTTAGAATAATCCTAGTTAACACATTTTGCAGGGAGAGAACATTTACTTCACTTCTTTCACTGTTGTACAAATGTTTTTAACAAGTTTCTGAAAAATAAACATGAATTTGACTGTATTTTTCCATTTTCAAATATTCTATATATCTTATGAAACACACTCTCTCTCTCTCTCTCTCTCTCTCTCTCTCTCTCTCTCTCTCTCTCTCTCTCTCTCTCTCTCTCTCTCTCTCTCTCTCCCCCTCTCTCTCTCTCTCTCTCTCTCTCTCTCTCTCTCTCTCTCTCTCTCTCTCTCTCTCTCTCTCTACTGGAAGTGGATTTTTCTTCTTTTTATTGTAAAGCAGCCCAGACGGCTTAAAGAGTTGGGACACCTGCCTCAATATGAAGACGCCAACGTTGGTGATTCTACTTTTGAGACACTCCTATTCTTTGCAAAACTCCCCTTGCCTCGAGCAGCATTCCAAGTCCAACTTCTGTTCCCACGATTTTATTGGATATGCTATTTTACCTGAGGTTGTGACAAGAGATGTAAAAGTATAAGCAGTTCTGTTTCTCTGAGAATAGCCTTCCTTGCTGTGCTAATTATCTAGCAAGTCAAATGGAGGTCTATTGGCGAGTATCATCATCCTGATAAAGTTTCTGAAACTCTTGGTGCATATGACATCTGCTTTTTTTCCAATTGTCCCATAACTCTTTGATTTTATTGTGTTACCATGACATCTGCAGAGCGTTCATTTTGCAAGCTAAAGCAGATTAGAACATATCTGAAAAAATCAGACAGGAGAGGGCAGGTTGAATGGTCTTGTACACATGTCTCTGAATTACAATATCAAGGTGGATTTTTTTTTTATTATTAGCATAGTAATAAATAAGATTTAAAAGGGGACTATGGCAGTATTATATTTAGTTTCTGGTAAGTTTCTGGACTTCTGGTAGCCTTTAGCCGGCGTGTCTCCCCAAAAAAGAAAAGTAAATACGCCACTAAGGGCCACATTAGTAATTATTATATACTACCACGCCAAAAATTCAAGATAGACTGATATATGTATGAAAATACTAAATTTTTCCATTATGTATTTACTTACTTAAAGCTCTTGCTCGGCAGCGTCGCCAGCGTAGAGGGAACCAGTCGTCAGCGCCGTCAGTCTTCTCCAGAGTGGTCGGTTCAGGGCGAGGGTTGTCGCTTCAGCCGGGTTGATGTTTCTGGAGGCGAGCCGATCACGGATAACGTCCGCCCATCTGGTGCGTGGTCTTCCCCTAGGACGCCTCCAGCCGTTTGAAGCTGGGTCAAAATCGAAGATGAGCCGGGCGGGTGTTTGGGCAGGCAGACGGAGCAGATGATCATACCAACGCAGCGAGCGAGACTCAAGCTGCTCGGACAGGGGTGGGAGTTTGAAGGACCTGAGGATTTCCGAATTTCGTACCCTGTCGGAAAATCGGGAGCGTTCGATTTTTCGGAGGTGTTTCGTCTTGGTGGCATCTACCTTCAGCGTCTGTGTCTGAGTCAGCGACCAAGTCTCGGCAGAATAGAGCATAACGCTGGCAACCGAAGCAGAATATATTCGTGCTTTGGTGAGGCGGCTGATCTGGGGTTTATGGAAGACTGTTTTTAGAAGGCGACCGAAGACAGAGTTTGCTTTTGCCGCTCTTGCTGATATTTCGGCATCTAGGCTTCCGTTTGAGCAGACAATTGAACCAAGGTAGGTAAACTGCTTGACTACCTCTATAGTTTGGCCACAAATTTCCACAGATGACAGGGGGTTGGACGGCGTTTTCTCAACGGGCATTATCTTGGTCTTTGACCAATTTATTTTCAGACCGAGTTTCTCAGCGGCAGAGGCCAGTGTTTCCAGTGTAGTTTTGAGGTCACTAATGTTTTCACATATTAGCGCCACGTCGTCGGCAAAGTCGACGTCTGAAAGAACTCTTCCAGCAAAGCCTATGCCAAACGACTGCACCTGCTGTGTTTTATTCAGGATGTGGTCTATTACACAGTTAAAGAGCTCAGGTGCAGCAGCACATCCTTGCCGGACATCATTTTTAATTTTGAAACATCCAGAAGGCCGTCCATTTACGATCACCGCACTTTCAGTGTTATTATACAGTTCTTTGAGGAGACTGACGATTTTCGTGGGTACGCCAGCAGACTGGAGGATTAGCCATAGTAACTGCCTATCGACAGTGTCGAAGGCAGATCGAAAATCGACAAAAGCAATGTACGCCTTCCTCTTATATTCAAGAGTTTTCTCTACTAGCTGTCTAATCGTATGGATTTGCTCGGTGGTGGACCTGTCTGGCATGAAGCCAGCTTGCTGGGGGCGACGGAGGGCATGGAGGTAGCCTGTTGCCCGTTTGAGAAGCAGCATAGCAAAGAGCTTTCCAGGAACTGAGAGTAAAGTTATGCCACGATAATTGCTACATTCTGCTTTGCTTCCCTTTCTCTTGTAGATTGGTACAAGTAGGCCCTTCTTCCAGTCTGAGGGGATTTTTTCAGAGTGCCACACAAGGTTAAACAGCATTTGTAGCCAGAGGATCATGGCTGGATCCCCATTTTTAAGGAATTCCGATGTTAGGCCACCTATTCCTGGCGCTTTGTAATTCTTTAGCTTGCAGGTGGCAGCTTTTATCTCCTCCGCTGTAAATTCAGGACCATCAGGAGCAGGTATGGTAGTAGCCGCAGCAGCCGCTAGCTCGTGGTCCGTCTGGTCTGGTGGATCTGAGTTGAGCAGTTTCTCAAAGTGGTCCTCCCACTGGCGGAGGCATTGTGATTGGTCGTAGATATTCTCACCGCTAGCGCTTCGAAGGTATGGCGTAGTTTGAGTGTACTGACCTGACAGCTCACGAAGAATCTTGTAGGTGGCTCCACTGTCCTTTTTCTTGGCGGCCTCTTGCAGTTCGGATGCCTTGCTGTCAATAAAAGCCTTTGCGGTCTTTATGCAGCATGGAATTGCTCTCTTTGTTTAGCAGTCTGTATATAGCTATGTCCCCGCCAAGACGTGCTTCTCGCCTGAGCTCTATGATGGCAAGGGAGTGATTACTGATCCAGTCCTTTTTCTTCCGTTGCCTCATTCCAACAACGTCAGTTGCTGCCGCAAGAGTGTTCTCTTTGAAGGACTTCCATGCAACTTCACTATCATCGCATTGGCCGAGGACCTCAAATCTGTCGGATATCTCCACATGGTACCGCTCAGCCAGAGCGGGGTCCTGTTGGATGCGACCGGCATCAATTTTCCGAGAAGACTGGCTGCTCTTCATAGCTTTGAGGCGGAGCTTAATTTTGGCTGCTACCAGCCGGTGGTCGGTGTTCCCGAGCTCAGCGCCACGGTAGGTGTGGCAATTCTGGACAGGCGACAGCCATCGTCGACGTACGATGATATAGTCGAGCATCTTCTTTGTTGATCCATCATTGCTATACCAGGTGTACTTGGCTATATTCGGTCTCTGGAACCATGTGTTCGCAATCGTTAGATTGTGGGCCAGACAACAATTCAGCAGCCTCTCTCCATTATCGTTTAGGCTATCCAATGTAACAGGTCGAACAGCGAGATCCTACAGGCCTGATTCGTTTGAAACACTTGCATTCAAGTCTCCTAGGAGGAGGAGGTAGTCATGAGGAGGTACAGAAGATAGTTCAGAACTAAGTAGGCTATAGAAATCGTCTTTGTCTTCTTCATCAGCGTCGTTTGTGGGGGCATAGCACGTAATGGCAGTTATTTTGCCGTGCTTCCCATCGAGTCTTGGTGTCAGGAGTCTAGGCGATACTGGTTTGAATGACAGGAGGGCCCTACGTGCAGCACTGTTCAGTACTAGGCCAACGCCTCCTCTTCTTTGGCTACCGCCAGACCACAGCAATGTGCGTCCTTCACCTATGTCCTCTTCACCATGTCCAGGGAGGTGTGTTTCGGTAACTCCAGCTATTGTGACTTTATATTTTTTTAGTTCTTTTGCTAAAAGAAGCTTCGAACCGGGTTGGTTCAGCGTCAGGACGTTCCAGGTGGCCACATTGGTGCCACCTTGGTCAACGATGTTCAGAGGGGATCGTCTTTGGGCGGTCCGGGGTCGAGGCGAGATTTGAGAAGACATATCCGAGGCTGAATTATATCTGATTCTATTCGTAGCAATAAGGGTTTCGGGAGGAGGGCTGCCAACCCAACCGTCCCTAGGTGCATTTGGTTCCCCGGTGGCTAGCCGGATATCCAGAGGCACGTGGAGGGTCGTTCATCATGCGCCAATTTGCATGGGAACTATCTCCGGACGAGCACCACTACCTCATGTGGAGGGGGCAACATGAGTCCTGGAGGGGGCAAGACAAAGGCTCCCTGGGAAAGGTTCCAGTAACTCTTGGAGGGATACCTCATGGCACCTGCTATGCTCGAACTCTGTTCACTAGGTCTTCATCCAGAAGATGACCACCAACAGTGATAATTGGTGGAAAAAGTGTATATAATAGTTTAAATGTGATATTTTGCTTTTAACTTTTCTTTGAAAATCTATTTTTGGGATTTTTTTTTCTAATTAATGTTAAGAACGCGGAGAAGAAACTAAATTTATTCTATGACTGCGCTATGTATCTTAGATATAAATAAAGCTTGTGAAGGATAAAAAAAAACAGTAATTAAGTCAATGTAAAGGCTAAAAAGCATACAGTTTTTAAGGCAATACGATACAACAGATAAATCTGTATCTAAGATTTAAACAAAAATACTGGTTTTTCCATTTACTGATATCTTTTCAATTAAATGCCTGGGACTTCTCTGGGTCATATTGAAAACTTCACATGGAAGAAACCTTGACCAGACTTCATATAAAATGTTGTATGTGATATAAGAACTGTGATACTATGTCTGATATGTGTTTATCTATGCACTTGTTGATTCATCCTCTGCCAAATAGATGTATTTGTCTCTTATTTTTCAGATTTGGTTAAACCTCCAGGATGGAATGTAAAACATGTCAAAAACAGCTATTTGCTGTCAAGGATGTTATTTTTTATAAGCAAGAAGAAAGCCAGATTCATCTTTCATTAAAACCTGAAACTCGGAGCACTGTTGAACATCAATCTTTGACCTATAGCAAAGGGAAAAAATTTACTGATGTGAACTGCAAGCACTGTTCCAAAACTATTGGCAAAGAGCTCCCCTACGGTCCAAACAGTGCACTTTTTGTTACTTTTGGTATCGAAAAAGTCCTTTTGATGCACAGACAGTTACCATCAAAGTCAACATGGCGTACAAGTATGAATCGTTTCCCTGAAATTGAAGTAAGAAATGCAAATCAATTCTTTGGAAACCCTTTTGTTGTTACTCCTGTTTCTAAACAAAAGAGTTTAGCTAAATCTATACAATATCCAGATCCGAAGAACTTGGAAAATTTCAGCTGGTATATGCCCGAAAGTGATAAAGTTCCCAGAGACTATCAAATACAATGCTACGTTGAATCCTTGCTACGTGACCTTGTAGTTGTTATTCCAACAGGTGCTGGGAAAACCTTAGTTGCAGCAATGTTAATGAAGAAAATGAGGCAGCTGAATCCTGACCATTTGGTGTTGTTTGTGGTTGATCGGGTACCACTAGTGTTTCAGCAAGGAGAAGCTATTGAAGTTGACTCAGGATTAAGGATGTGTCGAATATGTGGAGAAAATAAGTCACCAAGAATCATACGACGACTCCAAGGTGGAGCTTTTGATGGACTTGTTTGCACAGCGGGAGCTTTGATAAGTTGTCTTAAGAGGTGTGTATCCTAGATGTATTCTTATGTGTATATGCTATTTATTTATTTTGTTTGATTTGAGCTTTTTAATCACAATAATCCCTGATCTGAGTCATTTTGTGCATAATGTGTTTTTTTTTGCTGTTTGTCCTTGATGCTGGCTATTCAAGTAAGGGTTCATCCTCTTTCAAATGCATGCTTACTGTAGTGCTAATAAATAAGTTATTTCACTTTTGCATTCCTTTTACTAAATATTTACGTATATATATATATATATATATATATATATATATATATATATATATATATATATATATATATATATATATATATATATATATATATATATATATATATATATATATATATATATAATATATATATATATATATATATATATATATATATATATATATATATATATATATATATATATATATATATATATATATATATATATATATATATATATATATATATATATATATATATATATATATATATATATATATACGTAAATATATATATATATATATATATATATATATATATATATATATATAATATATATATATATATATATATATATATATATATATATATATATATAAGTTTATTTACCCACCATATACTAAAGATTATAGTGGAGCAAGGAAAAATAAAAGGAAAAAACTAAATACATCAATAAAAAGCAACACTTAAGTTATTATTGGAGAAAAACGCTGTCTTTTCAGTATTACTTTTATCATAGACTCCTTGCGGATTCTGGACCATTTTTTGACTGGATTCGTAATTCCATGTTTTTCAAGACGGGAATTCCTGTGCCGCTTGGGAATAAACAACAGAAACTTTGCGCATCTAAAATAGCACTTATTAATTTTTCTATGTCACTTTCGGCAAATAGATGAGCCGCACCGGCGAAATAAATGACGTGATATTGGCAAACTGAGTTATAAGTAGAGAGGGGGGTACCAGGGGGGTAGAGAGGGGGCTTGTTACGTATGGTTTTCCCCGTTACATAACAATTCGCCCTTGAGATTTCGTATATAACGGACATGCAATGTGATTAAATTATCAGAAAGTACTGTGAGACAATGGATAGAACAATTAACACAATTGATGAGCTTGAGGCCTTGGCAGCCGCAATTTACCATGTAAGTGCATTTTTATTTTCAAACGAATTTTCCTTGGACGTCCTCCAGTATATTCAGCTAAAACGTAAATATATTCCTTTACCCCAAACCCCTTCCCCCCCCCAAACCATACAAACATCATTATAATCAATGGAAAACATAAAATATATTCTTTTTACCCTAACCCCCTCCCACACTGTTTTACAATCCCAAATTCTCGCAAAAAGAAATAATTATCCTTTCGTTAAATTTTGGCTTTTCTCAATTGTAATCTTTTCTCTAACTGAGACATCCATCGCTCTGTTGTTATTAGCCCGCTCTGATTTGACACAAGGCTCTCCGGCGCGAGGCCTATAATTAGCTCTGACCCTTTTTAAAGCATTTCCTGCTCGTTAGCAGTTTAGTTTCCATAGATTTCACAGATTCAAAAGGACGCGACTAAAAACATGTTTTTATTTATTGGATAACTGAAAAAGAACCATAGCTTAGATCAATGCTTCGATGTTTGACTAAATATTCACATTTTCAACGTTTAGTATTAGGGGGGGATTTTCTTCAAACAAACTAGGCCGGCTTTTGAACGGCTCAGTGAGCCGTAATTCTCAGATTCAAAAGGATGCGATATCTTTCGGTGGGGGGAGGGGATATTTTTCCATGTCTTTTCTCAGGGATATTTTCCGTGGGGATTATTTTCCTCGGGGTGTTTTTTCTGGGGGTGGGGTAAATACCAGCTATCGAAAAAGGATAAGGAAAGATAAAAAAAATACCGTTAATACTTTAAAAGCATCAAACAAGGCATGCTCAATGCAGATTAAAACCAGAAAAGAACAGAAACGCCTAAAATAAGAAATTAGGCTGACTTATATAGGCTGAATTTTGAACGGCTCAGTGAGCCGTAATTATTCTTTCTAGGATTCAAAAGGATGCGTTATCTTTCGATGGGGGGAGGAGATATTTTTCCATGTCTTTTCTCAGGGATATTTTCCGTGGGGATTATTTTCCTCGGGGTGTTTTTTCTGGGGGTGGGGTAAACACCAGCTATCGTAAAAGGATATGGAAAGATAAAAAAATACCATTAATACTTTAAATGCATCAAACAAGGCATGCTCAATGCAGATTAAAACCAGAAAAGAACAGAAACGCCTAAAAATAAGAAATTAGGCTGACTTATATAGGCTGAATTTTGAACGGCTCAGTGAGCCGTAATTCTTCTTTCTTAGATTCAAAAGGATGCAATTAGTATATTTCACGAAATTTTTTACGTTGTGCCCTCTTAGTGATAAAGGCTTTTCTAGACAAAATTATATGGATGATGATACTAACTTTCTTTCTGTAAAAAAGGGGCAAATTATTTCAATACTAACTTTTTTCTCTTCTTTAAGGCAAATTATGAAGAATGTATGGCGCCGCCGCCCGCTAAGAAAGCCAGAGAGGGTGTGGCACCCCCATCAGTGCCAGCCCCTATGCAGTCATGTAGAAAGCTAAAAAGAGAGTGGATGACTGCTCACATGATGGTGAGCCACGCTGCTCCAACTCCCCAAGCCCATGACATTGCTGGCCCAGCTGCGCAAGAACATAGCGCTGCCGCCCCGCCCGCCCTCCAACACACACTACCTGGGCCTTCGGGCATTCAAATACTGCCCTCGGACTTTGCAAGTGTAAGAATTTTTACCTCTAGTTATAGAAATAAATATCTATTTCTTCCATTGTTTTTTTAGTCTTTTCTTTTTCACTATTTTTCAACACTGTAAAAGTTTGTCTCAGAGATATTAAAAAAATGTTATTTTCTCTATAATCCCACACCCATTGTTTTAAATTTCTCTGCTCCCCCCTCCCTCGGAGATATCTAAATATAATGTAATTTTTTGCATGTCAAAGAAACCGCTCTTTTTCTAATCTTTCCAATTTTCCATTGTAGACATCTTCGCTTTCTCATAATAATATTTTTAGCTAATTTTCTAGTTTACTGTTAGAGAACCTTTTTATCACAAAATGCTATTTTTGCTAGAATATTATAGTTTTAAGTGGCCTAGAAGTAAACCTTTTATTTCATCACAGTAAAATTATGTCAGAGATATTAAAGGACATTGTTCCCCCTTTTAAATCAGGTCACTGTTATCGCATACATTCAGCAGTCTGCTGAATCGGCTCGTAGTGAAGCCGAAAAGGGATACTATATCCCGGACATAATTTCCTCATAGAAAACTGCCTTTGCGTTATAAACTGCCGTTTTATTTAAACACAATTTTCTATGAGGAGGCTATCAAGTAAAGACCACGGTTTTTTCAAAAGCTGATTAGTTTCTACCCATTTCTTCTATCTTTTCGCTTTTCGCTTTTTTTCAACACTGTAAAATTAAAATTTCATAGATTTTAAAAGATGTTTTTCCCCCACTCAATTTGTGTTGGACAGAGATTATAGCATTGCAATCTCTTACACATAGGCCTAATTCTAATTTGCGTAACTATTGTCTAGATCAACTTGCCAAGATTTTGCATGGAGAGACATTCCTGAATAAGAATTAACGGTTCTCGAATTTAATTGTACTGTTTCCCAGAGAATACGCTTGGAAACAGAACAGACATGAGATTAAAAATAATCAAGGCTCATTTGGAGTCCTAGACAACCTGTACGGGAAGTAGGCGAAACGACTTATGCCACCTAACAATACGGTTTTTTTGGGACATTATGTAAATGGCCGGGAGCCGCGGAGCCCGGAATGCGCCGATGGGTCCGGGAAGCGCTGTGGGGCAAGGTTAGGGAAGCGCCGGGGGAAGCGCCGCGGGCCCGAGAAGCGCCACAGGGATGCGCCACGAGTCAGGGAAGCGCCGCAGGATGCGCTGTTGGCCAGAGAAGCACCACAGGGATGCGCTGTGGCTCCGAAAAGCACCGTAGGATGCGCTTCTATGTCATATCTTAGATTATCTTAAGTTGGAACTTTCAGTTGAATTAACCAAATGTTATTATGCAATAATCCAAATTTTAACAGTAGGGATGATTTGAACACTTTGAAAATAAGCTATTTTTTCATTTATAAATTGGACGACCATTGGTCCCCTACTCTCCGTCCAGTGAAGAAGAGGAAGAACCAATTCTAACACCGCCAGTGGAGATTCAGGACAACGAAATCATTAACTCTATTGAAGTACCTTTCGATATTGATGAGTTTTTAGATGATTTTTTTAATGTAGAAGCTAGTACAGTTGAGCTGGTAGACTTGAGCCCGAACACTTTGCAGCTTTTAGATGATTTTACAGGGAACCCTCCTCCTCCAGCCTCCGATACCATAACGGGTCCACTTCAATCGAATGAAGTGGCTTCCCATACCCCAGATATTGTTGAACAACTTGGGGGAGGGGGTACATCTTTCCCCGATTTTCAATTGTCGAATACAATTTTAAATAATATAGTTGTTTTCACTGCAACGTTTGGGGATCCTTTTAATACACTTATGGGGGGAAATTTTGTTTTTGATCCTGTAGAGATTGTGCATGCCTATGTAGATAAAATTCGTGCACTACTGGAGAACCAAATTCAATTGTGGGGGGGTAGGGATTCAATTAAGGTTTCTATTGTTTTAAAGGTTTTTTATTTGAATGAGGGGAAAAGTGAGGTTTACTATCATTTTATACATTCCGAGATGCGCGTAATTTATCCAAATTTAGAAAATTTTGAGGGAGTTTTTAGTGAGTGGGTAGGACAAATTATAGCGCATCTCGAGAACTTTAATGAAAATGGGAGTGGCTCAGTATTTTTATTTATTGAAAATTTAAGTGTAAATATTTGTAAATTTAAGAAAGATTTTATTTTAAGAGGGGGACAGGTGGGCATGAAAGGGATACAGTTTTAAATTATAATCCAGATCTAGTAGGTTGTCGTGGTGTCCAGAAGATCTGTTTTGAAACAGATCAAAAGTGTTTCAAGTATGCTTTCCTCATGTCAGCTTTCCGACCATTGAAAGATGAAGCACCCAAGAAGAATTTAGATCACTGGGCTGTACATGGGAAGGATGGGTCCGATTTCCCAGTTGTAGATTTTCTTGCTTAGAAGGAAAATACCCAGTAACGCTAAGATCTATTGACATGTTTGAAAGGGCTAATGCTCATTTAAATATTGGCGTTACTGTGGTACAATACGAAACAGAATTTGAAGATGGGACTCGTTCTAAAAAGAAGGGGGTGGTTTTCCCCGTAAGGGGCCCGTCAGTTGATTTGGTTAAACACTGGGTTTGGTTGCTTTACACGCCACCTAGTCAACCGAACGCAATCGGTCATTTTAACCCTATCACTGACATTAGTAGAGTTCTGGGGGAGGGTAAGAATAAGGGGACCCGTTTCTACTGTCCAACATGCTTGTCACAATTCCGTAGTGATATAAAACTACGGGGTCACATGAAGCATTGTAGACAGCATGGCTATCAGACAGTGGAAACGGTTTCAGGGGATAGGGCCATTCTACGATTCAAAAATTTCCAAAACACCCTTCTCCAGTGCAACAAAATATCTTTAGACTGTGAGGCTAAGCTGGTGGAGGTGAACGATCCTCAATATCCAAACCGAGTCAAAGAACATCAGGCTATTGCAGTGTCCTATGCCCACGCGCAAAGAGATAGTTCTAACACCATGCGGTTGTTAGAAATAGTAGAAACATTGGATGAGAATGAGTGCATGGTCAAGGCACTGACTAAACTGATTGGCACGGCTAATGGTGCTATTTCTCGTTTGAGAAATACCCATTATCCAATGGTGTTGTCCGCAGAGGATCGTCTCGCGATTAAAAATCAAAAAATATGTTGGGTTTGTAAGGGGGAGTTTGTAGAGGGGGATAAGGGGACTAAAGGGAAAAGAGGGGGGAGGGGGAAAGTCAGAGACCATGACCATTTGTGGCAGGAAATATCCTCGGGGGGTAGTAATTTTAGGGGGGTAGCGCATCAATCGTGTAATTTAAATGTTAGCCAGCAGTTTTTTATCCCAGTTTTTATTCACAATTCTAATTATGACTTAAAATTTATTTTACCGCCACTGGCACGTATGCATAGGGAGGGAGGGGGAGTAGATTGTCCATGGGTAAATAATTCATTTATCTACAACATTATTCCCAAATCGGCCGAGAAGTTATTGCTTCTCGAACTGAAATGGCAGGCAGTGGATAATGAGCGTACGTGCTGGAATAAAATCAGGTTTTTAGATTCTTTTAGTTTTTTCCCCAAATCCTTAAGTCAACTAATTCAAGTGCAGAAAAGCGACAATTTTGATAGCTTTCCCTTGCTTAAACAGCACTTTCCAGACAGTGAAATGTATGACTTATTAACCAGCAAAGGTGTATATGCATATGATTATTACTGTTCTGGCGCTCGCTTAAGCGAGGAGAAACTACCTCCAATTGAAGCTTTTCACAATTCACTGACCAACAGTGATTGCACAGTCGAGGAGTATGAGTTTGCCAAGAAGGTGTGGTCCAAGGGGGATTGTAAAAATGGGTGGGATTATTGTAGACTGTACTTGGCCAGTGACGTTCTAATTCTGTTGAATATAGTGTGTAAGAATACAGACCAGATCTATTCAGAGTTCGGGTTAGATATAGGCTATTATTTCTCCACACCCCATTTAGTGATGGATTTAATTTTAAAAATTAGCAGGGAGGAAATAGGCCTAATCACCGATGTAGATCAACACCTTTTTGTAGAGCGTTCAATGCAGGGAGGGTATGTTTTTCATGGGGACCGCGTCTTATCAACCGATCCGAGCGGACAAAGCACCGGTGTAAAGTCAAATGCAGTGTTCTTGGACATGAACTCGTTGTACCCCTCGGCAATGTCTCACTACTCTTTTCCGTGTGGGAACTATCAATGGCTTGAGAATCCTTGTGAGTTCCCCGACATTACCACCGTCGAGGACAATGGGCCACAAGGATGGTTCTTTGAAGTTGACGGTCACATTCCGCTGGCGCTTCACGACTCAGTCAAAGATTTTGTTTTTCCCTGTATCAATCGGCCAGTGACCAGGGACTCGCTGAGCCCCTACAATCGATCATTGGTTGAGGATATGGGGATGCATTGGACTCCCTCTAAACAGAAACTGATTGCTGATTTGGACCCTAAAGAGAATATCGTTGTTCACCATGTGCTTTTGCACTGGATGGTGAACAATGGCTTCAAGATCACCAAAATACACAGGGTCCTGCAGTTCAATCAGCGACCATATTTGAAAACGTTTATCGATACTTTTGTCGATAAACGTTCTAGGGCAAATTCAAAGGTGGAGAAGGAATTGTACAAGCTCATTCTAAATTCAGTATTTGGCAAAATGTGTAAAAGCGTACGTAATAGATCTCGCTGCGACGTCGTGACTGACCCTCTAGAGTGTGCACGAATTATTGCCGACCCCAATTTTACATCATTCACGAGCATAGAGGCCGGCATGGTTCTTCTACACAGGCGAAAGCGAAATGTAGTACTGAACAAGAATATAGCAGGCGGCAGTTCAGTACTAGAAATTTCAAAAAAGCTCATGTTGTCGTTCTTTTACAATGTGTGCAAGGTGCAATGGCCACGGGAGGGGGTGGTTCAAGTTTACTATGGGGATACAGATTCTCTGCTGTTAAAGGTAAATGGGACTGAAGATTTATTGGATGATTTGCAAAATGGGGTGCACATCAGCTCGCGGATGGATTTCACCAACTGGAATCCATCCCTCTACCCCGAGCTGGTGAAACGTCAAGCCCCCAACCAACTATTAAAATTAAAATCAGAGACGGGGAGTGATTTGATATCCAGGGGGTGTTCCCGGGTCCCAAAGTTTATTGCGTTGAAACTCATAGTGGGGATGAAAAGAAGACGTGTAAAGGGGTGCCTACACACTTTGTAAAGAGCAATTTTAACATGAGCGTGTACAGAGACTGTGTAGAAAGTAGACTAGTGCCAAGAGCACAAGTGCTTGCAATTCGCTCTCTACAGTATAGAAATTATACTGTGAGAGTAGAAAAAAATGCAATGTCGTGTATATCTGACAAGGTCTATGTGCTCGAGAATGGTGTGAGTGTCCTACCTCATGATCACTATCGTATTTCAGACCGAGTTGAATGCGTAGACTATCGTAATCAACTTGGTCTGGATAAATTAACCTAACCAACTAACCACCACCACTCAACCTTTCATAAATTAACTAACCCAATCTCACTACCATAACCACCACCTCCACTAACCCATCCACTAACCTGCAGTAGCAGTGACGACAACTATTGTTTTCTCATCGCGGCTCCCGGGGGGTGGGGGGCCTTCCCGCGACCGGCTCCCAGGGGGTGGGGGGCCCTACCTTTAAATTCACTGTAATGTTCAACTGTGCTAGTTCATGTTCTAAGTGTTTTCTGTTTTTTTTTTTCAAGTGTTGTTTTCAAGTGTTTTTTTTTGTACAAAAAGTGTTGTATAGAAAAGTGTTGTACAAAGATGTTGTATAGAAAAGTGTTAATGTACAAAAGTGTTGTACAGAAAAGTGTTTAAAGACAATAAGTGTTTATTATAAAGTGTTATCATTGCCGAGTTCATGTTGAACAAATAGAGTTTTCATGTTGACCAAGTGTCATGTTGAACAAGTGTTATCATATTGCTGTAATAAATGTTGCCATGAAATATTGTTTTTGTTGTTCTTGAATAGATAGATCTATGGGAAAATTACTACTTATTCATTGAGCACATATGATTTACAGTTAGTTGTAGTCCGACTGTTGTCCCCAACAGCAGCATGTATCAATTTAAAACACCCTTCAGATCGTTTCTGTGTGGTCCCTCAATGTTGGGGAAAACAACACTTTTAGCTAGAATAATTCAAAATTGCGATAAAATGTTTTTGGAAAAACCGAAAAAAATCTGCTATTGCTATAGTATTTGGCAAAAGTCCTATGATAAAATAAAAGCTATTGCCACAACCATACCAATACAATTCATACGGGGACTTGATGTTTTCAATAGTATTGAACCGAACTCGTGGCTGATTATTGATGATTTGGCTGAATCCATTGAACAGTTCTCACAGGAAATGCTACAACTGTTCACTGTTCGCTCCCATCATGAACACATTTCCGTTACTCTGGTTCTACACAATCTGTTTCATCAGAGCAAATGTATGCGAACCCTTGCTTTGAATTGCACTATCTATATATCTATCGAGTCGTTCGTGATTCTAGCTCACTCATAACTCTCAATAAGCAGATATACCCCGGCGCTCCAAATTTCTGTTGTCAGCGTACACTCAGGCGACTAGCAAGCCCTATGGTTACATTTTATTGG
Source organism: Artemia sinica (assembly GCA_027921565.1). Classification (NCBI taxonomy): domain Eukaryota; kingdom Metazoa; phylum Arthropoda; class Branchiopoda; order Anostraca; family Artemiidae; genus Artemia; species Artemia sinica. The sequence goes on from CM051269.1 coordinate 29,424,599, forward strand.
ATCTTAATCAGAGCACGCCCGAGGATCTACGTGTAGTCACCGACATTTTCAACAATGAAATTACAGTATATCTTCCGGTGAACAGTAGAAAAGGCTATTAGTCGCCATTATGACACTGAAGAAACTACATGAACAACGGCATTTATTTTCCGTTTTAAGCACTTCAAAACCCTTGCTTAGGAAGGCCATACTCAAACATGGTGTTGACAATGATTTCATTAATCTAATATCTGAACTTTGTTTAAATTTAACTGAGGGCAATGTTCAACTGCCAGAAGGTGTTAGACAACAGACAAAGCAACATCGTTCCACTGTACGTGCCTTGGCTTGTAAAAACAAGGGAAACAAATTAAAAAGAAAACGGCTCCTTCAAGCAGGCGGTAGCTTTTTCACACTTTTACTGCCGATAATTGCAGGACTTGTAAACAGTTTTCTCTAGAGAATGGCAAAACCCTATAAATTGACACCATTTGAACTTGTCCTCTCGCCCGTCGAACATTTTGAAGACAATCTAAGCAAATTCATTAATGATGAGAATATTGCCGATGATAAAAAACTGATTTTACTTCAAGATGCATTGCGACGTGTGGACAAACATAAACCTTATCGTGAGAGACCCACCGTCGCCGCCGCCACTGATCCCTCCAAACAGGAAACATCTCAAGATTCTGCACAATCAAAGGAGAAGGAATTGAATTCGATTGTATTGAAAATTGGAAACCTATTGCCACTGTCCTATCGAGAACAGAGTAAAAGAGTATTATCTTATCTCGTGTTGGAAACTGGCGATCAAGTTCAAGTCGAGAGCACAGGGAAACGAATTATAATTCAGGGAAAAAGTTATAATCTAGTTGATTTAATTTGTGATATGGTGACGAATCGTAAAGGACTCTTATCCTTTGACGATAATCTATACACCTTTCTAAGTGTATCAAACTTTCCCAAAAGTCTTATTGGCAATAAGCAAATTCTAAAGAAACTAAGAGAATATAGTCCTCCAACAACACCATTTAAAAAAGAAGAAGAAGATTCAATATTTGAAGATACTAGCACTACTGATTTTACAACACCTGTGGCTGCTAGTCAAAAGCGAAGACGAATTGATTCGCCCACCAGTGTGCAAAAGGGGAGTGGACATTACACTACGTGTTTACGTTCAAAATGGATGAAGTTCTGAAAGTTGTCTATGAAAATATTGGCGAAGCGGGAAGTTTAAATTCTCCCAAAACGCTTTCCAATGTCTCCGGCACCACATTGAAAAAGCAAAAGAGTATCTAGAAAATGAACCGAGTTACACACTACATCGGAATCACAGACTTCGCAGCAAACAATATCGACAAACTAAAGCCTTTTTCCCTCTGCATATAATGCAAATGGATCTTTTAACTTTAGACGCAGTTCAACGGCGTCACAATGCCCCCTACAAATATATTCTAGTGGCAATCAGTATCTTTAGTCGCTATGCCTATGCCATTCCACTACGATCAAAGAGAGGTGTTGAAGTTGCTCGGGCCATTGAAAGTATTCTTGAACAGGATTCGTATAGAAAAATTCAATCGGATCGTGGCAGTGAATTTGTTAATCCCCATGTGCAAAAGGTTCTTTTGAAATATAATACAACACTTTATCATAGTCACAGCCTGATAAAGGCTGCATTGGCTGAACGATTAAATAAGAACGATTCGTCTATTAATTTCAAGATATTGCACATTGAAAAATACACCGGCTTTTATTCATGATTTAGATAAAATCATGCAGATATACAATCATCGACCCCATCGATCTCTGTCCAACTCTACACCAAGGGATGTTCATTATAGTGAAAATACATTTGATGCTTTTCTAAAGCAATACTCCAATGGCAATGAGAAGAAAAAGAAGAAGAAAATCAATGTTGGTGATACTGTTCGAATTAATAGAACCACCAATATTTTTGAAAAGGGGAATTATTTTTGGAGCACCGAACTTTTTAAAGTGTCCAAAATCCTAGACACCATACCCATAACTTATCGACTGCGAGACACCAAAGATGATGAGATTCTCGGCGGTTTTTATGAATATG